>CM064061.1:12500-1212500 GCA_032594955.1 Panicum miliaceum | reverse complement strand
TCAAAATTAGCCCATGAATCCAAACAACCCACCTTGAGCTGATCCTTAGCCTAGCAATTCAAGACTAAATATTAGCCCTCAAAATTAGCCCTGGGCTAATGTTCCAAACAGGGCCATGGCACTGCAACATGCAACTAAGAGAGCATTTTTTACAGGAAGTCCCTTTTTATCAACTTCTGTTGAATATGAGAAATCCAGAGTTCAACAAGAAATGCACGAGCACTTGTCTCGGGAGGAAAAGTCGCCAAGTCCAGCAAAGGGTGAAGAAACATAAATATGTGAATCTTGACCACCCCGTAAATTAATCATCACAAGGCTAGGACTTGGCCCTAACTCAACAGCAACGCACAGATTAACAACAAATTATTGCTATCTATGAAGCAATGATACAACAGGCCGGGGCACTAAGAAATTATGGGATGCCCCAAGGGAACTGTTGACAAAGAGGAGGTGATATCCTGTCATTTACAGTCTCGCAAACAGCATTCTTCCCTTTTCACCACTCAGATGCCGTTTTCTGTTTTCTTCTTCCCATCATTTCCTTTTACCGCCACCCAGGGACAGAAGCTCCAGGCTGCGGTGGAGCGGCTCATCACGGGAGCCTCTCGCAACTGCTGCCCTTGAAAGGGAGGTGGCCCTTGACTCGCCTGGTGATGGGTTAACTCTCTGGGTGCTTGATGGACGACTGACACTGTTGCTAGAGAACAACCTGCTTGTCCGGTTATACTGCTGCTCACTTGGTTCCACAGATGAGCCTGGCCTGCTGCTTGATGCGATAGCTCTCCTTGACGCGCTGCCTGTACGAGAGGATGTACTAGGTCTCTCCACAGTCCTTTCCCCAGACCGGTCTGTGCTATGCATCTGAGGAAAATAGGGCCATGCATGGTTAAGGTTCATGACGTGAGGACTTCATGGGGAGAAAATAAAAGCACCACAAGCAGCAGTTCCAAAGTTCATAAAGCATGAGGCGAAGGGAAATTTAACTTACGATTTCCTTTAATGACATAGATACGGTCTCACGTGGTCGCTGTGCATAATTGTCGCTCTGATTCATAGAGCCAGTTGGATTCCGCCTACCGGACGCTTCGCCTGCTAAAAAGGGTGCTTATATGTTCAAATACGTGTCTAGTCTGTATAATAGCTGTTACACAACTCTCAAAAGCAGAAGAAGGCACAAACCTGGGGTCTTCTCAATCTTATCCATAGAAGGTCCAGCAGCTCCACTAGTTCTTTCACTTGCCTGAACAATGGCAAACAGATGGAATAAGCCATCGAACTATACAGTGTATCAAACAGAAACATGAGATAATTGCATACCCTCATCCGCGGGTTGGAACCTATCTGGGGATATTTCAAAATGGTCCAGTCAAACACATAATCGAACTGGTATCCTGCATTAGTAAGAACATTAGAAACAGGTGTTACAGGACGCTCTCAATAGAAAATGACCAAAGAAGAAACAAGATCACAAGGGAAATAAACTATTGTTTCAAAATTCATACCTTCACGAATGAAGAGATCACGGAATAGTCTTTTCAGGTAAGAATAATCAGGCTTGTCTTCAAACCGCAATGAACGACAGTAGTGAAAGTAGGAGATAAACTCTGATGGGTATGATTTGCAAAGTACCTAATCCATAACGAATAATATAAGAATGTATGTTTATTGTACTTTACATAAATAAAGAATCAACAAAGGTTAATCTATGAGCTACCTCCACCGGAGTAAGCATCTTTTTCTCACTGATTTTGTCATATTTCTGCTTCTTGGTTCCTGCTTTCAGCCCCTGCCATGGTAGGCTGTTCAAAGGGCAAAAGATCAATGATATGCTACGAGTATTAATATGCTAATTATTTAAAGAAACTTGTGAGGTGGAACCGTTACAACAGACGGATGAAAAGTTGGATGGCACCAACTAACCTGCCCCTAAGGAAGTACATAAGGACATAACCGAGAGATTCTAAATCATCTCTCCTGCTTTGCTCTGCATACAGGTAAAATCTAAGGTTAGGCAAAATCATACTCGAGTAATCAGCCAAATGATGTCAGAAACTCACCAACACCAAGGTGCGTATTGACACTTGCATATCGTGCAGTTCCAGTGAGGTTCTTGTTCTCTCTGCATATTGAAATGAGCATCATGTCATCATAAAACTACAGCAAGAACAGTACTGGCATCATTATCATTGAGAACCTAACTTCAAGGATTTTTTTTTGCTGGAAAACAAAAGCATATCCATATACTGTTATTTTCGAAATGTATTTAGCTATTCAGACAAGTAGAGTTCGCCAACCTGTAGGGGATGTGCTTGTGAGTCTGAAGATCCCTATATTTCTTTGCAAGCCCATAGTCTATTATATACACCTGCCAAAAAAACAGTAAGTTAAAGAATAATTGGAACGAGAGATCTCTATTCTATAAAGAAGAAGTGTTTTCATTTATAGAATATATTGCCAGCTATACCACTATGAGACTATAACAAAATAACAGAATAAAGAATCCATAGTACATTGCAACAAAACAAATGACATAATGCACTAGTTGAACTACGCACCCATGTTTTGCCATATTTTGAGCTTTTTTTTAGGAAAATGATAACTATATTATGAAGAACTAATGGCATTGAAGCACCACAATCAAGAAGACCCCACAAGTACAGCACAAGCAATGGATTCATGAGGCACAATGCATATAAAAACATATGCTTTACATATTGACTTGAACAGCAAGAGTTAAGCGTAGATATAGGATCAAACCTGATTGGCTTTCCTACCAAGCCCCATAAGGAAATTATCAGGCTTTATATCACGGTGAAGAAACCCCTTCTGATGCATGTACTCAACCCGATTAATCTGAAACATGAATAAGGAATGTGTTAACACCAGCAAAATTCAGAGTGAGAAGGAGAGGACAATCACATTATCATGTTACAAGTTGACAAAAAACTGCAATTAAGCTCAGAGATGAACTGGAACAATAAAATGTTTGAAAACAAAGGGATTCTGCAGTCACCATTTGATCAGCAAGCATGAGCACAGTCTTCAGTGAGAACTTTCTGCTGCAGTAGTTGAATAAGTCCTCAAGGCTAGGCCCAAGAAGATCGATCACCATGACATTATACTCCCCCTCAACACCAAACCACTTCAAGTGTGGAATGCCAGCTGTGACAAAGGGGAACAAAAAGGTCACAACCCAACGCATCCCTGTGCTAGCACCTAATCACAAAGTACCATTTCAATAATTCTAACTGGATGTATAGGCTCTATGACATGAACTTACTTCCTCCTTGGAGAAGCATGTAGAGCTTCGACTCATAATGAAGCTGTGGGTGCTTTGTCTTCACATTTTCCTATCAAATAAAAGCAGCAATAATGGTAAACGTTTCCACCAACCCTAAACAGCTAACAGTATTTACAAACAGTACTAATGGACCATCATGTGACACAGACATTTCATTTCTCTACATTTTGCATTTTGTGATCTTATCATGAACTAGCCGAGCATAGCAAATTTTATCAAACTGCGTTAGAAACAAAAAAAAAACCGCATCCAAATCGGAGAGAATCCAATACCAGCTTGACGGCGACCTCCTCTCCAGTATGCACATTCACAGCTGCAAGCAAGAACAGGAGCAAAGTTAGCATCTTTCTCCTAAAAACACAACGGAAATATGGGAGGGGGGTTTTCCTTGAATATGTAGAGAAGGGATAGGCAGAGAACTCACCGAGGAAGAGCTCCCCGAACGATCCACTCCCGATCTTCTTACCGAGCTTGAACTTGCCCCCGACCACATGATCCATCTCGTCCCCAGACGAATCGAGAAGCCTCTGTTCCCCTCTGGTCCAACGAGATCCGAACGCGCCGAGGCGGGGCGGCACCGGGCGGAGCCGAATCGAATCGGGATTCCGGGCGGCGGGGGCTCAGCGAGACCAGATCCACACAGCGCAGCGAGAAATCCGGGCGGCGGCTAGCCCCAATCGAACGAGCAGGAACGAATACGAACGAATCTAAATCAAGCCGAATGGAACGGGCGAACAAATCAACAGCGGGTCGCGGATCCGGAGAAACAGATACAAAAATGACTCCTTTCTCCAAGTGAAATTCCTGGCCCTCGCGGCGAATTCGCCGGGAGACGGGGGCGGGGGGCGGGGAGAGAGAAGGGGGGAGGGGAAGCGGCGGATAGGGGAAGAGAAGAGAAAGGGAGGCGAGGAGAAGACGAAGACGGAGGAAGAGGAGACCTGCAAGGGAAATGACGGGGGATGGGAAGATGATGATTAGTAAATAGACACCAGCCGGTTAAAGAAACTGATTAACAGGGAGCAGGTTCGCGCGAGCAATTGGACAGGTGCGCCCATCTTTCGCTTGTTCCGTTGCTCTTTTCTTTTTTCCGGCGCTTTATTGTTTTTTTGGTTGTGCTAGCACTCACTGAGACCGGCCTTTTCTTTCGTGCAGCTAACTCCCTAGTATAGCATTGGGAATAAAACAATTTCGGTACACCTTTTTATTGCTTCAATAATGAATCAAGAAAAAAACATATCTTCCGTATAAATTATTTTGTGATTATGAAATTATTTACCGTGCCATCAAAAGAATCTCCGTAGAAATGGCAACTCTACCGTTCCTAAACCAACTTTTCTCTCTCAGTTGAAGCATGCACGATGCTTATCATAATATTGTACTCGCTTAGTAGAGAAATTGTTCTTATAAAAAGTTGAGGTATGTGTTGTTGAACAAACCTAAATCAGTCAAACCTAAAGTGGACATATTTCCATTTCTCACAAGACAACGAAAATGCTGTCTATCTCGTGCCTTCGTCTACTTTTCAAAATGTGTCGCCCACCACTCGTGTCCAATCCTCTCTACCTTTACCGAGGACGGAATCGAGGCTTGTTTGAGCAAGACCTGGACCCTTGCACGCATCGTCCGGTCCCCATAAGAATTTTATCGTGCACGTTTTTTCAAAAACAAAAAAAATGTATGATCCTGGTAGATGCGTATTACAAATTTACAATACGCACAATCTCTTTTCTTTACTTATTTTTTATTTGTCTGTGTAATTCGAGCGAGAAAAACTGTTTGTAGCATGTAGAGATGCTCAACATATTTCCTCTTTCTGCATGGAGAAAAAAGGTACGTTCCAGTACCATTTGTGCACGGATATTTGCTCCATTTCGTGTGCCATTGGGCCCCGGCTACAGCGAGGCAATCAGCCCCAGTACTAGTGCCAGATTATAAAGAAACAAGATGAAATGACGTGGCCGTTTTCTTTTTCAGAAAACGAAAGGCACTGCAAGTGGTGGCGGCATCCTTTTTCATTTCCAGCCTCTATACCGGGGCAAAACCGCGGTCTCGTGGTGGGGCCCATCCGGCAGGTGGGCCCGGAAGTTTAGGTAGCGGCCGACACGTTCTGCGGCCTCTCCCCCCGCCGCTCCGCACCCGCCCGCTCGGGAATATCTGAGCGGTTCGAGCCATCCCAGCCGTCGATACAAACCATCCGACGGGCGATATCCAGTGCGCGTACGGTCACCGAGCCCCGGTTGAGGTCTGGGCCGTCCAAGCCGGTGGGTCGGCTCGTCGTGGGCTCGGCAACGGACGGCGCAGGGCAACTGCAGCGCTGGGACGGGACAGGAGAGCTGACCGTTGACGGGATGTGACGTGGCGTGGCCGGTAATAAAGGAAGCGGCAGGTAGTCTGCGCGGGAACCGCGGCGGCGCACGGCGGAGCACGGCAACGGTGGTAGCTTCCACGCAAAACCCCTTCTCCTCGTTTGCTGCCCCTCTATGCAATCCTTTTATTTTATTTACAACTTACAAGCCAAAACAAAAGCGTTTTCGTCGTGACACTTGAACTACTCCTACTCCTAGGAAGAGAATAATCAAATAACTGGCTACTCTTATTTTCAAAAAAAAAACTAGCTACTCGTGTAGACAATAGACAGAGCCGTCTCGATCTGGTCCGAGCCCATGTAGCACGATTTCGTCAGCGACACTGGTGAACGTCATTACAATTTTGGATACAAAGTCAATGCTTGCAGAGATACAGCGAAGGGAATCAGTTATCAATCAACATCTTATTTAACAAAAAAAACATGCATTTGATAAATGAGATTATCACAGATGTTCCCCAAGTGTCATCCTAAGTACTAGAAAATGTCCGCACAGCACAGCACTGATTCCGGCCATCACTGGACAGGCCGGTGCGGTGATCACCAGTGGAAGTCAAACATTTGCTTGCACAGGACGCATACTCGGATGATGGGCATCGGATCATCGACATGGACGGCACGGTACGGCCGTGTCGGCATAGACAACGCCTGCACATACATCTTGACGTGTCCCCGTATAATCATGCGGAACGCATTACCGATAAGATTAGCAGGGATAAACAAAGCTGCCATGCGGCGGGGGAGCCACGACCAGACGACAGCCAGCGCGTCCAAGTTGCGAGCAGCCCGGGAGTCACGCGGCATCATCCCGGGGCAGCACATGCGGCGCAGGCAAAAGAAAGGGTAGCGAGGGGGGTGGTAGGTTAGCGGCTGTTAGGCAAAGTTGACCAAGTAACAATGCCAGGATTAGTTGAAAAGTTTATGCATCCGACAGACATGTACAGTATATGGATTGCATTTGTATTGCAGATGCATACAAAGTGGCTGCATCAGGGGATACAGTCGTACAGGTACACATTACTTTCTCGTGATAAACGGGGAAGCTTTACTGGATATATCAAGCCTCATCGAGAGCGACTGGGACTGAATTTCAAGAATAAGGTTGTGAGAAGCATTACAGCGATTCAGCGAAAGAACGTGGTGAGCACCTATTGCTCCTCGTGGACACAGGAGCAAGCTAACTTTATTCTACAGATATATTTCTGTCTGTACACAAGGAAGCGAAGCAGATAAGATGACAAACATGTTTTTCAACAATGAAAAAGGAAAAAGGGAAGATGACAAATACTGTAACAATTATATGACTAGTAACGGCACAAAAGTAAGTGCAGCGTTGCCAAATCATCAACGGTAGTATGCCATGTGGCGAGATGAGCGGAAAGAACTATCAAACAGCGAGGAGCGCCTGGGCTGGGTCTCTGAACGTGGAGGATCCTTCTTGGGGAGTTTGGTCTCTGATCGGAGCCATGACTCAACGACGGTCAGCAAGTTTTTGGCATTCTTCAGCTCTTCGATGTCCGAGTATTTTGCCGATTTTCTCAGTTCGCCCTCCTGGATATATGCAATGTCCGTAGCCCATGTCTCTAGCCCATCGAATATATGGGTGGCGTACACAATGGTGGCTTCTCTCTGTGATGAACATTTCATGATAAACAATAAGAAAGGCTTTGACAGAAAAAGCAATAACGATTTTTTTTCTCTGTACAAAAGAACAGCTATAACAGGTTAAACATACCTGTTCACACTCTTCCTTAAAGAAGTCAAGGAGATCCATTCTGGTCACAACATCCAGATCAACAGTGATTTCATCAAGTAAAAGCACCTACAATGATTTCAGATGTCTTAATGCCATGACAAACTTGGGTATATAGGAACGGTAAGTTAACCATGAGGGTACCTCTCACCAAACAAATGAGCACAAAATCATAAATGAGAAATAATATGCAAGGCCCAACATGGGAATTGTGCTCCTTATTACTTCCTCCGGTTGGGATTATTTGACGTTTCCGACATCCAAATGCTACTGATTGCAGGCCATTTTGGCAGTCTGAAACGTCAAATAATTCCGTCCAGAGGTAGTATCACAAAGCATATCATGTTCCTGTACAGAAACAGAATACAGGTAAGGGTGTGGAACTTCCCGTATACTCACAAAAGATGTCCCATACAGAATAAGGGTGGTGAATATTCTTTCTCAAGCAAAATAATATACTAACTGAAAAATTATCAGAAATTCGGAATAATCAAAACAATAGAGCTATTTCTTTTTCTTTGGCTTGGACAACACAGCTATCTATCAGGCTCACTTAGCACACAGTGCACAAGAGTACTCATAGCCAGGTACTAATTTGTCCCAGATGGCCAGAAAGAATTATGCCACAGTATTACACTTGAAATAATAACTCCTGCATTATAGTTCTTATCCTACCACATTAAGGTGGCATCCAATAGTAACATAAGCGCCACGCTGGCCAACAACAAAATCCACAAAATATTAGGAACAAAACATCACCTTGTATGGATGAAGAAGACCCATGCAGATCTGCACCCTGCGGCGCTGTCCATCTGAAACTTTATGCATGCGCCATTGCAGATCAATGTCTAGCAGATCAATCAGCTTCTCTCGCCTAACAGGATCAACCCCGTCAACTGCTCATATTTCAGGGTAGAGAATGAAAGAAATGTTTACATGTACTCTCACCAGCACAATACGCTAAAAGATTTTCTGCTAGCAGTGATGCTGATTTTAGTGCCTATCTTCTAACTTAATGCATTATTAAACAAGGTAAAACTAAACAACAAATGCGGAAGCAGCATTTAACAAAAACCCATGCCAGCAGGAAGCTATCAGGAGCAATCAGGGGTTTCAGTTCAAGGGCAAAGGTGTGTGTGAGAAACATGATCTCTTCTGTTAAGGAACCTAAGTATGGTATATGTTCAAATGATGAGCATGAGCATTACAGTGTGATAGAATACCTCCAAAAATCATGTGCTCAGCAGAGAAGTCACCTTGCAGCGGAACATCGCCCTGAGAAAGTTCTTAGCATGTGACACACAGAGAAATTGTGCAAAAAAAAAAATCATGCGCTTGAACTGCAGACATTGGGTTATTGTGCAATCGCAACTACCAAACTCCACAAATACCAGAAGTACGTAAACTGGAATCTTCTAAGGATTATCTTTTAAATGGTAAATGATCCATGTGGCAAAATAATATTTGCGAGGAGTAGTGTATTTATGAAAGTATTGGCCATGATGTAATTGGAACCAAATTGAACAATGCATCTAATTTCTAAAGCAAGTAAATAGTGAGAGAACTTACAGCTGAACCAATAGTCCGGCTCCAAGAGCCCCCCAAGTATGAAAGGTCACCATTGCACACCAGCTGTGTATCATGAAAAGCTGAACCATTGAGAACACGGACCACGTCCCTTCCTCCAACCATATGCTTTCCCGCAAGAATCTTCAAGAGTGTAGTCTTGCCTGAGTATTGGCACAAGTATGTGCATAAGCTTCTGTACATAAAATTTACTCAGCAAAGCTAAGAACACATCTCACTACAATAAGTTACATGAAGCATTATGAATCATTTTTACACATCGTATAAGATTCATCCAAAATCGATAAGGAATTCTTCTTGTTAGAAAAAAAAAACAGACAAATTCTAACGATGTTAATGGCAACCCCAATATAAAGTTCTACCGCACCTTCCGATCTCCATCAGAAAGAAAGGGAGAAGGTGCATTACTGCATGCACATGTTTGCGACGTGCAACACTTCAAAAGAATGGGGAAGTAGCACAAAGTGGTTCATACAAAAACAGCAGTAGCTGGTTCTACATTGAGTTAGCTTAATTGCATTTTTCACTTCATTCAGCTTCTATGGCACAAGCATAAAATTGCTTTAAGGCTACACTACCAGACTGTGTAATTCCATAATTTCAAGGATAACACTATAAGCAACACCATATCCTCACAAGGAACCACTGGGCGTGAAAAGCTCGGCAGGCAATTCCCATCGTAAACAACCACCAAATCACACACCAACTGTCGCAGGGTAGCATTAAAAATATGGGGCATCGGAAACTACTTTATATAACAACAGGACATCCAAAGTCGCAAACATAATCCCACCCCGTCCCCCTAAACCTACATAAACAATTGTCATATTTCCTTTACTACCATTTGATGGCCAATCAATCCAAATACACTCCTACCCATCAGACAAACCGCCGCCATGAGCCCATGATCAGGGATTAGGGTCAGGTATACCTGATCCATTGGCGCCGACGAGGAGGCAGAGGGAGCCAGGGGCGATACTGAGGTTGAATCGCGCGAAGAGCGGCGGCTGCCCGTCGTAGCCGAACTGCAGGGCGCTGACCTCGATGCCGCTCCGCCTCCACCCTTCGTCTCCATTTCCTTCGCCGGTCATCTCTCCCCGACCTCGCCGCGGATTGGTGATCTCAACAACCCTCTCTGGCTCTCCCTCGCTCGCTTAATCGATCTCTCCTTCTCGTTTTCATTTTAGGGAGGCTTTGGGGCAGTTGGTGGGATCGCTCTCTGGCTCTGTGCTCGCCGCGTCACCACACCTGTGGGAGCGTTCAACAGAGCCCACCCACCCACCAACCGCTGGGCTTGGGCTTCTCCCGTTTCTTCCAGGCAGGCCCACTTCGTAGCTTTTAGGCCAATATTGTATATTGTTTCCTTTGATGAGAGAGAGAGAGAGAGAGTGCGAGGCCCATTGTTTCCCTTTAGGCCCACTTCGCCATGGTGACATCTGATCTGACATGGACCGTCTCATCTCCTCTCTTTCTTTCACCCTGATGAGCTAGAAGACTGCAAAGCCAGTATCCAACCACATCTGATCTGACATGGACCGTCTCATCAGTAACTTAAGCAACGAACAAAAAATGTCTAGAATGCAGCTAACCTCATGCTCACACCAGTCGATACATACTCAATCGCTATGCACTGGGCTTATCAGGACAAGCAAGGCAAACACATGCATGAATAAAATTGATCTATTCAAACGCATCTCGCTGGCCACGGATACATGGCCACAGGTCCAACAACGACCAGCGTTCCGGAGCAGCTCCGCAAGGTGCTCCTCCTACCGGTCGTGCAAGAATTTCATTACATGATTGCATCACGGGTGGTATTACTTGCGGCTGCGGAACCAAACGTCCAAACTAATATAATCTTACAGAACCTAAGCGATCGATCATACATGGAAGATGTGACGGGCAACAAATCCGACCCTTCTACTACTCTACGGGAGCTCAAGCTCTCAGCTCTCGGATGTAGTTGGGGCCCATCTGGTTGACCTTGGGCGACAGCACGCCGGCGAGGTGCGTGTCCTTTACGACCGAGTTCAGCTTGCTGTCCAGCGGGCTGAACGGCATGTGATCCACCGCCGGCTTCTTGGCCGCCCGCAGGCAGGCCAGGTAGCTGTCTGGCTGGTTGTTCCAGTGCGGCAACTTGCTTATCTGCACCGACGCTTCCTTCTCCCCTGACACCGGAGCACCGGAAGGATCCTGCACCAATCAGAGATCCCCCAATTTTAAGCTATTGTTAGTGCTTCTCTTCATATACAAGTAGGCTATTGTCAGTGGTTTTCTTGATCAGTGACACAGAAATGAGGCTTCATCAAAAAAGAAATGAGCTTTGTTTAAATAAAAAGAAGAATAAAGGTTCAGACTAATGTATGCTTTTATTTTAAAAATGCTGGCAGGAGATTCACTTTTCCATGCCATGTTTCAAGAAAAGCTATTACAGTGTTTCTGTTTTCCAAGATAGAATATTGTGGTAGATGAATGCCATTGCGATGAGAAATAGGTAGCGCAGAACATTTGGATGAAAGCATGACATGGATAGAGCTGAATGACGTACCCCGAGGAGCAGGAAAGTGAATTGGTGCTGCTCTTTGCCGCCTGCTTCTTCGAAGTGCGCCTCTATGAGCTTTCTCAAATCTGAAAGGCACGAGTTCCGCAGTAACTTCAGCCCTTTGATCAGATTTCCAGACTCCCACTTGATGTAGACTTCCAACAGGCCGTCCTGCTCCTTCTGTCCAGCAAAACTATTCTCTTTGTTCTGATCACTATCTTCCACTGTACTGCATGATGTTAGCTGCTCCGACAAAGGTTCATCCACAACTTGGCATACAATTGGTGAAAGTTGCGAAGATACTGGGCTCTCGGTCACTTTGACATCGCACATCGGTGTCTCTAGAGCTCCCCATGCTAATGGCTCCCTGTTTTCATTTCCATAAGCTTGCTTTGCTGCTGACCTGCTCTCCTCTCCAAACACATGCTTTGCTGGTGATCTGTTCTCATCTGCAAACACTTCCTTTGATGGTGACTGAACATTTGGCTTCTTAGCTAGTTCACGATGATTCCCGCAGAGCCTGAAAATGTTCTCAATCCGATGCTTCCTTGTTGCCGGATCATCTGGCTCAGCCAGTGCATGTTGTGTTGTGTCCACCTTAAAGCTCTCCCGTACGACCTCCTTGCACACCTCTTCAAGACCATTGTCCCTCTCTGCATCCTCTTCACCCCCCTCCTCAAATACAGTGCTAAGGACAACCTTTTCTGGATACCCGGATAGCCTGACATCATCTTCTTGCACCACAGAACCGGTGCAAACACCTGCTGTCGCTGTGCGATTCCATATGTGGCCCTGCTGGCGTGTATCCTCCTTTATTACCTTGACATCTTGTGGCTGATCTCCCGTATCTAACTCCATAGACATGACCATTGACATTGATTGATCAAGTCCTGCAGGCATCTCTGACAGCCGTGCCAACAATCTACCTCCAATGATATCCTGTTGCATTGGCTGACGAGCATCTGCCTTTTCATGCTCAACTTCCTGTAGTCGCTGTTTTAGAGCAGTGAGCTCTTCCTGTTGCCTAAGCATCGCCTCTTCCATCTTCATTAGCTCACTCCTCAAGGTCTGGGTCTTCTCCATGACTTTGGAGTTAATCTCCTCCTCCTTAGCATCTTTTTCCTGCCCTTCTATCAGCTTGAGCTTTGCTCTCAGTTGTGTCAGCTCCTCTTCCTTCAGCCTTAGCAAGTTCTGGGCCTCGTTACGCTCTTTCTGCCTCAGTTTGTTCTCCTTTTGAAGCTTGTAGATGAACTGGTTCATCGCAACAATTCTTGAGTTGAGCATTGTAGATGACTCCTCAGAGCTTATTTTGTCCCTCGGTGTTGCGGCGTGAGCAGCACGGATAATACACTTTGCCTTAGCACCGTACTCCAATGTAGAAACTGTCTTGTGCAGTTCCTTTGGATCAGGACTAGCGCACAGAATCATCAGGATTTTTGATTTATCATCCTCAAATGAATCCTGAAATCCCAATAAAGAAAGATTTAGGTCATTGTTAGAAAGGAGATGCTGTATCAATAACTGCAATTTTGTTTTAGAGTAGTGTACCTGCAGTAGCATTGTGAGCTTGCTGTCTCTAAATGGAACATGGGAGTCGCCGTTAGCAATAGACTCGACCACTCGCTTTAAAGCAGTGTTTCCTTGATTAATCTTTGCCGTCTGTCGAAAAGTAACGATGTTATAGATCACACGTCTAATCGAAATGAGTATTATAAGGGCTTTTCTTTTAACATAATGCATTGAGTATTCAAGGTGTGCTCATATATGAGAAGATCAGAGATACAAAATTCATGTGGCAATATGTTAAAACTAAATTTAAAGTTACAAATAACTAACTATTAAATGAAGTGCGGCACAGAAACTTGCATGCAAAACAATGTTTGCAGTGCAGTTGGAACACATAGATCCTACAGAAGTACAGGAACTGGTAGCATTAGCATCACACACCTGCATTTTGGCTTCAAATCCAGTTTGTCCTGCTGCTTCAATGTTCTCCGATCCAGCCATATCTACAAGCATTAACCTTCCTCCCACTGACGGGACATCCAGGATAATCTAGAAAACCAAGTGTAGCTTGTAAATAGCTTGGTGTGGAAAGAAAAAGTGTATTTTCAAAGTGCTGGCGGCTGAATGCAACTAACCATGCAGTGACTTCGTGAACTCCTGTCATTACAAAGCGTGCTTTTGACAATTCTACGCTTCTCCACCTTGGCAACTTCTCTCGATATCTTCCCAGCTTCATTTCCAGAGAGGTAAGTAGCATTTTTCGCTTTCTTCCCCATTACTTCTAGCCTCGCCTGCAAATAGAGAATTGTGAAACTTCAACAACACACTGAATTACATCAACTCTCATATTTACATTTACAGTTGACCCAGAATGAAAAAAAAAACTTATAAGCACTTCATGATAAGGTCAGTTCTCAGATTTCAGAATGGAACTTATGAGCACTTCATGATAAATAACTGGACGACACCAACCATGAGTCTGTAAAAACATTACAATTGCAAAGTGACAATTTGTAATGGGTGGGTTACAGTTCTGCAGTATGTATTTCAGCTTAGAGAGCGCCACAACACACTTTAAATCACAGATGTCAAAGTTTTGGAGTAAATCATCTGAGAAGACACACCTGACTGACAAGCAAATCACCAAAACCACTAGTCTTGCTCTAAGAAAATACCCACCATTTTTACACACGCACACGTGCGAAGTATACTATGCCATTTTAAGGTCTCCTCTGTTCGTTCATGTTTTGATTTATGAACACTTCATTATCAATTCAGGGGACTTACCAACTACGTCCCATGGAACCACTACAATTACAGCATACAGTAATAAAATAATTTGGTTTAACATAATTACAATTCACAGTACTTGCTTGTTTTAGCTTAGATTCACCATCTCGCACTCATTTACAAGTTACTTATGCTGAAGCAAATTTCTAAAGAAGTTACCAACCAATTTTTAGTACTAACATACGAATTCACATTTGCACCACATAATCAGCAGACTAAACGATGGCGTGTGAACATAATCAGCGTAAATCACCTTGGGGACATTTCCTTTAGCATTCGCCCCGCTTCCTACGAGTAGATCGTAGATCTCCTCGTTGTAGATCTCAAGCACTGCGACTTGCACGAAGAGCCCGGCCCCAAACCCGGCATCATCCTCGCCGCTACCGGCGGAACCATCGCCTTCCGCACCTCCTCCCCCCTCGAGGATGTCCCTGAGCGCGCGGTACACGATCCCGGGCTGCTTGGCGCATCCGAACATGGTGTGGCTCTTCCCGGACCCCGTGGGCCCGTAGACCATGACGGTGCACTTCGCCCCGACCCGGACGCCCTCGATCCGGGAGCGCACGAACCGGCGGTAGAACCCCTCGAGGTCCTCCTCCTCGGAGACGGAGACGCCGTCGAGGGTGAAGTCGCGGCACCCGCCCGCGTCGCCGCGCACGCGGACAGCCGTCCCGCCGCCCGCGATCTCCAGCGCCGACGCGCCGCCCGAGGAGAGGTTCCGGATGCGGCCGATCACCTCTACCGGGTGCTCCGTGGCGGTGCCGACGCCGCCGCCGTGGTGGGCGTTCTTCGGGGTGGTGGCGGGGAAGTGGAGGCGGTGCTTGGAGGCGGGCGTCCTGAGGGGCGTCGCCAGGGCGCCCCCCTGCGGCGTCGGCGGCGGGCCCGGGCGGGGAGACGGGGTGGGCGGCGCCATCGGTGGGGGATTAGCCGGTTAGGGTTTCGAGAGGTGCGATTTGGGAGGGCGCGCTGGTGGATCCGGAGGCGAACGAGTTCAGGGTTCGCGGAAATCCGTGGGGAAGAGGGGGAGACGGAGGAGAGAGGTGTGAAATGAAGGGCGGAGCGCCGGAGAAGGGAAGGGATTTGAAATCGGAAATAGCCGTTGGGGGCTGGGCGCAGCTGTAACGGTAGCCTGGTTGTTTTGTTTCGAAGGAGGGAGGAGGGAGGAGGGACCGGGCCGCGCGGTGATGGAGACGGAGCTCTCGTCGCGGTGGGGATCACGAGATCTGCGGTGCGAGCGGCCGTTGTATAATTGCGAACGGATCAAGGAGTGATTAGCATTTTGGTGCCGTAATTTGCAATGTAATCTGAAATCAATTCCAGCTGCTTGGAAACTCAGATTCAAACATCCACGAGATCGTGACTAACTGGCGTCCTCAATTATCGAATCCCTTTGTGGGAGGCCGAGGATCTTGTTACTAGTACTAGATCAACAGTAATAATAACTCAACTGCCAACTGTTAAAATTAAATTTAGCCATGAATGAAATTACGTATAATAAAAGGAAACAAAATGGCAATCAGCCGGAAGTGACGGGGGAGTGTGGTGGTGCTGGCCCATTAGAGGGAGCGATCCCCGGCGCACTCTGCGGTCAAGTGGGCTGGCCCAACAGACCCTCACTTCTTCTATAACGGGCCCATGTCGTTGGATTAGAGGGCCCAAAAAGCCTTTTTCCCTTGGCAGAACCAGCCCATCTCTCGCTTGTTTTCCTTTTCCGTTAGCAAGTCCATAGACTACTAACACTTGTCGGGCATAATCAGGGCGTAGGCCATCATCACAAGACATCAAGGAGATGCATCATGATACTAACGCCACAAGATGGCATCATGACACGCCAGCCTTTCCAGAGAGAAATGCTGCGATTAACTAAGCCGTGGAACAACACCTCATGACCAGCTGTTTACTGCATAATCCCAGCTGAAAAAGAGGTCCGAGCTCTGAAGCTTTAGGCCCCTCGCTGTCTGCTGCTGCTGAGCAAGGGCGCGGCCTCTGCGCTGCAAGCTTGGCCCAGCCCTGCCTGCTTATCATGGAGGGAGGGGCCTCGCTTTGGGAAGGCATGGTCACATGAGCTGAGCTGCAGAGCTGCTGAGGTGAGCACCAGCAGGGGACCAGCCACAGGCAGTCGCCATGCGCTGGGGCTGGGCCCTGTCGCCGATCTTATTTTGGCCCCGTTTGGAGGGTTTCTCCCACCTTCGGCTCCACCTGACAAAATACTGTTCACTGAAGGTATTTCTCTCTCTCTCCTCTCTCTCCTCCCTCTCAGAGAAAAATGGCACCTGTGATTTTACTAGCGGGGCCTTATATCTCGCTACTGCTCTGCGCATCTCGAACTCAAATTAGAGGTTAGCAGATCAAGTGGCCGCGTCAACTCTGAATCAGCAGCAACAGAGGTATGGGGTCGTATGGAGAAGACTGTGAGATGTGGATGTGGACTGGCTGTTTTGTTTTCAGTTTCACTCACCAAGATTTGTACCTCTACTTAATTGGGCGGCCTGATCAAGACTCAAGGTGAACATTTCACCTGCAGTTGTTTCAGAACTGCACCGCGGGTTCAGTAAAAAATCCTCTCCATCGATCCCAGTAGATGCAGAACCTTGGACAGATTTTAATAGCGAAGCAGTGTGCCTGATCTGAATGCACTGAACTTAAGGTCTAAGGGTGTACAGGAACAGTAAGAGCTGAGCTAATGGCGCCATTTCGCTCCAGCTGTGCCGTGTAGCAGGAGATCAAGCCCCACGTACCAGCTTGCCTGCTTGCAAATCTCGCCAGGGACAGAAGCATCCAATCTCTGATCCCGTGCGAGCCACGAGCACAGGTACAGCATCCGGGCTACCCCCGCGCCGTGCTGCGTGCTGCTGGCGACTCGGCTTGTCAGGCAGGCACCAACCCGACCAGATATTTCTCTCCGTGCAGCCGCTCGCCTGTCCGCCTGCCTTGCACGCCGAGCTCGTCCGGTGACTTGTGTTCATGCGCGACGAAATTGGTCTGTGTCAACACGGCACCGGGGACTGCCGACCAAACGGCGACTTCAACGCTGCCCATCTCGTGGTCTGGTTGATCGCATGATTTGTGTAGCTTAATGCTTGATTGCTGCCTTGCTGGTGCTAATTGCTGTAACAGCGACAGGCATGTTGTTGTATAATGCTAGCTCCGTTTCTTTGTTTTCCTTTTCTTTTTTCACAGAGGATGGCCCCCATGTAGATTCTGGGTATGCTTTGTTCCTGGGATCGTAGCATAATTGTGTGGTGTAGCACAAGTTACCGGGGCAGGCCGCGCCTGAAATGCTCATGACGAGCTTCCGAGGGATGCAACGATGAGGACACACCTTCTTTTTGTTGTTTGAAAGGACACACCTTTTTTTTTTAATACACTGCACGAGTGGCGACATGGAGAATCGCAAATGGAGTACTACTGGATAAGAGTAGTATGCTTTTCGAGCATTTGGTGCCGTATCATTGCATGGCAGCCGGCAGAGAAAAGGGGAGAGGGGAGGAAAAGAACATCTTTGACGATATTGGATATTGATAACATCTGATGCATCAGGTTCTGAACCACCGCGAAACTCCACCAAATTCTACTGAACCCTGTTACCCCACTTACTGCGGTGAATGTGATGCATATCCACGTAGCATCAGTAAAGCCAAAATTCAGTGATATATTTACCTACCAAATCGGCTGGTGTTTGGTTCGAGTTCGAGGTAACCAAGTTTTTTTTTTTTGAAAATAAAGATACGGATAACCAAGTTAGTTTGCCTCAAATGGGTCAAAGTTACTCAATCCGGACATCCTATTTATCACCAATCCTGCTTAGACCCAAACTGGCAGTTGCAGTAACCGGAATTGGAGATTGGAGAGTAATGAGGATCACTCATGATTATATTCATCAATGGTAGCTTACCTTGCGTAGCAGTTACAAGTTCACAATTGGCGATCATGTCCATTAAACACCCCATGCTCTCTTCGGTCAGAACGGGACGACGGGAACAGAACAGAGGACAGGCCAGCCTTCCTCGCGCCAGGAGAGAGACGAGAGGCACCCATTCCACCTCCACCCTCGCCTTCGCCTCCTACCACCCCCGAGCGACCGAGCGAGCGCGAGACAGAGGAGAGGAAGGGAGAAAAATAACTGCGGCTCGAGGCCCCAGAATAGGAGGACCACTTCCCCCTCCCCCCGGCCTCGCTCCTCCCCACCGCTCGTCCTCGCCCGACCTCCCTCCCCCGGCGGCGCCGCCGGAGCGCGGCGATCCCGGCCGCCCTTCTCCGCCGCTCCAGATCTGGGGGAACCCCCGCACCCCCATGCCCCTCCGGGCCCGGTCCCAGATCCGCCTGACCTAGCCAGGAGCGCGCCGCGGCCGCGGCCGGGGGAGCCTGCCGCACCCGTCCCGTCCCGCCCCGCCATGGACGACGTGTCCAGGTACGCTCACAGCCCGGCGCACCTCGCCGTGGCGCGCCGCGACCACGCCGCGCTCAGGAGGCTGGTCGCGGGGCTCCCGCGCCTGCCGCGCGCCGGCGAGGTCACCACCGAGCAGGAGTCCATCGCGGGGGAGGCCGTCGCCGACGCCGTCTCCGCCGTTATCGACCGCCGCGACGTGCCGCGGAGGGAGACCCCGCTCCACCTCGCCGTGCGCCTCCGCGACCCCGTCGCCGCGGACATCCTCATGTCCGCGGGCGCCGACTGGTCGCTCCAGAACGCCGACGGCTGGTCCGCGCTCCAGGAGGCCGTCTGCACCCGCGAGGAGGCCATCGCCACCATCATCGCGCGCCACTACCAGCCGCTAGCCTGGGCCAAGTGGTGCCGCCGCCTCCCGCGCATCCTAGCCTCCATCAGCCGCATCCGCGACTTCTACATGGAGATCTCCTTCCACTTCGAGTCATCCGTCATACCATTCATCGGCCGCATCGCCCCGTCAGATACCTACCGCATTTGGAAGCGTGGGGCCGCGCTGCGGGCCGACATGACGCTCGCTGGCTTCGACGGCTTCCGCATCCAGCGCTCAGATCAGACCTTCCTGTTCCTGGGGGATGGTGCGAGGCCTGAGGATGCTGGGGGTAAGGAATTGCACCCGGGTTCTCTCATAGTCCTGGCTCACAAGGATAAGGAGATTACAGATGCGTTGGAGGGAGCAGGTGTGCAGCCAACAGAGTCCGAGGTGGCACATGAGGTGGCATTGATGTCCAAGACGAATATGTACCGTCCTGGAATCGATGTGACGCAGGCGGAGCTCGTGCCGCACTTGAATTGGCGCCGGCAAGAGAGGACGGAAGCTGTGGGGCAATGGAAAGCCAAGGTGTATGACATGTTAAATGTCCTAGTGACAGTGAAATCTAGGCGAGTTCCTGGGGCAATGACAGATGAGGAGCTGTTTGCGATGGAGGGGGAGGAGAAGAATGGTAGGGGCGCAGAGCTTGATGCTGAGTTAGATGAAGTGTTGACTGCTGAGGAGAGAAAGCAGCTTGATTCTGCGCTTAGGATGGGGAACAACGAAGAGGAATCTGAGGAGAGGGGCGAGGAAGGTGACAGTGGGGCTGATCATATGGATGCGAATGGTGTGGTCAAAGATAAGAAGGGGTGGTTTGGTTGGGGTGGCAAGAAAGGATCCAAGAGCGATGACAAGCCATCCAAGGCGGGGAGTAAGGATGAGTCGGGTGATCCAGGGAAGCAAAAGGAGAAGGGCGGCAGGAAGAAGAAGAATACCGGTCCATCAGGCGATTCTCTTAAAACTGAAAGTGAGTACAAGAAGGGATTAAGACCAGTGTTGTGGTTGACACCAGATTTCCCTTTGAAGACAGATGAACTGATCCCTCTGCTCGATGTCCTAGCAAATAAAGTGAAGGCTATCAGGAGGCTTAGGGAACTCCTGACAACGAAGCTTCCTACCGGCACATTTCCAGTCAAGGTAACCATCTGGCAACTTGATTATATTAGCATGTACCATCTCAGTTCAAATTTCCAACCAATTGCATCCTGCCAATTATTCCAATCAAATTGCATGCCTGTTATTTTTCAATCTCCTCAAGTGGGCAACCATGGCTCTTTGCTACTCAAGATATTCTGCCATATCTGAATTCACCGCTGCCAACAACTGTTTGCTTACTGCGTAGTCTAACGCTTCATGCTGGTTGCCTGAAACACCATTGTTGGCTGTGTCTGTTGTGCATGTTCTTTGCTCTTCCCCTCGTTAACTTCTGCTGTATTTTCGCATCATGTTGTTTGGATCACTGTTGTGAATAGTACCTTCTTCAATTCTTGCATTATGTTTTTGCTACTCATGTTCTTTTTTCCTAGGACCTTTTGTTTGTCAAAAATATAAAGTATTGTTTTGGTAGGAACTGTGAGAAAGTATTATTCATGTTATAGAACTGGCACATCTTATGTGTGCCTTCCTGGTAATCAATTATTTGCACTACAAAGGGCACAATCATAAGATGTTTTGTCCACCTCTTGCCTGCTTGAAAGAAAAATACAATGGCACTGGTGCACTATGATCCTTATTGCTTTCATAAGAACCATTGGGGGCTAAGTATGAAAAAAATTGCTTTTAAGCTACTAATACACTTGGCCATCATGCCTTTTGGAATAAGTAGAGGTCGACTGGTTTTCACTATTATTGAGATTTATAGTTCTCAACATGTGACATACAGCACTATTGTTTTTATTAGATGTATACCACCATTTTTCACTACTGTATGCAAATTACTATGTGTACAGTACAATATTGAGCCATAGAATCTAGTCTGAGCTATGTTTTCTTCTTTTTGTTTTTATCTCTTTGTCACATCTTTGCATTTTGTTAATCAACTTTAAATCCTTTAAAAATAGCTAGTGGTTGGCTGCTCCCACCATCTCAGTTCAATAATCTTGCAGATTTCAGAAGCTGCCAAAAAGATATCTAGTTCCTGTTGGTGTTTTCAAAACTTTCTTCTTGCACTGCCCTATCACCCACCCGCTTTGTCTCTTCCTCCATTCAAGTCTTGATTAGCTGGGTTCTACACCAAACCATCAGAAAACTGATTCCCCACTGCTCTGTGCTGACCTTAGAGCTCAAAAGATAGTTGATGGTACATCTTACATTGACATTCCTAACCACTCTCCTGATAAATGGTACTGCATGTGATATCTTATTATCCAGGCTGAGCTAGAAACACTGCTTTATTCCTAACCTATACTTATGAAATGTGATTTATTTATTTATTTATTTATTGCGATTCATGCTGCTCTTTTTAGCATTTTGATGTGAAGCCAACTAGCCAAGTTTTATCTCCCACTTGCCCCTCTTGCACTGCTTTGGGCCTTTCCGTTTCTTGATTGGTTTCAGAGCAGGCTACTAAATCAATTGACACATTTTTTATTTGGCATACCTGAATTTTATTTTGGCATGTGAAATGACAGTTTAGTGTATGACTCATGGTTGATTGAAGTAAGGACGGATTGCACGATCTTGCACTGTTCACTCTGTAAATTCCATGGTGCTCTCATGAATAGTTCTTCTTGCACGATATTTTTCTTTGAGGGCATTCTGAGTGGCTGATTATCACAGAAGAGAATGACCACGGATGATAGACACTTCAGGCGTTAATGTCTATTTTGGCATAGTGATATCTGACCTCGTGTAGCATCTTATTTCAGATTGCTATCCCTATTGTTCCAACGATACGCGTCATTGTGACGTTCACGAAGTTTGAAGAACTACAGCCTTTAGACGAGTTTGCCACACCACCTTCAAGTCCGACGCAGTTCCAGGATGCGAAGGCCAAAGAATCAGAAGGATCAGGCTCATGGTATTCGTGGGTAAAGGGTGGCCAAGGTACGCAGTCCAGTGACAGCGGTGATAGCAGAAACTGGAAAGACGAGGTCGATCCATTCCACATACCTTCTGACTACACCTGGGTTGATGCCACTGAGAAGAAGCGGAGGATGAAGGCAAAGAAAGCCAAGAGCAGGCGGGGAACAGCCCGAAAACAGTCATCGAAAAACACTTCAGAAGGAGGAGGCCACCGCCCCATGATGGATGGCTTCGAGGAGTAAAGCACATTTTCACCAGCATAGTAAGTTGTCTTTGCATTCTTAAGATGTTAGTTGATGGCAGC
The DNA here is from genome assembly GCA_032594955.1 of Panicum miliaceum. Classification (NCBI taxonomy): domain Eukaryota; kingdom Viridiplantae; phylum Streptophyta; class Magnoliopsida; order Poales; family Poaceae; genus Panicum; species Panicum miliaceum. Next base: position 1,190,071 of record CM064061.1, on the reverse strand, counting down.
TGCACGCCCGAGGCAGATTGTTGCTGTGCCTGGAGGCGTGGCAATGGGATTGGAGTCGAATCTCCTTGAGAACGTACAGGATGGCTTATACCCCGCTAATCTGTAATTCAGTCAGTGCTATTTTTGTCCCCCTCCGTTTTTCATCTTGCTGGATGTATGTTTGATGATATGGCCCTGTTGTTGAAAAATGTGTTTGAGGGGGACTGTAGCGTTCCCCCTCCCCCCCTGTTGTATGGAAGATTACAAATATGCAGCGATTTTCTCGCAAAGAGGAAGCTCAATGCACATGCTTGTTTGTTCCGCCCCTTTTGCTGCTGTTGATTGCTTCCATTCCCTTGTCCATTCTTCTGATAGTCTCTCTGATGTGTACCGACAGATTATTTTCCCATGCTTCTTGTTTCCAAGGGAATCTTGGAGAGACGTTTTGCTGATTTGGTCAACACTAGCACTAGATCACATATTGCACTGCCTTCTCCAAGCCGACTACAATCTTTAGTGGGTTGTTACGGCTAAGCAGATCATGTGCTGCTGTCCCGTTGACAACGACCCGGGGATGTGGAAAATATAACGGTAGTGCACACGATCAGATCGATCGATCGATTGATTGATTGATGATGATGGACACCCTGGGATCTTGTTTTATAAATTTGTCACTGCACTCTATCCACATCCCTGCATCTCTCTCTCTCTCTCTCTCTCTCTCTCTCTCTCTCTCTCTCTCTTTTGCGATTAAAGGAGATGCCCACACGCGACACCTCAAGTACTTGCAAGAGGGTTCTGTCGCATATGCTAAGTTGCTAACAAAATAAAACCCACTAAGAAGCACTCATGGATGCTTGATCGTCAAAGTTATTTATTCGTCCTATACACAAAGTATCTGCATCGATTCTGAAGCTTTTCTCTTCGTCCATATCCTCCTCACTTCTGGTCGTTTGTGCCTTCCTTTTCTTTGTTCCTTCCCCTTGTTATTAAATTCGTTTTATTTAGTTGAATCTCCGGAAATTTATGCCTTTTTTAAGGACCCAAATATTTTCTTATAACATCCACAATTTATGCAAAATGAAACTGGTCAATCAGCGGGTCAAATTCTCTTCTGTCTGCTGACTACTAAAATAAAGTTGTCTCTACGTATCTTCCACGTGGGCCTACCTCGCGAACTGCAGGGCGCTGGGCACCCCGGACCCATAAAAAAAGCTCCCGCCCGAACGAATTCGAAATTTGAAACGCCCCTTCCCCAAATCTCAAATCAACCGACCATTCCCAAATCCAAATCAGAGCGACCTTTCCCCTTGTCTCGTCTCCCCCGAATCCCCCAAACCCTAGCCCTGCATCGCCACCCCGCCATGTCCTCCCGCCTCAAGGACCGCGGCGGCGGCGGCAAGGCCTCGGCCACGGCCGCGGCCTCGCGCCCGCTCACCCCCAAGCCGTTCTCCATCTCTTCGTCCGCCCGGCGCACGACCGCGGCCGCCGCCGGCAAGGAGAACTCAGCGTCCAAGCCAGTCAAGCCCACCTCCGCCGTGCGGTGGTCCACGTCGTGGCTCCCGCGGGCCAGTAGGATCCAGAGCTCGGTGGAGTCCTCCAAGCTCGTCTCCACCCTCAGGGCTTCCGTGGTGCCGGGGCGGGCTTCCATCGGGAAGGACCCCGTGGCGGACGCGGGCTTGCGGCGGAGCGTGAGTGGTGGGATCAGGTCTTCTTCTGTAGAGAAAGGGAGGAGGTCGGTAAGTGTTGTTGGATCTAGGGCCTCGGAGGCTAGGAGTGGTGGTGTTGGCAGTGATGACATTAGCAAGAGACGGGAGGGGTTTGATGCTAAGACCAAGGCCTTGGATGGGATCGGCAGGAAAAGAGATGACCTTGATGCCAAAGAAAAGCAAACTGGTGAGATTGACAGGAAAAGGGAGAGCTTTGATGCAAAGGCCAAGCAGATCGGTGGGAAAAGAGATAGCTTTGGTGTTAATGTGTCGAAGCAATGTGATGAGATCAAAGGGAAAACAGAGATCACTGGTGCTAATATGAAGAAGCAAAGTGAAAAGATAGTTGGGAGAAGAGAGGACTACGATACTAAGGCAAAGGCAGGTGAAGAAATCAGTAGGAAGAAAGAGGGGCTCAATATGAAATTGGTGAAGGAGATGCATGCCGAAAAAGCTGATTTGGGAGAAGCTTCTTCCAGTGCTGCAGATTTTTGTCCTGCCCAGAAGGATGCTGAGGAAGGCAATGGTTCTGTCATCCCAGTGTTCACTGTCCGTGTGGTGGACTCAATTGATGTTCCTGGCACAACGAGGGAGCAGCAAAAGAATAATGAGGAGTGCAAGATGCAGGAAGAAAAGGGCAAATTGGCAGACAAGATTAGAGTTTTTGAGAGAGCAGCTGCAGGTGGGGAGGGATGGTCAGTTAAATCTGTGTCTGGTGTTAACAAGTACCCAAGCAAGCTTCATGAGAAACTAGCGGCACTGGAAGGGAGGGTTCAGAAGATTGCTACCGATATCAAGAAAACCAAAGAAATGCTTGATGCGAACAACCCAGATGAGCCAAAGCAGATCCTGTCAAATATTCAGAAGGAAATCACTGCCATTGAGAAGGCGATTTCTCATGTCAAGGATGATAATAAGATACAGCTAGGTACTGCAGATAGCAGCGAATGTGAGAGTTCTCATGCTGAAAGCGCTGCAAAATGCACCGTTGTGAAGCCAAGTGGCCTGAAGCATGCTGGGAAAGGGTTGAATACTGATGAACTGGAGGCAAGGTTCTTTCCGCATCACAAATTGTTGAGGGATCGTAAATCTTCGACTTCTACTCACCAGGAGTCATCTGCTGATACAAAGAAGGTTATCCCTGGAAAAACAGGACCTGCTGCCCCTGCCCCTGATGTTGATGAGAATAGTATAACCATGGAGTTTCTTGCTTCTTTAGACGGTGAAGAAAATGACTTCTTCAAGGACCGCCGCGCTAAAAAAATGGAACAGAACATGATATGTGAAGTAGCAGATGCTACCAGCAAGACATCGAGCCAAGGTAGCTCAAAGAATCCAGTTGGTCCCAATCATAAGGAGGAGATTGAATTGCTTGCTTCAGAGAAGCTAGAAGAGTTTGATGAGCAAGAAAACAAGCCATCCATGATGGTTCAGGAGGAAACAGAGGAGTCTTCCAATGATCAGCTATCAGGTATAGGAAACAAGTCTTCAACTGGCGGATGGTTTGTTTCGGAGGGGGAAGCTGTTCTTCTTGCTCATGGTGATGGCACATGCTCCTATTATGATATTGCAAATCATGAGGTATTTGGTTCTTTACTGCTTTTGTTTGTTCTGTTTTATTTTTTATGTACATTAATTAGGTAACCTGAGTGCTAACTGCATTTATCTGTATTTGCGGTGCAGTTCAAATCTGAGTACAAGCCTCCCAGCATGGTATCAAATAATATGTGGGGCGATTGCTGGTTGATTCGCGCCCCAGGTGTAGATGGATGTTCTGGTAGATATGTTGTTGCCGCATCAGCTGGCAATGCACTGGAGCCTGGGTTTTGCAGCTGGGATTACTATACCAGAGAAGTAAAAGCATTTCATATTGATGAGGAGGCTTCTCATGCGCTGGCTCCACCACCCAGGGCAGTTCTTGGGCCTCTCTCTAATTTAGGTTCATCAAGATCTAGCTCTGCGTTGTCAAATGGAGAAACACAGCAATGGTGGTATAAACCTTGTGGACCTCTCCTGCTTTCTACTGCTAGCAAGCAGAAGATGGTCACAGCTTACGACATCCGTGATGGTGATGTAGTGATGAAATGGGAAGTTAGCAATCCAGTGATGGGAATGGAATACTCCAGCCCACTGCAATGGCGTAGCAGGGGAAAGGTAGTAATTGCTGGGAGCGAGTCAATAGGGTTGTGGGATGTGAATTCGCTTAATCCACAACCCTTGTTGTCTGTTGCTTCTTCCGGTAAGAAAGTGTACTGCCTTCATGTGAATAACACAGATGCTGAGGTGGGCGGCGGAGTGCGTCAAAGGTAAACTAGTAAATCTTACATCACATACATGCAAATGTGAAATGTCCCAGTATTAGTTGTATTCAAGATCCTGCCAAGTTTACCTACTCTTATGCTGTTGAAACCAAATAAAATATTTTTCTGTCTCTTTGGTAATTAACAGCAGCAAATATCTTGTCCTGCTGTTGATGAATTATCTGAAAAGAGATTTGTGAAAATCTCCTGACAACTGCATTGGTCAAATCATTTAAGATCGGCTTGTGGTTTGTTTTTGCAGGGTTAGTTCGTCTGAGGTGGAAGGAAATGACGGTGTTTTTAGTACACAGGAAAGTGTTAATGTATTTGATTTTCGTGTACCTGCTGGCATTGGTCTTAAAATAGCAAGACATGGCGGTACAGCAAACTCAATCTTCTCACGTGGAGATTCAGTATTTATTGGTAGCACAGAAGGACGACTGCAAATAAAAGGGGGGTTGAGATCACGAGTTCAGCAATACTCGTTGAGAAAGGGGAAGCTTGTTGCTACCTATGAGTTACCAGAATTCAATGCTCATTTGCATCACTCTGCGATAACTCAAGTGTGGGGCAACTCGAACCTTGTTTTGGCTGCATGTGGTATGGGGCTGTTTGCCTTTGATACATATAAGGAAGACATGCAGCTAACTTACAGCTTTGACCGTGGAAACACAATTGGAGTGAGAGAAACTATTGGCCCTGATGATTTGTACTGTCCTACATTTGATTACTCATCATCAAGGGTTCTTCTTGTCTCAAGAGACCGTCCAGCACACTGGAGGTACATGTCGTAGCTATCTATTTATCATTTATTTGTGTCCAGTGTGGGTCTTGTAATATATGTACTTTATTTATGGTTCACTTCTGGTGTCACCTGCTGTGTCAAGCATCTTGCTTTCACAGTTTCACTGTACTAGCAATATTATATAGTTGCAATATTATCTAGTTTTTACCCCTGTTACTCTGCTGGGCCTTCGTTTTATCATTTGCCTTGCATGTTTTTATGTGCTGCCTGGGCACTCAATTGTAACTTGTATTTACGGCATCATTGTTCAAATAATGTTTGACGCCCAAGAGTTTACAATTCCATGCAATATTTTTTCTGGCATCAATTCGATACATACATAGCTTAACGATTGACAAAGTTAAGATCTTGTTAGCCGATTAACACAGGACACTCCTCAATCGACCAATAAGGAATCCACCCAACCTTTCTTGACCACAATGCCTCATGTTTCTATGCCCTGAGGCCCTGACACCCTCATTACAATGCATCGTCTGAGCTTATTCCATCTTAAATCTGCAACATCATGATCTTGTGCAGTTATGCTCTCTGATTACTTTATTATCTCTTAGACACCAGCTGTAGAACAAGCATTAACTGGGCCAGTGCATTTGTTCTTGGAGCTCTTCCCCTAAATTCCCTTTATACTGGGAGCATGATGGCAAGTTCTTTTGTCTTTATCAATCATTTTCAAGTTCGCGGAATGGTAATGGGACAGTCTTCACTGCTCTGAACTTTCCAGCGTTGTTTAAATGTTCATTCTCCAGCCTGCAGTCCGATTCAGCATACATCAGGTTATACTGAAACATACTAAATTAAAACTAAGTTTGCACCTCTATACTTTTTCTTCAATTACCTGTAGAAGTTCCAATGTCCTCGTCGTATAATTTCCAGTGAGGCGAGTGAGAAATCCAGCAAGCGAGACTCCACCCGTCCAAGATGGAGTTTCATTACACTCTGGGCCCAGGCTAGACGCAGCGCAAGGTTGAGCATCTGTGTTTTAAGGGTGTTAGTGCCACTGAACATGGGAATTGGGATTTCCTTAGTGAGCTGTAGTATTGAAAATTAGGCAAACAAGGTATAGTACCATGGAAACATAGTAGATCGACTTTTTCTTCAGGATGAGCTGATCCCGGAGCCATAAGTTCTTAGATTTGGGGTTTAAGAAACCCCAGTCCATGACAAAGTCCCAGTAGAGCTGGTAAATGGTGGCGCCTGAGGATGAAATGACTACCATCCACATCCAGAGTGGTGTTGGAGTTGCAGCGTACTTGAACCTCACAGCAGCTGCAACCATTGCTGATACATACTTGCCAGCATTAGCAAGTTGGTTGATGTCATGACCTTCTTCCAGGTACCTCCTTAAACACTATAACAGATATCGGCATTCCATTAAGTTTGACTTAATCTGAAGAAACTGCCAACTGCAGAATTTTACATTGTTCACATGTAGATTTGATTATACCTGCATTGCTCTCCAGTAGTAAGGTAGGAAGGAAATCACATAGGCCAGGTGTGTGTATTGTGGGCTGCTGGTGCAAGTCTCATATGCGTGATTCCTAAAGGTTCCAGCCATGAAGTAGCATGCTGCGAATTCCATATGTCTCAGTAGTGGGATCTGGAAGATAGAACCATTTAACCGGATAAGAACCTGCACTGTAAGGCTCAACGAAATTTGTAGCATAAGGTTCAAAACTTACCTGGCTGGTTAGCTGGTCAGCCATGAAGAAATCAGCCATCAGAACCTGCATTGCAACGCACCCTGCTCATCAGATGGATGTTTCCAACTTTCTGTGAGCTGCGGAAAAAAAATTCTAGGGTCCTTTACCTTGTAGAATGGAGAGAATATGATGTTGCGCATGACGCGCATGAAGCAGTAGCGCGTGGAGCGGTAGAATATGTTGAATGGGCAGAACAGAACCCCTGTTGATAGCTGAAAACAAAAAACAAAGGGTGTTGGAGAACTGAAATCAGTACATATAGGCAGCACAACACTTATCCTTTTTCCTATGGCTTGTGTTTCTTACAACTAGGAGTGCCCCAGGCAATGCGTCGGTGTAGGTTGCGCCGGCGTTCCTGAGGAACAGGTTGATGACCAGCGCAGCAATGACGGTGCACATGATGGATGCCGACATGAGGAAGGCGTCCCTGTGCGTCAGGGCGGTGCTGGAGGAGAAATCGAAGATGAAGTTGTTGTTGATCCTGGTGCTCTTCCACATGAAGAGGTTGCAGCCGTACAGGAAAACGTGCAGGCTGATAAGTGCAAACATGCTGCAGAAGCAAAGGCCGAAACTATGTTACTTAAGGTAAAACTTGCATCCTTGTTTTATCATGAAGCCGTAAAGTACGGTGCATGATCAGAAGAAGCCTGTGTGAAGTTAGCTTCAGAAATGACCTGAAGACATGGTAGACTATGTCCATGTAGGCTGGGCTTCCGGTAGAAGAGAAAATGCCGGCGACATGGGCTAGGACTGAATATATGATGAACAAGGACACGAATGTGCCTGTGAACAGGCCTGAAAACACAAGAAATGGCTAGGTCAGGACACATTTGGGTCCGAAATTAAGAAGACGATCAATTCGATCTTTGAGGAGGCTACTCGCCTACGAGGAAGGTGATCATATGGGTGTTCCTGGGCTGCTGCGGCTTGAGGTACTTCATGGCTACCTTCCTGTCGTTGCCGGCGAAGTGCCTCAAGAAGATGCACTCCACCTCGTCCGCGAGCTGAAGCACCTGCTCAGGATTTCACCACATGTTCATTCTTCCTTGGCCAGTTCGTCTTCTTCGGGTAGGTTTAGCGTGTTGGTCAAGAGGGGATTCAGTTGAGAGGATTGTACCTTGTCGGAGCTGCTGAATTGCGACCTCTTCACCTTCTCTGAGAACTTGTCCGTGGCTTGCTGCTGCTCTGACACCTGGAATGCAGAGCATTTCTCGTCACTTGTAGATAGCGAAACTCATATAGTGTGTATATCCGAATTCTTCGTACAAATCATGCCGTGTTACTAAAATAGATAATTTATTAAGATTTAGGAAAAAATATTGATTTGTGCTTATAAAAGCTGCAGAATTTTTCTTTTGTAATACATGAGGGCCTATCTATATTCCTCAGCATGTTTTGACAACTTTGAAGTGTACCAGTTCATTTTATTCTGTCCTATTGTCGTCTTGTCTAGTCTCTTCCCTCCTCTAGTCCATCCACTTCAAAAAAGCACGTACATGCTCCCTATAGCTAGTTGAGAAGTAGTGGTAGACCGTACCTTGACGAATTTCTTCAATATTTTGGTGAAAGCCTTTACATTGAGAGAGCTGCATCCATCCATCCACAACAGCAGAAAACAAAACAAAGGAAAAAAAAAGGAAAAGGCGATCAATCAATCCATCACCACCGCGCAACAAAAGTCTCACAATTCACAACAGCAGAAAAGGGCAGGTCTAATAAAATAAACTACTATTGGCCGGCTTAGTATAAAATGAAAAAGAATACTAATTGGTGTCGCCCTCCAGGGATAGTGCATGGCGCCTACGTGATGCTGGCCTCCATCCATGCAAACTGACTGAAATTTAATTGAAATCTTCCAAGTGTCTAATACCAACTCTGTCCACGTGCAGACAGACAGCATGCATCTTGTACATGGATTGATGGATACGGAATTACAGAGTAGTATACTCATCACTCTTCAGAAGCAGAGCTCTACCACTCACTCACTCTGCATCGTGTGATCGTATAGATGAACAGATCAGGTGTTGGTTTGTGTGATCTGATTGTGTGTTAGAGAAAGCAAGATTAATTAGATGAGAGCATGCAACTGTCGTGACGGCATTATTCTTCCAGTTGTTGCAGCCAGTATATATAAATGGCAACCGATCGAGATGCATGTGTACGTACCTGAACTTCTTGAGGAGCTCGAGGCCGCGGTAGAGCGCGAGGAAGGCGTCGCGGATGTTCTTCTCGGCGTGCTGGACCTTCTTGCGGTGGACGAAGGCGGCGGCGGGGTCGGCGCCGTCCTTGCGGAGCACGTTCACGAGCTCCTCCCACACCTTGAGGGCCGCCCTGCCGGGGTTCGTCGGCGGGATGTCGATCCGCACCGTCGCCGGAAGCTGCAGCAGCGCGGCCCGCCCCATCAGCTGCTTCCCGCTGCCGTCCTTCTTCGCCTTGGCCAGCCCGCCGCCCACGAAGCTCACGCCGTTGCGCTCCAGGGCCGCCATCACCTCCTCCGCCACGGCCGCGCCCTCTGCCACCTGCGCCTGTTGCAGCTCCACGCTCCCATCTACAGTCAGCCCGGTCGGCGTCAGTCACGTGCGCGTCATGCATGCAAAGGCCAAACGCCCAAACCATGGGGGATCGGATCGAGCCGAGCCGGTGGGTGGGGTTCATGTGCCCGCAGCTAGCTTTGCCGCCCCGCCCGTGGATATCGATCGATCAGATCACCTACCTGACATGGACTGCGGCGAGGCGAGGCCGGACAGGAGGTGGCGGCCGCTGGACCCGTTCACGGACGGCGAGAGCTCGAGCGAGGGCGGCATGGAGGCGGCCCGGCCGAGCGCCCTCCCGCGGCCCCGGCGGGACGCCGCCGCGTGGTCGGCGAGGATGCGCTTGACGTCGTCGAGGATGCGGAGCTGCTCGATGAGCGTCTCGCCGCGCGCCAGCAGCTCCGCCTCCTGCGTCGCGTAGAACTTGTTCACCTTGTCCAGCTCCTCGTCCGCCTTCTCCAGGAACTCTTGCTCCTGCGCACACGCCACGCCATGAATTGCCGATTAATAAGCTAGAAACGGCCGGATTAAATAATGGAACAGTCTGCAGGGGGCATGCATGCTTCTTCAATCCATCGACGAGATAGACGATAGATGATTACATGCTTGTCCGTGGATCGCACGAGCTCCCCTGAATCCGACTCCAAGCTCTCCTCCTCGCCCTCCTGTACGGTCGTATATATACGCGCGTCAGAAATACTGGGTGGTGGAGGGCGACGCCGCCGTATCTCTCTCTACTAGCTCGCCCGGAATTGAAGACGGCGTACACCTACGGCTACCAAACAAGCGGGGCTAGCTGAGGAGGCGCGACGGTACAGTCACAGCTAGAACACGTACTGGTGAAGCCGCCGCATGATGAGCCGCGGCGGCGAAGCGGGCGGTGAGGGAGCGGACGGGATCAAGGACCGAGAAGCCATAGCTGCTTCCGGCGGCGGTGGCGGCGAGCAGCGGCGGGGGGCCGGCGTCGCGGCGTGCGATCTTGATCCTCTTGATGAGCTTCTTGAGGCACTTGTAGTCGACGAAGGCGGCCTTCCACTCGGGGATGATGCTGGCCTCGTACTCCCGCGAGAACTTCACCATCCTCCGCAACCGCCGCCGCCTGCCGGCACTGCCGTATATATGCTAGCTAGCTAGCTCTTGGTTGCAGGAGCGGATCGGAGGTGATAGTTTACATGCGGTGGATCGAACGGAGGAGGATCGTCGGAGCGCGCGCGGCGCCGGGGGACAGGGACAGGGGGGCAGGGGTGCTGGCGGAAGCAACCCTGCCTGCTTATATAGATGGAGAGCGGAGGACGGATCGGAGGCGTGCTCAACTCGCCCGGCCCTGCTCGCGTATATATGCAAACGAGCTCGCTTCAACAGCTAGGAGGTAACAATATTAGGTAGTGCTGAGAAACGACGTCTACCATGTTAATATTTGTTTTCCTTATTATGCAAGACTACCATGTTAATGTTATAGTGGAGATCGAGCTCGTGTGTATATGCAAACGACTGCAGAGAGAGAGGAGAGATCTAGAGAGAGATGATCAGGTAGTGGTGGTGCAACAGCCGGGTGATAACAATATTAGGTAGAGAGAGAAAGGTAACTAAAGGGGGAAATCTAAAGGGAAACACGCAGCTGGCTTGTGGATGCGTGCTTGCTTGCTTCTAGTGGAGATCGAGCTTGCAGTTCATGTTTGTGTTGCAATATAATGCATGCGCATAAATATATATATACATATATCTATATATATATAGACACACGTAAACATATAAATATATAAATATATATATATATATATATTTGCATATATAGTAACAGGTGGATCATCCGGGGCTGTTGGTTGGGTTCAGTTTCGCCTTCTGGCCGGTCGCTTTTCTTGGCCCGATCGAGAAAAGAAAGGCGCGTCGCTTTCGCCCGCATCTTTCCGGCGAAAAGACGGCAAATCGCGATTGCGTCGCGGCAATTAAGCGATTAGCGCAAACTGTCATCAGGAGGATTAGTGCCGTAAAATACTCTGAATATAATCCTCCCTCCCTAGCTAGCGATATATAGTGCAGCGCACCACGGGTCGATCATGTGCGCGCGCTAGCTTTTACACATTTCGTGGCTCCATTGGATCGCAGAACCCGGGCGGTCGAGATGCAAGTTGCATTGGAGGCATTGGCATGGACCAGCAGATCGGCATGCCTTGCCGACGCGGCTGCCGGTGGCGTGGCTCAGTGCGGGCGGCGAGGCCCTGACGTGGCCATGACGCCGCGACAGCATACCACGCACCTCGGCACCTGACCTGACTGACCGCCGCCTTGTCCCCTTTTTTCAGAGTAACAAAACCTGGTTTATTATTACCTGATGAAACGCTAGCTGCTGCATTCATAACATGTGTGTTTTTTCAGGGTCAGAATATATACGTTGTGGTTTCAGAAGCATCAATCAGCTTGGGTCCACGAGCAACAGGTTAAAAAGGTAGGGATACTAACCACCCAGACGGTGACAAGCAGAGCGACGACGCGAACGGCAACAGTGAGCGGGCGTGCCTGTTCCCGTTCTGCCGCCACCCCGCTCGCCTGACAAGCTGGTGCTGGTTTGACGCGCGGAGGCGGTCTCCTCCTCCGGCACGGTGGTATATATTGAGTTGAACAGATCTTGTAGCAAGGAACATAGATAGAGTTGTTAAAATCACGTAGGTTATTTATATTTTCTGTTGTACAAGATAGAGATAGAGTATTGTAACTAGTTTATTTGCATAGGAGGAGACTAACCAACCTATCATGGATTATATATGTATTTTGCTGTGTGCCATTATGTTGCGTCAAGATTAACACGCAACCCGTCGTACCCAAGTTAGGGATGTACGGTTCCTCCACAAATTCCGCTCCTCTGATTTCTTTTATGGTATCAGAGCCAAAGGTCTCGAGTTCGAATCCTGGCGGGCGCGATTAAATAAAATAATTGCGGCCGACTTCTATTTCCATATTTAAGGCCTAGCGGAGCCTGCACGTGAAGGGAAGTGTTGAAGTATAAGTCAATTGCCCACATCTCCCCATAAGCTTAAGCTTTTGGGTTGAATTAGTTGGTGCATGCAACTCAATATGGTAATCAGAGTCAATCAAGAACTAGATCTCATCCATAGCCTCTAGTTCTTCCACCTCCAATCCTCTTGCCGGGACTCAGGTCACGGAGAAGCTCACAAAGCAGAACCATGCCATGTGGGCGGCGCAGGTGCTTGCTGCTCTTCGCGGCGCGCGCCTTGAAGGCCATATCAGCGGCAAGACTGCTCCACCTGCCGACACCATCGATCACAAGGAGGCTGATGGCAAGACCGTCAAGATCTCCAACCCGGCGTATGAAGAATGGGAAGCAAGAGATCAACCGATCCTCAGCTTCCTACTCACATCCCTATCAAGGGATGTGATGTCTCAGGTGGCTGCCGCAAGGATGGCGGCACAAGCATGGAAGGCGATCGACGATATGTACGCCTCCCAGACGTGCGCACGGGCTATCAACGTCCGGCTCGCGCTAGCGACCACCAAGAAGGGGACCATGACGGTCTCTAACTACTTCGGGAAGATGCGATCTTTCGGAGATGAGATGGCGGCTTCAGGGAAGCCGATCGAAGATGAAGAACTAGCTGCATTCATCCTCAACGGTTTGGATGCTGAGTTTAATTCGATTGTTTCTGCCCTTGTAACTAGAGTTGAACCTATTTCTCTTGGAGAACTTTACTCACAGCTCTTGAGCTTCGAGACCAGACTTGATCTGCAGCAGGGCGATTCAACTTCATCTGTCAACTCCGCCCACAGAGGTGGACGTGGCAACTATGGTCGTGGTTCGAGCCGAGTGCCGAACCGCGACAACCAGGGGCGCGGACGTGGTAATTACCGCGGTCGCAGCTTTGGTCGTGGTCGCGGTACATCAAATCATGACAACTCCCAGCAGCGCTACTCAAGCACTTCCGGGGAGCGCCCACGCTGCCAAGTATGCTTCAAGAAGGGGCATGTTGCTGCTGAGTGTTGGCATCATTTTGACGAGGACTATGTCCCTGATGAGAAGCTTGTGAATGCTGCATACTCCTATGGAGATGGAAGCTGGTACACCGATGGCGGCTCAACCGATCACATCACCAGCAACTTGGAAAAGCTCTCGGTTGGTGAGAAGTATCGAGGTGCAGATCAGATCCATGCAGCAAATGATGAAGGTATGAAAATTAATCATATTGGTCATACAATTGTTCTAACCCACACTCGTGATCTTCATCTAAAAAATGTCCTTCATGTTCCCAATGCTAAAAAGAACCTAGTTTCTGTTCATCGCCTTGCTAAAGATAACTCTGCCTTTCTTGAATTTCATCCTGATTATTTTGTTATCAAGGACCAAGCAACGAAGAGCACGATCCTTAAAGGGAGATGTCGCAATAGGCTCTATCCTCTTCCTTCAGCATCAATAAAGTAGGGTTTTGGAGTTGTTAAACCATCTTTTGAAAGGTGGCATAGTCGTTTGGGTCACTGTTGCAAACCTATTATCTCTCGTGTCGTTAGCGAAAATAAGCTTCCTTGTGTTGCCGAGTCAAACAAAGAATCAGTGTGTGATGCCTATCAAAAAGGCAAGAATCATCAGCTACCTTATGATATTTCTCTAAATTCTTCTAGTTTTCCTTTGGAACTTGTTTATTCTGATGTGTAGGGCCTTGCATCAAACTCTGTTGGAGGTAGAAACTATTATGTTAGTTTCATAGATGATTACAACAAGTTTACTTGGATCTATCTTCTTAAATTTAAATCTGAAGTGTTCCAAAGATTCCATGAGTTCCAAAATCTTGTTGAAAGATTGTTTGATCGCAAGATCATCTCTATGCAAACAGATTGGGGGGGGGGGGGGGGGGGGGTGAGTATCAACGCCTCCACACCTTCTTTGAGAAAGTAGGGATCTCTCATCGAGTCTCTTGCCCACATGCCCATCAACAGAATGGGTCTGCTGAGAGGAAACACCGCCATATAGTAGAAGTTGGCTTATCTCTCTTAGCTCATGCATCGATGCCCTTGAAATATTGGGATGAAGCTTTCCTAGCTGCCACCTATCTAATCAATCGCGTTCCAAGCAAGGTTATCAATTATGATACTCCTTTAGGACGCCTATTCAAACAAAAACCTGATTATTCATCCCTCCGTGTCTTTGGTTGCTCATGCTGGCTGAATCTTCGTCCTTTCAACGAGCATAAGCTTGAGTTTCGATCCAAGAAGTGTGTGTTCCTAGGCTATAGTAATCTGCACAAAGGCTTCAATTGCCTTGATATTGCATCCGGGCGAGTCTATGTTTCCCGAGATGTTATCTTTGACGAAACAAAATTTCCTTTCTCTCAATTACACCCCAATGCAGGCGCGCGACTAAGATCAGAAATCTCCCTTCTTCCATCGAGCCTTTTTAATCCTTCTACAGGGCCGGAACATATGCATGACCATGTGATTAATTTTCTAATGAATCTAATGTTTCTGGTGCAAGTTCTGGTACAAAGAGCAGGGTGGATGCAGCAGTTCCAGCAGCCTCGCTGGAACCCTCTGGCCCTGACTCTGAGGAGGATCCGCCGGGGGCAGAGCCGACCGGATCGCCTTCAGGATCCCGGCGCCAGACACCATCAGCGTCGACTGGTGCGGCTGCTTCCCACTCTGCGCCTGCCACGACGACAGCTCCCTCTCTCTCGACTGATGTGACACCTGCAGGCGAGGGGGGGGGCAGCGAGTTGCACCTGCACCCGTTGCGGGATCTTCTACGCCACCGAGATCCCCTGCGGCGTCCATACCGCCTGATCCTATACCGGCTGCTCCATCAAATGTTGCAGCCCCACTAGGTCGGCCACGAACACCACTCCAAGGTGGAATCAGAAAAGAGAAGGTATACACAGATGTCACTAAAGTATGGTCTTTTTACTTCTTCTGGTGAGCCACAAAGTTTAGATGAAGCCTTGCATAATAAAGATTGGAAATTAGCTATGGATTCAGAATATAAAGCATTGATGAATAATAAAATATGGCATCCAGTTCCACCTCAGAAAGGCATCAATGTTATAGATTGCAAGTGGGTTTATAAAATCAAGAGAAAGGCAGATGGTAGTCTTGACAGATACAAAGCTCGCTTAATTGCAAAAGGGTTTAAGCAAAGGTATGACATAGACTATGAAGACATTTTTAGTCCGGTTCTTAAAGCAACTACTATCAGAGTTATACTGTCTATTGCAGTCTCTAGAGGATGGAGTCTTAGACAACTAGATGTTCACAATGCTTTCCTTCATGGTTTTCTTGAAGAAGATGTATACATAAGACAACCACTAGGATATGAGGATGTGTCTCATCCAGGGTACATATGCAAGCTAGACAAGGCACTATATGGACTTAAACAAGCTCCAAGGGCCCGGTACTCTCGTTTGAGTTCAAAACTGCTTGAAATTGGTTTCAAGTCCTCAAAGGCGGACACGTCCTTGTTCTTCTATAGTAAAGGGCCAGTCACTGTTTTTGTGTTAGTTTATGTTGATGATATCATTGTTGCTAGCTCTACTCAAGAAGCAGCCGTCTCACTTCTACAAGATTTGAACAAGGAGTTTGCATTGAAGGATCTTGGTGAGCTGCATTATTTTCTTGGGATAGAGGTTAACAGAGTCAGAGATGGTATTATATTGACACAAGAAAAGTATGCTAATGATGTGCTATGGCGAGCTGGCATGACAAGCTGTAAACCGGTTTGTACTCCTCTTTCTACTTCATAAAAAATGTTAGCTCATGAAGGGTCACCTCTTGGTCCAAGTGATGCAACAAATTATCGAAGTATGGTTGGATCCTTGCAATACCTAAACTTGACACGACCGGATATCTCTTTTGCGGTAAATAAAGTTTGTCAATTTCTACATGCTCCTACTACTATACATTGGGCTGCAGTTAGAATTAAGAGAATTCTAAGATACTTAAAGCAGTCAACCAAGCTTGGGATAAAGATATGCAGATTTCCCTCATTACTTGTTAGTGCCTTTTCTGATGCAGATTGGGCCGGCTGCCTTGATGATAGATGCTCCACTGAGGTCTTTGTTGTCTTCTTAGGACCTAATCTGGTATCTTGGAGTGTTAGGAAGCAAGCAACATTTTCAAGATCAAGTACAGAAGCTGAGTATAAGGCAGTTGCAGATGCGACAGCTGAAGTTATGTGGATTCAGACCTTGTTGTGTGAGCTTGGGATTCCAGCGCCAAAGGCGGCTAAGTTGTGGTGTGACAATATTGGAGCTAAGTATCTTTCAGTTAATCCTGTCTTTCATGCACGAACAAAGCATATAGAAGTTGATTATCATTTTGTACGAAAAAGAGTATCAAGAAAGTTGCTTGAGATTGAATATGTATCATCTAAAGAACAGGAAGCAGATGGGTTTACGAAACCTATTACAGTGCGGCAGCTTGAGATGTTCAAGAACAATCTTAACCTCAGAAGGTCAGATTGAGGGGGAGTGTTAGATATTCAGTTGAACAGATCTTATAACAAGTTCCTGATAGAGTTGGTTAAAATCACGTAGGTTGTTTGTATCTTCTGTTGTACAAGAGTATTGTAACTAGTTTACTTGTAGAGGAGGCTAACCAACCTACCAGGGACTATATATGTATTTTGCTGTGCGCCATTGTGCTACGCCAAGATTAACACGCAACCCGTCGTACCCAAGTTAGAGACGTACAGTTCCACCACAAATTCCGCTCCTCTGATTTCTTTCACACGGCTTGTGTTCTCCTAGCTAGCTAGTGATCCTCCGGCGATGACGGCGCGCGGTTGTTACGCGCGCGGCATGGGCATCTGGGCACCTGGGCAGCACGCAGCGGCCACACGCACGCCCACGCCGGCGCGCCCGTGTTACACGGCCGCCACGCAGCGGCAGCTAGCGGGCGCGCATCATTGCGTGCACTCTCGCCTCGGTTCGGTGCTGATGAGACTGGATGTGTCGTTGTGAGACGCCATGGTATGGCGCCAAGCGGAAAACCTGCGAGGCCTGCGAAACTTTTGGAGCCACCCTGTTCGTGTTCGGTGGCCGCGCGAGATGCCTGCTGAATCCCTGATAGCTAGTAGTGGATGGTGACGGGA
Source organism: Panicum miliaceum (assembly GCA_032594955.1). Lineage (NCBI taxonomy): Eukaryota > Viridiplantae > Streptophyta > Magnoliopsida > Poales > Poaceae > Panicum > Panicum miliaceum. Next base: position 1,172,961 of record CM064061.1, on the reverse strand, counting down.
AAGCGCAACAAGAGGGGGCATGGCCAGGTGTCAGCTATGGAAGGATGCTGCTGCGCGCTGGTGTTTGTGTGCCAGCCATGATGGAATTGGGAAATAAAGACGGCAAGGACGAAACCCGACACCGTTTGCACTCACTGACCCTCTCTACGACTCTATCCACGTCTCGTGTTGTGTGCAAGGAGGGTCAAACAAAGATCTCCTCGCTCCGTCGTGTTCTTGTTTGCTGCTGGAATGTTACATTATTCATCCTGATGGCTCTCATGCACGAAGCCAAGTCACCCAGCACAAACCACGCGCAAAAAGTTAAGCTAGCTTCAACGGGCAGGAGGCTAGCTGCTTGTGGAGACGGATAGCTGAGACAAACTCACAAGAAACTTCACCCAAGTCAAGGAAACCGCATCTTTTTTCCACCAAGGGCTACACCCGAATTTCATTACTCAAGAGCAACGAAATTACAACAGTTTAGGAATTTTAGTTCAGACGAGCGGGTAAACTAAAAGCGAAAGAAAGCGAACTCCCCCTCGGAGGGCGGCGGCGCCAACAAACAGTCTAGACCAGTAAAACACCACGCTATCAGAGTGGGGGAACAGACCAAAAGATAAAGAACTGCCCTGCCAGCCTCCCAGCCTCTTGAGTAGTTTTTCATCCAAGGTAAGCCAATCTTTTATGTGAAGTCTAGCACCAAAAACCGGCACCCCCAAGTACTTCATGGGCCAACTGCCAATTGCACAGTTAAAAAGTTATGCAAACCTTAGAGCTTTTCCATAATCCTGAGTCACCATGATCACTTCACTTTTATTGAAATTTATCTTCAGGCCAGACATTTTTTCATACAGGTACAACAATAATTTCATGTTTTGGGCAGATTCATCCTCATCTTTTACAGTCATCTGAATATGATTTCCCGAAATAAAATGTTGCTGTGCACTTGCAGTCATAATAATCTTACCATTTACAGTATGTACTAGGATGATTAAGAATATTGTTGACAGCTCAGGTGATGACAATGACAGCAATGTCGTCGTCGTTACTATACAAACGGTAAGTAAACACATACGGGACAAGGACACACGTGGTCTTTTTTTGAAAAGAACACACGTGGTCTTTTAAACTTGCATACAGCTTTTGCGTCAGTTATCGTTTTTCAGCTGTAGCTAGCTACCTGTGCTGTGTAGACTTATCTCCCGGTCTCTTGCTATATATCATTTTCACAGATCATGTATATATGCGCTGCTTGCAGATCTTATTAGAAACTTCAGGCCGCCGTTAAGCATTCCGTGGTCCTCCTCCTCGAATGCGCTAAAATGTTCAGATAATAGTTGAATGGTACATTATTTTCAACTATTTGAATGGTACAACACAACTATTATATATTATTATCTGAACTATTATACGATCTACTAGTATAAATATATAGTTGAATGGTACATTATTTGCAGAATAACATTTCAGCTTCATCAAATGATTTGTTCTCCCTAACAAGTAAATTCGTTTATGAATTGAAATCCAAGTTTCACTCCAGTCATCAAGTCATAGTAGCCTTTTTAGGTTCATTATTAGAAAAGGTTTGTTCATGAAACTGTGGTGAAATGCTAGTATGCTTCAGACATATATATGCCTTGTGAAACTTTCCGAGTCATTCTGCGTGCTTGGCTGATGCGCATGATATATAGTTGACGATGATCAAAAAGTGTAACCGAGACCAGGTGTCAGTTATGGAAGCACATCTCTATCTATCTGTGTCTTTCCTCAGGACGTACGCTAGCTGTTCACCTTTCAGCTAACTGCTCCTGCATGTGCCAGGGTCAAAACCCTGAACTGCCTGCCCATCAGCCAAGTAGTGTGCATGCACACGGCACGCTAGCACAGGCCGCCGCACGCATCACTTCGCGCTCCTGTACGTTCTTCGCTGGAATCTTCATCCTGGTTTCATGCAACCTAGTCACCGAGCACGAACCAGAGAAAAAGCTTCAAGCAGGCGTCTGAGGAAGCTAGGCTTGTAGAGATAGCTTAAACAATTCTGAAGAAACCTCACCAAGGGTGCAAGACACTGGCTAACGCCTCCTTTTTCAGGGCTTAATGCTCCTCAGCATGAATGCATGGAAAAAAAAATTAAGCCCCTTTCCTTTGCTGTGGCTGTTGCTGGTGGTGCTGCTCCTGCTGCTGTTGCCATTCCATGAGTGTCCACTCGAGCACAAATGTGACCTAAAATGAAAGAGAGGTGGAGGGGCTTCCCTTTTTCCAGAATGGAAAGATCATTGCAAGGCTGCAACCATTAGTGCTTTCTCTTCCCCTAAGCCTTCCCCTATTGGTCAATGCTTATACAAATATAAGAGAAAAAGGCAGGCTGATCTGAAAGCTTCACCCCACTATGTGGCTGGTGTTGAATTGTATACTTGACCTCTCGGTACGGTCCATGTTTAGGCTAATTATTGGTTAATTGCCATGTTCATTCCATTATTTTAGGCTTGCAGGACAAGTCAGCAGGAGCCATGTAATTGCTATATATCATGTCCATAGTTCTCTAGATTTGTTATTGCAGTTAGTGTGAGTCTGAATTTCACTCGTGCACGCCTTGTTTTCATTCATGCGCATATACATACTCTGTAGTGGGTAAGTTCAGAAAGCACCAAGAATGAATTCTACGGCTAATTGCACACAGCTTTCTCTTGATTGCACTTTAATTCGTCATGGATAGGAATGGAACTTCGAAACTCTATTTAAATGGTGCTATACATATGCGATTCGGCGGCAAAGCTAAACGATAGAGCAAAGCCGCCATTTGTTCACAAACTTGTGCACAATTACTTACTGCATCTATTATCTTAATACAATAGTGTTAAAAGAATCCACCACGTTTGCCGAGAGGGTCTAGAAATTTTCACGTTAATCTAGAAAAGAGAAGAATATATATTGTTGGATTTTATGAAGATCTAACGGTGTAGATTAATCCATCCGTATCCGTTTCGAATATGGTTAATAGATATATAAATTCGGAATTAAAAAAATTAGATTTCCATTGATTGACGAGAGGATCTACATGCATGCATGACCATACATGTTGTTGTGGCGCTATGCACTCGGGGCTGGAGGCCGGAGCTACGTTGCCACGTTGCCTTGGAGATCGGAACTGCGCTGCGATGACAGCATATGAGTTGGAGTTAACTGTTGGATCAGCCCGAGATCATCTCTGCGCAAATCGAATTGGTGTGGCACTACCACCATGGCCTCCCGGAGACTAACGACAAGATCCTCATAGCTGCCAGAGATAGCACGAAGATGACATCAATGCCATCGCCATGTCATTAGCAAGGCCATCTACGGCAGACAAGAAACTACGCCGACACGTCCGATGACAAGGCCCGGGAGGACACTGGAGAGGATGCCGAGATCTGCCGGGGCGCCACACGGTTCCTCATCTGCTTTGGAGCTGGTGAGGATGGTTCCAGCAGAACGAGCATCGTCAAGTGTAATCCGGCCTCGGCGCGTCCATGCACATCGTGCTGCACGTAGCTGCATGTATTCAGTGCATGTGCATATGCACGTACAATCTGTTAACAAGCAAGCACGACTGCATGTAGCTGCACGTATTCAGTGCGTGTGCATATGCACATACAAGCTGTTAACAAGCAAGCACGACCGGTACTTCAACTCGAAGACATTCATGATAACTGCCCAGCCAACCTGTAATTACGGTTTTGTTACATTCTGCAGAAATAGTCCATCTTTTTTAGCAACTACCTTAACCACGACCGAGCTGCTATGACATCAACCCGATCCAGCTCACGCTGTCATGCATCTACAACTTACCTCTACAATGACTACAAAGTCGTTCGAGATCGACCGAGCGCTGTTGATGCTCCAGCTACGCTACACCGGCTCATAGACACCAACGAGGTCATGGACGATGCCAACGCCGCACATTTACACCTACACCACCATCATCGTGCATGGATAAAGAAGCGAAGACCAAAGACAATGACAACAGCAGCAGAATCGAAGGTACTCCGGCAAACCAATCTTGCGGAGGTAATTAACTGAAAGCTTTTCGAGACTCCAGAAACCAAAGGACTACATTGCCCAAGTCGGATCTGCCTAACGACACGCTATGGAACATACATACGTATAAGAAATTGGTATGTATTTGTATTTCTCAAATATGAATAAAGTTTGTGTTCTCTATCTTTGTTTATTTCTTTTGTGTACTCCATATACTGGCACGCCCACACTCTTTTCTTCCTCGCAGAGAAATGAGTGATTTTTCTCTTCAAATAGTGATTGCTCGCGACAATAATCAGAAGATAGGAGACACACAAAGTGTGCTCGCAACAGTAATCAGAGATTGGAGAATATCAACGAAAGGCACATCATGACCTGGCAAAGCTGGATGTAACTCCGATTTGGAAAGATCATAAGTCCGACTTGATGTAGATGGAGGGTGCAACGACGGCAAGTAGAAAAGAGTCAACTCCAACAATAATGATGATGGTGATGAGCAACTACTTATCTCTTATAAGAAAAATGACTTCTAATGGATGATCAAGTTGTAATCGATGCCGAGACCTTGGGCAACACTATGAGGGTAGGGACAAATTTAGCAAGAAGTTGTTTTGATGCCGAGAAATTCGAAAGATCATGTGATCTGGTTATTCATCAGAAATTCACCTATCGTTACTTTGTGCTCCACATTACTCGCCGCTACCTGGTCCTTGATGTCGGGCTTATCATTGCCTCCATGTCCACGCCCTCCTGTGCAGCTCTCACTCCCATGCCCCTCCCCCCCTCCAAGCCCGGCACCAAGATGGTTGTACCTGGTGGGCCTTCGATACTCGAGCTTGAGCTCTTCCACACTGGCGAGCTCGCAGAAGTGAAATGGCAGGTCATATATTCCATATAGAATATGTTAATAGATAAATTTAAAATAAAAATTTATACCCATACCTTTATGGTTAGTAGATAAATTTTGAAACAAGATAATAAATCTCCATATTCATCTAGAAGGACTAAAAACTCCCATATTAAACAGTGAACGAGGTCACAAATGATAATTATGTGCAAAACTAATGTCATGAACAACAAAATAAAATTATTTGAATAATTTATTTTTAAGTAAAAGAAAGCGGAAATGTTAACAGAAAAAAGCTAGCTACCCACGCTATTTGCGCGGGGCACCTTGCTAGTTACAATAACGAGAGAGAGAGCATGAGCACTAGCTAGTGCACTACATACATGTATAGGACATAATAACATCCACTGTGATGACTTGGGCCGCTTGTCAGTGGCATGAGGTTTGTGTGCATAGGTTTCAAAAAAAAACAATTCATTTACGGTGTGTATGCCAATTCACAATTTATTACCCTATTAATTAAGGAGTCTGTAATCTTCACGTAAGTACATGAGCTTTTACGTGCTTAAAGATATTCCACCTAAGAATGCGCATCTTGAGTACTGGTGCGTCTTTTTCACCGGATAACCTGCATGGATCTGGGAGAGTTTCATATGTTTCTGGAAGCTAGCGAGAAGACACAAAGATGATCGGTCGGAGGCTCGTTGGACTCCATGACGCAAAAACCAACCCATCTTTTCGGCGGCTTTGTCAAATTAATGTTGTTCACTATGAGGGAAAACTGAAACATTTGCGTTGCTACCTATCAACTCAGTTTTGCTGCATGATCGTTCTGTTTCTTTTTTTCCTTTTCCTTTTCCTTTTCTTTTTGAACAGAAACTGGCAGGTACGTTTTCTGTTTCTGGCTTTCTCACCTAATCTATCATACCTGTTGAGCTTGATTAACGGCGCATAAATTGAGATCATGAGATGGAATGGTTTTGATCATGAGACGGCGTACTTGACTTTCGTAGATTTGCCGAGTAAGCTTCATCTGAATGCCATTTACGCTTTAGGGAAAGCTCCAAGTGATAGAAACTATGTCGTCCACGAAAAGAAATTTGAGAAAAGGTGGATTTTTTTTCCCGACCGGAAAAGTGGAAATTTGATACTTGGACCAAGCTAACTCCTTTAGGAATAATAAATTATCAGCACTACATTTTGACCTCTTTTACAGCACACAATACTAATACTTAGTAGTATGTAGTATAGAGAAGATCCAACCGTATATTACAAGGGGTAAAATTATCATTAGAAACCGAGGACAAATTTTCTTTTTTAATTTAGCCCCCATCGCCTCCATGTGGGGTGATATCAATAATCATCTTTCCCATATTACCCTTATACTATCTGTACTACCTCGTACTACTAATAAATATTTCAATGGTATAGAATAAATTCCAACCGTCCGATGTTTACGTATGAGTTCTTTCAAACAGTAGTATATGGTCGTATTGTGTGCCGTAAAAATCCTCATCATTTTTGGTACTTTTTGTTGAAAAAAAAAAGACGCATAGTGTCATCTTAGATGGTCACTGGATTTGCTTTCATTTATCAGAAAAGAAGAGCATCTATGAATACACACACACACACTCATGGGTGGCGTTTTCCTAATCTAGGCTATTGTGAGTGCAACTCTTTTTCTACTTTCAGCAGCATTAATGCCAACCTTGCTGTATGCATTCACAAGTAGTATACCACATACTCCCCTACCAAACCTTTCTCTTGAAGTTATTGTATCTTTGCATATACACAGGATCTAAGTGGAGGCAGAGTTTTGCCGCTTTAAAAAAATAGACTATGATGATGCATAAATGCATACACAACCAAGGTCCATAAGTGCGCAGTGCACAAGCTGGTGTGCTCAGAGATCCACAATGGCTGCTGCAGCTTATGGACACTGACACTGGAAAGCAACAAGGAATTAGTGGGCATGAACAGGTCGCCATCACACAGATTTCTGAATCCCAAATCTCTTCGATCCCAAAATGATCTGTCGATTTGATTTGCATGGTAGAAAAAGGGCATTCAAGAACTTGCAATCCCTGCCTGCCGGCCTGTAAGCAAGCTGTGACAGTGATGGTGATTTGCCGGTGCGTGTCTGCTTAATTCAGAGGTCCGTCAGAATGAAATAAACAGTGCAGAGGCCTGCAGGGGGGTCAAGTGGTGGACGCTGTCGTCTGCCTCCTTATCAGTTGGCTGTTTGGTTGTGATCATCACGATTTTTCCGGAGCAATTTTCTCCTGCTTTTGGATGGTCTGATGATACACGGAAAAGGGGCATATCAGAGCGGTTTTCAGCTGTAAAGAGAAACCACAAAAGCCACCTTTTCCTCTTCTTCTTTATTCCTCCCTCGCCTTTTCTTTTTATTTATTTTTGCCGTCATATTTATTTTTATTTTCTTTTCCTGATTTCTACATCTTTTGTTGTGTGCGTGTCATGAGAATGGGATATACAGACTGACTGATGGTCAGATATGGGATGGAGATGTTCACTACAGGTCGTCAGTTTTCAGAGTTCAGGTTGGAACCAGAATGACCCATATGCATTTTGCTGATCATGGGATTTTGTCCATGGTGACACTGCAACTGTTGCTAGTTTGCATGATTCGTCAGCAGCATGCATCGCATTATCATTATAAATGAATTTCATGCTCTAAGGAGTTGACTTGGGAAACAATGGTGCCTCTCTGTCCGAATGACATGACCCATATGCATCACGAGAAAGATGAGCATTGTTACACACTCAACCAAGTGCCCCAAAACATCCTAGCCATCAGTCCATCACCAACCCGCATCCTCGTTGCCATCTGACGTCAGTTTCCCCTTTAGTTTCCTTGAGAGAGAAAAAGGGAGTTGCCATTCATTCAGGGAGTTGGGTTTCGTGATGCATTGCTAGGGTACTACAGAGAACGGATGAGTCTCCTATAGGACCTGTAAGGCAGCATCAGAATTCAGATAAGGATGGCATCCAAATGGTAATGGCCAGAATGTACTTTCTGATACCTAAAATTGTCATTCATTCAGGCCACGCAGTAGTGCATTTTTACTGCTGCAGAGTTGCATGCATCTGCATCCACTCCACACAGTTCCACCCATGACAAACCATTTCTGAACCCAGATTGCATTGCGGCATTTCCCCTTACCCAATCTGAATCACCAAGTCAATGGATCTTCCGGGGTAAAGCCGCCCCACCGAACCGCAAGAGCAACGGGAGCCGCGGGCGCCATTGCTCGTGCGCTGAGCCCTGTCTGGAGCTGCCGCATTTGCTGATGGGATCCAAAAGGAATCTCACCACTCCCTCCAGTGGGGAGCAAGCTGAAATGCATTGAGCTCGTGTCCACTACCTGCCCCTGTGATGGGTTGCAGTCGATCACTACTACGTACGTCACATAGCAGTTCATCTTTTTCTTCAGGAAACTGTTACAGGGTCCCTTTCAGGTCAGCATCTACCTCTCAGCAGCAGTGGATGGATGGATGGCTGAGCAGGAACTGGAGCATCACTCTTGGCCAGGAATTGCAAATCGAAGCACTAGCTAGAGACTTGGTGTGCCTCAGTAGGGGAGAGAACCAACCAAAGGAGAGGGAAACCAGTACCACCTCCAGGATGACTTGGAGAAGGCTGGATAAAGATGATCAGTAGAGCACAACTCTGAGTGCTTGGGCACATGCTACAGCACTCCTTTCTCCATGTAGAAATGACCCACTTGACATTAGTTTCGCATGTATGACATAGACCTGGTTCACTGAATTAATCTTCGTCCAGAAGAGTATTTCAGGACCAGACCAGTGATCATGCATACCATTCTATCCTCTGCCTGGAGACATGCATGGAGTCGTAGCTCACCATCTTCTGTGACCAAGGTGAATGGAGATCATATATAACCATCAGATCTTCAAGAAATCAAACGGTTGACAACGAAGAGAAAGTTGGCCCTTCCAGGGCGTGACAAACCTATCTCTGTTAACTTCGTTTACACATGGAATAGCCGTTACTTTCATACACGTGAAAAAGCCCGGAAGGAACCCTGTCAGGACACGAGCATCGCCAGTTTGCTCTAGGTCGGCTCGCGAGCTTAGGGTGCCGCCTCTAGCCGTGGAACCTGGGACGGTCAACCCTACTGACTAATACTGTCCCTTGTCAACAAACAAGAAGAGACGGCGACTGAACGACCTGCTTGACAAATTACAGTCTGACGAAGTTACCCTGGCCTGCAGTTAATCGCAAGGTGATCGGGTAATACACACGTAGCTTCAGAAGCCAATCGGCCCCTTGCTCTCTCTTTCGTCTTTCCTGGATGCTCCCGTAACGCATGCGCACAGCCAAACTCCGCCAAAAGCCAACCGTGCACATACGACGGTCAATATTGGTCTCTGCTGAAAACTAGCCGGTAGAGCTCCGGTCACTATCATGCTCTGATGAAAGCTAACCGGCTGTCAGATTGAGGTCTATCTTAAAGAATCCGTAAGCTGCTGCTCATATTCATATTCTCCTCTCGTGAATACATCACCTTTCTAATTAATCTAGCCTTTCACTTATCACTTTAATCACAAAAGCCGAACAAAAGAAATAACCTCATCCAGCTATTCATTCAACCATGAACCGAATTAAACCAAACAGCAATTCGGCCACTTCAATTCCCAACTGGGCCTAAGATCATACCATAGATGCCAAATTTTGCTATCAACGACTAGTATAAAAATTCAGTAATTGGATCTCTCGTGTACCACTCATCAATTATGAGTGCCACTGAAAAATAGAGTAAGTGCATCTTCTTTTCGCGATAAGTTGGACCAAGAGAAGTGATAATATATCTAGCTTTCAGTGGACACCAGATCAAAAGACATGGACCTGATTTGATATAACAAAGTACTGCTCGCCTACTTAGTCCTGAAGGTTCATGCTAAAGATGACTTCTCAGATTCTCAGAAGGTACATCTACATCCATGCTACTGCTGGCTGGACACAAGCAAACTAAGGCCAGAGAATCTCTATTTAGTGGAGGCACAAGACAATCGACGGGTCAAGCAACCTCTGAATCGCTTACCAAAACCGGTCCTTGTTCACCGATAGATAGCCGGACATTACCTTTCCTCCTGTGTTTCTCATTCCATCAATGAGGTAGCACCAGGTTGATCCCAGGGCTCCGATGAAGAAATCTGCTTCAGTAGCCATCATGAAATTGACAAGGGGGTAATTTGTGCTAGTCTCACGGCCCAAACTGGCCTCATACAGTGCCATGGTTATATTGCCGCCTTGGCGTGCCACATTTGTGAAGTAGAAATTCCAATCAGGGTAAAATTTAGTTTTCTCAACAACTTCCTGCATACAGAATTATTAGAGAAGTTGTATTTCATCACCATTCCTCTAAAAAATACTTACTACATAATGCAGCATGCTAGACTGACACTGCGAAAACCTTCTCTTTTTTATTAAGAAACCCACTGCAGAGACTTAACAGATGATTTACGCTGGATGAGCGAATTGACTTGCCTGCATTTCAGTAGAAAGCCAGATGTTCTTTAGACTTGGAAACCGTCTGCGGAGGTTGCCAGCCAGCTCCATGTATTCCTCAAAGCCAACCACTGACATTTCACAAGCTTTGTCTCCCATCCTTACATGCATGCTGACAAGAGGCCGAGGTATATATGGTTTGTGGTCTGACCACACAAGCCGCTCGATGTCAGATTTGGTTCTAGTAGTGCCAACCTGCAATGCGTAAATCTTTCGGTTGTTTAATTTTTTTTCAAAAAGTAATGATGCCATTAAGGCTGATGTTACCATATCTGAATGATTATCCAGACAAATCTTGGTGCACCGCAACGACTGATCAACAAACCAGTTTTCAAATTGTTCAAACCTTTGGTGAGTCATTCTGAATACTTTCGAGAACCAACTTTGCTGCTTCCAAACCAAATGCAGAGTGCCTAGCCACATTCAGTAGTCCACACATGTATTATGTTGGGAACCTCATTAGGTACCTTGTGGCCTGGATGGAAGGTTATAGAAAAGTTGAGATTCAAACAACACAACTATAACTAGGAACTGGAGGGTATTGATTGATTAACATCTATGAAGACGCATGTAAGTTTGCCTTCACATAGTTTAACATTTTTTATTTTTTGAGAATTCATGAACAAGTGTTTTGCTTATCGCGTAACTTAGTACCGATAGTGCGCAAACGGACCTGGGCTATCCACCATCTTCTATCCATTTTACGATGATTTGTGATCAGTCTCCCATTTATCTCTGTTGTCGGTTGCAAATATTTCCATGGCTCCCCCCACATTCTATAGTAAAAGAAATGTTACAATAATGCATTCCTTCATAAATAGTAGCAGGAAAGGATAAATAATAAGCAAAATTAGTAGCTCTAGTTATCTCTGGGATAATTAACAAACATGTGGAGTCTGAAAAGAGTAAGATGTGAATAAATGCAGAAAAGAACTCATACTGCTAACCTTTCACATTGGGGGTATGCCACAGACTGCACTTCAGAAAGAAAAAAGATACATCAAACTGAAATTCTACCTAGGTATGCGTCCAATCCATATTTGCTTGGAGGTATAGTTCTCCTTCACTTTTACAGATCCCTCGGTCCAAGAGGCTTTTCTTTGCATGAGCTCAAAAGCCCGCTTGCGGCAGTCTGAAGACGTCTCAACAAAGAAGTAACAAGACCATCTAGATCTTGAAGCACCTAAAAGATAAAAACGAAATTTAGTGTAACAACAAGTAGCACTGCACTTAGTATTAAATCAGGATCCAACAAGGCAGACAGGACTATTACCATGGCAACCATTGTGATCAGCTCGGTTATAGTAGTTTGTAACCAGAATCCTTCTCTCTTTTATGGCAATGGCAAGAAGCCCTGCCATTCCAGCGAGTTGTGCACCAATACCAAATCCAGGTAACCTCTCCCAATCTGCAACAAGAAACCGCAAGCGTGGATCGCTGCAGTTTGGAGGATGCTGATGAATCCATATATCTCTCTGCACTCGTCTGGTCAGTGGATAATTTTCTTCATCAGATCCTACAATCTTTATTTTAATTCCTAGGTTAGAGTTTGCTTGTGCGATATCAACAGAACAGTAACATGCTGAGGTAAGTTTGCATACCTAAGGAGGATATTGTCTATACTGATTTGCATTTTCTGAATACTTTTTGTTCAAACGTTCAAGCCCAAGTGACCCTTTCCATAATGTCCAATGAGGAAATGTGCCATTATCTCCGTAGCTGTCAAATCGTTTATTTCTTTCTACATTAAGCTTGCAGTCATCCAGATGAGGCGGCCACGGCACGTCTGAACTTTTCAGAACTTCATCACTGGTAGTGTTGAGCATAGAGCTCCAAGCGTTGTATAGTTGCACTATTCTAGGTTCAGTGGCGTGATCGTTTCTCTTTCGTTCTTCTATCTTCTCCTGTGCAGAAGCCGACTCACCTGAACCCCATCTGCTCCAAAGAACAATAGTTACAGGTTGACAGGCATGGACGCAGCAAAACAAAGGAGGACCTGAATTATCCAATGATACAGTTGCAGCCGTATGAAACTGCCAAGGAAGTGTAGTGCACTGAGAATTATACAACAGCAAGCATGAGTTTCAGATGGGGCTATTAATCTAATATGTATGGTCAATGGGCCCACGGTTGTTTTCTTCAGTAGAATATAAGCCGAGTAGCTGACACATATAATACAGTACAGTTGTTGGTAGCTTCTGAAGAACATAAATGATGCACTGTGTGCAGCCATTTTATTCGATTAATCACCAGAGCAGTAAAATTTCCGTTCTGTTAGGATAGATCAAATAGGAAAATTCAGGTATCCTGCAGTAAAAGATGGTTTCTTTAGGAGCGTTAGATCATTAGACGTGCAACAGGATAGAGCAATTACCATGTTCAGTCAATGTAAAATTCCAGAGTATTGCGCGCCGCAGCGGTGGATAGACTGATCGGCTCTGCGGGACTCGGAGTGGAGGTAGAGCAACACCGAACAGATACATAATGCAGACACCGCAGAGGAAGCCCGTCGCCCAGATTTTACAAGGGGCAGAGCTCCCAGCCTGCATAGCCTTCCGGGATAGCACCCTCTCAGGGCGCTTGCTGCTGCTGTGGCCATTATTACCCTCTGTTGGAAATCGAGGTGGCCCTAATCCCCACTAAGCTAAGTACCTACACTTACAACACACCAACTCACTCTAGACTCGGTCAACCTCTCTTTAATTTCTAGTTACTTAGTGTATCGGGTCCTTTTGACGGCAGAGCCGCCTTTTCACTTTCGGGTGGCAGAGCCTACCAACAGATGAAGCTGGCTTTCGGGTGACAGAGTCAACCTACGATGAAGCCCAGACCCTTTGTGATCCCGGATGACAGAGCCAACCTTGGATGGATCACAACTTATACACTAAGCACTTAGGCTTAATCGGGAGACTAACACTTACAAGAACAAGACTTTATTACAACATAACAAGAGTACACATGAGTACACACCACTCTCTTCTTTAGTGGCTAGCCTAACACTCACCCTTCTCCTCTACCTAGCACTACCATCTCTCATCTACCATGCTCATGGATGGATACCATGGCAAGGGAGGGGGTCTCTATTTATAGGCTAAAGGAGACCATGGTATTAAGCTAAGTGTCCCCTTCTAGAGAATTCCAAAACATTCTAACATTTTCTAAATTTATTTATTACTAATTCTAGAGTTCTCTATAGAAAATATCACATTCTTGCATGATGGAGAATACTCTAGAAGGTTGTCTTGCATTCCTTTCAACACTCCCTCTCAAGGCAAACTTCTCTCTAAAGTCGTCTTGCAGACCATGTCGAGTGCCTTTCGAAACTTCTCAAATTTTGCCTTGTGAAGACCCTTGGTGAGGATATCAGCAATCTGTTCTTCTGTACTGGTAGGCACCATCTCAATCTCTCCCTCAAATACCTTTTCTCTTATATAGTGATAGTGAACTTCTATGTGCTTGGTTCTTGCATGGAAGACTTGATTTTCTGCCAAATGAATAGAAGATAGATTATCACAGAAAATCCTTACTTGGTATTCTGTCGGCTAGTGGAGGTCCTGCATTAAATGCTTGAGCCAGGTGCTTTCTTGTGCTGCCATTGCTGCAGATCGATACTCTGCTTCAGTACTAGATAATGCCACAGTTGGTTGTCTCTTGCTGCACCATAATATGGCTCCCGATTATATACTGAAGAAGTATCCAGTAGTTGATTGTTGTGTGCCACTATTCCCAGCATAATCGGCATCGCAATATCTTATGACCTGACAATCTTTTATCTTCTTATATATAATACCAAAGTTGATGGTGGCCTTGACATATATGAGGATACGCCTGACTGCATCAAGATGAGGCTTCTTCGGATTGCTCATGTATCGACTGACTACTCCAACTGGGTAAGAAATATCTGGTCGAGTTAGCGCAAGATAAATAAGACTCCCAACCAGTTGTTGATACATACTTATATCCTCCAAGTTATGCCCTTCATCTTCTTGGATACATAGGAATAGATATAGGCTTGCAGTCAACCATTTCATACCTCTGTAAAAGATCCTTGGCATATTTCTGTTGGCCCAGAAATAGCCCTTCCTTTGTGCGCTCCACCTCAAGTCCAAGGAAATGCTTTAGCTCTCCAAGCTCCTTCATTTGAAAGCGGACTGAGAGATTTTCTCTTATCCTTTGTATTTTCTCGGAGTAGTCTCCCGTGATAATCAAATCATCAACATAGAAGAGGATTACTGCTAGTGTTTCTTCCTTTTACTTCACAAATAAGCTAGAATCTGATGGAGCGACTTTGAAATCACGTTGTATGATAAACTCACCGATCTTCCCGTACCATGCGCGTGGAGCTTGCTTCAAGACATAGAGTGCCTTCTTCAGTTTGCAAACATACTCGGGGTGGGTGTTACTCTCAAAGCCTCTTGGTTGCTCCATGTAAATATCTTTATCAAGTTCACCATGTAGGAATGCATTCTTGACATCCATCTACCCCAACTTCCAAGACTTGCAAGCAGCCAGTGCTAACAAGACTCGAACGGTTGTAATTTTTGCCACCGGGCTAAATGTTTCTTCATAGTCTAGCCCATACTATTGAGAGAAACCCCGAGCAACAAGTCGAGCCTTATACCTTTCAATTGAGCCATCTGGACGTGTCTTCACCTTGTAGACCTATTTGCATGATATGGGTTTTACCTCATTCGATCTTGGCACTAAATCCCACATTTGATTTTCATTTAGTGCCTTAATCTCTTCTTCTATTGCCTTATGCCACTCTAGGCCTTTTATTGCTTCTTCATAAGAAGATGGCTCAATGGGTAATTCATCAACAAGGGCAGCATTGGCATACCTTGGGTTAGGCTTGCTTTGCCTTGTCCTACTTAGTGCTTGACTAGGCTTCTGAAGCTTCATTTGTGGTGGATGAGGGTCTTCATGGGCCATCTGATGTACACCAGTCTTTCAAGTACTCTAGTCTTTGCTTGGTGAGACCTCTTTGTCTCCTCCTGGAGTTAGTGCCTCCTCCACCTCTTCTTGGATTTCTTCTGGAACCGCCTCCAAATCATGTGGATCGGGTAGCTCAACATTTTCAGTTGACCATTAACTAGAAGCTTCATCAAACACTACATTCCTTGAGGTGCGGCACTTTCCTGTGGTTGGATCGCAGCGCCTCCAACCCTTCCTTGCGTCATCATATCTGATGAAGATGCACCGAATTGCCTTTTTCTCAAACTTGCTCCTTAGGTGATCAGGCACGAACACATAACAGACGCAGCCAAATACTTTAAGATGGCTCACCACCAGCTTCTCCTTCCATAGCAGCTCATGAGGTGACTTGAATCCCAGTTTGGGTTGAGGCAGCCTATTAATGACGTAGGCTGTTATTCTCATACACTCGGCCCAGAACCTTTCAGGTACGTTCTTGGCATGGAGCATACTCCGACAAGTTTCTGCAAGATGGCGATTCTTGCGCTCCATTACTCTATTTTGTTGTGGAGTATTTGGACAAGTCAATTGTCTTCTTATCTTGTGCTTCTTAAGATAGACAGTGAACTCATTTGATAAATACTCTCTCCCATTATCAGTGCGGAGACACTGAATTCTCATGTTGAGTTCACCTTCTATCTTCTCCTTAAACTCCTTGAATTTTATGAAAGTCTCAGATTTCTCTTTCGTAAAAGAAACCCAGACGTACCTTGAGTAGTCATCAATAAAATTCACCATGTACTTCATCCCTCCAAGAGATATTTGCTTGACTGGGCCGAAAATATTCGAATGTATCAACTCCAATAGCGTCTTGGATCGATGCTCCGATTCCTTATAAGGCAATTGATAAGCCTTGCCGTATTGACACCCAACACATATCGTATCCGTCCGGATGTCCACTTGTTGAAGTCCTCTCAATACTTGATTCTGCATTATCTCCTTCATTTTACTATAGTTAACATGTCCAAGACGAGCATGCCAAAGATCACCTGTCTCATTCCTTCTAGCTTTGTCCACATAAGCGGACTCAACGGAGAGGACATACACCGATTGTCTCCTCCTTCCTTCCATGATGGGTGTGTCGATCACCTTTAATTTTCTAAAAATTGCCACACCTTCTAGCCCAAAGAGCACGTATTTTCCTTCTGCCATCAACTGAGGGATTGACAGCAGATTCTTCTTCAAGCCGGGAACATGATAAACTTTCTCAAGTTGGAGTTGTTGAGCACCATACCTTGGAACGACCGCCTTCCCAATATGAGAGATGGATAATCTTGAGTTATCTGCCATCAGCACCACTCTCCTTCCCTTGTAGTCAGCCACGTCTTCTAGTTTCTTGTTATCACTGGTCATGTGGTTAGAACACCCAGAGTCGATGATCTAGTCCTCCTTATAATTCACCATCGGATCAGTTATTGTTGCAAAAGCAGGTGCCTCCATGTCCTCCTCCAACTTATTTTCTTCAATTTCTTGAGAAAAATCAGTTTCAACATCCCACTCTTCTTCAGTGATGTATGTCTCCTCCTTTTTCTCTCTTGCGGTAGTGGCCACATTCCCTTCAAAGCGTCTTACGTTCCCTTCAAAGCGCATCCTTGGTAATCAGCATTCTCGAGCGAAGTGACCCTTCTTACCACAATTGAAGCATCCACCATTCCTTTTTTCTGGTTGTCGTTGTTGATGTTCTCGTTCATGAGCTCCCCCTGAAGAGTTGTGTCTCTCCTTTGGGTGATTCTTGCCACCATCTGTCCATATTTTCTTGGGCCTTTCTTGCCCCTGAAATACACCCTTCTTCTTGCTTGTGAAGAGCGCCTCCTCCTGCTCCTTTATAGTAATAGTGCTCATCCTTTTGGCTAACTCCTCCTGATTAGCCAATAAATTTTCTAGCTCCACTAATGAAGGTTGAGTTGGCCATCCACTCACTGCAGCTATAAACCCATGATATTCGGGTCTAAGACCATTAATGATAATCCTCCTCATACGGACCTCACCAACCTTCTCATCCGGTGCAAGCTCGGATATCTCTCGACAAATGGATTTTACCTTTGTGAAATACTGACGGATAGTCAGAGTGTCTTGAGAGATACCTGATAGCTCCTTCTCTAAGAGTTGGAGGCGTACTTCATTCTTCTTGGAGAATAATTTTTTCAGAGTCTCCCAAGTTTCCTTTGGGGTCTCCGCATCCCGAATGTGCTCCAGTAGGTCGTCCTCAATGGTTGTCTTCAGAACGAACACAACCTTCTCGGTCTTGATGCGCCATTTTCGCAAGGCATCGGCTCCATCCTTCTTTAAAGAACTATCGCCACTCTCCTTTGGTGGAGGCACAGTTCGTGCAACAACCTCCCGTAGGTCCTGACCTTGTAGGTAGGACTCCATGCAGATCTTCCAATAGCCATAGTTATGGCTATTGAGCTTCTTTATCCCACCACTTGCGCTAGCAAGATCTGCCATAGTGATTGACGTCGTGCATCAAGATAGCTTCCTTGGTCCCGGACCAATGAGCTCCACAGTTCCAGACTGTGCACCGGCAGAGTCTCCCCTTAGCGCCTTGATACAGCACCGAAGATAGCAAGCACTCTGTGCTTCCTGATGCCTCCTATAGACGGTCCTGGACCGCCAAGCTCTGATACCAATTGTTGAAAATCAAGGTGGCCCTAATCCCCACTAAGCTGAGGACCTACACTTATAACACACCAACTCACTCTAGAGTCGGTCAGCCTTTTTAATTTCTAGTTACTTAGTGTATCGGGTACTTTTGACGGCAGATCCGCCTTTTCACTTCCGGGTGGCAGACCCTACCAACAGATGAAGCTGGCTTCCGGGTGACAGAGCCAACCTACGATAAAGCCCAGACCATTTGTGATCCTAGGTGACAGAGCCAACCTTCGATGGATCACAACTTATACACTAAGCACTTAGGCTTAACCGGGAGACTAACACTTACAAAAACAAGACTTGATTACAACACAACAAGAGTACACACGAGTACACACCACTCTCTTCTTTAGTGGCTAGCCTAGCACTCACCCTTCTCCTCTACCTAGCACTGCCACCTCTCATCTACCATGCTCATGGATGGATACCATGGCAAGGGAGAGGTCTCTATTTATAGGCTAAGGGGGACCATGGTATTAAGCCAAGTGTCCCCTTCTAGAGAATTTTAAAATATTCTAACATTTTCTACATTTATTTATTACTAATTCTAGAGTTTCTCTATAGAAAATATCACATTCTTGCATGATGTAGAATACTCTAGAAAATTGTCTTGCATTCCTTTCAACACCCTCCATCCTGATTCCCCCTACCAACACAACCAAACCGCATGCAGAGAGTCAGAACTCAGAACCACATTGTTCAGAGTCATACAAGTATCAACCGAGCTGCTCTGAATCAGTGAGCTTACTGCATGGAGATAAGGCAACACAGATTCAGTTAAAGTGTCTTAGCGGTTTCAAAAGAGTGAGGGTTTTTTAAAGAGCATGGACCGTACAACACTGACAATCCTCGCCCTCTGCCTAAGGATCTCCACATACACAAATATGCACTCTAAACCAGTCTATGAATTCAAGAACTTGGGCTCAAAGAAGAAGAAGAAGAAGAAAAAGAATGATGTACCAATTACTGAGCTTTCTCAACTGCCGATCCTCCTTAATTTCCCTTGGCTTGGGTCCTCCTACCGAAAGAAGGCAGGATCGAGGAGAAAGGAGCTTCTCTGAGTGAAATCAGCGAAAACTCGTTTCGATGGTTAGATTAGAAAGATCAGAGTGAAGCGATGTTGTTTTCTGCCCAGGCCCCCTCCTGCCTGTCCTAGCACTAGCAGAGCAGTGAAACGCCTGCAGATATGCTCGAGTAAGATGAAAGAAAGGGAGTGTGGAAAAGGCCCGAGCCCTTCGCGTTCCGTTAAGCTTTTTCTAAAATTGAATTTGCCAGAGCAAACAAAAATGAACTAAAAAGAAAAAAAGAAGAAAAGGTATCCATTACTCTTTCCTATACGATGCATAATTTGAGTGGCATTGAAGTGATTAGATAGGGTGTTTTCTTAAGACTGTAGCTAGCGTTGTTTCGGTGACATCAATGAACTCGCCGGTTTCGGAAAGGGAAGTCGCCTTGTGTTACTTTTTTTTTTGAGCGGAAATTGTTGGCTGGTGCTGTTTCTGGCAGCTGGGCCCCACACACTGATAAGTCCGATCCCTCTGCGTTGCTCCAAAGCTATCAAGAGCGAGTACAACCAAACAGGCGAAAGGTGCGGGACCCAGCGAAGCGAAAGCGCGAGGGGCTTGACAAGTGGCGCGCAGGACGTCACGTGGGGACCTGCGGGCCCCGCACGTCATCGTCCGCCTGTGCATGCCGAGCGCCGGAGCGCACGCGTGGGCCGTGACCGTGGCGAAACTGAAGCGAAGCGGGCCGCGCGGTGCACGGGAGATTTATTTTGGTAGGCGACGCCCGTGCGGTGCGGTGCTGAGCGGGTGCAGCCGCACAAATCCGGCTTGCTCCCGCGGAGAGGTTACTTGCCGCCCAACCGCCTCCGCGTCTCCGGGCAAAGGCTAGAGAGAAACGCAAATATTAAGGGTAACGCGCGTTACTGGCTGTCGATTTGTCGCAGAAGGCCCATCATCTCAAGTTTAACGCGCGCATGGAGCAGCCCAGACGCCTAATTTGTGCATGCTGAGGCCCAATGGAGAGCTTGCTCGAGCATGTGCGGCGGAGGACGTGACGCACACGCACGGAGCTGTGTTGCATATATTGGGCTGCATGCAAATAAGGATTCAAAGTAAAAAAAAAACTATATCTTCCAAACATAGTGTCTAAATCAAAATCCAGTTTCACCATTATATTGCTTATAACGAGATCTATAAAACTAGATCACACTTGACTATATTTAGATAAATTTTATCTGGAATAATCTTATTTTGTTCCAGTACATTTATTCTAGAACAATTGTTCCAGCTCCACAATAAAATTATTCCAGCGTCATAACGAAATTGTTCCCCTTCGGAAAAAATGTTCGACCTTAAAAATTATTTCAATATAGTCAAGTGAAATCTTATTTTGAAGATTTGATCATAAGAAATTTAGTGGTGCAAACCGAATTTGATTTGAACATTTTAGTTGAAAATTATGAATTTATTTTACTTCAAATCTTCATTGTGTACACTTTCAAATCTTCCTTCTGTACATCTTCTCAGGAGGTGCGCACGTGGGTCCGCCGGCCCATAGTATTTCTTTTTCTACTATGATTGCGCTGCCAGTCACGCGCGTTGCCTGGAACAGCGCCCGAGAGAAACCGCGATGGCTATGTGTCAATTGTGTCACAAACTTCAAAACCACCACGTGAAGATCCGCTCCTCCATTATTAGGCTGTATTCAGCCCAACAATTATTTTGTCAACTCAGCCGAAGAAGTTGTTGGGCTGCTGGTTCGTTTATTTGGCCCAATAATATTTAGTTTGTTGCGGCATATTTTAATATTTTGGTTCATAGAGATCTACGTGCTATAGCAGCTGTGATTCCTTTCTCCAATTAAAATTATTTGTTGTAGATATTTTTTGTTTTTCTATTTTCTTTTGTTTTTCATGTTTTTTAGCGCGTGTATATATGCTTATAAAAATATCTTTTAAGGTGTGGATGTATTTATATTCATGAAAAATTATTTATCTGCATGTGACTAATTTATTCGCGATGCTAAATTATTTGTTCGCAGGTAGATTAAATTGTTCCGTGATGTTGACTTATTTGTTCGTGATATTTATTTCTCAAATGTTCACGATGTGTAATATTTTATTCGTGGTACGTTATTATTTGTTTGTTAAGTTTAACTTTTTGTTCTGGAAAATAATCATTTGTTCATTTTATTAAAATATTTATTCCCAGGAACCAAAATTCTTTATTGATTATTAAAAAAATATTTCTTTTAAAATATCGTGCAAACATAGGCAAGTGTGGTCTTATTTTAAAGATCTCCTCGTAAGAAAGATAGTAATGCAATCGGAAATTAATTTAGATGCTCAGTTTAATAGTCATAGCTTTTTTTGTTAAAGTTTGCATGCATGTGGGCGACGTCATGATTGTTGTCCTCTCCTGCATGTATGCATGTGATCTATTCTCTTTTGTTGCTAATCCGCCTTGGCCTAGGGGAAACAATCTAATAGAAAAGAAACAGGTGATAGGCAAACCATCACCGTAAGCGATGGCTAACCGCATTTTGGCGCTGGACGTTGGATCATCCGGCTGCTGACCCCCCGCAACGGCTGGACGTTAGATCATCCACGCCGGTTGGGAGCTGAGATTCCTGGTCAGCTGGTCTCTTGCTATAGTTTATTAATCATGACAGGTCGTGGTGACATGAGGTTCATGGAAGCTGTTCGTCTCGCTACGTCCATGATGGGGTTCTAGAAATCAGGCCGGAGCTGGGACGTGTAAGCATAGCCGTGTAGGCGGAGCAAAGTGTGCAGACCGTATGATTGGTCTGAAGCGTTTTCCTTTTTCCTCTATTTTTTTTCGTTGCCCGACTGAGAGTGAGAGGCCGGAAATTTTCTCGGCAGGAAAAAAGAAAAGACAGGCCTGGATTTGGGATTTTGGGCTCGCTACGATTTTTGTACTCCAGGCAAGGCAGAGTGAGAATCAACCATCATCAATCATTTTCTGGGCTGCCGTTGTTCCGAAACGGGCCGGAGTCAGCGGCCCTCTATGGCCCATATTTGGGCAGGCCACGATTGAAGAGGTCCATCGCAAAGTTGGGCTATAATTAGTTTGGGTTTGGATAGTTGTGGTAGGCCCAGAGAGCGATAACGGGCCTGACATCCCCAGACCGAACTGGGCTTCAAGTTGTGCGGCTACGTACAGCTCTCGTATCGTCTGTAGTCACGGATGGTGATGATTCAGTTGATACGGGCAAGCTGGCACTGCCAGACACCACAGCCTTTCCTTTCATTTCCTCCTGCAACTGCAAGGTTAGCTAGCTGTTTGGTACGTACGTGAGCGTGGGTTGATTTGGTCCTTTGACCATCATCCACGCCGGGCCGCCCGCATTCGGCGTCCACTCCTGCCTGGCCTGCAAGTGCAAGGCTGCACCCTGCATGCACGGAGTGGGAGCTTGACCGAGCAGGAGCAGCGCACGCCATCACGAGCCGCACAGCGCAGCTGCCCTGCCACTCGTCGCCGTGCGGGCTGCTTCATCTGCCTGCCACCGCATGTTACTTCACGACTGCCCCCTCGGCCCCTCCTCAGTACCTCCTCGATCGTACTCATGGCGCATACGTTTATTCCTCTCTTCTCTTTCAGACACTCGCATATATGACTTCAGATTTTGCGGTGCCATTATTTCAACTCCTGAACTTTTCTTCTTCAGAGTTTCAATCTGCAGTTCATATTCTCCGATCCTGAACTCCTGAACCAGCTGTAGGGAACGAAAGAAGAACAATGCAGCAGTCCTAAGGAAACGGAGCCTTTCGACGATCTACGAATCTAGGGATAAAGTTCAAGTTTAAAGGCTAACGCCGCCGCATGCCCGTCTTTTGATAACCTTTTCTTCTTCCGCATGACATGGCGCAATTTGAATTATTTAATACGCTTCCCGAAGGCTAGCTAACTGGCAGACGACGGAATATAATGATGCTAAGCTACAACGATGAATCGGCATGCATGCTCATCACATTTTTGCTTCTTGTTCTAGCTTGACAGAGCTTGGTGGGTATCCGAATCATGAGGCTGTCTCATGACCTGTTCCATCCACAATAATATATAGCATTTAGATCTCGTTTGATTTTTTCAGTTTAAGTCATAAGTCCCATCACATCGCATGTTTAAACTCTAATTAGGAGTACTAAATATAGATTTATTATAAAACTAGTTTCATAAGTCGTGAGTTAATCACGAGACGAACTATTAAGCCTAATTAGTTTATAATTTGACCACTAATTGCTACAGTAGCCATCCGCTAATTATGCATTATTTATACATAATAGATCCGTCTAGAGTTCTAGTTGCAACTTATGCAATTAGTTTTATATTAAATCGGCATTTGAACATTAAAATTGATATCGGAACATTTGATATGATAACAACTTAAAAAAAAACTAAACGAGTCGTTAGCAGCTCAAAAAAGAAGAGGCCTGCATCCGGTAGCCTAGCGAGTAAACACACTTCATAGTAGGACAAACTGCATATTCGCTGTGATATAAGCTACTAACCTAATAGTAGGGCAGGGCTAGCTAGCTCGTAATGTGTGACGGGAAGTGAGCTAATGAGTGTTACTGCTGTCCTTGCGTAGATCTAATTTTTTTTTTATAAAAACGTCATATCAACTGTTTGAACATATGCATAGAGTATTAAATATGGGTAAAAGAAATTCAATTGTACGGAGAGGTTGTGAATCACGAGACGAATCTAATGAGGCTACTTAATCCATAATTTGCAACAGTGATGCTGCAGTAACCATCCGTTAATTATGGACTAATTAGACTCATTAGATTTCTCTCGCAATTTATAATCCATCTGTACAAAAGGAAAAAATTTTATTTAATACTCCTAAATAGCAAGATTCCGTTTTAAAAGAAATTTGGCAGTGATCTGAACCCAACACTGCAGCGCAGCCGTATTAGAAAAGCCTGCACGCTAGCTGCTGCAATGTGCAGAAAGACACTACTATAGTATAGAGCTTGACTATAGTATTAAAAAATTACCTAGCTGCTTCATGCTCTTGTACGTGTGCTGCGTGCTGCAACCAATCATGGTTTCATGGCCGCGAGCTTCAAAGTTACTGTGGTAGGGTGCGTGGTAGGAGGAGCGGCAGCACGGAACGAACGAAGAAGCACGCCCGGACCCCATGAGATGATGAGAGAAAGTTGCAGGCGGCGATAATCAGGCTGAATCTACATGGTGAACAGTGACCCGTGTCGATCCGCGACTATCATGCTAGCTAGCTTAGCTGGGGTTTCAGTTTCGGTGTAGGGTCTACGGGTGAGGTGAAGGGACGATTGCAGGCCACGTTGGGGACACGAGGAGGCAGCCGGTGCTTGTCAACCCAAAAGCTTCTGTCTGCCTTGGACTTATTATATACACGGCCGGCCCCCTGTATATATACTGACCTTCCCTCTTATATTAATCCCCTTCCCTAATGGTCTGCTAATCAGTATAATAATCAGGGTAACTGAGGTCTGAACAGTTCGTGCCCTGCATGTGAAGGACGTCAGGAAGATAATACACATGATTTACAAATGCTAGTACTGGCTAGCAAAACAGCAGCAGTACTCCGTCAATGCCCGTCAAATTGTTGCGTGGCGCTTTACAGCCTTAGCCAAACCAAAGCTTCCATTTGATTTGATGCCATCCTACGTCTTTCCGGGCCTCGCCTCGGCCCTCCCCATCATCAACTTAACTTTTCGGCCGCCGCCGCCGCCTGGCTTACATAGCTACTAGGTTCTTCAGGCTTCAAATAGAAAAATTCTACAATTCGGAACACTCTGCAGTGCTCCACGATTTACGTTCATTCAGCTGAAAGAAAAAACATTCTCTGATGTGCAGTTGCTCAGCAGCAGCAGCGCTGCAGTAGTGTGGTGAATCAGGGGCATGTGTTCCACAAGCCAACAATGTAAGGTGGTGATGGTGTCAGATACACATGGGATTACTACTTGACCTTTTTTTTCCCCCTGGCGTTACGAGCATGCAGTAGTAGATAAGAAGCCAAGCCAACCCTGCTCCGTTGCTTTGCATGCACATGGTCGCCTCTCGTTTTCAGAAAAGCCAGCCGCGTCAAGTTCTGAACAGACAACACAGAGAGGGGCGCCCTCTCGAGCTATTCCCCCCTACAACTAGATGCTGTGCCGCGTTCTAACCTGATAGCTTCTTCCCTGTCTCACAAATATCACCCGGGACTGTGAAGCGGGTGAGCTCTCTCTCTCACACACACATTACCCGCTTGCTTAGCTCTCTCACTCACAGTCTCGCTCACATTGCCCTCGTGCTCGCTCATGGGCGTTGGCCGCGGCCAGTAGAGGGACGCGGAACAAGAGCGACTCCTCCTGGCTCCTGCTGCTCCGGTTCTTGCATGGCAGGAGCTCCATGGACTAGAAGACCGAGCGCCGCGCTGCTGCTGCTCCTCTGCGCTCTCCTCTGCGCCGTCCTGCTGTTCGTGCCGGCGGCTCGCCGGGGAGAGGATACGGAGAGGTTTCCCGTCTCGTCATCGTCGTCGTCGTGGGCCGCCGGCGGGCGCCGCGCTCTCCCGCAGCCGGCCGCGGTGAGGTCGAGGCGGTTCCTGCCGCGGGGGCGGTGGAACTCGGCGGGGCTCGGCGACAGCAAGCACGAGGTTCCGAGTGGCCCCAACCCGGACTCCAACAGGTAGAGTAAGGTAGAGGTAGTAGATCCGTTCCAGTGATGATGCTCCTCTCTGCATCTCTTGATCTGGATGGAGCTCGTTTAGGTATCGCTCTTCTTCGATAGTTGTAGGTTTATGCTCCGTCTGCTCATATCTTCTTCATCTTCTTCATAAGAGAATGGATTAATGTACAAACAGATGAGCATTATCCAATGCATTATAAAATCGCCATATCCCTGCTCTGCTATCGCATACTGTTAGATGACAAATGGCTCGCGTTTCCATTTAATGGAGTAAGAGTAAGAGAGAATCGCAGGGTGGCGAAATGAGGAGACACTCTGAACCTGAATCCTGAAACTAATCCTCCGAAAACCAGTGTATACGATACGACCAGGGATGTTTTCTGAAGATTTACTCGCTGCCATAAAATGCAAGCGGTCGTGTCCCAATAATTCTGCTCTTGGACCAGCCACACGCCCTGCCTGTGCAGTGCAGTGTGTCCTGCGCCCTCCTCCTCCTCCTGATCAATCAATGCTACCACCTCGCGTCGTGTCTGCTTCTATTTGGTCCATCCACCACGCATCATCTGCCTGTCCCCTGCAGTGAGCGGCAGCTGGGGGGATAGCAATGCAGGCAAGCGGACACCCCAGGTTACGAGTCGCACGCAGCAACTGACACCGTGGCTGTGCGCACCTGTCCTGTCGCCTACCGCAGCAGATGGTCCGCTCGGCCGGATGCTCACGCCTGTACGCTTGTGCCATGGAGAGTCCGTGCCGGCCCCATGTGTCAGCGACCCTTTTCTGTTAGAGCGCAAAAATCGAACGCACGCGCCAGGTGTGAAGTCTTTAGGCACCGTTCGTTGCCCGTCAGCTTCACGTCCATCACGCTGCTTGCTTTATTCAGTGATGGGATGGTCCTTGCAAAGTACTAGGAGTAAGCCGTTACGCTGCTTGCGTACATGCCAGCCTCGCCGGGCGAACAGCAGCCAGCGTTTCGAGGAAATGGAACCGAACACAACCACCTGGCCGTTGCAAATGATCCCCTCTGTTCGACTACTGTTCCGCCATTGAAGGAGGCAAAGGAACAGAGCAGGCGCCGCAATGGCGAAATTGTGCGAGGGCGGGCCGTCACGCACTGAGGCCCATCTGTCCCTGTGAGGCCCAAGCTCTCTCTGTTGGGCTTGCGTGATGGATGGATCTGGGCGAAGTGCGCCAATGGGCCTAGCTAGAGACACGTACGTACGATCCTTGAGCCTAATGGGCCGACAATCACTTCGCTCAAGTAGACTAAGGCTTCGTTTGGCTCCACAGGGGTGATTCCCACGTGTGAGCGGATCCAAGGGGGGAACGGGTGAATCCCTTCCCACCACCCAATCCCCTCCTTCCTTGGATGGTTAACCCCTAGCTAATTTCTGCATTTGGATGGGAACTGGGTGGGATTGATATGGATTAGCGTGTATTCGCAATTTCTAGCTAATATATGTGACGCGCAATTTCTAGCTGATATATGTGACGCATGACCTTCTGCTCAAGCCAATCACTTGCATACAACTTTAATTTTACTCACGAAATATCACCAGATTTGTCTATTTTAAATGTATAGTCTCGTAAAAAAAATTACAAGTGAAAGGCAACATAACGCAGCTCAAGCCAGTCAAGTTGCAAACTCTCATTACAAAGGAAAAAAATTCATCATCTTGGATCTTGAAATCAACAATACTGCATGCTAATTTTACTTTTGTCTATTGAAGAACGACCTCTCACAGCTTTTCCACTCCCATTTGTACATGTTGCAGAAGCAAAAGAGGCATTAGTTTTGATCAAGAGCATGAACAAGAGAAAAATGTGACTGGAAAGTAAAGAACCACCACCACAAGATTTGAGAAAAATCAACATGCATGCAATTAATTGAACACATGACAATACATCAACTCAAATAGTTAATTTTTTTTAATCCTACACACAATATGTATGACTGCATTTCAAGCAACTAAAAACGAAACTGTGATGTTCTTTCACCAAAATCCTGGGGGTAACAAAATAATGGCCATTTTATTTCGCCAAATTTCAACAGCATGACTTTGCCATTGTTTTAGAAATTGTCTGCAGCTACAATTGTTACCCAGTAACATAAGAGATTATTTAGAAGCCTCAGCAAAGTGAATCATCAAATCACAAGTTGTACTCTAACTAAGGGTGCAGATAGAGCAATTTGACATCCTCCACTAAAATGAAATTATATAAACTAGTTATCCCAGAGCATTTTGGATCACTTCACATTCTCCTTATTAAAGCATGAAAGCATCAGGCCTAAGACCGCAGCAGGCATGCATTCCAGGTTTAGTTATCCTGAAGATCACATTTAATCCTAAACAACTGAGCTAACCACAATGCACTACCAGATTAGTTGATTTGGAAACTATGATGGAAAAAAGGACATGACATACATGATGCCTCCTTATGCACTAGTGGATGGCGCAGATAGCACAGGAGAAAGGAGTTAACCCAAGCGATTTGGGGAGGAGAGATGCACCTGGACGAAGCACAGCTATCTGACCAAGGATGGATCACCGGTAGCCTAAATATTGAATTCTCTTTGCCTAATACTTGTCGTTCCGTAAGTGGCAAGCTCTCTAATACGAACATATAAGTTATTTACCCCTCCGCCTGTCTCGTTTTCAACTTTAAGCACAAACAAGAAATGGAAGAAACTGAACTTACCATGGCTGTTAAGTTGGCAGGAATTTCAAGAGGTTTGGCTGGAAAGCCATGTACCATGTGAATTTTTTGACACAACCGAGGACCCCTAGGCCTTTTGCATTTTCAATTTGCAAGCACAAACAAACTGTATGCACTTCAGATTATGAGTTTGTGACTAATTTTAACAGCATATCTTCGTCAGTGTTTTGAAAATTTGGGTGACAGAATCACAACTATCTAACAACTATAAAATGTTCAGTTAGACAAGCACCAAGAATGAAGACACATGCACACCTAACTTCATCCTGTTTGCTTGGAGTCTCGATAGTCAAGCACAAGAGTAGAGTCTGCATAAAAGAATAAATGCCAATATAT
Source organism: Panicum miliaceum (assembly GCA_032594955.1). NCBI lineage: Eukaryota > Viridiplantae > Streptophyta > Magnoliopsida > Poales > Poaceae > Panicum > Panicum miliaceum. Next base: position 1,144,205 of record CM064061.1, on the reverse strand, counting down.
CTCTATAAATCATGTACTGCATAAACTAAAGGAGCAAGACAACGTGTGCAGACTGCAAAGGCAATTAGAAAATAATAAAATAATATAAAATCAGATGACGCTGGATACTACTCCAGCAATGGTTGCTTCCATTCCAGGCCAAGTTTACATTCGACCTTTTAACCATAGTTTCAGTATCCCCAAATCCATTCCAATAGATAACGACACCAGATCTAGAAAAATGAAAAAGAAATTGAAAAAAGATCAGACTCCGTAAAGCTTGTGATGCTGGATTTCTCGATGGATCTAGTCTCCACTTAATCTCTACCCCTTCTCCCTTCGATGGATTTGCATCTAGCATGGTTTGCTGTGCTGGTTGCACCTGGAGGCAAGGCAAGAAAGCAGGAAGGGGCAAAGCACATGGACTATTACCTATTCGATGCTTGTCACCGGCTAATCTCCTAGTCGTCGTGCGATGCTCATCGCTCGCCCAGCTGCCACTGGCCCATCTGTTGCCGCGGAGAGACGGAGTCGTCTGGCTCCAACCCTAGAAAGCATGGGGGTGAGCCAGTGAGGAGGACAAGGGGAAGAGGAAGGGGACGACGTCGAGGAGTTGGGGAGGGGAGTCGGAGATGGTACACCTGGATGGACCCGCCGGCGTCGGAATCGATGGCTGCAGCACCACGCGAGGGTGGTGGCGACGGAGGAGGCGTCGCCTTCTTCAGCCGAACGAGCACACGAGTCGTTCACTCGTTCCCGGCTAGAGGTGGAGCGGAGCAAAATCCACGCGGTTTGCCCGGGTTTGGGGTGGAAGCTTTCCGACCCCACGCTCGCCAAATACACTTTCAGCTCACCGCGCGGGTTTTTTCCCGGCGTGGGTCTGTTCCCCATGTGACGTGGTTTCGGCTCCATTCCACACCAATCCCCGCCTATCCAAACGAAGCCTAATGGGGCCGACGATCCTGGAGCTTCTTCTTCTAAGCTACTTGCTATTCTGGGCCCAAGTTGAAACCCGGTTGCATGCAGCCGCCATACATGATCTGTTTCGCGAAAAGAACTCACTCCTGTCAAAGTCTGAACAAGACCTTTTTCTTTCCTGTCGCAGCTCGCAACACATGCGGCCTTCTGAGCAAAGAAGCGTCGGACGTCGGTCAGTGCTTCCGCTCGAGCAGGCTGCAACGCAGGCCGCACAAGCAGCAGCAGCCAGCAGCCCAGCGTGGCGCAGCTCCTCGGTGCAATTTGTTTACTCCAGCAGAGTGACAGTCCAGGTTCAGTCAGCCACGGCATAGCAGGACAGGGAGCCACCAGCCACGGCGCCTAATGCCAACAGCCGCGGCGTTAATTTTTACTGCTAGTAAGTAGTAAGTAATAAGCACCGACAACGACAAGAAACCGCATCTACCATCGCATGATTCCATCTTACCACGCAGTAATCTGCTGCAGTCAGTAGTCACTTGCCGCGGCTGGAGCTTATTAGTAACAGGTCCAACCAAATCTAACGAGGCGAGGCTCACATGATCAGGGTACTACGCTGCTAGTACTCATCATCACTTAATTACTTGTACTAATCCACGCATGCTGACAGGTCACACTATACCTACTCACTTGTCAAGGCCATGTGTCTCGGTGAAAAGTTTAAGCCCTGGGTGCCACGGGGCTCGATGCACTCGCTCCTAAACAAGTACACGCACGCATGTGAGACTGTGGGGAGCTCATCGCTTGAGTTTGACATGACCTCCCCCCGGTTAGTTAGGTTAATTAAACAAGGCCAGTCACTCGACGAGTAGTCACTGTAGCTGTAGTGATGCCCACATGCATGCATTCCGAGCGTACCCTCCTTGTTAATTTAATTAGGCAGCGACGATGATTGCCAGGAATGAGACGGTTGACGTTAACCGGTTCACAGTACGTACGTGCCCTGACGGCGGCGTACCCGAACCCAAATCACTGGCCTTTTCCTCCTGTATATATCGACCCACGTATGTAGGTGACTACGACCGACGACTGCGATGCTCGCTCCGACGAGAAGGTCTGGTTGCCCTCCGGGCCGGTAAAGGTTAAAAAAAAAAGAGTGAGAACTGGGGCGCTAGTGTCCGGTGAGACAGTGACACCACGGCCTGTCGACCGTCGACGACGATGGATGCATTTGCACGCGGGGACACTTCCTCGGCTTCAGGTTGTAAGTGCAGCGCGAGACGGTGGGCGTGGACGAACCAACGGTGGATGGTGACTCTGCAGCGAGAGGTTGCGGTGAGCGTGGGACTGGGATTCAAGCTCGCAACCAGGTCAGGGGACGTCGGCATCGCCAGATCCGTGTGGCCCGGACGATGGAGTCCGGAGAGGCCTGTCTGTTTCGGCTGAACATGCACCGCTCCTCACTCAGCTTTAACAAATCGTCAATTCGTACTGGGAAGAGAATAGCCCACCATGGAAGGAAAAAATTAGCTTAGATGGCGCCGCAAGAAAATCGCGCGTCCGGTTGCTTCTAAAGTGACAAATGGCGGGATGCGTTGCTAACGTGCTCGGATTATCTTCGATCAGAAAAGGGGAAAAAAAAACTCGATCGGTTTATCTATAAGATAAGAGGGCCAGGGAGACTTGACCAGCTGCAAGTTTGAACGAGGAATAAATGGGTAACTGGATAACGCAGCTTGCGAAGCTCTTATTATGCTCTGTGTACCAGATGACGAAGCGCGAAGATGTATTCTTTTTCAGGAAAAATAAAAGCATTCTCGATATCTTGATAACAGGAACAATTCCGTGTGTTATCCTATCCTGCACAGATATGGGAACTCACCTTTAATCGCACATCGTTACGCGCCAATACATGAACGTGCGTGTTACGCGCCAATATATGTGTCTCGGTGCTTCTCTCCTCCGCTTTACTTACGTGGACTCCCCTCCTTTAAAATCAGCGGCATCTCTCTCTTTTCCCGGGAGAGAGATCGAGGAACCTATTCCGTCCGCAATGCCGTTCACACATCGTTATCTTGCTCGTGCCGTTTGTATTTCCAACAGTGATGATCATCAATCAACTGCTGAAATGAAAATATGATTATCCAGACTTTGTCGTGACAGGAACTCGACAGTTACACGACTAATCACCGAGAAAAGTCAGCACGCACAAATTTGGCCAGGTACACGCGTCGTACCCCGTGCTTGTAGAGCAGCAGTACAGTAGCGTCGAAGCAAGGGACCAGAGCCCCGTTCATCGTCGCCATGCCAGCTCGCTAGCTATAGCTGGGCCGCACCATCAGGGCCGGTCCTAAGATTTTAGGGGCCCGGACGAACTTGCAAACCGGGACCCTTTTATTATCATTATCTTTAATTATGATAATAATATGGATACCAAAATAATATAATAATAATATTGGTAAACAATGAATGTGCAAATACACAGTCTTTATATTAGATAATGGCACCGTAAAAATAGTTTATTCATCACAACTAGCACTTCTGAAGGAGATTAATTAAAGATTGATCATGATCACTGAGTTAGGGCTAAAAGATATATATTAGTATCTATAAGCCTCCTGAATACATGGTCCTGATAGGCTAATTAGGATATTGGATTCGTTGAACTCTTTCCTGGTTTTTATGTTATGTTCTGCCGTGCTGAAAAATTAAAGAGATAACATGACTGGATTGGAGAGTGACAGATGGGAGATATAACTTATAGCATATCTATGAACGGTTATCCAAAAGAGGCAAAGATGAACTCACGAAGTAACGGACTGACGCATGACGGACAGACAGGATCATACTTCACAGGAAGCAAGAGAGACAGGCGGACGATTTCCTTGGTAGATCGACTTCCGGCGTGCTGGCGTCGGATGTAGCGAGTCTCGCTGGCGCCCGCCGGCCTGCCGCGATGGCTCGCGTATGTGCGGCGACGGCGTGAACGTCTTCCTCCCCTGATCCCGGAAAGAAACTATCCAATCCAACGACAAAGTGGAGCCGCGTCCTCGATGAAACTAGGAACGAGAAGTCTATCCAATCCAATGACAAAGTGGAGCCACGTCCTCGATGAAACTGGGAACGAGAAGTCTACCGGTGTATACAATATCTATTATACCCTGTACATAGCTGAGGGGCTCCTTGGAAACGGGGGCCCAGGGCAGCCGCCCCTCTTGCCCCCCAGGGCCGGGCCTGCGCACCATGCGCGCCCCAAATCCGCCATCCGGGAATGGAATGGACACCCCACCTCGGCCACCTGGCGGGGCCAAAGCCACGCTGAAAGTGGGGCCCACATGGGTGAAGACCAGCACAACTTTACCCTTTCCTGGATTTTAGTATTCTTTTTATCGACTGTCATAACATAACCCCTTCACTTACAGTAGCTTTTAGAAAAAACAACCCCTGCCGCACTTGAAAAATTATTTTTCAAAAGGAAACTTTGGTTTCTTTTCCCGTCTGATTTCACGTCTAGAGGGCATGTTCATACCTGATCACACCATTTAGAGCGATAACACGCCTGCTACAGTATATACGAGCGGCGTGTCGGCGCTATCACCATTGCACAATATATTTTAGATTTTTGTATGGAGTTTTTAAACACATAGTTATCCTTTCCAGCATTGCAATTGCCTATGCGTCGCGGCCATAGAGGTGCGGCTTGCTCGCCCACTGGGCACCTCAATTATATTGGGAGGCTTCTGGTGAGTACTTTATTTATCAAGCTTACACAAAACAAACTATGTGCGTCAGACATGCTCTAAAGTATCCATCCATCCATCCATCCCTCTTCTTCTTATTGCATACGTAGGCTAATCAAATCCAAAAAACTATCTGGATCCTTCCCCTTTGCCTGCTAACTACCAACTGGCTGCCACATGCCTTTGCCATTAGAGTAATGCCCCTACCTACTGCTTACTTCTAGAGGATGAATGAATGCTTGTCACTTAAATCTAGTCATACACGTAGTAATGTCTTAAACTATCTCTGGATTGAAAACAATTAGTACTCAGTTGAGCGAGCCATGAGTAGGTCACATGCTCAGATGATACATTTGGTATTCTTTTTTTTTTTCACGTAGGAATCACAAGTGCACGACGTTAATCGTCACGGATAAAAAGGCAAAGCCTTTTTCTGAACATGCTCAATAATTTTCATTTACACCTTGCTAAATAATCACAGGTGATAACGACAAATTCTAGTGAATCACTGGCACGTTGTTTATTATTAGTAAATATTTTGCTACTTGTGTATTAAAGAGACATTATGAATATGAATTTATGCATAGCCTGTAGCCAAAGAAGTTGCATGAAAGTAAACCTATCAGAAATTATGTTCTTTTTCTTCAAAAAAAGAAATTATGTTTTCTTGCACTAGCCATGTGCCGGTAGGTCCCTTTTTTTTCCGTATTCCAAGCCCATTGAAATGTTGTTGGCCCAGTTGTGGGCGTAGCAGCATTTCCCTGGATGCGATATGATTACTACGTATATTTATACATCGTCAAAGAAGTTGCATAAACGTAAACCTGTCGGAAATAACTCACGCGCGACTAGCATGTGCCGGTAGGTCCCGCTTTTCAGCGTTCCAAGCCCACCGTAAGGGTGTAGGCCCCCAGTTGTGGGCATAGCATAGCAGCATTTCCGTGAGAATTGACGCGGCGAAAAGAGGGCCAGGCCAGGTCAATAACTCCTCCCGGTGCGCAGCACCATCTGCGGCCTCAGATTTGACGGCTCCTTTGGCTGTATGCGCCATGGACTCCTGGCAGTACAGCTGCAGGATTTGTTAGTATTTTTCTTCTTCAGATGCGCACCCAATGCGTCGCGCACTAAGCACCAGATTTGTATCTCCTCCAGATGGTTTAGCAACGTCCGTTAGCTGCAGAAACTGCAGACAATCTCATTCTCTTTCGCAAACTCATCAGAACTTGTCTTCATTACCGGTGCTGATAGCTGCGAATTTGCACATCCGGATCTGAAACGCAGTCTGCCACGAGCGTGATCTCCGTGAGACTCTGGCCAGCAGCATCTGTGGAGGCAGCAGTGAGTAGTGGCAGTGCCGCCAATCGCCATCGTCTGGGCTACCGGTAGTGTACCAAACGAAAAGGATAATTTCCTCTGCCGACACAAGGAAAGGCGCCCGCAATAAATCCACCCGTCGTAAATCACAGGTCGTCTGACCAGGAATCCCTCGGCGCCACCGCAACCGGGGGCGGGCGGCCGAAAGAGACCGACGGCTGCGTCGCCGTCGCCGAGCCAGAGGCGCGGCCAGCGCAGTGCGGCGGCAGGAAGGATAGCCACTGCCATGGGCGCGCCTGCGGCGGAGCACAGGTTTGCATTGACCAGCGAACACGACCGGTTCTGCGCCTGCCCGCCCAACACGTTGCCAAAATTAACTCCTGGCTGCGCGGCCCACGGGGCAACAGGCAGCCCCACGGCGCCCGTGGCGTGAGCGCATGGTCCAGCAGGGGCCGCCGCGCCGCGCGTTGCCAGGCCAGGGAGGGCCACCTGCGCCGTAGCGAAGCCCGCTGCTCACATGGCCTGTGCGGCTGGTGCGTCGACCGCCGTGGCTAGTGCCCACGACGGCCACTGCCGCCTCTTCTCAATCGTGCAAGCACCCACGCCGGCTTCCCCCCGAGTGCTCCTTGTCGGTCAGAAGCACAGCTTTGGGTGCGGGTGCCATGGCCCATGGAACGCACGAGGCCTCGGAAACGACGTGCCTTGCAGAACCGGTTGGTTTTTTTTTCCCCAGTAAAGACGTTGACGCTTACGTGCAGGATTAACTTGAGGTTAAGGCGCATCAAGTTTTTTTTACTATATACTTCATTTGCATCCGGCGCGTGTGGAGCTCTGAAAAAACTGAATCCGTTCTAAAATCATGGCTCGGTCAGCATTTAGACCCGCAACTGTCTAGGATGCTAGGAACAATCTGCATAAATACACCAGCACACGAACAGGCATGCGCTTGCTGTTGCTGGTAAAGCTCACGCTGTAGCACCAGGCCCAAGCGAGCAGGCAGCCTGTCTGGTGGTAGCGAGGCGAGAGCTGGCACACGGGCAGGGCAAAAACAGGAGAGCGCGTCATAGTAAAGCGCTACCAGACGCAACCGTGAGCCGGAGCGAGCGGTGAAAACTAACTCGGAGCCGTGCTAAGATCGCAACGTCTACAGAATCCAGATACACGGCACGCTGCGTTTTGTGACAGCGGCATCGATACGATGATTTTGGGATAGGATATTTGAATTTCGTCCGGAAAATAATTGGGAAGAGGGCTCCATGGATCCAAATGACCATGGCCCACTTTCACCTATCGTGCTTGTCGCACGCGGCGTCACTCGTGACGGTTTCTATTTTCAGATAATTTAGTCCTGTACAACATGAGCATTTTCAGGTGCCTCATTTTCCTCCCTGCCTAAAGGTTTGACTCAGTAGGTCATACCTAACGCTAGTAGCCCTACCCATGCTCAGGGATAGGCTCACCAAATTATAGGTGGTTAGCATCTAGAGCTGATTGTGAGCTTATATCTTCATTTCTTTACTAGAATCACTCTACATGCATAATTGCTGAGGATGGGTATACCAATATATTTCACCGAACCACTTTGTACTATGCAATTTAAAATTGTATAGTACAACATGCGTGCGTGGATGCATAATTGTTGTGGTCCTGCATCATTGAATCTCTCCATAATTTGGAATGCAATATTGCATATAGTTAAGGATTCTCCTATATTAGTATTGCAATAACGATAACGATGATTGCTACTTACCTTAACAAATGAGTACGCCGGTGTTGCTCCCGGGTAAGCCCACCAATTCCTTCCATCCAAGTCCCAAGTCCCAACCAGGTTGTTGGGGGAAAGATCCTCCCACAAGGACGACGCAGATTAATGGAAAGAAAATGGAAAAGCGAAAAGAAAAGCCTGGCGCACCTCACCAACGCACACAATTGACACGGACACCTCAATCCCAACTGTCCCCACACGCCTCCCGACGCAAGCAAGGAAGGGGTAGCGCAGCCGAGCCCGGCCCGCCAAAATCCCGGCGCCCCACGCCACCCCCACCCAGTCAAGAAACCCCTCCTCCGAAACCGCCACCCTTCCAGAATCCCAGCGACGGCCGCTAATCACATCGCCCCCACCCTAACCCGCCGCTAATCACATTCCCCACCTACCTTATTTCACCCTCCTTCTCCCCCACCCCCGCGCCCCCTTCAATCTGAAAGTCTCCACCCAACCCTAGCCGCCCGCCGCCATGGCCGAATCCGGCGACTCGTCCCCGCACTCCGCCGCGGCCACGGACGACACGCACCACGACGGCTCGGAGTCCGCGGCGGCGGCCGGGCACGCGCCGCCGCTGCCGCCGGCGAAGGTGCGGCTGATGGTGAGCTACGGGGGGCGCATCCAGCCGCGGCCACACGACAACCAGCTCGCGTACGTCAACGGCGAGACCAAGATCCTGTCGCTCGAGAGGCCGCTCCGCTTCGCCGACTTCGCCGCGCGCCTCACCGCGCTCGCCGGGAACCTGGGGGACATCTGCGTCAAGTACCAGCTGCCGGGGGAGGACCTCGACGCGCTCGTCTCCGTCACCAACGACGAGGATCTGGAGCACCTCGTCCTCGAGTACGACCGCCTCCACCTGCTCCGCCCCGCGCCGGGCTCCGGCGGCGGCTCCAACCGCGGATCCACGCTCCGGTTGAGGGTCTTCCTCTTCCCCGTCCAGTCGCCCCCGCCGCCGCCGCAGCCGGCCGGCCTCCTCGAGCCCAAGCCGGAGCGCCACTGGTTCGTCGAGGCGCTCAACAACTTCCCGCAGCCGAAGCAGGAGACGTCGCCGTCGCCCGTCCCCGCGCAGCAGTCGCCGCCGCAGCAGAAGCAGGAGTCGGTGTTCGCGCAGCAGTCGTCGCCGCCGCAGGCGAAGCAGGAAACGGCGTTCGTTCAGCAGCCTCCACCGCAGACGGTGGTGCACATGCCGCCGCCTCAGCCGCACATGGTGATTGCGGCGGCGAGCCCCGACTACCTGTTCGGCCTCGACAACGGCTTCGTGCCTCCCCCGGCGGTGAAGGTGAAGGATCCGGCCGGCGAGCCTCCGACGATGAGGGAGAACGTCCCCGTCGAGTTACCCGCCAAAAACGACGACCGCCATCCCAACCCCGCGGGCGAGCACGTCGCGGTCTCCCCTGTCGTCTCACCCGCCGAGTTCCAGCGCCAGATCCAGGAGCTCGAGAAGCTGCAGGTCGCCGAAAACGGCACCCACCAACCACCTCCAGCGCCAGCGCCTGCTCCGGCCGCAGCCCCCGCTCCCGCCCCGGTGCCCGCACCCACCGCCCTTCCGTGGAACGGGAGCGACGACTCCCTGACCCGCGCGTACCCTCCCGCGACAGCCACCCCACCCGCCAACGCGGAGTACTATATTCCCAAGTTCCCGGAGAAGCCCCCAGTTCCACAGCCGTCATCCGCTCCTCCTGCGACGGCGTACCTGCAGGTGCCGGGCAGGTATACGTCCGTTGCCCCTGGCTCCGGCGCAGAGCATGCCCCCGTGTTCTTCATCCCGGCGCCCCATGGCTACTTCGCCGCCACCGCCTCCCCAGGTGCGACCTCCTTCCCCGCCATGTACGCCGTCGCGCCACCCAATTCCAACGCCAACGGGAACGGCTCCACCCCTTCGCCCGCGGTGTCGAATGCGACGGCCTATGCCCCAGCCCCGCAGGTCGCGTACGACAGCAACGGCCGCGCCATCTACTACACCAGCATGCTCCCCCAGTATCCTTCTGCTGTCAATGGCGTGTCGGCGGCCGGTGCAGTACTCGGCACGGAGCCCGCGAAGCCGGTGGCTGTGAAGCCGACCGTCTCCTGATCACATTACCTATCGCCCATGGATCAAAGGAGTTTTCCAATTTTTCTTTCATCCGCCGCCCGTCAATATCCGTTAATACCGTGTCAGTTGGATTCGTTATTGTCTCTAGTATTCACCTATATTTTTTTTCCTCTCCTTTTTATTGTCTAGAGTTTTGGTTTGGCGTTCTGGGTCATGATATGATGCAAAAACTATTAGTAGTTCTTTGGTGTGCTTAGATGTACATACAGAGTCTGTGGACATAATGGATAAGTATTATATTAGCTTATTGGAGAGTTGAGTTCCAGTCGAGTTGTTTAACAATCTTGAGGTGTCTGCTGCTATTTGTTAATTCTTTGGGGGTTGCTGTATCGATTAATGTCAGAAGTTGAATGCAGGCTAATTGGCCGTGTGATCTCTCGGTATTCCTGCACTCTCTGTGATGGGCGTGTATCTTGTTTCTTTGTCAATGGCTGCTCCCTCATGGGCAACTACAGTGGTTTCCTGCGCTGATCATGGGAGATCAGCTTGGTGCATTTATGTATGTATGTACTGAGGCAAATGTTGGTTGTGTTGCTGCTGTAAAAGTTCAGTCATTGTGGTGGTACGGTTGTTGTGCGTATGTTGAATGCATGAAACCAAATCTTTCGTGCAGATGAGCAGTGCAGAGTTCTGTTTTAACTTGCATCCCAGATGTTGCCATTGTGCTGCATTTTTATCATTGTTCTCTTTAATTAATTTGGATGAAATAACTGCTTCTGGTTTGACACGTCAGTGAGCGCTTGTCGCTAATAATCGTCCTCACATTTTGATTGTGTTCTATCTTTGTTAACAACTAGTCTCTCCATCGAATTAGTTGAGCCAGATCTGGTGCTGGGCTTGGATAAATGAGCTGCATGAAGCTCCATAAATGTGTCCTCAGAAATGACACTCTGTTGCAAGTAGCACTTGTCACAATCGTTGGAAGGCGACAGTGTGCGTCGCCTGGTTCCCGCCCACTGTCACCTCCACCGCATTCCCCGCCCCATGCCTGCTTCTGCTTTGACACAAGCGTGCTTCCTTCCTCGGAGACGCGCGAGCGTGCTGCTGCCTGCATCCCATCGTTGAGCTTGGATGCCGATGCCCAGCATCGGCGAGAGGATCTTTCATTCTTTCGATGTCCATCTGTGTATCATGCCTATGCCCCTTTTCGGCAAAGATGTTTAGCTTCTGCAGCGACATGGCTTTTGACCAAAGCCATCGTCGTGACCTTTCCCTGTGCGGATTATCGCCGCCTTTTACCACCTGATGACGCCCTGGGTTTGGGCCATGATATCTTCCTCTTGGTCTGGGATCGGCACTCGATCGAGCCCCGGCAGGAACCGTGGCAGGACTTGGATCAGAATCCTCGCCATGCGCAGGGCAGGCCTGGCTTGGCAGCAGCTGCCAGCTGAACTGGAACTGGGACTGGTCGACTGGAAGACGAGCGCTGTTCCTCTTCAGCTGCTCTTGAGTCACCTGAGGTCTGGAGCTGTCGAGTCCAGCGCTCGTTCAGCAGGCATGGCGCTGCATGAACCCGGGAATGCAGCGACCGGCACATGGAAAGGCATGGCTCTCCATCCCCCTTCACGCCGATCGGCCTGTTGGGGCGCAGCGAGAGCTCGCTCGTTAGCTTAGCTTTGAATGCGGGCTCGTTTGGTTGGCAGGTTACCGTGGCATTAATCCTGTTTGGTGATGGATGGTGCTCATGTGCCTGATGTGAGATGGCAGCCGGCGTCGTGCGTTGGAGATGGTGGTGGCTGCAACTGCCGAGAAGCATGGGGGTGCCATTAAAGGCCTCTCCCTGGCTGTGCGTATCTTCTGCAGCTCAGTGACGCCGACGCTCACTCGCTTCGTCAGAAAGCGATGGTGCTGTGTTTTCTGCAGGGCTGACGGCCTGATGGGAGATCGCAGATCGATCCCCGTTGATTGCTCGGGTTGTTGTCTGCAGGCCGCGTGAGGTGTCTAGGGGAAGAACGCCGTGCGCGACGATAGCGTCGATGAGGCGGGGCCAGGACAGGGGAAGAAGAAGAAGAAGGAAAGGCAGGGTTGCTTGCTTTCGAGCTGTGCCCGTCGTTCCCCTCCGCATGATTGTTGTCCCGCGAGCTGTCACGGGATCATGATACCTGGCGCCCGGCGGTGCATGCACTGGTGTCTGAAAGTGCAAGCATGTCTAGCCTGGAGTGGATGATTCCAACGACCTTTTAATGCAAAAGCATCACTGATCCTTTAAACTGTTAGGGTCGAAGAGGTGCCTGAAAGTTTATGGAAGTAATTAGTACTGCTCTGCGTGGAGGTGGAGGGTACAGGCAGAGTAATGCTTTCAGAAAAAAAAAGCAGCAGCACAAAACCAGGTGGCACTTGGCACTTTGGCAGTGCACTGCATTAAGCTTATTATGGCGCCTGGCTCTCTCTGCTGCACGCCAATGCAAACTGAGACTGTCACGGTAGAATAAGTACGCCCGTGCTGAGAGCCTTCAAGAAGAACGACGGATTCGAATCATTTGCTCATGTGAAGATTGCTGCCTCGCCGGTGTTGAGCGTTCTCTGAAGAGAGCTTTTGCCATCCTCGCCAGTATTTGTCCCCTACTTTTTTTTTCAAGGACAGTACTTGTCCCCTAATAATTCCGAGCAACGCTCTTGGAACGCAAATGGCAGTACGCATGGGCCGATTTCTTTCCTGGGTGGGGAAGCTGCAGCAGATAGAATTGGGCCTTGAAGCTCGGAGTGGTCAAGCGCTGTCGTAGCCCAGAGGCCATGAGGGAGAAGTGTATGCGTGTCGGGCCTTAGAGAAATTGTCATTGGGGCGGTAAAAGAAACTGGTCCACCGTGTGCGTGCGTGCAGCTTTACCCCCACTCCACTCCACTGCCGACTTGGCGCCCACAAGAAACTGCGCGGGCCGGTTGCGCAGCCCACCGGTGGGTGGGGTGGCCATCTTCTCCTCGCCAGAGGAGAAGCACGAGTTGCCTTCTCGCCGCATCCTCCTCCGCCACTCTCCTGCCTGCCGCCGTCAGCCTGGCCGGCGCCCACTGACCGCAGCAAGACAAGAAAGACGTCAAAGGGTCCACGGCTCTCAAATTTCTCAAACATGGGGCACAATACAACCCTGACAACGGCAACCACTTTCCGGCCGTTCCAGGAAAAGCAGATCCGCCATCAACGCTCGGGCATTCCTGGCTCGTCTTCTAGTCAGCTCTGGCAAATCTCAAAAAAAAAAAAAGCTCTGGCCAGGTCTTTGCCACTTTGGGAATACAGAATATCCCCGATTACCTGTGCCGGTTTACTTGTTCCGGCCGGCGGCAGGGGTGTCGGAGAAGATTCTCAAGGTTTTGGACTCGAGTACCCCACGACGAAGGTGATTCCCTCTCCCGAGGACGGAATCTTGGCTTGGCATCTGCGCGCGCTCTCCACGCGGCCGCGACGCCCCTGAATTCGCCCAAACCCACCGGCGGCGCGGCCTGGCCTCGTGCTGCCCCCCTCCACCCGCCGCTGAATGAACAGAGGAGAGTGAGTGCGTTGGAAACCTCTGTTCTGATCGGCGCCATGGTTCGCGCGAAGGAACTCGCAGTTGCGCCTCCCCCAACCAAGACCTCTCTCTCGTCCTCTCTATGCCACAGCTAGTAGCACTGCCTGGTGGTATAAATACGGGCAGCAACCATACAGCCCAAGGTCACACAAGAAAACAAGATCGATCGAAGAGCAACAGAGAGACCGAGAGGCTGGTCCATCCCAACCAAACTCCACATTCTACTAGCAATTCAGAGGGTCACAGATCACCATGTCGTCCTATTCCAAGGCCAACAATGGTGGTGAGGAGCAGCTGGTCTGCGTGACCGGCGCAGGCGGCTTCATCGGGTCGTGGGTGGTGAAGGAGCTCCTCCTGCGCGGGTACCGTGTCAGGGGAACTGCAAGGGACCCTGGTGAGTACCGAGTATAGTCTCTTTCTACTGTCACAGATTCAGAATCATGTTGCTAAATTGTTCTCCCTGGTCTGGATGCTTGCGTGTCCAGCTGACAGCAAGAACGCGCACTTGCTTGCGCTGGAGGGGGCCAAGGAGAGGCTCGCCCTCTGCCGCGCCGACGTCCTGGACTACGAGTCCCTCCGCGCCGCGTTCAGCGGCTGCCACGGCGTCTTCCACGTCGCCTCCCCGGTGTCCAACGACCCTGTGAGTCCGGCTACGACACATTTTCACGCGCAGCCCGGATGAAGAAGCCATTTAAATTGTTCTCATGGTGCTCAGTGCGATCGTGTTGCAGGAGCTCGTGCCGGTGGCCGTGGAGGGCACCAGGAACGTGATCAACGCCGCGGCGGACGAGGGCGCGCGCCGGGTGGTGTTCACCTCCTCGTACGGCGCCGTGCACATGGACCCCAACCGGAGCCCCGACGCCATCCTCGACGAGACCTGCTGGAGCGACTACGAATTCTGCAAGCAGACAGATGTAAGCTGCCAACCTTTTCTAGTTTTCTTCCTCGGTTTTGGCCTCACGGCCGGAGTCGCGTACTCATCCGTGCCTGCACCCCAAAACGACGCGCAGAACCTGTACTGCTGCGCCAAGATGATGGCGGAGATCGCGGCGACGGAGGAGGCGGCGGCGCGCGGGCTGCAGCTGGCGGTGGTGGTTCCCTGCATGACCATGGGCCCGATGCTGCAGCAGACGCTCAACTTCAGCAGCAACCACGTGGCGCGCTACCTCATGGGCACCAAGAGGTCCTACCCCAACGCCGTCGCCGCCTACGTCGACGTCCGCGACGTCGCGCGCGCGCACGTCCTGGCGTACGAGCGCCCCGGCGCCAGCGGCCGCTACCTCTGCATCGGCACCGTGCTCCACCGCGCCCAGCTCGTCGCCATGCTCAGGGAGCTCTTCCCGCAGTACCCCGTCACGGCCAAGTAAGCTGTGATGTCGCCAAGCAATCGATCCGTGCTAGCTGTGTGGGTTCGTTGCTGACTCGTGAAGATTCCGTGCGTGTCGTGTGGTGTGTAGGTGTGAAGACGACGGCAAGCCGATGGCGAAGCCGTACAAGTTTTCAAACCAGAGGGCCAGGGAGTTGGGCTTGGAGTTCACTCCGCTGAAGAAGAGCTTGTACGAGGCAGTGGTGTGCATGCAGCAGAAGGGGCACCTGCCAGTCATCAGCCAGCAGCAGCGCTCGTACTTGTAATTTTGTAAACCAAGGCATGCGTGCGCTGGGTTTGCCACTAATAAAATAAAACAGCGCAGACAAAAAGAAAAGGGAAGCAAAGAGAGGTCATGAGGACTTTGGAGATGTAGTATATGTGTTTTTTCCCCATTTCTACTAGTGTATTTACCTTGTCGAAAAAAGTTTTACGAGTGTATTATTAAGCATCTCTTTTCATATCATATTGCATGTAAAATTGTTAATGTGATGAATAATAAGCCTCTTCTGAAGCTAAGCCTGATCCACAAGTTGGTAGTCCAGATTCTCATCGTATTGGGTTGTTCATCAGCATGGACCCATCACCCTTATAAGCGCTCGAGAGTATCTGGATTTGGCTGCTAGTTCCACTGAAGAATAACAATTGGACTCAATTGACACCTGATGACCTGAAATCTTGAGGTTGATTTCAGCCTTCTTTTCAATCGAGGCATCTGCATTGGCCAACGTAGCATTCTAATAAGAGATTCAGACAGTAGCAACCATGCATGCTGAGCAAATCCCCTCGATAGAATTGTGAAAAATCTTGTAAAGACACTGGTAGAAAGAAATGGACCCATGAAAGAGAAGTCGCTGACGGATGGTAGGAGCAGCTATACAATCTGCTCTCGTAGTCCTGTCCATGTCCTATTATTAGATACTCCAAGCACAAGCAATACAGTCAGCCTATACTGCTCCACGGAAAGCTTCGACACTGATAACGAAGCTTCATGGCAAGCCTCGATCAAGAGCAGCAGGGATAGAAAAAGACGCAGGCTGTGGCGGCGGTGGCGATCCCTAGCTAGTGCTTTTTCAGCAGAAAATCGATTTGCAGTGTTTGCTCCCTTTGAAATCTTGCACTGAAGCAAAGGGATTAGCAAGATACAGGACCTGTTTTGAACATGGTCAATTATTATCATTTTCTTTCAGTTTTATTTCCCATGTCTGCAGTTCTGTTAAAGTGATTCCGTCCAACTGAGAATTTCCATTCAGTGTGGCTGCCGAAGTGCTTGCTGATCAACATGTTAATGTACAGAGGACCGAGGTAGGTCATGCATACACACCGCTCCATGCAGCCATCTTCGCCAATAAGTCAAGATAAGCATCCATCATTCTTAGGAGGTAGGAATCATCTGATACGTTGCATGATATATAATTGCTTCTGGTGTTCACTATCCTGATTATCACAAAACCCGGACATTTATACGATAGGCACATCACATCACGATGAATTCCAGGATGAGAGTCTAGTCTAGGTTATTATTTTTCTGAGGAATTTGTTCTGGGCTAAGACGGAGTGACAAAGAATGGTTTTAAGCAAAAGATACTGTTTCGCTTTTCTAACAAATGCTTCAGTACCTTTATTTGACCATGAAAACATGTTACATTTTTTATCATAGCCAGCTGATCATGTGAGTTTAATAATCAATCCAATCTTCTTCTTGGACCTGTGGAAAAAATGTCTGGGAAGGGAGCCACACTACAATACAGAAAGAGAAAGCACGCTCTTTGTTTGTTTTCCCTTTTTCTACACCTCTGGGAGCTGGAATCCATGGCACTTGGACGATTCATGTTCTGAACCCCACTTGCTTGTCTTGTTGACCCATGTATAAATTGCTTTGTTTCCCATAGATGCAGCAAGTGCCCAATAAAGTGAAAGAGGGACCTGAGAACCCACAAAATCTCAGCCCAGAGCTTGAGTTATAAGCTACCAAAACCAGTGAAATTGCGAGGTGTCCATGACCTATACTGCACCACACTTCCGCTGCATACAAAACTACCACACTTTTGCAATGTTCCATCTTGAATGAGTTCACAGCTGAGACACCACAGTGATATACCAAGAAGCACACACTCATAGCAACCAAGGATGTATAATAATGAGCAGGCATAACTCACCATATAGTGAAACCACACTGATTCTTTTGCATCCAAAGAAACAAACAAGTCAGCCTCAACGGTACATACCTGATCAAAGAATATCACCATCACACCTTCATTATGCTGAATGTATATGCGATTAGCTTCAGGAATTAACCCAACAGCCACAGTAAGATTAGCACACCTCAGACTCATTTCCATAGCAATCATGTTGTCTGATTTGTAAAGACTACCAGTTTAGCAGGCATACATCTTAATATGTGACAAACTTGGGGCAGCCATGGAGATTTCTTGGGCAAACTAAAACACCACCAAGTCGACACCACATGAGTTGCAATGAGGGAAGGCCATGGCGCTGGCCGATACTCAGCATTGCTACCCATGGTCTTCACTGGCACAGGCAGCGGCCACAGTTGTCACAAATCTACTTCTCTCCCAAGGCCACCTGGGTCAAAGTTTCTGATGGTTTGCTAATTGTACATGTCCAGCAGCATACACTGATGGCAACCCAACAGCTCACAGATGTAGGACTTGCAGCCACCAAGCACCATGATAATAGAGGAAGAAGGCGGAACAGCCTTGAAGACGTTCTCAGACTTGGACACGCTCATGTTGCACAATGGAAAAGCACCATGGCACTTGGGCATTTCGTCGAACGCAAAGCGCGCCCGGACTGGCATGCACAAGAGTCGAGGTTAAAGAGTTCACGGTGTTGATACCGAGTAGCGGAGAGGTTGACGAGGACGTTGGCGCAACGTCAGGCATGCTCTCGGACGCCGGAACACCATCAACGCAGCTCGGGCATTCCATCAAACACTTGGTCTGCGCGTCCAGGGCAACATCGCTGGCCGCCGGCTGCCGCGTAGGACGCCAGGGTCGCTGCAACAGAGCCTTCTCGGTGACGGCGGAGGTGGGTCAGGGTGGCGCTTGGAGCAGCGTCGATGCTAGGCTTGTGGATATGCCAGCCACACTGGCACCCATGATGCGGCAGGCTTGTTAAAGTAGCAGCCCGGCAACGACATGGAACACCTTCACGCTGTTGATGGGTTCTCCACCTGGGGAACGACCGAACGAGAGAGAGACAGAATCTCCGCTGCCTGCAGGGAAAGGAGGAGTGGGAGAGGGCGATCATAAGCCGCGCGAGCCTGGAGGGGTGAGAGGTGAGCCGTCGGGCGAGACGGCGGCGGCCGGCGAGGCGGCGACAGAACCGTGAACGTTTTTGCAAGCGATCCGAATATATGCAGAAACACCCCTAGAATGTTATACAAAACCCAGAAACACCCCTGTATTTTATATAAAACCCCCTAATTCGGATCGCGATTCGTAATCGCGATCCGAATATATGCATAAACACCCCTAACATTTTACGTATAGCCCCCTGAAACGGGTCGCGATTTCACGGAACCCCCTAGTTCTGCAAATTAGCACCTCGCTTGTGCCCGACGGCGGCGACGGCGAGCTCCTCCGCCTGACCGCCTCTCGCCATCTCCTTCCCGGCTGCCTAATATCACCTTCCGTAGCTGCACCTCCACCCCCTCCTACTCCATTTCCCCACCGCCAATGTGCCCCCCCCTCTCTTATCTTATCTCATCTCATACGCTGCGCCTAGCGGTCTTGCTGGTTTCGAATCTCAAGGTAATAACGCATAACTCCTGGTGACGAAACAGCGGTTGGGATGGATGCGAATGACTGAATCAGAGGGAGGACCGCCGGCGCACGTTTGCCGAATCTTGCCGGAGATGGCCGACCGCGGCGGCGGCGGCGCGTTAATGGCGACGGTGCGGAGGCAAAACGGTGCTCGTTTGCGTTGGTAATAGCTCACTGCACAGGTGATTATCTTTCCCTTCCGCTTCCTATTGCAGAACTAGGGGGTGCTGCTGATGCTCTGGTGCCTGCAAAATTCACTCCATGGATTGTTCAACTGAGGCTGGGCTTGGCGATGTCTGATTCTTAAATGAAGTATGAAATTCAAACATGTATTCATCTTAGCTACTAGTAGCGAAATGTGCCTCGGAAATCCTGAAATGCTTTTGTAGTCATTAGTCACTCAATTGGAAGTAGTAGCACGTTCCAAAGGTCAGGTACAATTCCTTATCCTCGCTGCAGAAACTAGCTTGTCTCTGAATCATTTTTCTACTCTCATGAAAACTATGTTTTGACAAATGGAGCTAAATTACAGGAAAAAGAGTACATAACAAAATCAACTGATTCGTGTTATAATTTATGTAGTTGAACAGATGAAAAATTACTAAGATTAATTTCTACTAGTAACCTTCCTACAATAAGCAAGGTGAATTTCCTCCAGGCACAACTTTACATCAATATGAGCATAATCTCAACTACTTCTATTCTCCCAGGATGTGAAAGGAAACCCTGAAGAGATGAGGTGGAGTTGTGAGATGTGTTACCTTATTGTACCAGAACTGAATTTTACCCCACTGCACACAGCACACTTCAAGAACGCAGCCTTTATTGTACCAAAAACCAACCTACTGTAAGCTTCTCGCCCACCTCCAAAACTGAGAATTTCCAGTGCCTTGTTTTTGAAAAAATAAAAGGCTACTGTCACCTAGATACTTATTCGGTTATTCCTGTTTATACTTTAGTAGATCATATGAAAATTAACCGATCTGTTCTTTCAGATGTGGCAGTTTCCAGTGTTCCTATTGCGGCCTGACAAAAGAATAGCTCCGATTTAGTATCAGCAGCATACCAAGAAACTATTATGTCCAAATGGCATCTCGTCCAATCATGCCTTCAGAGAACTAGAATTTCTGTTTATAGCAATATTTGTGAAAGCCAAATGTAGATTCTCCAGGATGCAGATGGATGCAAAAGAAATAATTTCCTTGCGGAACCTGCTGGCTGCTGCTCACCTAGATCAATTTAAAACAAGGTAGCAGAGTAAACAACATTGTAGCAAAACTAGCATGCAGCAATGCCAGCACAAGGCGAGGACCGGTGGGGGCGGCCTGACCAGATCGGTGCCATCCTCGAATGCTGTGAATGACGGACGCAAGTCCCACACCCACGAGTCCTGCAGTGAACTCGACATCCCGGGGCCGTGCTGTGGAGTGGTGGCGACCTTATTTGCCGCCCGCTGGAGTCTTCCGCCGAAGCCGGCAACGGCAACGACATGGAAGTATGGAACGCCTTCACGCTGTCGATGGGCCCTAGATCTGGGGAACGATACTGGTTGCGGTAAAGGGGGAGTGGGAGGGGGCGATTATATGCCGCGCGAGCTTGGAGAGGTGAGCCGTCGCCATCGGCGGCGGCCGCCGGCGATAGGACGGAGTGCGAGGAGGCCCCGTGAAACTTTTGCAACCACTCATTTGGATCCTGAATATATGCATTAAACACCTTACATTTTTCATATAACCCCCTAAATTGGATCGCGATTAGTAATCGCGATCCAAATATATGCACAAAACCCCCTAATCCGGATCGCGATCAGTAATCGCGATCCGAATATATACAAAAACACCCCTATTATTTTACACAAACCCCCCTGAATTTGCAGATTAGGTCCTCTCTTTGTCCCGCTATCCCGTCCGGCGACGGCGACGGCAAGACATCCTCCTCCGCCTCTCGCCTCTCGCCTTCCCCTTCCCCTTCCCCGCACTCCCGCAGGCTGCCTGATAACATCTGTTGCACCCCCTCATTCTCTACCCGATGCAGTCTCACTTCCAATCTGGTGCGGGCGTTGATCCGCGGCGGATGACTGAATCAAAGGGAAAGCCGCCGGGGCAAGTTCGTGGCACCTGCCGGAGATGCCCGGTCGCAGCGGGAACAGAGACATTACGAAGGCAAAACTCGAGCCGTGACGACATGCTCGTCGGCGTTGGCAACAGCTCACTGAACAGGTGATTATCTTGCTCTTCTGCTTCCTCTGGCGGTGCTTCCGCGGCTTGCAAAATTCAGTGCATGACTTATTCAACTGATGGTCTCAAAAAAAAACTTATTCAACTGAGGAATTGCAGTTTGATATGCCTTAACCCTGGAAGCAAAATTTGCAGGGCTGCCTGATGACCGATTGCATTGCATGTGTAAAAGTTTTCCCTTTAATTAAGATAAAAACACAAGCAGAATGATTGTTATGATTGTATATATTTATGCATCCAAAGGTCAACTCTGAAAATGCCTATGAGTTTGGACTTTGGAGTTGTGCGTCTAATTTTAGATTTTATAGTAACCTTTTGCATTTGCATCTAAATAGCAATTTACTAAATTCATACAATTCTATGCGGTACTTTCTGTAGAATTCCATTGTAATTAGGAGCACCAATAGCATTGTTGTCTTAGATTACGCCCCTCAATTGTTCATATGAATTTGGCATTTTGTCAGTTACATAGGTTTTACGTGTAGTCTACCTTTGGCATGTTGGCTTGGTGATGTCTATGATTTTTAAATGAAGTGCGGAATCCAAAAATGTATTTGTCTTAGCCACCAGCAGCGTCGAAATGTGCCTAGGAAATTCTGAAATGATCTTTTAGCCATACATGTCTTAACAGTAGGAAGTAGTAGCATGCTCCAAAGTTCAGGGAAAAGTAGGTTTTCTGCTCTCATGCACTATTGCATGAGTAACATAGCAAAAATACAGGAAAAAGAATACATAACAATCAAGTGATTCTTGTTATCTTTGATATGTTTCAATTGATGAAAAATTACTAAGATTAATCTCTACTAGTATTTTTTCTGCGCATTACAAGTCTCTGAGGACATTGGTCACCAGGTCTCAACTCAGGGCTCAGAAAGGTCCATACATCAAGAAGAATGGCATCCAAGATAGAGCCAGCCTTAAAGAAGACTAAAGGGGACGGTTCAAGACAGAGCCAGCCTTAAAGCTTCGCACTAATGTACGTCCATATATAATCTGCTTTTTGGCATAAACAATGGCATCCAAGATTATATCTGCATCAGCTTCCAAGCACCTCAGTACCTCACTACCCTCAACATCTTCAACTCTCTGCAAAACATGACCAGCAACCACCCGCATTATGAAACATCAAGGAATGCTATGCAGAGAAAGTCTTTAAGAAATGTAGATGTAATACGAAAATCATGGCCAGCAAATGTTACTGACCCAAATGAATAAGTTATTGCAAAGAAATGTTGACCAATTCTTGTTAGTCCCCCAAATGCCCCTATCACCAGATGCAGGAATATCAGAACTGTCAAACTTCATTCAGAATAGGAATTGTGCCTGCATGAGGCGGACTAATCTCAACAGAATTCTTTCACAGCGGGGACGGAGTTATGAACCTGGCCCTGTGAAAGAAAATCGGCCTTCCTCAGACTTCAAGGTAGTTTCTTTTCAGTTGCATTGGAATCGAGAAAGTTTCATTGATAATTGCATAAAAGGAAAGTATGTTTGAAAAGCTTTCCTTGCTGACTTGATTGCCTTTTTCTTACTAACCTACGATAATACAGGAATCTGTCAGCTTTTTATAGAATAGAAAGAGAAGGTAAAGGTGGGCTTAATAGGTATTGGGCATAATAGGTATTGGAAGATGTAGTTTCTAACTCGCAACGGGGCCAGCAATTGGAAAAATCAATTCCATGATATGAAGCACCCTCAGGTAAAGGACCAACCAACACACCTTGCTCAAAGATAGATGGCATGCTTACAAACCTCTAAATGTTGCTTCAAAGTGGGTCCTTCATACAGAAAGATACTCTGTATAATCCTTGTTTTCATATGTCATGCTCATGTGCCAAATTAGTGTTCACCAACAAAATCTTCTCCCATGAAACTACAGCATCATTTATAAATATCAAATCATCAAGAGAATATATCTCTTTTCTTTCGTTTTGAATGATGGGCTGGACCAGGATCTCAATAAAAAGCCTCCCGCGGAGGAGGTTGAGCCGGATGCCAGTGACGGCGGAGGGGACTAGACTAGGGGGCGGGGGTCATGGCGAAATGTTTGCATCGGGGTCAGGCGCCGACCCTGCAGCTTCCACTTCTCCATCAAGAGTGGCTTCGCTGAAATTCTGGAAGAAGCTGATGGATACGGAGAGGCATTTTGCTCGGTTTTATTGGATTTAATCAATGAGGAATAATCTAATCTCTCTATATAGATATTTTTTTGGGGCAACTTCTAATTTCTCTATATGAAATGGAATAAAGATGGACCAAGCTACTTATGATTATTTCCTTGCTACTATTTTCATCATCAGATGAGCCTCAGTTCAAACGGGAATAACATCATATCTGCCACTACTTGTATATATTGCATTCAGCAACCAGTCCATATTGTCAGAATCAAAATTTATGAAGCATGCCCAATTCAGCTAGGTGAATCAAATATTAAATAGATAATATCACAAAATGCTGAAAATGGTGGTGAATTGGGTGGAATAGAAAGGGCACCTCATCCCTGTTACTCTGTACAGCAGCATATTCTCTTGTAATTTTTTATCTTTTTTTAAGCTCTTTTCTGCGGTCTGTTCTGTACTCGGGTTCTTTTTTTCTGATTTAATATATAACCAGTAGGGGAGCAATCCCCTCATGTTTCTTCAAAATTTTAAAACCTGAACAGCCTGCCTATATAAACTATGGGCTGAAAACAGAAACCTGGAGAGAGAAAATTCCTCGATGTAGTATCAGCTGCTACGACGCAAATATGAAATTAGTATTTCGTTGTGATAACTACAAAAGGGAGCTCTCAATTATGGAGGGACTCACTTTCTAGTGGTAAAAAATGGGGCCGATTCACCCAGCCCAAAATGGCTGGGAAACAATATATGAAGTGATGTTCGGCTTGAAGATACACAATTGAAATATCGATTCCCTCTTCTTTACCAAATATCTCAAAACCAATAAGCCTCAGTAAGAGATCCCTATACAGATCAAGGGTCGAAAGTGGGGTCTAGAAGACCATTTTGTCCAGCTGAAAGTCTAGAATGGAGTTTTTTTTTTATGAGTTGAGTCAGCAACAAGGTATTTGCTACATCTGGAAGGTGTCTGATGAATGGCAGAGCTCCTGTCCTTGTATTCCAAAAATGGTTGGGTTCTGTTGAGCACATCTTACGGTAAACATGGTATGTCATGAAGAAACATAGTATGTTCACAAATATCTGCACGATTCAATCCCAATCCAGCAGCTATCTGGAGCAGCACTTGCGTGAATATCACCTCTGCACCACTGTATGTACAGAGGATTACCTTGACCTGCATCTTAATCCAATGGAAACTGATACATAGCACTGGTCACACACAATAAGTAGGTCATATATGAGCCAAGATGATTTTGTATCAACTCATAACCTGACAGCAGTAGCTGCACCTTCCAAGCCAAACATGTAATCAAAGGGAATATTCTGGCGCTCCTATGTTCCCAAGCAGAGGCCTGTTCGCAGAATGATTAAGTTAACCATCCTGGATCCCATGGCAGATCACTACCCTCACCACATTTTCATGCCTTTCATGGAATTAGCAATTAGTAGACTCTCAAACATGTTTGTTACTTCGAGCCATTGATTCATGTTCCGAACCCCACACGCTTGTCTTGTTGACCCATGTACAAATAGCTTTACTTACTGTATGATGCATCAAGTGTCCAATAAAGTGAAAGAGGGGCCTAAGAACCCATAAAATCTTTGCCCAGAGCTTGAGTTGTAAGCTACCAAATCCAGTGAAATTGCAAGGTGTCCATGACCATACAGTGCACCACACTTTCGCTGCTTACAAAACTACGACACCTCTGATGTGTTCCTTCTTGAATGAGTTCACAGCTGAGACATAATACTGGCACCTTTTTTTTTCATCTACACCAGAACATAGGTTAACCTCAAGACTCCACAGTGATATACCAAGCAGTACAACCTCCCCAACACATAGCAACCGAGAGGATGTATAATAATATAGCGAAACTGCACTGATTCTTTACCATCCAAAGAAGCAAACAGGTCAGCCTCAATGATACATCCCTGATCAAAGAATATCACCATCGCACCTTCATTGTGCTGAATATATATGCGATTAGCTTCAGGAATTAACCCAACAGCCACAGTAAGATTAGCACACCTCGGACTCATTCCCATAGCCATCATGCTGTCTGATTTCTGAAGACAACCAGTTTAGCAGGCATACATCTGAATCTGTGACAAACTTGGGGCAGCCATGGAGATTTCTTGGGCAAACTGAAACACCACCACATTGACACCACATGAGTTTCAATGAGGGAAGGCCATAGGGCTAGTCGATACTCAGCATTGCTACCCATGATCTTCACTAGCACAGGCAGCAACCACAGTTGTGACAATTCTACTCCTCTCCCAAGGCCACCTGGGTCAAAGTTGCTGATGGTTTCCTCATCGTGTATGTCCAGCAGCATACACTGATGGCAACCTAACAGCTCACAGATGTAGGACTTGCAGCCACCAAGCACTATGATTGCTCTCGGACGCCAGAACACCATCGGCGCAGCTCGGGTATTCCATCAAACACTTGGTCTGCGCATCCAAGGCAACGTCGCTGGCCGCCGCGTAGGACGCCAGGGTCGCTGCAACAGCTGGTAGCCTTCTCGGCGACGGCGGAGGTGGGTGGCGCTTGGAGCAGTGTCGATTCTGGGCTTGTCGATGTGCCAGCGACACCGGCACCCACGATGGCGGCAGGCTCGTTAAGGTAGCAGCCACAACTTCCTCCCCACACACAGACATCTCCGGTGAGAGCTGCACAGAGTTGAGGACGGCAGGACGCCAGGGTCCCTGTCCGCCCCAGCCCAAGACTGGTCAAGCCTCTTCATCAAAATATCCATCCTCTCATCGCACCTCTTGAACAACTCTCATCCGAGAGGAAGGATGTCCTCGGAATCTGTGAGCGAGGATCGCCAGTGCCACCCCGACGAGTCCTAGCGACCTTATTTGCTGCCAGCTTGACTCTTTCCACCGAAGCCGGCAGCCCGGCTACGACATGGATAGCCTTCAAGCTGTCGATGGGTTCACTGGGGAACGACCGAACGAGAGAGAGAGGCAGAATCTCCGCTGCCGGCAGGGAAAGAAGGAGTGGGAGGGGGCGATCATAAGTCATGCGAGCCTGGAGGGGTGAGGGGTGAGCCGTCGGCCCGTCACCAGCGGCGACACCGCGGCCGCCGGCGAGGCGGCGACACGACCGTGAACGTTTTTGCAAAGAGATCCCTCATTCGGATCGCGATTATTAATCGCGATCCGAATATATTCATAAACACCCTCACAATTTTATGTAAAACCCAGAAACACCCCTTTATTTTATATAAATCCCCCTAATTCGGATCGCGATTCGTAATCGCGATCCGAATATATGCATAAACACCCCTAACAATTTACGTATAGCCCCCTGAAACGGGTCGCGATTTCACGGAACCCCTTAGTTCTGCAAATTAGTACCTCGCTTGTGCCCGACGGCGGCGACGGCGAGCTCCTCCGCCAGACCGCCTCTCGCCTTCTCCTTCCCGGCTGCCTGATATCACCTTCCGTAGCTGCACCTGCACCCCCTCCTACTCCATTTCCCCACCGCTGATGTGCCCCCTCCTCTCTTATCTTATCTCCTTCGCTGCGCCTAGGAGGTCTTGCTGGTTTCGAATCTCAAGGTAATAGCGCATAACTCCTGGTGACGAAACAGCGGTTGGGATGGATTTGATCCACTGCGAATGACTGAATCAGAGGGAGGACCGCCGGCGCACGTTTGCCGAATCTTGCCGGAGATGGCCGACCGCGGCGGCGGCGGCGGCGGCGTTAATGGCGATGGTACGGAGGCAAAACTCGACGCCGTTGGCAATGGACTAACAACGCCGCCGCGTTGCTCGTTTGCGTCTGTAACATCTCACTGCACAGGTGATTATCTTGCTTCCCGCTTCCTCTTGCGAGTCCGGGTGCTGCTGATGCTCTGGTGCTCGCAAAATCACTCCATGAATTATTCAACTGAGGTTTGTTTTATTACTAACATAGTAGAGGAGCTACTCCTTCAGCTGTTTTAAATCTTCTCCCAAGACTTCAATACGATACACCTAACACCTTAACTCTGGAATTGCAATTTGCAGGGCTGCCTGATGGGGGATTGGATGTGTAAAGCTTTTCCCCTTCAGATAAAAACACGATCAGAATGATGGCGATTGGCTATACACATGATGCAAAGGTCACTCTCAAGATGCCTATGAATTTATAATTGTGTGTCTAATTTTAGAATTTGCCGGAATCTTTGCATTTGCATCTAAATCATGATTTTTATGTCTAAACCTTAGCATCTAACAAGTCAGGGACATCATTTTTTTCAGACATTTCTTTGCAGTACTTTCTGTAGAATTCCCTTTTAATTAGGAGCACTGATGGCATTATTGTCTTAGATTATGGGCCTCAATTTTTCAGATGATTTCATCATTTTGTTGGTAACATAGGTTTTTCGTGCTGGACTTGGTGATGTCTGATTCTTAAATGAAATATGAAATTCAAAAATTTATTCATCTTAATCGCTAGTACTGAAATGTGACTAGAAAATCCTGAAATGCTTTTGTAGTCATTAGTCATTCAATTGGAAGTAGTAGCACGTTCCAAAGGTCAGGTACAATTCCTTATCCTCGCTGCAGAAACTAGCTTGTCTCTGAATCATTTTTCTGCTCTGATGAAAACAATGGTTTGGCAGATGGAGCTAAATTACAGGAAAACGAATACATAACGAAATCAAATGATTCGTATTATCATTTATGTAGTTTAAGTGTTTAACTGATGAAAAATTACTAAGATTAATCTCTAATAGTAACCTTCCTACAAAAAGCAAGGTGAATTTCCTCTAGGCACACAACTTTACATCAACATGAACCTAATTGCAACTACTTCTATTCTTCCAGGATGTGAAAGGAAATCCTGAAGAGATGCGGTGGAGTTGTGAGATGTGTTACTTTATGTGACACTTGTTTTTTTATTCAAACTCAGGTGTGTGTTCTCTTGTATTCAAAAATGTCTTTTTTTTATGAGGGCAAGAAATGTCCTCTTAAATCAAATTGTGTCTTTTGCGCATTATCAGGTGGCTGTCACGTGGGAGTGTTTGTTGGGGATATGCTACAGTTGCAGCTACAGAAGATTGTTGCCTCTCCTCATGAATAGAATTTAGACAAGAGAAGCAGAAGGTATTGTTTAGATGTGGTGAGCAATGGTGTCAGATAATTTTTTCAGCTTTCTTGTGTTTCAGAGGTCTTGTAATTTTTCCCACTCTATCTTACCCGATCCTTACATGCATTTGCGTTTTAGCAGCACAGAAAAGGATGGCAAATTACCTGTTTGACAGTCCAAACCTAATTGGTCCATTCTGGCCTACACCATCCACCGTGCACAACAACGGCAAGACACGGAGACGGCACGTAGCTACCTAGACTGGAGGACACAGAAGTGATGCCAGCTTGCATAGCCACACTGTACTGCTATTCCTGATAAAGCAGACACCATTGGCAACACGCTGGAAGTCACTGTTCCAGTCACTGGTTAGCCTAAACCTGATGAATCAAAGTTTGTTTTGCAAGTGAAAGTTAAAAACTCAAAATGGAGAAGGGATTTGCAGGCAGATAGTTGAAGCAAACTACGTACTTGAGAGGGGAGTCTTGTTTTCAGATTTAGTAAAAAAATGCTCTGGTTCACCTAGCTTTAGCTGGTGCAATATGTTGAATTTAAAGCGATGTCATGTTTTTTTTTCCGAACAACGAGATGTTATGTTTGAGGGGTGGGAAGCTACGGTCCAAGGAATGTTTCATAATTCGTTTCTGGGAAGATTCTTCGTGCCAGGCGCTCTCGCGGGCTGCTGGCTAGTGGAGTTCGCTCTCAGCCCTGCTCCCTTCTAAGTGCAATGCGGGGAGGCTGTCTGCCTCTTCCCGTCTCGTTTTTCTGGGAAGATTCTTGGGTAACTAGTAAACCTCTAGCTATCCTCTACCCTGACATATATGCTACAATAGCTGCAGTACAGTCAACATTGTACTGTCTGGGCAACAACAAATTTCACTCAAAAGGGATTTGGAAGATCACCTCATTGTACAGTTACAACAGATTATACAGGTGTGTCAAATTCATCAACTTGGAGAGGGAGAAGGTATGCTTAAATGAAAAGTTGGAAAAATATTGCTACAGTCAATTCCTTGTACAATATGCTATAGTATGGGCGATAGTAATTCAGACTATATTCACTACTGTGGAAACTGAATGTCCCTTAAAAAAATAGGTTCCTTTTGTGGCTCATGAGCAGCAATTCTATATTGGTAGTGGACAATCTGCTGAATAAAGGATGGTCACGAGTAATTATTGTTGAGCTTTGGATAGTATGGAACCCTTAGTTTTCCAATGTCTAATTACTCAATTCTTGTGGAGCACAATTGGTAGTTGTTCTTGGGCTAGAACTAGACCGTGCACTTTCATAAGTTATTTTCAGTGGGTTCACAGCCTGTTGACAGAAAGCTTAATATAACTGGAACTGGATTGCGATGGCAGCAACCTGGTGTGCGATATTGGCCAGTTCAAAAACATCATAGAAATGTTGCTTGCGAAACATGTACTTTTCTTCGACAAATCTACAGCAAGGGTCCAAGCAAGCACATGAATTAGCATGTGTGCTGAAAGTTGCCAGAAAATGCTGCCGGGTATTGTTTTGTTGTAGGAGGTGCAGAAGGCTTTTCGAGATAATTCTGAGAACTCTATAGGATGTTTTTATGCAAATGATTGATTAGCTTATGTATTTCTACTTTCCTTTGTGTTTTGATTATGTCTTGTGTTTGTTTTGATGATGGGTGTACATGTGCTGCGACCTCAAACATATATCTAAAGCCTGCTTTTGATGTGCTTAAATATGTGCGGTTTGTTGGCGAGGAATGTTTGTGAATTCTTAATAAAAGGAGATCCATAGTCTTTTCCTACACCCGAATCGTTTCAGTATTTCACTTTGATGTCTAGACACCATCTGAATCCATCAGTAGTTGTGGAGTTCATCAGCATGGGATGGCATATTAACATGTGGTTGTATCACCACACGATGAGTCATTTATTTAGACACACAATCTGATTGAACTACCATCTCACAGTAATTTACAATGTATAGCATACTGAGCATATGTGTATTTAAGACAATTCAATACAGAAATTGAGGCTGCTCCCCGCCTTCTCCTATGATCTCCAACTGTTTAGGTACGAGCACAACGGAACACCCCCATCATTGGAGCGGGTACATGGTTGGCACGCACAGGCAACACTCCAACAGATAGGGGGCAAGACTTCGCACCGGCTCGGATGTGCTCTGCTTGCTGTAGGTGGTGACATAGGGGCAGGGCCCCAGTCATAACTTGACCAGGTGCTGTGATTTTGGCACCATGTCGCTCAGTATCTGAGCCAACCTGAAGAAATCAAAGACCATGCATCCAAGCCAACAGGTTATAGAACGTACTGGTTACAAAACTAGAAAGATAAAAACAATAGTGAGGTTACTTGTTTCAAACTTGCATCCTCTGGATTATATAGAAAGGGCGCAATTCCAAGACTTTCAATGATCAGGACATCACAACGGTTGGTGTTCTCCGTGGAGTGTCAAGTAACCTCCATCTCTCGTCTCACCGAGCTAGGGTGCTCCATCATCGGGTCCTTTTTTTCAATCCACTTTTCAGAAAGCAATGAAACATAAACTCCACCTTTTCAAGATCCTCAAGAAAGATCCCCAAGATATCACCTACCAATTGACACGCTTGTGCTTCAGGGTTTTTTGGAGTTGCCGAGCTTTCCTCCTGACCATATTTAGAACTTGCTCTACTCGGTCCTTCCTACAAGTACCCCCCATTGTTGCATGAAAGAACAAATATAGCTCAAGTAGGGTCTTTCAGCTATTTTGGTTCAAACTTCAAACACCATGTCGTCCCAAGTCTTCCACATCCCTGACCAAGAGCACTGAACTCTACCAAGACGATCTCGGACCACACAACAGTATATTCAACAGTGCCACATAACTCACAATGTGCATCTCAATGGCTATGTCTTTTTTCTTCAGCAGTTTCTGCAGATCAGATCTTATGAAGAGTAAGCTGCCAAAGGGCGTACCCAGTGCGGAGAGCTCCCGCTCTGTGCGGGGTCTGGGGAAGGGGTGTCAGTGGCAAGCCTTACCCTCGCCTGTGCAATGCGAGGAGACTACGACTCGAACCCGGGACCTTCCGGTCACAAGCAGTAAGACTCTACCGCTTGCACCAGGCCCGCCCTTCAGTAAGCTGCCAGATAAAAATAAAGGAATGCTATGCAGAGAAAGTCTTTAAGAAATGTAGATGTAATACGAAAATCATGGCCAGCAAATGTTACAGACCCAAATGAAATAAGTTACTGCAAAGAAATGTTGACCAATTCTTGTTAGTCCCCCAAATGCCCCTATCACCAGATGCAGGAATATCAGAACTGTCAAACTTCATTCAGAATAGGAACTGTGCCTGCATGAGGCAGACTAATCTCAACAGAACTCTTTCACAGAATGATAGCATGCTCAAAAACCTCTAAATGTTGCTTCAAAGTGGGTCCTTCATACAGAAAGATACTTCATATAATCCTTGTTTTCATATATGTCATGCTCATGTGCCAAATCAGTGTTCACCAACAAAATCTTCTCCCATGAAACTACAGCATCATTTATAAATATCAAATCATCAAGAGAATATATCTCTTTTCTTTCTTTTTGAATGATGGGCTGGACCAGGATCTCAATAAAAAGCCTCCCGCGGAGGAGGGGACTGGACTAAAGGGGGGTGGGGGATCATGGCGAAATGTTTGCATCGGGGTCAGGCACCGACCCTGCAGCTTCCACTTCTCCATCAAGAGCGGCCTCCGAAATTCTGAAAGAAGCTGACGGATACGGAGAGGCATTTTGCTCGGTTTTATTGGATTTAATCAATGAGGAATAATCTAATCTCTCTATATAGATATTTTTTGGGGCAGCTTCTAATTTCTCATATATGAAATGGAATAAAGATGGACCAAGCTACTTATGAAATATTATTTCCTTGCTACTATTTTCATCATCAGATGAGCCTCAGTTCAAACGGGAATAACATCATATCTGCCACTACTTGTATATATTGCATTCAGCAACCAGTCCAGATTGCCAGAATCAAAATTTATGAAGCATGCCCAATTCAGCTAGGTGAAATCAAATATTAAATAGATAATATCATAAAATGCTGAAAATGGTGGTGAATTGGGTGGAATAGAAAGGGCACCTCATCCCTGTTACTCTGTACAGCGGCAGATTCTCTTGTCATCCACCATGCTACCTTCCGACAACATATGTAAAACTTATACTTCCATCACGTTCACTGCCAGGAAGGCCAAGGCTAACCATGGAGTAGGATTTGGCACTACTTGCCCTAAGCTAGTTGATTCTGCGCGTGGAGTAAGATATCTCCTCATGTTCTGCTTCAAAACCGACTCTAAACAATAAGCATCGAATGAAGCGTAGCTCCGGCATCTCGAGGAGCGATTGAAATGGACGGGAATGAAATTGGAGAGGGGTAACTACCGGAACTGCTTTGCTCCTTGCGGCGATGGGCGGACGATGGAACTTGACGGGCGTGGCGATGAAGGCGGCGGCGGTGGAAATGGAAGACGGATCCGACGCCATGGCCGCCACCACTCTCCCACGAGGACTCCTCCTGACGCCCAACGCCGGCCGCCATTAGCTTTGCGCCGCTCGCGACATTGCAGACGGCTACGGTCTAGTTTACAGAGAAACGAGGGCCACGGGGGATTATACGTAAAAAATTAGGAGGTTTTATGCAAAAAAGTCGGATCGCGATTAGGGATCGCGATCCAATTTAGGGGGTTATTTATAAAACTATAGGGGTGTTTATGTAAACAATCGGGAAATTTGTTAAAAACACTTCAAATCTAGGGTTATTTTGCAAAACACGTTGGCCAGAGTCAACCCCCCAAGCCGAGCTGCCATGGCGGCTCCGCACTCAGAGAGATGGAGGCGGCGGCCACCGAATTCCATGCCGCGAGCTCCAGCGCTGTACCGACCAACACCGACAGCGACTCCCGGTGGACGGGATCGCCTCCTCCCTCCAATCTAAGCCTCCGCGGCGGCACGAAGGCAAAAAGCAGCAGCTCTGGAGCCGGTTCACATGCGGCCGCCGGCCGCCGCTCGTCGTTGATGTCACCAGGACAACGAAGTGGGTCTGCTGAAGCCTAATGGACATGCTGCCGCCGGCCATTCCCAGCGTGTGCCCGCAACCACCATCGTCCATCAGCAATCCATACAGAGCCGACCGAGGATTCGGTATCAGCGCCCCCATGATCCAATCGCCGATCGCAGCAGCCATAGACGCCGCGGCCATTCTCCGGTGTCTGGTGAACCATACCATATCTGGCACCGTGAGGAGAGGAGAGGAGAGGACCATAGCAATTCTGGACAACACATAGCACACGGAATCTACTGACCAGGCAGTTTACATTAAAGGCACTCACCACTGATGAAACAGGTAATCAAACAAGAACACCTTCTGTAGTAGTGCTCAGCCAATGAGCCAAGCATGTTCATAGGTTACAGAGTTCGTTACAGAGCAGAGAGATGCTGGATCCTGAAGAGGTTACAGAGCATAGAGAAGCCACTACATGTACACAGCAACATATCCATCCATCCATCAAGCAAAATAAAGTTCACTGCCAGCTTAGCTACATCCAGGTGCACTTCAATATATACTGATAGCTAACTAGTTCCGATCGGGGCCTCAACATGTGTTACATACTGACTTTCTGTCTTGCCCAAAGTATTTCAGTGGATCTTCATATCCATCCATCCAATTATAAAATATATACAAAAGGTTGCCGAAAGCTTGATCAATACCACCCCAAACACCCTCGCCTCATACAGATCGATCTTCACACTTTCTATGACCTTGAAATTGGTAGAACTAATCTGCTTTCCCGTACCCTACAAATATATCCATAGAAAGAGAACAAAAAATCAGAACCATTGATCTAAAGAGCATGGTTTTCATGGCGTCGCCTAGGCGACAAGGCGCTCCCCTTGTTTTGGGCTAAGGCGTCGCCTTAGCGCGCCTAGGCGGCTGGGCGGTGGTGACTCGCCACACCTCGCCTTACCGCCGTAAGAACCATGCTAAAGAGGAAACTTCTAAATCTTCCAACATCATTATTGGACAGAAGTAACCTCTCACCATGGAAAAATTTTTAAAACTTGAACATCCTGCCTATATAAACTATGGGCTGAAAACAGAAACCTGGAGGGAGAAAATTCCTCGATGTGTTATCAGCTGCTACGACGCAAATATGAAATTAGTATTTTGTTGTGATAACTACAAAAGGGAGCTCTCAATTATGGAGAGACTCACTTTCTAACGGTAAAAAATGGGGCCGATTCACCCAGCCCAAAATGGCTGGGAAACAATATATGAAGTGATGTTCGGCTTGAAGATACGCAATTGAAATATCGATTCCCTCCTCTTTACCAAATATCTCAAAACCAATCAGCCTCAGTAAGAGATCCCTATACAGATCAAGGGTCGAACGTGGGGTCTAGAAGACCATTTTGTCCAGCTGAAAGTCTAGAATGGAGTTTTTTTTCTATGAGTTGATTCAGCAACAAGGTGTTTGCTACATCTGGAAGGTGTTTGAGGAAATCACTGTACAGATTTACAAGTGCTAAGGGAATTCACAATGGTCGCATGAATGGTATCTGAAAGACTGAAACCCCTTTCAAAAAATAAGACTTCATGAGGCAGCTCATGTGAGATAGATTGCCGTCTGCAGTGCAGTCATAGAAAATGCGTAGTCATGTTATGCAGACAACATATTTGGCAGACTGTGTAGTCAAGTTAATTTGGCAGGTTGAGTTATGCAGGCTGTGTGGTCAAGTTAATTACAGTGCCATATATTTTTGCTGATCATATAAATTAACTGGCTTGAACTAAGGGGAAGCAATAACAGGCTGAAACTGTTCTGCTCTGCAGTTGTCTGCTGTCAAATCTGAAAGACACAATGACTGTGTGTTAAAAAAAAACTTCTAACTGATCCGTATACTTTACTTTTTTAAATTTACTGCTCTCTTAATGTTCTGGTGTCACTGAACAAAATTCTCATTAAATCTCATGATAGCACTTTTAGCGTACCTAGTGATGAGAGCCAAGACTCATGCCTTCTAAATCCAATTCTTCATCTGGCTCCACGTCATAGTAAGGTAAAGCCTTCACATTAAAATATAATTTATCATTAGGAATTAGGATACCAAATGATTAATTAAGTTAACTGAACTGATAGTAACCTATATTTATCCATATACCTCTGGACGAGGCTTCACAGCTTTAAATGAGTGATACTCAGGATCTGCAAAGTCAGGTGGGCCAAGGACAATATAAGCTCCATCATTGTTATAGCGATTCTCGGAGGCCTGCATTGCAAACAAATTACTCCAATTAAAACGAACATGCGTTATTGATAACATGTAGATAGACGGGTAACTTATATGAGGAAAGGAATACCTGGAATTGAGGGTAGTCTGGAGCACTAAAAAGGGTTATGAGCTTTCCTGATTTCACTACGTGATCAACAGCATACCCTTTGTCCACTCCAGGAAGATCATCATTGTTATGTCGTGCATCAGGACCCTCATGTGATCTGATAATCAACTGTGCTTCCAAAAAAGGCAAAAAAGAAAGAAAGAAATTTAGTAACAAAACAGTTTTTGGTTTGTGTATAATGAGATCCTATAACTTGCAAAAGTTTGAGATATTATACTTCCAATAAAATGAACAACAAAGGAGTACATGCAAACAATATAGAAACCTTCAGGTTATTTGTCTCCAGGAATTCTTGGGTGACATCAGGACCCCAGAGCAGATCAAGTCCTCTTTCTTCATTTGGGGACAGAACCTTTTCCATAGACGGATCAGACCAAAGCCTGGAATAAGATTTGGACCTTTTCCTTGTGGATTAAACACAAATCTCCTTGCATTTTGAAGTTCTTGCAGACTACCAAGTCTTATAGCCCCCTTATTGTGACCTCTGTTGTCCTTGTCACGGAATAGACCTCCATGGGCTGTAAACACAGACTTGGATATTACCGATGCAAGAGGGAGATCTGCAAAACATTTTAAACACATCTGGTACACCTTTTCCCCCTCATTTCCATACTTCGCTAACACCTCCTTATGAAATCCGTAAGCCAATGTGCAATCCTTGGACTCATGATTTCCACGGAGGAGAAAAACACAATCCACAAGGAATACCTAAAGCAAATTAGGCACATCAGTTACTATTTGCTAAAGGCATAAAGGAACACGTGAGAATTATACATACCTTCCAGGCCAACAGAACTATTAAGGTCTCAAAGCCCCATGCACCATGATCCACATAATCCCCATTAAACACAAACATACGCTTGTCTGAGGGGAATCCAGCAGCCTGAAGTAGGAACAATAGATCATGGAGCTGACCGTGGACATCCCCAACGATAGTGACAGTCTGATCAGGGCGGGGGTCGATGACTACACAATTCGGCTCTGCATGTAGATGGACAGATGCTAGAAGCAGAAGCTTCTCGACAACCATAGTAGGGAGGACAGTAGGAAGCAGACTAGGCTTCAGGTGGCGTGAAGACCAATCAAGAATTGCACTGAGGTTAGTTATCCACTCCCTTGTCAAGATGCCATCCTCAGGCCAATGTACAGGAGTAGCTGGTGGATCCAAACGTGGCTCAATTGCACACATACACTCAGCATTTTCAGTATTAAACTCTTGTTGCCTGAGGAATTGATCAAACTGAGACTCCTCAATGGAGTCTGCAACAGGAACGTTCATCACTTCACTTTCTGAGTCATCTTGGATGTCATCAATTTCTAAAGGCAAGTTGTACTTTTGAAGCATGTTATTTAGTGCATGGATATGACCAGAATTCTGCAGTCGTGCTCGACAGAATTTTAGTATTGTTTTTCCTATCTTCCTCGTGCCTTGATTTTGCACACATTTAATGCCATAAGATGCCTCCTCTAAGTCCAAGGCCACCTGTATAAGGAATTCAATTATCAGATAGCATGGTATATCACCTACATTGTCAGGTAGTTGAATTGTGATATTTCCTTTATTTATGATGTAATTAAACATGATATAGGGTTTTAAATACTAAATACTATATGGTAACGCAGGTTGTCATGTAACCTATTTAGACTTTTCAGATACTCTTATATATCTTAGATCAAATGGGATATATGGAAGTAACTGAAGACTTACCGCTCGCCGAAACACGGCTGCATCATGCACATATGTTAACTTCTCTGGCTCCACGTCTTGAGCTATTGGTCCTGCTGCTGCTGCTGCTGCTGCTGCTGCTGCAGTGATTGGGAATAGAGTTGGCATACCTTCTTGCTCAAACCACTGCCAATACTGGTCTCTTGTGGTAGGATCATATGGTCGCTCCTCTGTTACAGTGACCGAGGAAAGTTCTTGCCAAACAGATACGTATTCGGCATGTTTAACAGCCCAGTCCCCTCCACCATAAACAAACTTGTGCAGAATCACTGAAGAAGCCCAATCACGTGGCATAGGGGGTGGAATGCTTTGAAACAGACCAAACTGTCGCATGACACGATCAGGATA
Organism: Panicum miliaceum; assembly: GCA_032594955.1. NCBI lineage: Eukaryota > Viridiplantae > Streptophyta > Magnoliopsida > Poales > Poaceae > Panicum > Panicum miliaceum. The sequence goes on along the minus strand of CM064061.1, from coordinate 1,106,803 downwards.
GTGATCTTCGACAACACAGAAATGGATCAACGGAACTCGTGCCAACCACAGAGCAGACTCTTTCCTAACCCTGGGATGAAGGAGTGATATCTTCTCATCATACGGCTGCCAGACAACTTTTGACTCAGTCACCTTCTCGTACTGCTCTCTATAGAACTCAATTCCGTTATGAGGGCTATCCCTAAAGCTGTGGTGCCCAGACCACTTAATGCCAAAAGGAGGTCTAGACTCAAGATCTTCTCCCCGCAAGGAGGGGCAAGCTGTTCCATCCACCAGGACCGGACGTGCTATGCTGAAGCGGTTCCAGTGCCACAACTGCAACAACATCAATGGCCCGTAAACAAATTTGCTGCTAGCAAAGGAAGCCCTGCAAAGTGATCGGTACAAATGCGCCAAGACAGCTGCACCCCAGTTGTATCGTGGTGGGCTCTCCAGATCTTCAAGGAACTGAATGTACATGGCCGGGATTGAATCACCGGTGCTGTCGGGTAGCAGAATTGACCCAATTAAGTCCAGACAAAATGCTCGAGTATACGCATCCACATAATCCCGCGATTCACCAGATGGAGCTCTAGCGAATTCCTTATGCAGCCACTCGCGTCTTAAGTGGTATGACGAATATGTCTCTTCGCCTCTTACCATTTTCACCCGAAAGGCCTTCTCAGGGACAGTTGTGTGCAAAAGTTTCTAAAGCTTTTCCCACCAAGAATAAGAAACAGCTACTCCTGTAATCGGCTTTCCGTTGATTGGTAAGCCCAACAGGCAGCTCACATCTTGCAGCGTCACAGTCATTTCACCAAAGGGCAGATGGAAGGAATGTGTCTCAGGCCGCCACCTCTCGATCAAAGAAGCTACAATGTTGGGATAAATATTTATGCTGCCAAGTGTGGCTACTTGGTATAATCCCAGCTTCTGTAGATTTTCCTTGCAAGAATCATGCATCGGGATGCCTAACCTAAGAGCCCTGTAAGATATCACCTCCTTCGGCTGCAGCAAAAGAGCTCACTGTTAGATAGGTTATGTTTGATTGCAGCAGCTTAATTGATCTAAATGTTTGTTTAACTTACACGCAGCTGAGCAACGGAGGACTTGTGATCCCCCGGGAGTACTTGCAGCAGTTTGACGGAATCTGTACCAACAGACTGCTCCTCATTGAGGAATTGAGTGGTAGACATGGCGACAGAATTTTGAATAGTCCAAGATGCAGTCGGACAGGGGAGAATTTGTTTTGGGCCAGCAGAGGCGACAAGATATTAGTGTGGATCTGTCCCTAGCAGTTGTAACATCGGGAAGATGAGACACGGACAAGTGGGCCCACCCTCCCTGCTCTGTGGTCCGTGCTCGTGCTCGTGCTCGGCTGCTCCCGTCCGGGAAACACCAGGTACCTGCTGGGTGCTGGCTGCCGATGGCGCCCGCTCCCCGCTGCAATGCCCTCCCAGCGTGCCCGCGCCGAGCGGCTCCTCCGTTCGCAGAACGCTGCAGCCTCCGGCTTACGGCTGCGCCCTCCGGTCCGCCGCGCTCCCTGATGACGGGGACCTGCCACAGCGCGGCTCCTCCGCAGTCCGCGGCCTCCGGCGGGGCAGCTCTCCTCCACCGCAGCACAGCTCGTGAGGCGACGCGAGGCAGTGAGAGTGGGACTGTGGGAGAGGGGAATTGAGCAATTAGGGCTCGCGCGCGTGTGCGCGGCTGCTCGTTAATTGGGCCGATGGTAAATGGAGGCAATTTCAATGGGCCTGATGAAATAAGTAAAGTAAGTAAAAGTGCCACAACAAAGCCCAAAGAGCATGAGAGCCCATCCACCATCGAGAGTCCAGCTCGCCGAGCACGGCGACGGCGACGACGCGAGCGAGCAGACCTAAACCTTCGAATCCGAACCCTCTCCGCCGCCGCATCCGCAGCAATCATGTCGAAGAAATCCCGCAGCCGAGGCGGGGGAGGCGCCGCCGCCGCCGCCGGCGACGACCATGAGGACCTCGCGCGCCCGCCTCCCCTGCAGGCCGTCCTCCTCGCCGACAGCTTCACGCTCAAATTCCGCCCCATCACCCTCGAGCGCCCCAAGGTACTACCGGCCTCCCGAATCCTGCATCAGGACCACCTCCAGACCCCGTGCTCGCTTCGAGGGTCCCTGAACGAGCTCTGCTGCTGCCTCTTCGCAGGTGTTGCTGCCGCTGGTGCACATGCCGATGATCGAGTACACGCTCACATGGCTGGAATCGGCGGGGGTGGACGAGGCCTTCGTCTTCTGCTGCGCGCACTCCCACCAGGTCAAGGAATACCTGGAGAAGTCCGGGTGGGCCGGGAAGGCTGGGGCCGGGAGCATGGCCGTCACGGCCGTCGAGTCGTACGACGCCATTAGCGCGGGCGACGCGCTCCGCGTCATCTACGAACGCGGTGTGGTGAGGTTTATTCTGCTTCCTGATTGCGGATTTTGAAGGCTTTTTAGTGTTCGGCGTGATTGTGGGTTTTAATTTCTGTGTTTTGCATGGATGTCACATTGGATCGTTTCGTTGAGTTTAGTATTGACTCCAGCTGATTGATAGGAGGTTTGAAACTGAACCCTAGGCATCTATTGGGGGGTGCTATTTTAGTATATATAAGTAAATTTAAGCAACAAAGGACTGCTCCCTTGTTGAATATAGTGAATGATCTTGCGTGTTTGTTGCCTCAGTAAGTCAGTAGAGGGGACTCAAGAATGTATCGCCATATGACACTAATAAGGAGAGTAATGTGTAGTAATATTTGTTTCTAAAGCCACTAAAAAGAACCTAAAGTCATTTGTTTCGTTTCAGTTTGTTTTGCTAGTTTGTTAACATCTGTAAAAAACTTCAGATTAGTCCTGCTCAACTTAGGAAGCCTAGCACTAAACTGTGTGATTACATACAATGGTTATGTAGTAATACTATGTGGATTTCGTGAGACTCAGTGCACTACCATGCTTATGATTTCATTTAACTCCCCTTGCAGTTTCAGTTGTTTCATGAACCAATACTTCTATTGTAGATACATGGAGATTTCATTCTCATCAGTGGTGATACAATCAGCAATATGAGCTTGAAGGATGCTCTCCAGGAACATATGGACAGGAAGAAAAAGGACCCACTTGCTGTTATGACTATGATTATAAAGCATTCGAAACCTTCTATCCTGACACACCAAACACGTCTGGGTAATGATGAAATTGTCATGGCGATAGATCCTGAGACAAAGGAATTACTTTATTACGAGGACAGGGCAGATAACTCTCACTTGTATGTTACAATTGATAAGGATATACTGACCAATAATCCTACTCTCCAGCTGCATAATGACATGGAGGTTAGCTTTGAAACTCTACAAGTCAATAGTTATATTTTTTTCTTCTTTATCTCTTTCTGCTAATATTGTCACCTTATGCATATTCTTTTTTTTAATAATCTTCATTCACTTCTTACCTGGCAGGACTGCTATATTGATATCTGCTCTCCAGAAGTACTAAGTCTTTTCACTGATAACTTTGATTATCAACATCTTCGGCGCCATTTTGTGAAGGGGTTACTAGTTGATGATGTAAGTTGATTCACTACTACTCGGGCACAGTAAGAAAAAAGGACAAATGCTGTTTGTTTCTTTTGCAACAAACTAATGACAGACCAATTCTTTCAGATTATGGGGTACAAAATTTATACTCATGAATTACGCTCCGAATATGCTGCAAGGATTGATAATTTCAGGAGCTATGATACAGTGAGCAAAGATGTAATTCAAAGGTGGACATACCCTATGGTGCCTGATGTAATATCCAGTCGTGATTGCTCAGAAAGTAGACTTCATAGGCAGGGAATATACAAGGCATCAGGTATATGGTGCTTAGAATTTTTTACAATTGGTTTATTTCTAGACGGTTTCTATATAGACTACAGTTCCTTTGTTCATGCTTCCTGAAAAGCAAGATATCTAAAAACCCTGAAGGGTTTTCCTTTGTTATGGATTTTTTATTTTTCATATTTCAAGTAACTAGTTGCTTACTTCAACATATTTAATAATCTAAATGTTTAGTTTGATATCTGGCCTTGAGAAATAGTTTATCCTTTGAGACATTTTACTCAGCAGTTACAGAATAGGTCAAATTAGTTTACATGTCCCTGCTTGGAAACTGTAGAAAGTTTGCTTTTAGGTACATATGTTTGTTGTCCAACTGTCCACAGTATATTTTCTTAGTTACTGTAGGCAGAATGCATGCTAATTATTTTTAGATGATAAATAGAGATATGGACGCACTGTTCAATGTCTTGTAAGCTGAGCTAATAGAGATATAGCTAGCTTTAAAAAGGATTTTGCATTCTGTTGTTAAAATGTATTCTATATTTTATGAGCAATCTTTTGCCTATATTTTGGGCTACCTCCCATGGTTCCAGTCATGCTGAGCCCCCAATTTTTTATACATTCAAAAAAGGAATTTATTCCCGCTATTCTTCTGGTAATTAAATTCAGTATTCTCTGTACATCTTAACTGTGCATGTTTTTTTTTAACAGATGTAACATTGTCACATTCTGCACAAATTGGTGCAAATTCTGTTGTTGGCAGTGCGACAAGCATTGGAGACCACTGCAAAGTATTAAATTCAGTTATTGGGGAGGACTGCAAGATTGGGAAAAATGTTTTGATTAACGGCTCATATATATGGGACAATGTCATAATTGAAGATGGATGCAAAGTTAGTAACTCCTTAGTCTGTGATGGTGTCCATTTAAAAGCAGGTGCTATTGTTGAACCTGGTTGTGTACTGTCATTTAATGTAAGTTGCTATAGTATTGACATTACCATTCCAGATGCTTTCCTCCAGTAACAAGATACAATCCTTTATTTGTGCTATGTTGAGTACGTCCTGAACTTGTTTTTGTATCATTCAGGTTGAAGTTGGAAAGAATGTTGTTGTTCCTGCCCACTCAAAAGTTTCATTACTTCCTCAGCCTTCAAATGAAGACAGTGATGAAGAACTTGAGTATGCTGACACCAACTCTGGAGTTACAGAGAGTCCACGTTAGTCTGCAGACCCTGAAACTGTATTTGCTATTCATGTTAGACTATTCATTTTGTTTTCTTGGACCTGTAACCTACATGTTCTACTCGGTGTACTGGTTTCTTCTTTGCAGCCTTTTCCAGCATGAGGAGTAATGGTGACCAAGCAACTGTTCCTTCTGAAGAAGATGAGTCTGGAACATCTGAGGTATCCCTATATCATTATCTGGCTCAGTGATTTAGTTGAGTATTCATGATATTATGGTGTTGATTGTAGGGAACTATCTAGGTCAATGTTTTGCCATGATCTTTATAATCACTTAGGTTGTTTTTCATGACGTCATCAACTAGATTGGGACCTGTGGTGTTGTTGGTTACATATGGACAAGCGGTGATACTGGGATCCTGGAAGAATGGAGACAATCAATTGCTCCGATACCTAAAGAGAAACTTGAAGAGTTGCAGCATGCTGTGTCTGAAGATGATGGGTCAGAAGATGAATCCAACAATCCGACTCAACCAGATAAAGATGATTCTTCAGACATTGCGGTTGAGGATGATGATCCTTTTTCTAAATTTGAGAAAGAGGTTATTTATGAATACATGATTATGAGTATATAATTACTTTTTCTTGTTTCCCATTTTACTGAGTGATTTGCCCTGTTTAGGTGGAAGAGACATTCCAACGAGCTCTGGGTGGTGGTGTTAATCGAGATAATTTGATACTAGAGATTAATGGACTCAGGTGCAAGATCTTTCCTCTCCTACCAGACACATGTAAAAACTGTCATATGCTAGTGACCTGTCTGGATAGGTGGCATTAGAAGTTTGGTTTGAACTTAGTCCAAAGTATGTCTTGAACAATCTTCCCTGTCCAGGCCCTAAGTATTTAAAATTATATGAGCATGGCCGAGAAGTCCCTTCAATATGCTCTGTCCTGGTAGTTAATTTAGCTTACTGGCAATGTAAGAAGAGGAAAAGGGGCTTTAATAGCAGAAAGTAATTTAGTTTATTTGAAACTTACAATGTTATATTAACAATCTGTTGCCCACCTGTGAGATTGCTCTTGTTGACTTGGAAATTTTAAGCTCCACTTTCATTTCAGATGACTTTACTATTATTCTGTAATGGTTACATACTTACATTGATAGATGCAGATTTTCTCATCCAAATCTTTTGCAATTTTCGTTAATTGACAATTAACGATAGTTGCTTTGATATATGCTTATTTTCAGGTTGGCTTATAGCCTTCAACATGCAGATTGTGCTGGAGCTGTGTTCTATTCTGTCATGAAGAGTGCATTAATGGCTGCACAATCTACTAATGGTAAGCTTTTTATTGATGTTAGGAATACTATGAATCCATGATGAGTGTAAAGTTGGGAATGGTGTGAATCTAGGAGATTTGGCTGTTTTTCCTATGAGAATAGGTCCATCTTACAGAAGATATTCTCCTCTTATCCACCTTGAAATCTTCATAGGAAAATTCATGTATTATTGGGCTACGTTGCTTACCAAGCAGAAGCCAATTTGTTTTGCTTCTTTCACTTATTTTATGGCATAGTGAGCTGGCTGTGCTTCATGCACACATTGGTAGCTATCCTATCTGTCCTCTTTCGTGCATATACAAGTGTGCAACACCACTCACAAGTGTACAAACTGTAACTTGGTTCCTCATGACCTAAACCAAGCAAACTCCATAAGTATACCCACCCAGGACTCCAGACTCTGGGTCCATATTTGCATGATCCATGTCAAACTTTTTAGTTCCTTGAGGCATGTTCCTTGTCAAGTGCAGCCCATTTTGCAAACTCGCACTATTAGGTCATCCATGTTATGCTACTACTTTCTGTGTTGAATCGAAGCTGAGCTCAAAGTGCTCTGTTGGGTGAAGAAACCAATCTTTCAAACTTTTAGCTAGTTTAAACCCTATTCCTAGTAATTTTTTCTTCACACCTAGTTTTCTTATTCAGTCAATATCCAGACACTTGAATATTTTAATGGTTCTGTTCAATGAATTTTCTGTGGTGGTCTTATATATGTTTTTTTGTGTGTGTTATAATACTTTAGATATCTGATGGTGATTATCCAGAGCTTATTTTCCCTGCTTTCCTACTCCTTTTTCAGATACTCTTCTAAAGACAACAGCCGAAGCACTTGGCAAGTGGAAGGATCTTTTGCGCAATTATACTAAAACAGTTGATGAAGAGGTATGATCCAGTTTATTACTAAATACCTTGAACTATAAATGAGTAAGATTTACTGAACATTTTCTGCACTGTTGATAGACTGAAAGACTGGCACGATTAATAATTTAATGATGTTTTGTTCGACGTGCTTGTTTATTAGCATGGTAGTAATAAGCTAATGCAATGTTTCTGTTCATTCTTTGAGGGAAAAAGTCCATTTTACTTCCCTCAACAATTCGCTTTGTCCACATAACCCCCTAAATAAAATTTAGGCTCAATTTACTTCCCCGAACTATTTCAATTGGTCCAATCTACACCCTACTGAGATTTCTCTTTTTTATTTCTCCACTTACAAGTGGAATTTGAACTTCAAATTTTGCAATGTAACTTATAATATGATGCCCTATTCTAGAAAAATATATTATGACTTTTTCATGAATATTTTTCATTCAGAATTGTATTTTTGTGATAAATTTCATGTTTAAATATTTCCAACTTATGAAAATAACCATGAAAAATTCTTAATTTATCTTTTAACATAGGACATCATGTTCTCTATCCACTCATAAAATTTGAACTTAAAATTCAATTTGTACGCGGAGAAACAAAAAAGATAAATATTATTAGGGGGTAGATTGGACTAATTGGAATTGTTGGGGGAGTAAATTGAGCCTAAATTTTGTTTAGGGGGTAAAGTGGACAAAGTGAATTGTTGAAGGGAGTAAAATGGACTTTTTCCTTCTTTGAGATTGTCATATAACATGGAAAATAAATCCACTATCATCTTTTCCAATTTTTCTGCCGTCTGCTAGAGTTGTTTGGCTCACGTCTCTAGTGGCACATGGGTTTTTAATTATGTATGCAGTTCATAGCTTTAATATAGTTGATAGATGAGCTTTTAGAGGACAAGAGTCAATGCAGGCTCTCTTAATCATCCATTTTAAGAACTCACAACTTTGATCTGACCATGTGCCCGTGCTTGATCTGTGACTGTATGTTGATTTGCATAGTTTGTGTCTTGGTTGTTGTCATTAGGATACCCAACTGTAACGTTGCATGTTGACTCTTGGAAAGGCCTCTTCTGCAATTGTAAAATTCCATGGGCCTGTTTGAAAGAAATTCCTGTCTAATTAATGTCTAACTTATTGGGGGTGTGTTTCTTCTTTTGATTCTTGCTGTGGGCTAAATGTTTTGTTTCTTGTGTACTGCTATAGATGGAGATACTATTAAAGTTTGAGGAAATGTGTGAAGAGACCACAAAAGAATTTTCTCCACTGTTTTCGAAGGTAACAACTATTTCACTGCCGGCGGGTTCCTTAACATTTTTGTGCACCATGAATAGAAATCGTTTTGTTTAGAGTGCTGAGCAAACACTGTACTTGAATCTTTTAATTAATTTTTAATTCTTTTTATAATCTGCTATTGAACGCAGATCTTGCCATTTCTCTACGACACGGAGGTAGTAAGTGAAGATGCAATTATGAGATGGGCGGAAGAGAAAGAACATGCTGATGAGTCTGATAAAGTCTTTGTTAAACAGTCAGAGGCTTTTATACAGGTATATATATGCTCTGCACTTAAGTTGGTTCTCCCACCTAAACCATATGGTTTCACAGAACCAGCTGAATCTCAGATATTCACTTATAGTCTCTTGTGATCAGTGCCTTATTTTTTTTTATCACTTGTTACGAAACCTCAGTCCTAGGAACGGTTGTATACTGTCACTCTAGAATAGTTTCACCTGACCATGTGCATGCAATTGATTCAAATTATTCTTATACTGTCACTCTAGAATAATTTCACCTGACCATGTGCATGCAATTGATTCAAATTATTCTTACTTGTGTCTATGGAATCGTCTGGCCTTGGTGCATTAGTAATCTCTCTGCCGAACTTGTCTCATCCATGGCGCTGACATGTGTGTGTTACTGATTTAGTTTTAGCTCAAGTTCATGGAATCATCTGACTTGGTGTTAGTGGAACACATATTTTTGTCTGTTGGGTTTGTCTTCCTTGGTTCAGATTTCACCAAAATCCAAACATGTCAATGTTTTGTCGTGATCACCTCGCTGTAACTGATTTTCCATAATTTGTTGTTACTCTACTCAGTGGCTCAAGGAAGCTGAAGAGGAGGATGATGAAGAAGAGGAATAGCCCTGGAGATAGTACAGATGGTGAATGCAGAATCCAATTTGAGTGGTCACCCGGTTAGTTCGCAGCCAGCAAGTTTTGGAACATGTAATTGTTTGTACATCAACACAACACAATTTTGTTTCTAACCGACCGGAGAAGAGGAACAATTTGCGTATGAGGATTGAGGCATGAATCAAAATGATTCCAGTGTCAATGACCTACTAGAAGTGTATCATGTTTGCTTGGTCGATGCTTCGGTGAAGTTTTCGACATATTTGTTTAACTGTCCATCATCTGTTTCTTTGCACCCAGCCAGCACTCGCACAAATCTTTAATAAAAGCTTGGTTAGATATGGCTCTTTTTCTCCTCTTTCTGCTCGCAAATGTAGTGGGGAAGAAAGCAATGGAGGCTTCTTGCCCAAAAGGCCCCAGTGGATCATGTGGGTTGCGTAGATCCGGCACTAATCTTACCTCAAAAGGGGCACAGTTTGCCTAAAGTACGCTCTTTTCCCCTCGAAACCTTTCATGTTTTTTCCCCTAGATCCCTGATAGCCTTCTCTGCTTTGTGAAACAACCGAATGAGGGGCAGCAAAATCAAAGGCCGATAGAAAGAGTAAAAAAATCAGAAGGGCCTTGGGGCCAAAAGAGGAAAAGACGGAAGGAATGACAGGGGGGTTGCACTGCTGGACTAAGCAATCTCCCCGTGCCTTCGGCCCATGCTCGTTCTTCAGCATGTGCCTGATTTAATCTATTAGCTCTTTTATACGGATTCCTTTTCTCCAATGTGTATATGTTGTGAGTAGGCCATCGTAGTATGCATTGTTTAATGTTTCAGATGATTTTACTTTGACCTTGAGAAAAGTTGGAACGATACGATAGCCGTCTTTGTTAGGTTTTATCGCCGGGCATAATATTGTTTGACCCTTTTTCTGTTCCGGTGGTGGTCATAAGAGTTACTACCACGGAATCGGATGGGTGGTAAGATTCAGTTAACCTAGCTGGACACGACCTCATTTTGGATTTTTTTTGTTTGCGGGAATCACATTTTGGACTTGGGAGCACAAGATATTCTTTCCGGATAAGATAAATCCAGCTTTCGTTCTGACGGAACACCACGCTGGCCGAGATCATCGCCGGAAAAGATAGGATGACCACTTGTGCTGTTTCGTCCCCACCGTCCTCTCTGCATGGGGTCGGAAGGTAATTTGTTACAGCATCAAGCAGAGCTTCCATTTTCCCTTTTTTTTTGGCGAATAGAATTTCCAAACAGAAATTCTGAATAATCGATGAACTGGAACACATTGCATTGCATTGCGTTACGTACGTGGTTGCATCATCCTATTCGGGATAATTAATGTTAATGAACGAGCAGGCGGCCGGATTACCAACCCATGCACCAAAAAGTCCCCACCCCCGATCGAGCACCGGCCGGCGTGGGGCAGACGAGATCTCGAGCCGGAGAACGCCCACACACACGCTGAAAAAGAAGGTCGCATTTACGTTTTAACAAACGGGCGTCCGAGTCAGCAGAGCGGAAGCCAGCGAAGGAACGTTCCGCTGCTGCGGCTGGTGAGCCTTAGCCCTTAAGCTTCTCGCCGGCCCCCTGCACCTCACCCTATAAAAGTAGCCGTCACCCCCGACGTGATCGATCGCCACGGTCTACGTACGTACTCGGCTGCTGCTGCACGACCGGCAGACAGCGCAAGGGACGGAGGAGACAGCGTGCGTGTGCGTGGATATATGGAAGCGGAGGCGGCGGCGGGCGGCGCGGAGATCTACCGGCTGCCGGAGGAGTGCGTGGCGTACGCCATCTCGCTGACGACGCCCGGCGACGCGTGCCACTCGTCCGCGGTGTCGCCGGCGTTCCGGGCCGCCGCGGACTCGGACGCCGTCTGGGAGCGGTTCCTGCCGCCCGACCACGCGGCCGTGCTGGCGCGCGCCGACGAGCCCGTGGAGTGCGAGTCCAAGAAGGAGCTCTTCTCGCGCCTCTGCGACAGCCCCGTCCTCCTCGACGGCGCCACCATGGTACGTAAGTACGACGGCACCCAGCAGCGCCGCCGCAAAATTAAGCTTTAATTTAATCTATTTATTTCCGGCATTCACAATGGCATGCACGTGCAGAGCTTTGGGCTGGAGAGACGGAGCGGGGCGAAATGCTTGATGCTGTCGGCGAGGGCGCTGAGCATTGCGTGGGGAGATGACCCGACGTGCTGGATGTGGACCGCTAGCCTTCCGGGATCCAGGTGGGTGCCACATGCATGCTTCCTTTTCTCTCGATCGTCGCAATTCGATCTTACTTGCCTCATAAGTTGCTTACCCGGCGTGTCAAAATAGTAAGAATAGATCCGCATTTGATTTTTAAAGATATTTTAATGTGATGATGCATTGTAAGAAAATTTTATGATCAAAGCTAGTGTGCATCTAAAGACTTTTAAAATCTCAATACGGCTACTAGAAACAAAATATATATAGACATCGAGTTAGTTTTCTTATATACCAAGCATTATGTTGACCGAATAATCTTGAGAATCCTTTCTTCAATTCCAGTTCTAGACGGCTTATTCTTCGTAATTGGTCGTTTAATCAGATAGCTAGTAGGGACATCGATCTTCCCTCAGTTGTTAATTATAAGATCGAGGTACATACGGCGTCTAATTTGTCACATGCGGTTTTCCACATACCACACGCACGTGTCACCATGCATGCATGCCGCACGCGCTTGAAAGCTCCTGACAATTGCAACACACGTCGATCGGCAAGCAATATATGGCAGGATATATCTTACATACGCTCCCATTCCCTGCATGCTTGCCTCACACAACTACAGACCATGACGGGCTAGATCGACTAAACTTTCTTCAATGCTCGCTGTGTCCAGGTTTCCGGAGGTCGCCGAGCTCGTCGACGTGTGCTGGCTGGAGATCAGCGGGAAGCTGAGCCTCTCGCTGCTCTCCCCGGGGACAACCTACGGCGCCTACCTCGTCTTCGCCATCGCCGACGACTCCTACGGCCTCGAGTGCCACGTGGGCATGCTGCCACCCAAGGCCACAGTCACCGTAGTCGTCTCCGGGAGCAGCACCAAGCCGACGGGGGCTGCGACCGAGCACGCCATCTGCCTGCAGCACATGCAGGGCGAGGAGGAGGCCGCCATGCACCGGCGGAAGCAGCAGTACATGCGCCTCCGCAAGGGCTACGGCCGCAAGATGGTGACGAGGGAGGCCGACCCGGGCATCAGGTGCCCGCGGCGGAGGGGCGACGGGTGGGCGGAGGTCGAGCTGGGCGAGTTCGCCGTGGCCGCCGACGGCGAGGACGATGGGGCGGTGGTGGACGTGAGGCTGGAGGAGGTGGACAGCCGGCGGTCGAAGAGGGGGCTCATCGTGCAAGGCATTGAGATAAGGCCCAAACACGCCGCTTGCTAGCTCTATAGAGCCGGCCGGCCAGTTGATTGCTTCGATCATTTGATCAACAGCTAGCTGCTAGAGGATTCAATTTTTAATCTAGGGGAGAATTAATTAAGAAGTGCCGATGAATTAGGTCCAGACAGTAACAGCGCCGATCGAACAGGTGGCTCTCAACCAGATTCTTTTCAGGGCTGACGCAACAATTTAAAAAAAAAAATCAGCTAGCTGCTGAGAATGGTCAGTTGCGTCAGTGCTTGCATGCAGCCTACGTCGTACGTGTGCTGCTGCAAATAAAAGCTTAGTACGGGACATGCATGCATGCAGAACGGCTTATTGGCCCCACAAGCAAAGCTTCCCCTGTTCGATGGCCACAATGCATGGACAGATGATCAGGGCGACAGCAGTTGTCCAGTTGGTGATCCTGCAGGGACCACCAAAATGAGAATATGAGATTAATTATATATTGCAAATGTACTACTATTTGTTGTAATGTTAATTCCACATGTCTTAACATGCATATATGCATGGCTGTTCGTTGTTCCATCACTCTATAATTGACTACTCGTCCATGTCAATTTATCGTCGACTCTCGAATTTCTACGCCGGGGCTCGAATCGCTCGCCGATGGGGAGCTCTCCGGCCGCGCGCCGCCGTCCGAGAAGGGGCGATTCCGATCCTCCGCCTCTGCGATGGCCTCGTGGTACGGTGCTCAACACGACACGCATATTATTGTTTGATTATTAATTACCTTATATTGAGCACTCTATTTAATCTGCCACACGGGATCACGAAAAGTCGTTGTTGAGCTCGACTATGTTGGGTGGTTCAAAATACGTGGCATGCATGGTACAAATTAAAGCAAAATGCTCTCTCAAGAAGCAACTTAATTACGCAGCTTACATTGTGTTAAAGTTCAAGACAGCTGATCGATCCAACGATGGGCGGCGTTATCCGCCCCAGGAGGCATCAATTAGACAATTACCGTTGCAGGATCGGAAGAACATCAACGCATGCACAAAGTCTGCCTCCGAGGCTATAATTGCGAGCACGAGGATGGTGAAGTCTCACTGCCTTTAGCACGGCCATACAGTAGAAAACCTCGGGAAAGGACAGACGGCTGGATGATGGAGCTAGCTGGAGGTGGGTCAGTTCTACAATAAGCATGGCGACGATGGTGAAGTGCAGTTCAGCCTCGTGGAGACAAAAGGAGGCAATGTGAAGAGATGCCTTATTGTGCAGGGCATTGAGATCAGACCCAATAATAACAAGTCTTAATCAGCACACTTCCGCTAAATAGTTGGCCCATGAACAACTAGTGGATCAACGTCTACAAACTACTCAACATTTGGATGCAAAGTGTTGTGGTCCTATTTTTGCACTAATATAGTTTCTGTTCTTTATTTTTTTAAGTTATATCCGGGCGCATAGTGGCCGGGTTGCACTGCACGTGGGCACAGTGGCAGATCTAGAATTTGAATTAAGGGGCTCATTTTCCTCCTCTTCTTTCTCCCTCCTCTCTTTTCCTTCTTCTTCTTTCTCTTCTTGTTGAAAAATGTTTGGGGGTGGGGGCTGCAAGGGGGTAGGGGGGCTCCAGACCCCCCCCCCCATTCGCCCCTACATGGGCAGCCCAGCCCTGCATGACCAAGTTTCGTGACAGCCATGATAAATTGTGTTCTTTCGATTACATTCGTGTTGTCGCTGATCCTCAGGTCAGTATTCTCCAGCCTCTCAACAGGGAGCCACGCGGTCGTCATGCCTGTTGACCGCGCGCCGTCCTTTGTCGCCGTCGCCATGCCCGTGCCCGCCTCCCACGATGTTGAGGGCGCAACCGTGTAGGCAGGAGGCACGAAGCCCCGCGCGTGACGATGTTCATAAGAGTATTTTGTCATGTTGCACTGCACATGGAGCCGCCCGTCATAGTCGTGGGAGGCTTGTTGCAGTGCAACATGTTTGAAAAATGTTGAGGGGTGCGGGGGCTCCGTGGGTTGCGAGGGGGTAGGGGGGCCCGGCCCCCTCCCCCTGCACCTCCCGGATCCGCCCCTGCATGGGCAGCCCAATTTGCCTTCAAGAATTTTCCATATAAACCTATCATGTACCATAAAAGCTATGCCAATGTGTTTTCTAAAAAAAATCTGCCCAGGTTAGTAGGTTACAGATGTATCAGAATAAGAGGACAAAGACTTGTCCTCCTCGTCTGGAGGCAACATGCCTCTTGAGGCAATTTAAAAAAGAAAAAGAAAAGAAAAAAAAAGGGAAATGGCTTTTACTTAAAATTTGGTAGTGTATGGGGGGCTGGAATGGAAAAATGTAGGGAGCACATACTCACATAGATTCCCCTCGACTACATTTTACTGCTCAGTTGTCAATTCCATTCCGGAGTCTCCAGAGACCATAGCAACACCTACTTGCCTTTCGCCTTCGTTGAAGCCCAATCGCCGTCGCCGTCGACGCCAACCGCCATGGATCATCTTCTCAGTGCGTCCAAGCACACCATGTACGTGCTCATGGTCCTCGTCCAGCTCTGCTTCGCAGGTATGTCCTTTCTGACCGAGGCTGCATTTGGGGATGGAGTCAATCCCTACATCTACGTGACGTACCGCTACCTTCTCGTCGCCTTCACATTGGGGCCTCTGGCATTCTACATTAAGAGGTATGTATTATTCATCGTGTAAAGGGTTCTTCGTCTTCGCATTCTGCCGCCGCTTCCTGTCTCGCTCCAAGAAACATTTTTAACTTCCATTTCTGTTGTTTTCTGGCCGCACCACCGCAGGGCACTGAGGCCTCGAATGTCCTGGAGGATTTTCTTGCTCTCGGCTTCTCATGATCAAGTCTCTAAGTTCCTCCTTTTCAAAAAAAAAAAGAATTATTTCGTGACCAAATATACATCTACGCATGTTTTGTAGTGTAAGCATGGGTCCATGTCTGCACTTTGCAAGTCTGAGTTTGACTTCACCGAGTTTCGTGATATCCATGATAAACTGCGTTTCTTCGATTACATTCGTGCTGTCGGTGATCCTCAGGTCAGTACTCTGCTACTTTTTGTTTTAGATTCCAAGTACCCTGCTGCTAAATCCGTGTTTTGGAGCGTAGGCCGTGAAAGCACGGGCCGTGTAGTGGGTGGGTGTGTTTTCTTCGTGGGTTACACACTACACACATTTGGGCCTCGGTAGATCTGATCTGTTTGTTGTCGATTTACGTCAAGTAGGCCGCGTTGCGGTGCTGATCCGGCCGGCTAAGGCCGAGAGCCCGAGACAGCAGCACCAGCAGCGATGAGCAGTACTTCCGGGCCGCGGCCGATTCCGACGCCGTCTAGTCCCGCTTCGTGCCACGCGACCTCCTGCCGCTCGCCGACGGGGAGCTCTCCGGCCCCGCGCCGCCGTCCGAGAAGGGGCGATTCCTCAGCCTCTGCGACCGCCCCGCTCTACTCGCCGATGGCCTCGTGGTACGGTCCCCAACACGAGACGACACACGTAGCAGAGTTGCTTCCTCTTGTTTTCTGATGGATTGATCGGCGCAAGTTCAACTACTTCAGAGCATGTGGTTGGGCAGAGAGACCGGCGCCAAGTGCTACAAGCTCTCGGCTTGGGCGCTGCAAACCTCGTGGACCGGCACGCTGCAGTACCGGCGCTGGAATCCTCTCCCCCACTAGTGCAGGTTCGGTTCGCTCAACCAAAGTTTTGCTCCGGTGGTCAACATAGTGTCTTTTATTGTTACTTACCTTATATTGAGCGCTCTATTTAATCTTCCACTGGATCACGAAAGTTGTTGAACACTCGACTGTGTTGGTTGGTTCAAAATACGGGGCATGATACACAGCAAAATGCTCTCTCAAGACACAGCTTACATTGTGTTCAAGTTCAAGACAACTGATCGATCCAACGACGGGCTGTGTTATCCGCCCCAGGAGGCATCAATTACCGTTTCGGGAAGAACATCAATGCACAAAGTCTGCCTCCAGAGCTAAGATTACGAGCACGAGGGTAGAAAACCTGTGCTCCCTCGAGAAAGGACAGACGGCAGGATGGAGCTGGAGGTGGGTCGATCAGTTCTACAACAAGCATGGTGACGATGGTGAGGTGCACTTCAGCCTCGTAGAGACAAAAGGAGCCAATGTGAAAAGAGTTGCAGGGCGCCAGGGCAATGTGAAAGGAGATTAGACCTAATAAGAAGTCTTAATCAGCACACTTCCGCTAAGTAGTTGGCCCATGAACTAGTGGGTCAACGCCTACATTTTTTAGATAAAGAGAAATTCTATTTCATCCAGCAAATGAAAGAGCATCCCGGCCTCTACATCACAGGATGTATCTAACCGTTCAATTATTATAAAATTTGCACTATAGATTAGACTCCGTCTACCACATATAGGCACCATAAACTACGGACATAAACGGCACAACCCAACACATGGTTGGCAAACAAAAAGGAGAGGAATAACAAAAAGTTCATTGCTAATAGCTCAACCTATTGCTAAACCTCCATCCATGCTCGGCGAAGATGTCCTCCAAAAGTGAACATGCTTTTAGCATAGAGCTTCTCACCTTCTCCTTCTGAAGCAAAGACCGGAATCTGAACCAATATGTTCCTCTGTAGGTAACCTACATAAGAGATAAAACAGATGATGTATCAAAAATAATATCATTTCGATTTAGCCATATGGACCAACATAAACTAGTGAACATTTGGATGCAAAGTGTCGTGGCTCTGCATTTGCACTAATATAGTTTCTGTTCTTTATTTTCTTAGTTTATATCCGGGTGCATAGTTACTTCACATATATGTTGCACGAAATATTGTTTCTATGTTGTTGATTACGCCATAAAAATGTGATGGTGAAACTTATTGTAAGGAAGGTTCTTGGTTCTGGCGATGTTCGCGATTTTTTATTTCTAGTAAAGAAAAAATTAAAGAACGCACGTTTTTGCAGTCATTGCATTGTAAGGTGTAAGTCCATATCATCATCATATTTACTAAATCTAGCCATAATACTATACTCTTGATCGAGTTTAGCTAATTCACCCCCGACCATCCCCGGACACACTTCACGTGACCAGCCTGCACGTGACCCACTAGCACAAACCAGCATCAGACCTTGTGATACATTTTATAGCCTATTGTTTGTGGGCTGAAAGTTAAGCAAGCGATGAGACATATAAGGCCTCGGTCGCCCTCTGGCCTAGAAATAAAAATATTGGGCCTCTGCTTGTAGGCGATGTCTCGTAGATCTATTTTAGGCCCGTACAAACAATTGATTTTGTTCGGAGTACAACTGTACAAGAATTAGCAGCCTTGAAATTCTCCCGGTGCAATTTCCTTTCGACCCCTAGGCAATCCCGTTCAGCTCATCCCCAAACCCAGAGGAGGAGACGAGGATTCGATGGAGGCGGCGGGCACCTGCGAGATCGCGCGCCTGCCGGAGGAGCTCGTCTCGGCGGTGCTTGCCCTCACCACGCCGCGGGACGCCTGCCGCGCCGCTGCGGTCTCCCGTGATTTCCTCGCCGCAGCCGACTCTGACGCCGTCTGGTCCCGCTTCCAGCCCCGCGACCTCCCGCCGCTCGCCGATGGGGAGCTCTCCGGCCCCGCGCCGCCGTCCAATAAAGGGCAATTTCTCCGCCTCTGCGATCGTCCCGTTCTACTCACCGATGGCCTCATGGTACGGTCCCCCAACCCCAACGCCACACATCGCACAAGCGCTGTACTGATGAGTTGAATTCTCTTGTTTTCTGATCGATCGGCTAAGCCGTGTGGTTGTGTTCAGAGCATGTGGTTGGACAGGGAGACCGGCGCCAAGTGCTACATGATCTCGGCGAGGGCGCTGCACATCTCGTGGGGAGACACGCCGGAGTACTGGCGCTGGATCCGTCTCCCCCCCGAATCCAGGTTTGCTCAACCTAACTTTTCTCTACCTCGTTTCCAATTCTCATGCAAATTACTACTCGACCATATATAAATTCTGTGACGAATGGTACTATACGGCAGTACAATCTCACGATTCTCACCCTATTGCAGTAGGGTTATTTTAGAACATAGGCATGATCAATGATATCTGTAATTATTCAGAAGTTGGAATACCTATCGTTGTGCTAGTCCTAGGCGTTGAGCTAGTCCCTGACTAACTGATCGAGTTGGGTTCAGAGCTTGTGTATGCATGTATCCTCTGGATAACCGCTGTGGTATGCACTGTCTCTGCCTGTTCCCAGCGGCAGCCAGCGGGATGGAGTGCATACTCCAGTCAACTGTAAGGTCTAAGGGTTTAGTGTTCTTGTATCCAGGGTTCAGGATTGTTGCCAAATTTTGGTTTTGAAGTTATTATATTAGATTGATAATTATCTTCCCTTGAGCACTCTATCTGTTGGTTTCAGATAAATTTAACTCTTTATTAATCTGTCACAGGTTGAGGTTCACCGAAGCTGCTAAACTTCGGTATGTTTGGTGGCTCGAAATACGGGGCAGGATACACAGCAAAATGCTCTCTCAAGACTCAACTTATGCAGCTTACATTGTGTTCAAGACAGCTCATCGACATTGTGGGTTGGATTATCCACCCCAGGAGGCATCAATCACCATTGCAGGAAGCACATCAACTCACGAAGTCTGTCTCCAATACAATAGGAGTCACCAACATGAATTTCCCGGAAACCTGGCATTGTTCCCTAAAAAAAGGACCACCGATGGGTGGATGGAGCTGGAGCTGGGTCAGTTCTACAACAAGGATGGTGACGATGGTGAGTTGGGCATCAGCCTCATGGAGACAAAAAGAGGCGTTGTGAAGAGAGGTCTTACTGTGCAGGGCATTGAGATTAGACCCAAGAGAGGTCTTAATCAGCACACTTCTGCTAAAATAGGAGGCCAATGAACCAGTTGATCAGCCTACAAACTACAGGAACTTGGGTGCAAAGTGCTGTGACACCATCCCTGGATTTTGAGAGAGAAAAGTTGTTTTGAATTGCACATGTCTACTGGTTCTACTAATAGTTTTTTTTAATAAAAAAAGTTATCCCATTGTAAAGTTACTCCGCATATATATGCTTAGTTTTGGTACTATTTCAGTAACTTGTACAGCATGCCTTTGCGTTTGCTTACCATCTGCTTACGGCGAGGGCATCACAGGAACTCGAACGAATGCGTCTGGTTTGCTGTTTTAGCTCATCTTGACGTCGCATCCGCGTGTGCAGCGAGAATCATCTGCGATCTGATCTATAATACATTACATACAGCAATGAGTTCCTTTTTTTTTTATCTTCATACAGCAATGAGTTGGCGGGCACCACTAGTGCGCCCGACGACGCATTTCCTGTCTCGCAAAGACGACTTTGGCTGGCCAGCCCACAGGCCACAGGCCGAATGAACACAACCAACTGACAGCCCACAGGCCACTCTGCTCGTATTCCTTCGCCGCCAAAAAAAGAAAAAAGAAAAAAGCTTAATGCCTTAGTCCCTAAGCCTCTGTGTCGTGTCTGCAGTCTAGTGCAGTCTAGTGGTTATAAAAATCTCAATAACATATTGGGTTTGACTCCTTGTAGGAGCGAATTTTCTAGAATTTAACGATGTTGTGCTTTCGATGGTAGGCGACGTTTCCGTCAACAGCGAGACGTCTACGATGACTTCAAATCTTAAGGATTTGGCTCAGTCTCTCGGAGGTCGTCTACGATGACTTCAAATCTTAAGGATTTGGCTCAGTCTCTCGGAGGTGCTCATAGGATAGGATTACACGTGTGTGTATTCTTAGAGATGAGTGTGCATGCGTGTTGTGAGTGTCTAAGTGTACTGTATTTTTAAAAAAAATAAACCTCTGCATCCTGAGTCTATAAATCCGCCTGCCACTCGCAGGCTCATTGTATCGTTTATCCCCACACGGCCGATCACTCACTCGAATCGAATCGATCTTTGGTGGAAGAAGTGAAAAGGGTAGGCGGAGGTCCGGAGGAAATCGATGGAGACGGCGGCGGCGGAATCCGGCCCCGCCTGCGAGATCGCGCGCCTGCCAGAGGAACTCCTCTCGGTGTCGATCGCGTGCGCCGCGCCGCGGGACGCCTGCCGCGCCGCCGCGGTCTCGCCGGCCTTCCGCGCCGCGGCCGACTCCGACGCCGTCTGGGCCTGCTTCGTGCCGCGCGAAGTCCCTCCGTTCGCCGACGGGGAGCTCTCCCCCGCGCCGCCGTCCAAGAAGGCGCTGTTCATGCAGCTCTGTGACAGCCCCGTCCTCCTCGCCGACGGCCTCACGGTACCGAAAACGGCTTCTCTTCTGTTCGCATCTACTGTAGTTTCGTGCAGCAGTACAGGCTTCTGGGATGATCGGCTGATTGCTGGTGTGCGTGCAGAGCATGTGGTTGGACAGGGAGACCGGCGCCAAGTGCTACATGCTCTCGGCGAGGGCGCTGTGCATCATTTGGGGCGACACGCCGAAGTACTGGCGCTGGATCCCAATCACCGGCTCCAGGTTTGTTATTTTGCATCTCTCTTTCATATGTGCTGAAGATGGATACAAGCAGATCCAGCATGTATTGCTCATTTGGGAGCAGAGTTTTAGATGGGAAGGCAAAACTAAACGTTGATAGTTGCTAGCAATTTCTGATCTGATGTGAATTATGTGAGGGGGCGCTTAATTAGTCACAATGTTCTCTACTTTATTAAATATTCATAGACCGGCAGAACTGCCTGCTTTTGTTCGAGACAGTTGAAGAAGCTTGACTGATGCCATCATATGGAAGCACTTGTTTGCATGAAGTGAGTATTTGTCTAGTTCTTTATTACGAATTTTAATCTTTGTTAATTTGTGACAGGTTCTCGGAAGCTGCTGAACTGCTGCAAGTTTGGTGGTTTGAAATACGTGGCAAGATAGATAGCAAGATGCTCTCCCGAAACTCAACATATGCTGCTTACATTGTGTTCAGAGTAGCTCCCGGAGCCTATGGGCTTGGTTCTCCATACCCGGAGACGTCTGTCAGCCTTGGAGGAAGCAAATCAGCATGCCACGTTTGCCTCGACGTCTCTGACAGGGGCGATGAGGATTCATGGTGGACACTGAGGCCAAGTAGGAGAAGCCATCTTGAAATTCCTCCGAATGTACTGCTTCCTCAAGAAAGAGGTGATGGCTGGATGGAGTTGGAGATGGGTGAGTTCCACAACGATGAAGGTGAAGACGGTGAGGTTTCCATCAGCCTTATGGAGACGTCAGCCACCATAAAGATTGGCCTAGCCGTGCAGGGCATCGAGATCAGGCCTAAGAAAAAAAGAGCATTGAGCTTGTAGGATCGAGAACGTTGTGCGAGTAAATAAATAGACAGCGAAAGCAATTCTGTGATATCTATTATGAACAGTCGAACAGGGTACAGCTAATTAATCACACAATGACTTGAGTTGTCCTCACTGCATCACAATGTGCCTGAGTTTGCGACCGCAGGCTGGCCTAGCAATTAGCCTTTCGTCAGCGACGTTTTTCACATTTTCGTTCAACTATTGTCCCAGTAACTTGTCGGCATACTGTCGCATTGCCACTTACCATTTCTTATGGTTATGGCTGCCGCCGCCAGTGAGCGACCAGAAGTAGGCCGAAATCCCCGGGGGAATTGAGCCTCTCTACGGCCCGCAATGTGGTGGGCGTCGAAGTCGAACGATGATGATAATCCTTGCCTCGGCGACGACAACGACAAGGCTGGCTCCGACGGCGGCCTGCCTGCCTTGATGGTGGTTAAGCTCTCTCCGGGCGGCCGACCGCGTGTCCAGCGACAATCACAAAAATCCCACAGCGAGGATGCGTCGGCGACCACGCGTGCGCCTGACGCATCATGTCCAGGACGGCGAGACGACTTTCGCCGGCCCACAGCCGAAGAACCAACCGAAACCGACCATCCTCCGTGTCTCCTCTCCGGTCTCTCCACCCACATCATCCACCGACCTCCGGGACCCACATGCCATCCGCTCAGGCTCAGGCTCCGAGATCTCGTCTTTGAATCTGCCTTTCCCGTGCGTTCCTTCGCCTCCGATGAAATGCGTCGTCTCCCGTCCCAAATCAGCAACGCTTAGCCCCTAAGCCTCCGCATTTCCGCCTCCCCCACCTATAAATCCGCCACCCCTTTTTCTACTACTCTTGAATTCTCTCTCTACCCATTTCTAATTCCCACACTGCTGTCCGCATCGCCCCGAATCGAACAGATCGAAAGCGGAAGCGAAAAGGGACGGAGGAACCTATGGCGGCGACGACGGCACCCCCCTCCTCCTGCGAGATCGCGCGCCTCCCGGAGGACCTCCTCGCGGCGTCCATCGCCCGCACCGCGCCGCGGGACGCCTGCCGCGCCGCCGCGGTCTCGCCGGCCTTCCGCGCCGCGGCCGACTCAGACGCCGTATGGGCCAACTTCCTGCCGCGTGACCTCCCGCCGCTCGCCGACGGGGAGCTCTCCCCCGCGCCGCCGTCCAAGAAGGCGCTGTTCATGCGCCTCACCGACAGCCCCGTCCTCCTCGCCGACGGACTCATGGTACGGGGATCCGCTTCTGTTTACGTCCAGTAGTCCTGTGCGGTCAAGGTTCTCAATGGAAGGATTGATTGATCGGTTGTGCTGGCGTGCAGAGCACGTGGTTGGACAGGGAGACCGGCGCCAAGTGCTACATGCTGTCGGCGAGGGCGCTGTGCATCATTTGGGGCGACACGCCGGAGTACTGGCGCTGGATCCCTCTCACTGACTCCAGGTTCGCGAAATCAACTGTCCATCCATCTCCGTCTTGCTCTTTAAACTTCGATGTGATTGTGAACTGAAGTACTAGTGTACTACCACCGGTGTATATTCGGTGTGTTCTTAAATGCCACCGGGGTGCTAAGTCTGATAGTTGTGGCTTGCTAATTGTGTAGTGATGAGTTGGTACATGACATTATTTGGAGAACAATTGCAGCAATTTGATGATGTTAAAGAGTACTAAGTTTTCACCAATTTAATTTAGAAATCAAAATTCTACCTCAGTCCATATTGCTTTCCATACGCACATTACCAAAAGTCGTTATCTCAGCCTTGCTTTCCAGAGCAAAGTTACATGACCTTTTTAACTTCGATTCTATAATATGAATGGACGCAGCATAATTCGTCAAGGGAAATGAACTGCACTTGAACATAAATGAATGCACTCTTTTCATGTACCTTACCATGGTGATGATCTTAGTATTCTGTTCTGTTGCAAATCTAAAGCTGTTTTTGTGGCAGATTCTCAGAAGGTGCCGAGCTCCGGGCTGTTTGCTGGTTGGAAATACGTGGCAATATACATTGCAAGATGCTCTCGCAGAACTCAACTTATGCCGCATACATGGTGTTCAAGCTATCCGATGAATCCTATGGGCTGGATTATCCACTCCAGGAGGCTGCAGTTATCATTGGGGAAAGCAAATTCACTCGTCAGGTTTGCCTACAAGGTCATGAGAACGAGGGTGAGGACGAAGAAGAGGTGCCTCAGAATTACCGATCTCTTATGGTTCCAGCCATCAGACGAAGGTTAAGGAGAAGAAACCGTCCTATGCCTCCTGGAGTGATTGTGCCTAAGAAAAGGGCTGACGGCTGGATGGAGATGGAGATGGGTGAGTTCAAGAATGAAGAAGGTGAAGATGGTGAGGTGTCTATCACTCTCATGGAGACAAGAGGAGGCAACTGGAAGAAAGGTCTTCTTGTGCGGGGCATTGAAATTAGAGCAAAGAAATAAGACTGGGAGTGTGGGGTATCGTCTTTGCATATCAAAGTAAATAATAAGGTGTTCTGCAGCATCTTGCGTTGGTGTATGATGTGCTGTGTTTGGCAACGAGCTGCAAACTACACTCTGAAGGTGTGTTCAGGTTCTTTAGGGAAAACAAAGAACTGCAGTTTTGTACAGATCAATAGATCATGGTGTCCCAAGATCAGCTAGTCCTTGTCTGCTTGATGACTGGCAACGTTTGGTTCAGAAAATGTAACTAGGTATTGCTTTTAATTGGTGTTCCGACTCCCGGGGCACTGGACCTTGTTTGTAAGTTTTTTCGCTAGGGCCTCACCCGAATTTCATTACTCGAGAAGCAACGAAATTACAACCTTGTTTGTAAGTTGCGGGCTGCTTTTGGAAATGAAAGATTTGGATCCAATATCCTCATCATATTTGAATGGAACTGTAGAGTGTAGAGATTGCAAGCATGTTCTGTACGGATGGATTCAGAGAAAAGAAAAGCACTGCTATCTTGTTAAGCTAAGAAGTTATACATGACGTGAAATACAATGCTCAGATATAGAGCTAACCAGTAACAATTTCTTAAAACCTCCTCCAGATCGTATAGTAATACTGGTTTGAGTGAAGAGAAGAAAAAAAAAGCGTAACAATTTCTTAAAACCTCCTCCAGATCGTATAGTAATTCTGGTTTGAGTGAAGAGAAAAAAAAAGCAACAAAAAGGAGTTGGGGTGAGAGAGGCTCGAACTCTCGACCTCAGGATAACTCAATTTAGCTATGAGACCTACGCGCTAGCCAACTGCGCCACCACCCCTTTGTTGGTGCGATGAACTATTTAATTTATTTCTCATTTTAGGACGACGATCTGCACTTGAAGTTCCTGTGCCATCATTCCATCCATATTCCTTCGTATATTCTGGTTTCGGAGTTCGGATGAAGATAACACGATGATCTCGGAACCCATGCTTGGTTTCCAAGTGTAAGCTAATCGAAATGTCAGATGGCACAAGAACTGTGGACATGAAATGAAAACTGTGGACATCATTTGCAAGTGCTGAGCAAAGTGGGGTATGGAGAATGGCTATTGCAGTGCTGTGCCGTTTTGAGCCCATCTTCTTTGAACACTAAACCATTTTTTATGTCGTGTTCTTTTTTTAAAAAAGAAAAAGTTTTAAGGTTGCTAGCATAGTAATTTTTGCCTTTTGCATGGTTAATGTCCCGATCCAACCAGCCGTTTAATGTATATTGAGTGGTGCGGTGCGGTTAATTTTAATCCAACTGACCTGTGTTGTTGAATTAAGCTTGAGGAGTGTGTTGTGTGATGGTGTTATGCGGCTTGTGTTGACATTCCAATCTAAACGGCTGGATTATTTTTTTTTGTCTATTCAATCTCTGGATCTATTTTTTAAATATTCAGCAGCTTTCCTGTCTGCGAAAAGGAACGAAAGGGAAAGTATTGAGTATCTCGATGACATGTTACATGTGTTTAGCTCAAAAGTGGGTATCGACTGTACAACACACGCACGGCAGAGTGCAGACGCAGACTGAGCCGATAACTAAGCGAGAAATTTTAATATTTGACACCGAATTAGCACGCCTCACGTATTTTGAAATCCAATTCGCATGCCTTTCGAAATATAACCTTGGGCACGCAAATTCTTTCGATTCAAGGGATTTCATCCCATTTTCTCCATTTCACTGATTTTCCTTTTCATTTTCATTTTACAGGGTACATGAAAAGACCACATTACCCCTGGCCTTATCGTTTACCACCGCCGGGTACACCGTGTGCAGCCCGCTGGGAAAAGACGACCAGTGCCACGAGCTCGCCTGGTCCTTGGACACACAAATGCACCCCACCCCCATTGGGCACGTCGTGAATCGTGATTGAGCCCGTGTGGACTGGCCGCATGTTCGATTGCGGCGGCGACACGTCGCCGGCCTAGTGCCTCTCCCAGTCGTGCACCTTCTGCTCGTTGGGGTGGAACATGGAGAGGTTGGGTTTTGACAACGCCTACGTGCACGTTGCGACGTTCGCGATGCTGTGCTTCGCGCCTCTCTGGTTGCTGGGCGTCTCGACGGTCGGCGCTGCACATCCATGACTACATCATCGCGCGATATGGTCAGCGGCGCCGGCGTGCTGCTCTGCGCCTGCAGGCTGCTCTACGGCGGCTATTGGAGGATCCAGATGCGGAAGAAATTTGGCCTTCCAGAAGGCCAGCGGGAGGGGAAGCGGCTGCGGATGGCCGACGCGATGGCCGGCGGCGGCAGGAGGGAAGGGGGCAGCAGCGGCAACTGAGAAGAAGCGAGCGAGGGAGAGGAATGGCAGGCCGGCACAGGTGAATGGATCGATTCGATTCAATCGTTCTGATCGATAGGGTCAGGGGTAAAACGGTCCCTACGCTTGGTCTGTAATCTGAAAACGAAAAAGAAAAGAGAGAAATTGAGAAAAGGAGAAGAAATCACTCAAATCAAAACTATTAGCAGGCGAAGGGCTATATTTTGAAAGCCTTACGAATTGAGTGTCAAAACAAGTGAGGCGTGCGTATTCAGGCCTTGTTTAAATCCCAAAAAGTTTTGATAAAAAATGTCACATCCAATGTTTGGACACATGCACGGAGGATTAAATGTGGATTAAAAAAACTAATTGCACAGTTGGATTGTAAATTGTGAAACAGTGATGCTACAATAATCATCCGCTAATCATAGATTAATTACCATCATTAGATTCGTCTCGCGATTTACAACCCACGTGCAAAAAATTTAGTAAATAGATTTTATTTAATACTTCTAAATAGCAAGATTCTCTTTCAAATTTTTTTTAGCATAGGGTCTAAACACACCTTCGGTGTCAAATATCCAAATTTTCTATACAGGCCATGGGCCACAACCACAAGTAATAGGGTCTTGTTTAGATGCAAAATTCTAAATTTCAAATAAATATTTGCACGCATGCATGACGTATTAATATAGTCGAAAAAAAATCGTATTACACAGATAGTTCGTAAATCGTGAGACGAATCTAATAAACCTAATTAGACCATGATTAGACAATAAATTGCTACAGTAATGCTACAGTAAATATGTGCTAATGACGGATTAATTAGGCTTATTAGGTTCGTCTCGCGATTTTCAGACGGAATCTGCAATTAGTTTTTTAGTTAGTCTATGATTAATTTTTCAAATATGAAAAGATTTTATTTTAAAATTTTTACGGAGTGCATTTAAACAAGGTCTAGGTTTTATTTTTTTACTGTCGCACTCAAGGTTGACCTAGCCTGGGTCTAGCTAGCTTTGTCCATAAGCAAGCATGACTTGAAGAGTTCGACATCATGACTCGAGTGCCGCAGTTTAGCAGCAATGACTGCTCCTCTCCTAAATCCTGTCTAGATCCACTGAACATAAGCTCGCATCAGGTGCACACGCGCGGCACAGACTGCACCACGTACGCGGTGAAAATGTAACTCAAGATCAAGTGATCAACAAGAACGAGCGTACCTAGATGCTCCTTACCTCTGCCCGGTCAAGCAGCCACTTACCTCTGCAGCACAAGGCTCTGCGTCTGCACTGTGCAACGTGTCAGCCTCCTCTGCAAGAATCTGCTCCACGCACGCTATCTACGCGGAGCATCCTCAATCTTACAGCTACCCTGCTTGCGTCGCGTCCCATTTCAGATCTGTAAATGTCCTTTGCTGAGAAATTGCAGTGCGGTTCTCTCGGGCATCCATCAGAGAACATGAGACTTTCTTATTCGAATTGTACTGTATGCCCCTGAATCGAATGATTCGCTCATGAAGGTGTTGTCTTGAATTTTATATGAGGGGGTGTTTAGATTGAGGGGCGATTTTTTTTCCATATCACGTTAAAGAGAATCTTATCATTTAGAAGTAATAAATATGGACTAATAATAAAATTAATTACAGAGCTCGTCTATAAACCGCGAGACGAAGCTAACAAGGGTAATTAAACCATAATTAGTGAATAGTTATTGTAGCATCACCGTTGCAAATTATGGATTAGGTAGATTTATTAGATTCGTCTCGAGATTTACAACTCATCCGTGAAAAAAATTATTAACTGATTTTATTTAATATTTTTAAATGTTAAGATTTTTTTATGCGACGGATGAGATTTTTTTTAGGAGGGACTGAACACTCCCTGAATTTCGTGGTTCTGCCTACTGAATTTCTGACGAAAGCTGTTACCTTGCGGTGGACAAACCAAACACGACGAGCAGGAGCATCATACGGGCTGATATGCGTGCCATCCGCAGGAGACCCCGGGGACGTCATCGGTGATGTAAGCCTGCCCCCTACCCGTCTGAGTGGAAGACCAGCGGGAGGCTGCGCAAAGGCGGGTCAAAAAGGTTAACGAATTCAGAGGGGTTTTCTTGTTCTGACACGTAAGCCCCTCCGTTTTTCACTAATTCGTAGTTTCCCTTTGACCTAATTATTAATTAGATTAGCAGCCACTCACAAAAAGAAAATTAGATTAGCTGCCAGACCACGAACGTCTGTACCTCGTCCTTTGGCTAGACGGAACGAAGCGTTAAATTAGACATAATTGCTGGCACTTTTGAGTTGTGATAAACAAAGTAGCACAGATTGTATAGTTGTTAGTTGTTGGCGTTGTTTCTCTTTGTTGCGCTGTAGAAAGCTTCGCAACACTGATTAACAAACACATGTATTTCAATTGGCACTTAACACCAGATGAAGCAGATTTGGTAATTGTTTTTTTTTGTTGAAAAGAACAGATTTGATAATCAAATAGGTAAACTCGAGGGACCTGTGTGTAAAACCCAATACAGTTAGTAGTTGCGATGCAAATGGAGTTGAGTCGAGCATAAACGGAACCCGTGGAATCCCGCAAGGCCACAGACGAGCGCCGCGAAGCTCCGGAAACGAAGGCGAGAAGGGAAGCTCACGATTCTGCTGCCATCTGTTCAGAACTTAAGATTCATCCAATCCATCGCGTCGCAGGTGTGGATTTTTTATGATACAAGTTTTGTTTTACCGGCGAAATCTCGACTTGTTTCCTCCCTCTTCAGTTTTGGAGACGGATTTCTCAAAATTCATTTGCGCCCTAGGGTTTTGTTCCGCGGCGTTGAGAACCAATGGCGAGGAAGATGCTCGTCGACGGGGAGGCACCCGTTGCCGACGGCGAGCAGTACGATTACGATCTCTTCGTCATCGGGGCGGGCAGCGGCGGCGTTCGCGGTTCTCGCACCGCCGCCTCTTTCGGAGCTAAGGTTGGTTATTTCCACCCTTCTGTTATCCAATCTGTGCCTCCTCTTCGCCGTGACGCAGCACTGCTCCCTCCTCCCCTCGCCGCGTGATCGACGCCGTTTGTTCCCCTTCCGTTCCCCATCGGTCGCTACTCCCGTGGCCGGCGGGCGGCGGCTGGCACCCGCTGACCGCTGCTGCCCTGGAGCGTATTGTATTAGATGGCTGCCGGCTGCCGCCTACCACTGACCCACCCAGCTCTGTTGTTTTGATCTTCCCTTTCTTTTTTTCCCGAGGCCAAGTTTTGAAATGTTGTTAGGCTTGTACACATTCCTTCACTTTTGTTTGGCTCTCTAATCATACCCCGCCCTCTGTTTTTTTTTTCATATTAACATATTACCACAGTAGGGGTTTAAACCCTTCTGTATTCCCCTTAGAACAATCGTAGCCTCGCCTTCCGGTGAAAATCCTTCTTTATGTATCATGTCCCAAGTCTCATCACATGATTTTGGTGTATAGTTTCAGTTTTATTGCTCCTGGAATTTGATTGTGTTGTGAGATTTGTGTCAGGTTGCGATTTGTGAGCTCCCGTTTCATCCCATCAGCTCGGATTGGCAAGGAGGACATGGTGGGACGTAAGTATCACCTAATCATTTCTGTGCATTTTTGGTGCTTGATTAATACATACAGCTAATTCTGCTAGGTATACTGATGCATTTGAATTCTGCGTGCTCATAATGATCTGGTTGCTGTCCTAGGTGCGTGATACGTGGTTGTGTTCCTAAAAAGATATTGGTATATGGTGCGTCTTTCCGTGGTGAATTTGAGGTTAGTCGCTTTACTGTCTTACCCTCATGGGAGAACTATTGTACTCAAAATGATTCATTGGTTCAGAAGCTGATGGTGTGGAATCTAAGAATTGTTTATTTTGTGGTGTAAAATGCGATGTTAGATTGTATTTGAATTGTAGTTTTATTGCAAATGCAGGATTCAAAGAATTTTGGGTGGGAGATTAATGGAGATATTAACTTCAATTGGAAAAAGCTATTGGAAAATAAGGTCAGGCCTTAATCTCAACTACAAGCACATTCTCCACAGCTGCCGAGTATGATAGGAGTGCCATACTGGCCAAGGTCCTAAAATTTTCCTTCTTTGCAGACTAATGAAATTGTTAGATTAAATGGGGTATACCAGAGGATCCTTGGCAATTCTGGTGTGACAATGATTGAAGGGGCAGGCAGTTTAGTTGATGCTCATACTGTTGAAGTTAGCCAGCCTGATGGTTCAAAGCAAAGGTATACAGCAAAGCACATTTTGATTGCGACTGGTAGCCGAGCTCAACGTGTCAACATACCTGGAAAGGTTTGTAAGATCCCCCAACTGTTTTTGTAACTTTCTTTCTCATTCTGATTGATCGTACTGATACTTGTTTGTTAGCTCATTGATGCTGAACATCAAGGAGTGTTGGATTCCAATATGCTAGATTTGCCACTGCATGTTTGAAAATGGTCTTGGACCGTATTTGTTTCTTTGAAATGTTTTGAGCGAGGCAAACATTACCTTGTTTAGACAGCATAGTTTGCCATATTTGTTATGCTTTGTATTTGTTCATTTTCAGTTTGTCCTAAATTCATCTGGTGGATTATCCTAACTCCAGTGAAAATAATCTTTTGCAGGAGCTGGCTATTACTTCAGATGAGGCCTTGAGTTTGGAGGAGCTTCCAAAGCATGCTGTAATCCTTGGTGGAGGGTAAAGTGCTACGCTGCTATTTTAAAAATATATTGTGCTGTTGATACCAATTCTCTGACATACCGCTGTCCATGTGGCTGGACAACACAGATATATTGCTGTTGAATTTGCTTCTATCTGGAGAGGGATGGGTGCAGAAGTAGATTTGTTTTATCGAAGGGAACTTCCTCTAAGGTATGTAGTTTAATCCTGTAATGGCCAGCACAGCTTCTTGTTCAAGCAATACTTCTGTCCTTGCATTCAGGTTATGATCATGTGGTGCTACTTTTGAACTTAGCGAATACAATTTGATTATTTTCTGTGTCAATGTGAACATTCCTAGTAATAGTCCTATTGCTCTATTATGGATTCTGCTACTGTAATATTACAGATCTTATGGTACAACAATACAAAATTATGCTGCACATGCACATGAAAAACCCACCATGAATAGTATAATTATGTGGATGGTGTGTTTTTTAGCTTGTAACTACTAACTGTGCAAATAATTAGTCTTATTCTGGGACCTGGACGTATGAATCAGCTATCTGATTACAACATGACTGTCATGTGGGGGAAGACCTACACCAGGAGACGCCGAGCCAGAGATGTGCGCCGGGCAGCAGAACGTGCGGGCGCACGCATGGACGCAGAACGCGCGGTGGTCGCGGGCACGGCGCATGCAAACGAGGATGAAGCGATCAGCACAAGTGGCTGAAGTTGGAAAGCTATTTTTAGTTGTTAAGATATTATTAGCTATCTTCGATTAGTTCCTTAAATAGAGGAGTTTGTTTCCTCCGTTGGTTAGGGCTTCCTTAAATTGAGGAGTTTGTTTCCTCCGTTGGTTAGGACCGGTGGCTATATATTCCCTGTAAACCAAAAGATTGAGGCAAGCAAGATCAATTACCTGCTCTCCTACCTCTCGCTCTCAAGCCCGATCGGCAGCGAGGGGCATAACCTCCGCATCGGAAGATCACGGCCGGAGATTACGAACTCCGTAGTCGAGGGCCGCCTACCCTAGATCATAAGGCCCTTGACAACCTGGTATCAGAGCCACTCGATCCTCAGCCCCAGCAGCCGCCGCACCCCCATCACCCGCCTCCGCAGCCTACCCAGCCGCCGCCATGGCCGAGCCCACCATCGCCGACCTCTTGAAGGAGATCAAGCACATGTCCGCCGAACTCACCTCCCTGAAGGCCGATATGGCGACCATGAAGGACAAGGCCTCGACGGCCGACGGCAGCGAGACTCGCCGCCCGGATGGGCCGCGCGACATCGACCTGCTCCCCCGGCCCAAGAAGTGGGATTTTCCCCGCTACGACGGCACCACGGATCCGCTGCTCTTCCTCAACAAATTCGAGGCGTACTTCCGTCACCACCGTACCATGGCCGAAGAGCGCGTCGGCATGGCGTCCTACCACCTGGACGACGTCGCGCAGACTTGGTACACCCAGCTGCTCGAGGATGAGGGAGCCCCGCCGTGGGGGCGCTTCAAGGAACTCGTGAACCTGCGTTTCGGGCCACCCCTGCGTTCGGCCCCGCTCTTCGAACTCTCCGAGTGCCGGCGCACGGGAACAGTGGAGGAATACTCCAACCGCTTCCAGGCGCTCCTGCCGCGCGCGGGTCGGCTCGACGAGTCCCAGCGCGTCCAGCTCTTCACCGGCGGTCTTCTGCCGCCTCTCAGCCACGCCGTTCGCATCCACCATCCGGAGACGCTCGCCGCCGCCTTGAGCCTGGCACGCCAGGTGGAGTTGATGGAGCGAGATCGGCCGGCGCCACCTCCACCACGAGCCCCTCCGCGTGGGCTGCTACCTGCGCCTGCACCACGGCTCGCGCTACCCGCGCCCGCGCAGCAGTTGGCGCTGCCTGCCCCACCAGCGGCCGCCCCACAGGGTCGCGACGCGGCCAATCCACGGCGCCTGACGCCGGAAGAGATGACCGAACGCC
The DNA here is from genome assembly GCA_032594955.1 of Panicum miliaceum. Lineage (NCBI taxonomy): Eukaryota > Viridiplantae > Streptophyta > Magnoliopsida > Poales > Poaceae > Panicum > Panicum miliaceum. The sequence goes on along the minus strand of CM064061.1, from coordinate 1,073,515 downwards.
GCCGCCAAGGTCTGTGCTTCAATTGCGACGAGAAATTCACCCGTGGCCACAACAGGTTCTGCCGTCGCCTCTTCTTCGTCGACGGGGTGGAGATCGACGACGTCGCGGTGGAGGGTGCCGCGGCGGCCGCCGCGGGGGCTACGGAGGCGCCCGTGTTCTCCCTGCATGCCGTCGCCGGCGTGCCCATCGCGGACACGATCCAGCTCCAGGTGACCGTCGGTGACGCCTCCCTCCTCGCCTTGCTAGATGGAGGCTCGACGCACAGCTTCATCGGTGAGGAGGCGGCGAGGCGCGCCGGCCTCCCGATCCAGTCCAGCCCGCGCATGACGGCCATCGTCGCCAACGGCGAACGCGTGGCCTGCCCTGGGGTCATCCGGGACGCGGCGTTCACCATCAACGGCTCCACATTCCACACCGATCTATTTGTGATGCCTCTCGCAGGTTTCGACGTGGTGCTTGGCACTCGGTGGCTCGGCACGTTGGGTCCCATCGTGTGGGATTTCGCCTCCCGGTCGATGGCGTTCCAGCGGGACGGGCAACGCTTCGCCTGGATGGGCGTGGCCTCACCCGCGACAGCGCAACTGCGTACCCTCGCCGCGGCCAGTGGGACGCTCCTGGATGAGCTCCTGGTCGCATATGAGGACGTCTTCGGTGAACCGACGGGCCTCCCACCTCCACGTGGCCGCGACCACGCCATCGTCCTCAAGCCTGGCTCCGCTCCCGTGGCGGTCCGTCCGTACCGTTACCCAGCGGCGCACAAGGACGAGCTGGAACGCCAGTGCGCCGCTATGATCGAGCAGGGCGTCGTCCGCCGAAGTGACTCGCCCTTCTCCTCGCCGGTCCTGCTCGTCAAGAAGGCCGACGCCTCGTGGCGTTTCTGCGTCGATTATCGCGCCCTCAACGCCCTCACCGTCAAGGACGCGTTCCCGATTCTCGTCGTCGACGAGCTCCACGGCGCCCGCTTCTTCACCAAACTCGATCTGCGGTCAGGGTATCACCAAGTGCGGATGCGGCCCGAGGACGTCCACAAGACCGCCTTCCGTACACACGACGACCTCTACGAGTTCCTCGTCATGCCGTTCGGGCTGTGCAACGCCCCGGCAACGTTCCAGGCGCTGATGAACGACGTGCTCCGACCGTTTCTGCGACGTTTCGTGCTTGTCTTCTTTGATGATATTTTGATTTACAGTGAGACTTGGACCGACCACCTGCGGCACCTGCGTACCGTCCTCTCCGTGCTCCGTCAGCACCGGCTCTTCGTCAAGCGCAGCAAGTGCACTTTCGGCTCCCCCTCGGTGTCCTACCTCGGCCACGTCATATCCGAGGCGGGCGTCGCCATGGATCCGGCCAAGGTTCAGGCTATCCATGAGTGGCCGGTTCCCCGCTCGGCACGGGCGGTGCGCAGCTTCCTCGGCCTCGCCGGTTACTACCGGAAGTTCGTCCACAACTACGGCACCATCGCCGCCCCGCTGACGGCCCTCACCAAGAAGGACGGGTTCTCCTGGACAGAGGACACAGCCGCTGCCTTCGACGCCCTTAAAGCAGCAGTGACATCAGCGCCCGTACTCGCCATGCCGGACTTCGCCAAGACATTCACCGTCGAGTGCGACGCGTCCACCCACGGGTTCGGCGCTGTGCTGGTCCAGGACGGCCACCCCGTGACGTTCTTCAGCCGCCCCGTCGCGCCGCGTCATCGTGCCCTTGCTGCCTACGAAAGGGAGCTGATCGGCCTGGTGCACGCCGTCCGTCACTGGCGGCCGTACCTCTGGGGCCGGCGTTTCGTCGTCAAGACCGACCACTACTCCCTCAAGTACCTGCTGGACCAGCGCCTCGCCACCATCCCTCAGCATCATTGGGTGGGCAAGTTGCTGGGGTTCGACTTCGCCGTGGAATACAGGTCGGGCGCTGCAAACGCTGTTGCGGACGCCCTGTCACGGCGCGACACGGAGGAGGGCGTCATCTTGGCACTGTCTGCACCTCGATTTGACTTCATCGGCAAGCTGCTTGACGCGCAGTGCCAGGACCCGGCGCTCACTGCTCTCCGCGCCGAGGTCACCGCCGGCACGCGCACGGGCCCCTGGGCGCTCGTCGACGACCTGCTGCAGTACAACAGCCGGCTGTACATTCCCCCGGCATCGCCCTTAGCTCGGGAGATCATCGAGGCTACACATGGGGACGGGCACGAGGGTGTCCAGCGTACCCTGCACCGCCTCCGGCGCGACTTCCACATCCCCAACATGAAGCAGCTCGTCCAGGACTGGGTACGCTCCTGCGTAGTGTGCCAACGTTACAAGTCCGAACACTTGAGCCCGGCCGGCCTCCTGCTGCCCCTGCCGGTGCCCCAGGGCGTCTGGACCGACATTGCTCTAGATTTCGTCGAGGCGCTGCCACGAGTGCGCGGCAAGTCAGTCATCCTGACGGTGGTGGACAGGTTCAGCAAATACTGCCACTTCATCCCGCTGGCGCACCCGTACTCCGCCGAGTCCGTCGCTCAAGCCTTCTTCGCCGAGATCGTTCGTCTACATGGCGTTCCGCAGTCCATGGTGTCGGACCGCGACCCCATCTTCACCTCGACGTTTTGGCGCGAACTCATGCGGATGATGGGCACCAAGCTACACATGACGACGGCATTCCACCCACAGTCGGATGGGCAGTCCGAGGCGGCTAACCGGGTGATTATTATGTACTTGCGTTGCTTGACAGGGGACCGTCCACGGCAATGGCTGCGCTGGCTCCCATGGGCGGAGTTCATCTTCAACACGGCGTACCAGTCCTCGCTTCGGGACACCCCGTTCCGGGTCGTCTATGGCAGGGATCCACCCTCCATCCGCTCCTACGCACCGGGGGACACGCGGGTCGCCGCCGTCGCCAAGAGCATGGAGGAGCGGGCTGAGTTCCTCTCCGACATCCGCTACCGGCTCGAGCAAGCTCAGGCGGTCCAGAAGCTGCACTATGACAAGCACCACCGCCACGTTGCATACCAGGTGGGCGATTGGGCGCTCCTCCGCCTGCGCCAGCGGCCCGCCGCGTCGCTCCCTCAGTCCGGCACGGGCAAGCTGAAGCCCCGCTTCTATGGGCCGTACCGCGTCACCGAGCTCATCAACGACGTGGCCGTCCGCCTGGAGCTACCGGCCGACGCTCGTCTCCATGACGTGTTCCACATTGGCCTGCTCAAGATGTTCCACGGGCCGCCACCAGATGCACCACCGGCGCTGCCTCCTCTCCTTCACGGCGCCATCGCCCAGGAGCCGGAACGAGCTGTTCGGTTTCGTTTGGCGCGCGGCGTGCGCCAGGCCCTTGTTCAGTGGAAGGGCGTGTCTCCGGCTTCGGCAACTTGGGAGGACATCGACGTTCTCCGTGCCAAGTACCCTGCCCTTCAGCTCGAGGACGAGCTGAGTCTCGAGGGGGGGGGGGGGGGAGATGTCATGTGGGGGAAGACCTACACCAGGAGACGCCGAGCCAGAGATGTGTGCCGGGCAGCAGAACGTGCGGGCGCACGCATGGACGCAGAACGCGCGGTGGTCGCGGGCACGGCGCATGCAAACGAGGATGAAGCGATCAGCACAAGTGGCTGAAGTTGGAAAGCTATTTTTAGTTGTTAAGATATTATTAGCTATCTTCGATTAGTTCCTTAAATAGAGGAGTTTGTTTCCTCCGTTGGTTAGGGCTTCCTTAAATTGAGGAGTTTGTTTCCTCCGTTGGTTAGGACCGGTGGCTATATATTCCCTGTAAACCAAAAGATTGAGGCAAGCAAGATCAATTACCTGCTCTCCTACCTCTCGCTCTCAAGCCCGATCGGCAGCGAGGGGCATAACCTCCGCATCGGAAGATCACGGCCGGAGATTACGAACTCCGTAGTCGAGGGCCGCCTACCCTAGATCATAAGGCCCTTGACAACCTGCGTAGCAGGCATTTATTATCTAGTGTTTCGTGTTGTATGATACTTTCAAGTAAATAAACAGGAAGATTGTTGTGAAGATTAATGTGGACAGGAAACATGGCCATAACCATAACAATACATTGTCAAACTGACTACTTGCAGAGGTTTTGATGATGAGATGAGAGAAGTTGTTGCAAGAAACCTTGAGGGAAGGGGAATCAAACTGCATCCTGGGACAAATCTGTCTGAGGTGATTTGAACTTAAGCCCTATAGTGCATTTTGATTTCTCAATTCTAAGTTCAATCAATTTCATTTTGTTTAAACCACAGTTGAGCAAAACAGCTGATGGCATAAAAGTTGTAACTGATAAAGGAGAGGAGCTCATTGCGGATGTTGTTCTATTTGCTACAGGTATTTAGGAGATCCCCTTAGTTGAAACTTATCTTCTTTGTCGCACTTAAACATTCCTTTAGAGATCCGCCTTGAGACTGTATGATCTTCCTTGGTGGCATATTTATTCCAACCAGAAATTTGGATGTATTTTACAATACTTCTAACTATTTAGTACCATAACAACAAAAAATGAAAGAAAATATCTGTAGATAAATAAGACATAAAACTGGCTGTCTTCTTATTTGCTAATGTGTCAGTGATTACCCTATATGGAACCCACTATTCTGGGGTTGAATACTATACCCATGCATGGTATTTAATTGATTGCAGGGCGCACACCCAACTCCGATAGGCTGAACTTGCAAGCTGCAGGTGTTGAGGTTGACCAGATTGGAGCCATCAAGGTTGATTTTTCTTTCTTTGCTAGCTGTTTCTTTCTTCTTTGCTTGTTGGACATATTTGCACTTGGAATTTACTTCTGATATTTCTTCGATGTGGGTCGTATATTTGGAGTAATAAATAATTTAGTTATTTTGATGCTTTCTCTGTTTAGGTTGACGAATACTCTCGTACATCTGCTCCAAGTGTTTGGGCTGTAGGTGATGTAACAAACCGGATCAATCTAACACCTGTCGCATTGATGGAGGCTACTTGCTTTTCCGTAAGTAGCTGTGGTAGCTTATAATGCTCCAGCAGAAATCGGTTAAGTTCTTTGTCTGTAACCAGCAACTGTTTACCTTTTCACGTGTTCAACTGCAGAAAACTGTGTTTGGTGGCCAGCAAGTTAAGCCTGATTACAGAGATGTTCCTTGTGCTGTTTTCTCGTAAGTCACAATCCTGATTGCTTGTTGTTGGATGGTGCTGTTTCGATTTTCTTAAATCTAAGTTGCAACGCTACATAGCTGCTATGCTTTGCAACTCAATTGTTGCAGTTTTGTAGTCTTGTGTTTTTTCAAAACACCTATGGTGTACGTGTACCTGCCCCCATAGATGTGAGTGTTTCTTTTTCTTTGTTATGTTTCCTCTTTTAAATCCATCATCCATGTTGCTGAAATGCTAAACAGTACTAATGATGGGCACAAATTACAGAAGTGGATAGAGAGGTCTTAAATTCTGAATTGTTTAGGATGTCTCTGAGCGATACAAGTTTTACATCTAGTTGATGAACTTATTGTTCAAAGATGCTTTATGTTTTAAATGATGCAAATTTTGGCTGCTGCTGCTTTCTTTAGAGTTTATGCTTTGTCTCCTTTACCACCGCTCCCATAATAACATTTGGACTCTATCACGTTCAATAGCATTCCACCGCTCTCTGTAGTGGGCCTCAGTGAACAGCAGGCCTTAGAAGAAGCCAAGGGTGATATTCTTGTTTTCACTTCATCATTCAACCCAATGAAGAACAGCATATCCAAGTAAGTATTGTGAATAAAAGTCACCGGTGAAATGTGTTCTTCTTTGCACAACTTTGCAGGCTTCAGACTGTGCATTCTGACATGTATTTTAATATTTTATCTCACACTCAGGATGGGTTGTCCCTCTTTACGTTTGGTTCTCATAGGCTCTGTTTTGTACAACTTATCTCCTGTGGCACGGTTTGTAACTCTGTTTATGATTTTCCAGGCGACAGGAGAAGACTATCATGAAACTGGTAGTCGATGCTGAAACTGATAGAGTACTTGGTGCGTCCATGTGTGGACCAGATGCACCTGAAATTATCCAGGTAAGCATATGCACAATTCCTTTGTTACTATTTTCGGTATTTGGGTTTCTTCTCCCTCATTCTTCATTTTTGGTTTCGGGTGCGTTTAGTGCCTGAAAATTTTTGGACGAAATTCACTGTAGTAATTTTCAACCGAAAATTAGAAGGACTAAACATGATCTAATTATAAAAGTAATTACATGGATGGACGGGAAATCGCGAGATGAATCTATTAAGCCTAATTAATCCGTCGTTAGAGGTTATTTACTTTAGCACAACATTGTCTAATCATGGTCCAATTAGGCTTAAAAGATTCGTCTCGCAATTTTAAGGGGGTTATGGAATGGGTTTTGTCAGTTATCCATATTTAATACTCCTAATTAATGGTCAAACGCTCAAAGTTACTGTAGCACTGGAAAATTTTTGGGAACTAAACAGACTGAGCTTCGTCGTGATCCCCAGGGCATTGCTGTTGCACTTAAATGTGGAGCCACCAAAGCGAGCTTCGACAGCACGGTATGTTTGTTTAAAGAGGCACCTTGCAGTAAAGCAGCTGTCAATATCTTGCGGTTAATGGTGTCTCCGCTGGCTTTTCAGGTGGGAATTCACCCTTCGGCTGCTGAAGAGTTTGTGACCATGCGGACCTTGACCAGGCGCGTGAGCCCGACGTCCAAGCCAAAGACGAATTTGTAAGCAACATACTCTGTTTCCATTTTGGTCACTTGACGTCATTCGAACTGGAACACTGTGTATAAAGGAATAAGATCTTCGCGTAACAGCCATATTTTTTTGTGATGGTATTTTTTTTTTGGTGGTGCAAACAAAATAATGAGATCGTGAAGCTTCATTGGTAAAGTTTGACATCAGCTCCTCTGCCCTGTTCTCTTGACCCTGACGAAAGCTTATTATGACCCTAACACAGACATCAGCTCCTCGCCTGGGGCGCGCGCGCATTCACGCCTGCGGCGCCACCCCGGCCCGTCACGTCGTGTTCGCCCGCTTGTTCTCCTCGTTTGGAATAGGCCCCCGCTCTCTGGCTCGACGACCCCGGCGCAGCGCCATCCTCGACGGGGGACGAGGACACGGCGAGCCGGCGAGGAGCATGCGGCATCTGTTTGGGCTTTTGGACCGGCGCGGCGCCAGCTAGCTTCGTTCAGTAGCGACACTGTCCCGGGCCCGGTGTGTCCGCCGCTACAATTCACTGGCAGCATTGACTACGAGAACTAGCCTTCATCTATTGGCCGCTATAGATGGAAGTGGCCCTGCCGTCTCATTACTACTCCGGCCTTCATCTATTGGCTATCTATCTACAGGTGACAATGTCCTGGCTGCGTTCCAGTGCAAAGCAGCAATGATCCAGCTTAGCCCTGATCGAGTAAATTAAACGCCAGCTGAAGCAACAGCGACGAGGTACCACTGCCTGGTCCAGCCTCACCACGGGGCAAAGTAGTAGTAGCACGGTGCTTCCAGAAGAGCTATACGATATGCAAGCAAGGGTTAGGTCGATCATGTTGGCTGTTGGTGCGACTCCGAACAGGTGGACCAGGTACCATGCATGACTCATGGTATCCTCTGCTCAAGGCATGATGATTCAGTTGAGATGAATGGTACCACCACCAGCAGCGTCCCCCCTGTCCAGGCCCATGTTCCTGCGCCTTCACATCGGTTACCTTTCTCCGATTGCCACTGCACGAACGCCGGCCAGCAGCAGCAAGGCAATATTAATGGCCGGCGCCGATGCAACGCATGTCTGACCCATTCATGGGATGGGACGATGGGGGAGTGCCGTATCTATCTGGCGTCACAAGCGTAATCGCCAAGCCAGCGATCAATCAATCGTTCGATGCATGGAACAGGACATGCAGGATGGCATGCATGCAAAAACAAGCCACCAAACTCGCTCTCTTTCGGCGAGCGAATGAATAATAATGGATCTGTCTATAGCTTACTCGGGAATGGTAGAGGCACTCAAGATTTTTTTTCCTTCTTCATTCAACAAAAGCTGCTGCATACATCTGACCCGATCGAAGCAGTATCAGTTGAGGAATTAAGCAAATAATTACAGTTCGGGCGCACGGGATTGGTAATGAAACTTTGTATATGTTCCTGTAAATTAAGGTTGAGAGCAGCATACACACATAGTACATACAAATGTTCCCTGCTACAACACCTTGTACTATCTTTCTTTCATGCACCACCCTGCTAGACATATACTTCCTTCTTTGCAGGGCATATACATAATACATGTAATGTAAAAGAACAGACAGATTGTTGACAAGCTAAAACACATGTGCATGCGACCCCCCAAACATAGAAATAGTATCAGCCAAAAGAAAAAGAAAAAGAATTACAACAGCCTCCAACCCATCTGTATCCGTATACGTACACCTTGTTGACCTTCCAATTAATTAACCAATGATAATAATCTTAATTTTGCCTGCCGCGGCGTAGACGGATAGCCGAGTGAGAAATTTAATATTTAACAACCGCGCAAATAGTCGGCGATGGTTAATTAACTAAATAAATAAAACTCTTATTAAAAGACGAAGCCGCCTCCCTGGCCCTGCACGTCGTTGACCCACCCGAACTTGTCCATGTAGGGGTTGATCAGGGTCTCCGGCGGGTACTCGTCGATGCAGTCCTCCCATGCGCCGGCGTCCGCGAGGTCCCTGCTCACCTCCCAGTAGCAGCTGTTGCACTTGAACCCGGACCCGAAGGTGACCATCAGCACCCTGTCCCCGCGCTTCAGCCGCCGCTTCGCCTCCATGTACGACAGCACGTACCAGAGGCTGCTCGCCGACGTGTTCCCCCACCGGTGCAGCGTCATCCTCGCCGGCTCCACGTCGTGGGCGCTCAGCCCCAGGCTCTTCCGCACCGCCTCGATCACCGCCGTCCCGCCGGGGTGGAGGCAGAAGTGGTCCACGCCGGTCCTGAAGTCGATCTTGGGGCCCTCCCCCTTGGCCGCCGCCTTGCGGCGGAGGAGCTTGCGGAGGAGGAGGCGGGACGCGAACCGCGCGAGCTCGCGGGCGGGGAGGATGCGCGGCGCCAGGCGCTGGAGGTTCTCGGTGAAGGCGCGCACGGCGGCCTTGGGGAGCGCCTTGCTGAGGCTGACGCCGAGGCGTCCGTCGGCGTCCTCGCGGTGCACGGCGGCGGCGTGCGCGTCGTCGTGCTCGCCGATGTTGGCGCGGACGAGGCAGCGGAGCTCCATCTTGGCGCGGGCCCGGAACGCCGGGTCGTTGGTGAGCAGCGCGGCGGCGCCGCCGCAGCGGAAGAGGCAGTTGCCGAGCATCATGGACTTGTCGGTGCCGACGTACCAGTTGGGCGCGCAGGACTCGGAGGTGACGACGAGCGCCATGGTGCGCGGGCGCGTGAGCATGACGTTCCGGGCGAGGTCGACGGCGACGAGGCCCGCGCTGCAGCCCATCCCGGAGAGGTTGTAGGCCATGACGTCCTCCCGCAAGCCGAAGCGGCGCACGATCCTGGACACGAGCGAGGGCTCCGGGGCGAAGGAGCCGACGTTGAGGACGAGCAGGTCGACGTCGCGCGCGGCGACGCCCGTCTTGGCGAGGACGGCGGCGACGGCGTCGGCGAAGAAGTCGTCCATCTCCTCGAGCGCGTCGGCGAGGGTGGGGCGCTCCTCGCGGCCCTCGAGGACGTTGCGCGGGCAGTAGGTGTGCTCGCCGATGCCGGAGTTGACGATGACCTTGAGGAGGAAGCGGTACTCGGAGAGGCCGAGGCGCTTGTTGCGCTCGATGACGGCGCCGGCGGTCTCGGTGGTGACCTTGCGGTCGTCGGAGGGCTTGTGGCAGGCGTAGTCCAGCAGGTAGCAGCGCGCGCGGCGACGGCGCGACACGGCCTGCCACGCCAGGTAGGCGGCGGCTTGCGCCAGCAGCAGCACGGTGAGCTGGGCGAGCAGCTCCATGGATGGAATCGAAGCAGGTATGGTGACGGTGGGTCGGTCGGTCACAGTAATTAAGTGACACTAAGTAGCTACTACTAGCGAGTAAGCAAGGTGGCTGGCTGGCCTGGCAGGAAATGTGTGTGGCTCTATATAGACGAAGCTGGATCGGATCGGAGGCAGTGCTGGGCCGGGCCGGGGATGATATGCCGTGGGTCGATCGTGTGCTGCCTTGGCTTGCGGTTGGTGTACACATGCGGTACACAACAGGCACGTACCAGGACCAGATGGCGAATGGCATGTCCGCCTGAGTTGCATTATCTTAGAGATGAAGAAAGTAATAGGTAAGCTATGCCCTAGCCTAAACGCGTACGCGTAGTAGTAGTAGCAGCAGCTGCAGCTGCCTGTGTATTTACGCTAGCTACCGGCTATAGATGGCCAACAGGCCGGCCCGGCCCGGCCCGAAGGTGGTCGAGCCGCCACGGGCCGTCGTGCCTCACGGGCCGTGCCGATGCGTGCTTCGTGCTTGGCCTTCGGCTCAGACACGGTACTATGGGCTGATTTTCGTGCCGTGCCAACCCGTGAAGCACGACAAATTCAATGGGCCGTGCCAGCCCACGGTCCATTACCCTCGAAATACCTCAAACTATTCACCAAATATTCACCAACATCAATTTTTCATCAATTTCATCATAATACATTAATACATACACCACCAATTCACCATTCATTCATTCACCAGTTGACAATCACAAATCACAGCACACAAGACATGAAGACAATCGATAACAGGAACATGATAGTCAAAATGAGCTGTTTTGTACAATGCTGCCTCATTAAAAACCTCCAGCACCGTTCCTCAACGGTGCACGCGGGCGACGCCTTGCCATGTCTAGGCCAGAGGAGGAAGACGCGGCATCAGGCACTGACCTGCGCAGAGGACAAAGGAGAGTGAGAGATAGAGAGAGAGAGAGCACAAAGCAGAGAGAGAGCGCACAGATCTAGGTTTATGGTTAGGGTTTGAGTACCTGCGTTACCGGAGCCCGGTGCCGGAGAGGATGAGGGCCACCCAGATGAGGACAGACACCGATTAGAAAGAATCGACGGCGAGCGGCGGAGGGACTGGACAGTAACACGAACTCACATAGTTCACCAAGAGAGAGAGCGCCAGAGAAGAGAGGAAGGGAGAGGAGAGAGCTAGGGAGGAGACAAGGTTAGCTGAGGTCTTGAGGAGCGGCGGGCGGCGGCGAGCCGGCGAGGTCGGAGGTGAGCGGCCGATGGACGACGGATCTGAGCGAGACCTAGGCAGCGAGCGTGTGAGCGGCGGCTGGGTGGGGGAGTTAGGGTTAGGGTTGGGAGGGGGGCGCCGGGGCGGCTATATATGACGCCCCGCGCCCTTTCAACTTCTTGGGTTGGGCCGGCGGGGAGGTGGGGGAGCCGTTGGGGCACCGGGCCGCCAACGGGCGACCGTTGGGCCGTGCCATGCCCGTGCCCGTGACGGGCCACGTGCCTGGCCTTCGGCCCAGGCACGGCCTGCTCCCCCGGGTCATGCCAGCCCGGGCCCGTACCACATCGGGCCGGGCCGTGCTTGGGCCGGGCCAAAAAAGCGGGCCTCATGCTGGGCCAACGGGCTCGGGCTGTATGGTCATATATACTACCGGCTCCTCTGACTCCAGCAGCGGCGGTACGGTGTGCAGTGCAGAGACGACGTGCATGCACAGTAGTCCGCGCTGAGTGGAGTAGTGAACTAACCGAACCACAATATAATGGTGGTTGTTGCTTGGTACGTTTCAGCCATTCAGGCCGATCGATTTAAAAAAACGAAAAAAAAGCTTATCCATGCACCACACTATGTGGGATGGATGCTTACACGTAAATTAATTTGCAAAGTTTCGCGAGACCAACCTTGCAGCCTGAATATATAGTAGTATATATTTTTTTTAGATAAAATATATATTATTAACTATTATAATACTCCATCCGTTCTGAAATGTAAGATATTTTGCTTTGTTATAAATCAAAGTAGTCTAACTTTGATCAAATTTATAGAGAAAAAGATTAACATCTAACACATCAAATAAGTAAATTATGAAAATATATTTCATAATATATCTACTTACTCTCATTTGATTTTCAAAATATTATTAATCTTTTCTATAAAGTTGGTCAAACTTCAACTACTTTAACTTAGAACAAACTAAAATACCTTACGTAATGTAACGTGGTCAGTACTCTCCCTACTAGCACGCGTGCATTTTTGGCCCGGCCCGCATTATTTCCATAACTGCAGTGCAACGACTGATTATTGGACGCACGCATGCAGATGCAGAATTATATATATGGTGTGTGCCAGGCGATTTTTTTTTCAAGGAAAAGAAATGGTGTCAGGCAAAGCCAGGGGCGCCGGTACACGTACGCGTGTATTGTGTACGGCGGCAATTATATTCATCAATCGCCCACAGATATGATAGACGTTGAATCCGGCTGGCATTTCAGCATCCAGAGAGAGAGATCGTCACGTGCGTGCGTACAGGGCAGGTATGCTGTACACTTGTACTGCTATAGCCAGTCATCTGCTACATATATACGGGGACTAGCTAGCTACGACGAACTCGCCATCCAGCAAGGATGTGACTTGGAAGGCTTCTAGATGCATTTCGTCGTGTTATATATATATATATATATATACATCCGACAAAATTATATTAATTAGTTGTGACTCCGATCCTCAGCATGCGTCTCCTTAATTCTGCAGGGCACATTGGAATGCAAAACGCACCATCAGGCGTAAGTGCACTGTCGGGTCCGATTTTAATTTCAACAAACAGCAAGGAGCAGAGACCAACTAGTAGCTAGCTTAGCTCATTCAATAAACCAAGCATGTGCAATAACTGTGCATGCATGCACGGGGAGATGCATTAATTGGCCGTTAGAGAGTCCCGGCCCGTCCGTGTCAACCGACGATGCATGGCGTGCAAGTTTTGGCCGCAGATCGATCGATTTCTTCCATCGTAGATCGCGTACCAGAAAGCGAGCGCCCCTCCACCGTACCTCACGAGGAAACCAGTTGGTCCTCCAGATAGAAAGCGCCGCGCCGGCCGGCCGGGAGCAATTTGCACTCGCATTCATCGTCTCGGCCGTTCTCCGATCCTCGCTACTAGCTCCTGCCAACAGCAAACTAACTGCTAGCTCCTTGCACTGCATTGGGCGCCGGCGATCGGACACCGTCAAGAGCACGTACGTGCACTCTCGCTCGTGTCAATTTTTTGTCATCGACGGGACCTATCATATTCAGAAATGAACATGATACATCATATCGTTCTCCATGCTAATAAAAGATGCGGTTCGAAGCAGTTTGTTGATATTTGTAGCTTTTACGTTATGGAAGAGCTAGAGTCAGGCGATTTAATTTGGCAGTGGCTGGGTCTTATTAGGCCAATCTCAATATGAGTAGCATGGCAGGAGAAAGAGGAGGGGGATGAAATTTCATAGTACGTAAGAGAAGTGTTATCACCATGATACTTTTTCGGTTCAGTTACGTGGTTCACAGTCATAGTAACTATACGACACTGCTATCTGAGACTAACCTTAGTTGTGTCGTGGTTTGAGCTTACTATATCGGATAGCACAAGTGGCCAGCATCTCCAAAACACTCTCTCAGAGTCTAACTACCTAAAAATTAAAAATCAACCTAGAAACCGGGATCCAACGGACTCGTCATCCACGAGCGCTCGCCATCCCACTCGCAATACTGCGCCCCACCCTCGTTGTAGTTGCCGAGCCGCCGCCACTCGCCAACTCGCCCGGCCTCCCGCGTTCCTCGGCCCTCCGCCCTCCCTCGCTCCCCGGCAGGGACGTCGTCGGCGGGGTCGAACAAGGCGGCGAGCCAGGCGATGCCGCCACCGGGACCTCGCACCGCTGCCGCGGGGACCTCGCACCCTCCGCCGCCTCGCTGGGACCTTGCGCCGCCGCCGCCCTCTGCGGTGTCTCCTCCTCTGCCGGGCGCCTCGTCCCTCCCCGTGGGAGCGCGCCTCCCTCCGCCGGGCGCGCCACGGGGCCGGCTGCCAGCACGAGCGCCGCCGCGGGACGCCACAGGCCTCCATCCAAGCGGCATGGGGAGGTAGTGGGCGGAGGCCGGCAGCTTGAGCGATGGCGGAAGGCCGGCAGCTTGAGCGCCTCGTCCTTAGCGCCTCCGTCCTGTGTCGTGGTGGTGGTGGTGCGGTGAACCAATTCGCCAGAACGGGAAGGGGAGGGAGGGAGGGGCCGACCGCCGTCGCCGGGGGAGGGGGCGGAGTGGAGAGGGAGAGGACCGGGGTGAGGGGCCGCCGGGCCGGGGGCTGAGGGGAAGCAGAGAGGAGACTGAGGGCGGCGGGGAGGATAAGTAAGGGTACAGGAAGAGGATGACGCGTGGGACCCTCGCATCAGTGTGCGTGGAGGAGGATGTTGGAATTGATCTTGGCTTAGTCAAAAAGTATATCTAATCCTAAAGGGGCTAACTGCGAATAGGACCACGTTGGACCAAATATTGCCTATGATCAGTGGGCCTATCCAACTGCTAAGAGGCAGATCTCAGACCACCACGAGCTATAAGAAGGGGGCAACCACTACTTTTCTGAGTGAGTAAATTAGCATTAAATCTAAACCTCTGATCACATTAGCTCGCGAAATAGCACTGAAGACCTCCGCCATTTCCTGTGTATGTCTTTGTCATGCCCGTATCGAGCAGGCGCGGGTCATCAGCGCCTCTAAGAGGATCTACAGATCGAATAGTAAGTAATTAATTAAGTTCAAATTAACTGAGTTTTTATTAGGTGTTCATGTAATTAGACTATAAGATTCTGCTAATTACTAACTCAGTTTTTCCTACATTTAGCATCAAGAGCCAGGTTAGTCTAATCATCAATCCTAAGATCCATTCTTACTCGTCAGTGTGCACTAGATCCGTGCATTAGTTCGATATTTTCATATTTTTAGTTTAGATCTATTAGTTCATGATCTTGCATGAATAAGCTTAAATCCGAGGAGTAAAAGAGGAATCAGCGGTAAAACGATTAGATCCATAAGATTCTACCCCATGAACCCCTCAGATCCAAACCATGAGATTCTCACCATAAACAATAAAAAAAAGGAAAAAGGAGCCGCGAGCGTCTTCCCATCATGAGGAGCGCTTGGAGGACTGCTTGACGGCGGCGCATGCAACTAAGCGCATGCGCCACCGGCAAGGTTGCTTCCTGTGCTCGACGGGTTACGACACTAAGGCCAGAGGCAAGCACCGGCCAAAGCTCCACGCCAGCAGCCTCAGGACCGCACGGCAACGTCGCGCCCTCGCCCCACGCGCACGGGACACAAAGGCACCGCGGCGGTGGGGCTTCAGCTCAGGATGCACACGCACGGCGCACCCGCGCCCACACACACGCGAGGCAACAAGGACCTCGCGATGGCTGGGCATTAGTGAGGCGGCGGCGCCGGCGCAAGAGGCCATCGACTGCAAAGTAGCGGCACCGCGGCCGAACCGAGCTACGGATGCACGCCGGCTCCATGGCCACCAAAGCGCCGAAACCGGCGGCGCAGTCGTGGCCGGCAAGGCCGGGGAGAAGAGCGCCGGCGGAGGCTGTTCAGAAGCTCGGCGGCGCACTTGAGGTGCGGCGTGGCGGCGGCCGGCGGCCAGTGAGCCGCCGTCGGATGGCTGCTGGAGAGGGGGAGAGGGAGAAATGAAGTTAGAGTTAGGGTATGTGAGCAGCCAACACCCTTTATACCTCCGATAAGACCGCAGAACCGTCCGATCTAGGTCTTTTCGGATGAACGGCTGAGATCTCAGCGCGGGGTGGGGGAAGCCGGCTGGGCTGATTCACCGGCCCAACCATCGGCTGCTGGGCCCGCGGCCTAGGTGGGATGAGGGGAGCAGGCGCACCGGCTGGGCTGGTTTGGCGGCGTGCTGGTCGGTTTTTTGGGCCGACAGCCCATATTAGTTTCGGCCCCTGAAATTTCCCTTTATTTAAGTTTTATTCATTTCAGAATTGGGTAGTATTTTCCTCTCAAATTTAATTAATGAGTACTTAGGAAATTTATTTGAGAGCCTTTATTGCACTGAAAATTATGAGTTACTGTTCTGAATAAATAGAACTAACGTGAAATTTATTTGGAATTGTTTAGTTTTATTTTGAGCACTTAATTAAATTCTGACCAACGTTGATTTTAATTAATTGCCATGAGATGCTTAATTTTATTTATGTTATTTTGCTTTTGCCCAACGGTGATGCAAAATTAAGTTTTCCGCTGCGCTATTTGAGCTAAGTCATTTTGCTTCTGCCCAACGGTGATGCAAAATTAAGTTTTCCTCTGCGTTATTCATACTAAGTAATTTTGCTTCTACCCAATGGCTATGCAAAATTAAGTTTTCTGTTGATTTATTGATGCTAAGAAATTTTGCTTCTGCCCAAAGGTGATGCAAAATTTGATTCATGAGATTTCATTTAATTGTTTTATTTTGCTCTTGCCTAACGGTGCTGCAAAATTTAAGTTGATGTTAAGGTGCTTCTATTTAATATAAGTTATGTTGAAAAGGGAGCTACACTAAGTGAGTTTTAAATTTTATGCATTATTAGAATCTAAGTATCCTATTCTAATTTTTCGCTTCCGCATTAAGACTCTGTTATGCTTAAATTTGTCCTAACCAAAATGGACCAGTAAGAAATTTTTGGTTGGAGAAATTTTGGTTAGAAATAATATTATATCATTCTTGGGATTTTCTAATAACACCTTTATAAGTAATGGTAAGGTGTGCTCCAAATAAGTGATGATAATGTGAGTTTTAAGTGTCTCTAATTGGGATGGAACCAACGAGAAGTTCTGATTAGATATCAAATGTCATTCCCAAGAACTCATGATGGCTCATGTTTTAGACAATAAGAAAAGTCATTAGTAATCATTTGTCATCTTAATTAGTGAGCTAGACCTTTTCATAGGTAGTTCATGAGTCAGACCATTATTATTTATGATTTTTCCTTCGTTTCTGCCCAACGGTGATGCGAAGTAGAATTATTAAGTTTAGCGTCAACATGATGTAAATCTAACATATATGGTTTTCTATCATGGTAGATTGTTATTCGCGTTTTATCGTGGATATCAACATTGTTAAGTAATATCCCATTCAGCCATAAGTTTTCGGCTAATTTCAGTACCCTATAAGCAATATGAATAAGATTACTATTCATACACACAAATTTGACTCTCATTAGATAAGGCTTCAGAAATTTAGAATGATGAAGATAATCCAACAATTTTCTCATCGGTTGAATGGCTAATAGAGCAACTTGATTAAAAGAAGTATACCTTCTGTGATCATGCTAATAGGGATGCGGGGAGAAATCCATAAGTCAAAATTTTCAAGAACATCTAGCATGGATTAGGACTTTTGAGTCCACTCCCTAAGTAGTTGCTTCTAGAGTAAAGTGGACAATGATCTAGTTCAAAGAAAAGAGTTGTGTGTTTAAGTAAATGAGTTGGTGAGTCTAAGATGAATTACTATTGCCAACATAATTATAAGATAAAGTGGAGTATAAACATCATAAGAGATCATCGAATTGTGGCATACCTCCATTATTGATGAGTTTTGTTCCACTTATAGCTAAAGGGTATTGTATAAAGAGTACCGCTCAGAAAGTAGAAACTTTATAAGTAATTCATCTCGCATGATATCGTAGGATTAAGACTATTGCCTCCTCACGACCTCACTTATTATCTGTTTCTAATAGAGTCAAAACAGTGAATTATTGTGGGTTCACATTCAAAATGTGACTAAAAGAAAACTTACGAAGGAGCTTCAGCTTATGCTCATGGTAGATGAGGCAAAAGAATAAGAGAAAGTTGATAACACTAAAATAGTGGTACATAAGTATTGTAAGAAAGTATTGAGTAATAGTATCTAAATTTTAGTACATTGGTTCTTAAGGATATAACTAATTATGCACATGAGTATGAGCTCTCATTGGCAAAGTCTTGATCATTAGTGCATTGATAAGAATCCAATGAATCATTTGCCATATGCTTAGCCTAAATCTATGTCCCTTGAGGATATGTCAGGATCTGAAGGTTATGTAAATTTCTTTGGATCTGGGGGAGCAATTCACATAAAGTTCTCTGACAATAATTAGTTGGGACATTAGAATCCTATAAAAGTTTGAGTTCGTTTCAATCATGAGGCACAGATTGAGAAAGTGAAATCTAGAATGTGTGTTTTGAGTAAAGTTTGCAGCCTTATGAGCATGTTGTCGACATTTTCTTAGGAATAATGAAAATAATCTAAGATAAGTCCTGAGATAAGTCTTGGAGTTACACATAGACAAACGGATAATGTTGAAAGCTGATATAAGTTCTTTCATCAGCATTAAGTTATGACTTCATCCACGAATCCATTAATGAGAGTTGATCAAAACCTGGATTACTTTACCGATAAATTCACATTTTGAGGGGGAGATTAGAACGTCTCGTTAAGATAGAGATGGTGCCCGCTCCATCATTCTGAAGATAAGAATTATAGTTGGAAATTTAAAGCATAAACATATGTGTTTTAGATGGTGCTACAGAAAATAAGTATACTCTGATAAGATGCCACCAAATTATAAATCCCTATGCATGTGTATTCATTAAAATCATAAGCTTCCAATTTGAGATGGTACTATTATATTTCAATTACATACATTTCAGATAAATATTTCTTGGTCAAGCAAGGTCTAAGTAGATTGGTGGGAATAGAAATAATAATTCCACATGAGACAATCACCAAAACCTAAATGCCTAATGGATTTCCTAACCGAGTCAAAACAGTGGATCATAAGGGTTCACATATGCATTAGTGACTCTAAGAAAGAAAATATTGCTACTCATGATAAGTGACTCATAATTCAATGAATTGAGCTTGACACTTGTTGCTCATTATTTTGAAGAGCCATGAGTGTCTATATTATGGTACGTAAATTTTAGAGGGATATTTCATAATGTTCGTTAATGTCTTTTCCTTCAGTAATTCATATTATCTCGATAATTTTTATTATGTCTTCGAATAATAAGATACATCGAGATAGGTCCAAAGATTTACTAAGTCTGACTCGAAGAAAGTATTAAGTTTGACTTAAGAGGCATGTAGTGATAAAGGTGTAAGATATAATAACTCTGTCATTCTTGATGTTTGAGTCAAGTGCAATAAGTTTACTTAAGTTTATTGAGAGCCCTTAATGTTTAAACCGGGATTTTGGCAGAAATGAATCTAGGATTGGACCCCTAGTAAACTTCTAATAAAAGTTTTGCATTATTTGCATAGCACTAAGGCATTATATGCTCACGAATTAAGAATTTGATAGCCATAAGATTGTTGGTTGTTCAGGTGCTAATTTTACAAGGAGTGTTGAAATTAGAAATTCCACATAAGTCTTCACTCTTGCTCGAGTCTAGGGGAGCTATATTGTGGAAGGCTCCAACCAAGCTCGCTAAGGAATAAGTGACATTTCAACTTAGTCGTGACATATTTTTGATCCTATCAGAAATTAATAAATTAAGAAATAAGTTTTCAGCATGAGATCAGGTTGAGTTATCAGACAATTTTCCTTAGATTAAGAAATTGATCCCGGAATCACCATAAGAAGTGCAGTTTAGTTTTGAGTAACATGTCTAGTGGTATTGCCAAACACATGACATTGTGAAAGAAAGATCCAAAATCATATATAGTATAATATTTAAGCTCATGCTCTAATGACGTAAGTCGATGCTCAGCATATAATTGTTAAGGGTTGAACATCATTCAGGCTATGTTTCCTAATTAAATGGTTGTCTCAATTTGTGCCCGCTTTATGAGTTGTGACGACTTGTGTTTTTAGGATAATTGAGATCTCAAATCCGTGATTCTGAACACATGTTGTTTTCTTATTACTAAATGTGCATGATGAAGTTGAAAACAATTTGCACATAAGGACCATAAGTAAGTTGGTCATCTCCCATAGTGTCTAAGTGATTAGAGTAGGATGACGTATCGTGGGCAATGAAGTTGCAATGGTGTTTATTGACTATTATGATGCGTTACCTCGTATGTTTTTCTACTACAAATGGAACTTAATATAAGCCTTACGATCAAGGGGGAGAATGTTGGAATTGATCTTGGCTTAGTCAAAGAGGACCTAATCCTAAAGAGGCTAACTGCCCATGAGAATAGGACCACGTTGGACCAAGCATTGCCTATGATCAGTGAGCCCATCCAACTGCTAAGAGGTCAGGTCCCAGACCACCACGAGCTATAAGAAGGGGGCAACCACTCCTTTTCTGAGTGAGTAAATTAGCATTATGTCTACCCAAACCTCTGATCAGATTAGCTCGCGAAATGGCACTGAAGACCTCCGTCGTTTCTTGTCTACATCTTTATCACGCCTGCATCGAGCAGGCGCGGGTCGTCAGCGCCTCTAAGAGGATCTACAGATCAAATAGTAAGTAATTAAGTTCTAATCAATTGAGTTCTTATTATATGTTCATGTAATTAGACTATAAGATTCTGCTAATTAGTAACTCAGGATTTCCTACAGAGGAGAGTTGAAGGAGCTGTTTTGATTTGGAGAGTAGGAAATGAAGAGTATGTTGGAGTAAGCCTCTCAGTATGGAGAGGAATATGTTTAGAGTCAAATTGAGAGTTAAACAGAAAGCTAAAAATAGCTACTCCCTTGGAGATGCTAACTTGAAATCTTTGTCTGGTATCTTTCCCTTGCCTTGTCTCGACCTCCTGATCGATGCAAGCTTATTTCAGCTATCTATCTTGTTTGCTCCTACTGCACGTACAGTATACTGCAATTGCAGGTAGCTAGCTAATTAGCCATCCTATTCAAGTACAGTAATGTAGAATGATGAGTTGAATTGGTATTTGTTTCTATCCTGCATGAAGAGAAACCTGCTTTAATGTTCGTTCATTGACTTTGGAGTGACAGTTAGCAGATAGCTGGTTGCCAATTGACCACCTACTTACCGATCACGATCACGACCTCGATCATGACACTTGCAGTAATGCCAACTGCCCCCAATGCAACAAATTGCAAACGTGCCTGCATCGATCAAGGTATAGCTAGGTATCCATGCATGCATCATGACGCGCGATGGAGCAGCTAACTAGGTCATCCCTCTGGGCCACCGTAGTGAAGTTACTTGTGTCATTTTCCGGTCGCCCTTATCGCCCGGACGATATGATCCACCAAGTTGCATTGCATGCTTGATCGATTATTATTTGCGATAGATTATACTTCGGCACCACGTCCTTGTTGCTTGTTGGTTTACTCTGACTTTGTGCGTGCGACGCGCGCCGTGATAAATGCAACTACCGACTCTCAAAATCTCGCCCACAAGATCGATCCTAACAAAAATCATGGATTAAACACTTTAAGAGATATTTATTTTAATGATCTAGCTCTTAGCACATAGCTTTTAATATGAGTGACCCTACACGTTATCCCTTTGCAATCTCGACGTTCGTGTATAAGACTATCTTTTGAATAAGAGATAAATCTTCACTTTTTCACTGTTTATGGATTAAAAAATTAAAAAAATTTATGAGCTAGCTAAGAGTTAGTCTTTGAAGGAGGTCTTGTATCACTGTGAAGTGTGAACCGCAGGCTAAGCTATCTCTTGTTAGCTGAAGGCCTGGAGCTCGGCAGCCGGCCTTTTCTAAGCAGTGAATGTGGATCTGAATGACCAGAGTGGTTGATTGTACAGAAAATCCGAGTAAAATCCTTGTGGGACTCCTATGCCTCATGTCTAGCCGCCGCCTCTATTAGGTACTGTATACTCGATCCTATGCCTCAACTTCTGAGAGACGACGATGCATGCACGCGTGAAGTCAGCTAAGTTGAGAGGAGCATTGAAATGTACACGATGATAGCTAGTGGTAGCACCCGCAATGGTAGCTAGTGCTACGGCACCCGGATCAGGATCGGATGCGCGCGCTTTCATTTCATTTACTACGAGCACCCACCACCCACCCACAGTGTAGTCGAGGTCTGAAAAATCATTTCAGCGCCACCTAGCTAAGATGCTTGAATTCATCAGGGCAGCTTTAGTGTGGACACTACTAGAAATTGCTAGCGAAGGTCACACCAGCTGGTAAAACTATAGTACATATTGCTTTAATATTATCCACTTATAGTCAATACTAAGACAGGCTCCACGCTGAATAAAAATCTCTTCTTCCCTACCTTTTCTCATCCGTGACATTTCCTTCCCGGGAGTGCCATGGCACTTCCTTCCCATCTCTTCTCTTCCTCCGAATAACCAATCTGCTGCCCATCGTGAGAAGCAGCTCAGAGGATGGCGCTGGTCAAGCAAATCTGTAGGTCTTGCAGGCATGGGGAGGCAGAGCGGCGCAACAACGCAGCAAGCTAGGCGAGGCGCAGTCCCTTCAGCATGGAATGGACTCGGCAAAGGGGGCGGCGGAGCTGACGCGGTAAAAGAAGAGGTGTCCTACCTCCGTGCGGCCGACGGATCGAGAGAGTGCGGCTCGTAGTACGCGTCACAGCTGGTGTCTATCTGTGTGCTGGGGTTCTTGGCGCAGCTGCCCTGTGTGGATTTGCTTTCCTACAAGCTCACATGGTACGGTTGCCTTTTTTTGTTTTTTTTTGGATTTGACCTATATCATAGATGCAAGATGTCGATCTAAATATGGTCAAGTAAAAAAATTAATTCTTTTCATGGTTATAAAATTCTCATGCTATTAATAACGAATAATTTTACATTGACACTCTCTGCTAATACATGATGATTCAGCTTAAATATTACAATTAAAAAGGCACGAAGTGCTACACGGTGGACATATTATTAAGATGGGATTACATATGAAGCTAAGCTTGTCGATTCCCAAATTTCTGTCATATGTGCTCGACCAAGTCAGCCTTGAGTTGATGATGCGTTTCTCAATCATGAATAGCGTCATTTGCTTCTAGTAACATGGAGAATTCATGAATTGGACCATGATTGGACCCTGCCAAAGGCTGAGACCTTCCCTAATCATACCGATTGTCTTCATCCCGCACATCATATTGCTCATTTTCAATGTACCACCTCATAGAAATCTCTCTCATCTTCAACTATCATGTTGTGCAGTATAATACATGTGTACATAATATCTGCAAGTGCTCTTCTTTCCAAAAACGTGCAGGGCCTCATAATATCACAAATTGAGCTTGCAAAACTCCAAATGCCCTTTTAACATCTTTTCTTGCGGCTTCTTGTCTTTGTGCAAACAATTTATGCTTCTCACTGTAAGGTAATAGGATTGTCTTCACAAAGGATGCCCGTTCAAGGTAGATGCGTCAGCTAGGAAGTAGCCCATATTGTATTGGTTTCCATTCACTGTAAATTGAACAGACGGAGCACTTCCTTGCAATATATTTGTGAATAATGGTGATTAATTCAGGACATTAATGTCATTGTTCGAACCAGGGCAACCAAAAAAAGTATGCCATATTCATAGGTTATGTGAGGCAACTGCTTCAAGCATGATTGTTGGTACTCCCTGATCACCACGAGTATATTGGCCTTTTCATGCTACGGGACAATTTTCCCAATGCCAATGCATACAATCAAGACTACCTAGCATTCCAGAAAAGCCACGCGCTTCACTAACAGACAGTAGCTACCGAGTGTCTTCTTCGGTGGGTCTTCTTAGATATTCTGAACCAAAGTTCACTCTAATGCCTTTTACAAATTTAGCCAAGCACTCAATGGTAGTGCTTTCAGCAATACGTAAACCTTCATCCAATAAATCTGCAGGAGTGTCATAGGCCAACATTCGTATAGCTGCGGTGCACTTAAGTAGAGGTGAAAAACCAAGCTTGTCAAAGGCATCCATTCGTTGATGAAAATATGGAGACCACTCACCAAGGATGCGCACAATACCCTCAAAAATATGCCTCCTCATCCTGAACCTCCGCCTGAACTGAGCTTCAGTGCACACCGGGTTATCGCGGAAGTAGTTAGCTTCTAATCTCTTGTTTGCTTCTTCTCGTTTTCGATCTATGTACCTTCTCCTGCCACTTTGTGGCAGATTGGTATTGCCAATCATATCTGCTTGAATCCCTGCTTCATGCTCCGCCTCAATCTCTGCTTCAATATCTTCCTCAAGCTCTGCTTCAATCTCAGCCTCAAATGGGTCATTCATGAGCTCCCACATGAGCCTCTCAGGTTACACTCACTGTTGGAAGCCTATGAGTTTTGGTGCTGAGAATTGGACTGGGTGGACATGTTAGAAGTGGCCTGCCTTGCTGCTGCCACCCCTCATTATATAGAAATAGAAGGAAGCACTCCCAACGGCTAGTTTAGCAACGACTAGATGTCCAACAACTACTTTTTTAGCAGGCAGCAGCTAGAGACGAACAAATTTATATTGCTTAGTACACAAAGTTGCTCAGTACAACTCAAAGCTGCTCATTAGTACAACATAAAAAGGTACTGATACAACATAAAGCTACTGGTACAACACAAAGCTACTAGTATAGCAGGCAGCTATTGATACAACATAAAGCTACTTTTATTCAGGAGAACAACTGCATTTCCATATACTTCAGTACACTCTCATGGCGTTGTCGTCGTGCATCATCATATCCTGAAGTATCCACCGCCATCAGGTCCAGGTACTTGCTCAACAAATCTGTCTTTGCTTTCTCTTTTGCAGCCTTTTCTTGGGACTCAGCTGCCAGTTTCATTGCTTCTGCTTTCTTCTCTACTGCTTCATAATAAAGTCTCATCTTCTCAGTTTTAAGTGTTTCCAAATTATATTCAGTTCTGCACTTCTTCTCTTTGCCTTTCAGTCTATCTTTGGCCTTCTTCTGTCCTTCTGGGCGCTCACGTGGTTCTACCTCCTCAATGTCTTGGTTCGAAGAAGTGTAAGCCCCTGACTCAGTGTGCTTTACTCTCTTGCTCGTATGTAAGTCTTGGTTCTCTGATCTATTTGCCCATTTTGGTTGGTCCCTAACTGCCTTCCACCAGTAATCCAATGTGAACGGTTTATCATGTGCCTCTCTTTTATATACTGCATGAGCTTTCTCCGTAACTTGGTCATCAGATTCACCACTACCATGTGTTCTCTTCATTCTAATCCAACAGCCATTGAAGTGGACTATCAGCTTGTTTGTCTTAGTGTAGTGGCTTTTGCACTGTGAAACTGTCCTTCTTCGATCCACACGAACATTGCTATTGAACTCTGCCACAATTTTCTTCCAAAAGTCATTCCCCTTTTGTGCATTGCCCTTGACTGAATCAACAGAATTATGTAGCCATGCACTAACTAATTTCATATTCTTTTCTTCAGTCCAATTCATACGCCCTCCTTTCTTTTCATCATCACTATTATCACTCCATACCTGGGTGCTGACACCTTCATTATTGTTTTGTGATGCAGGAGAAATTGGTGAGGCTGGACTTGATCCAGCACCACCGAGACCAAAAGCCATAGGCTCAACTGACCATGAAGATTGACCACCTTCACTTGGACCTCCTCTTCCAAATGCACGAGGAGAAAAGTTGTAGTTGGCTTCATATGGGTTGCTGTGGTGAAACCCTCCGAATGGTGGGTATGGAGGCATGCCATAAGGATTGAAGTTTCCTGGAAAGGGAGATTGGAATGGTTGGCTGAATTGTGGTGGGATTGCAAACTGTGGTGGTGGGTACAGCGGGATGGATTGGCTGTTCTATTTTGTTGCTCAGGTGAGGAGTTTGAGGGATTGAAGCTAGATGAGTCTTCCATGCGATTTTCTTAGCTTTTCGTAGATGGTTGAATTCAGGATATTTTTTTTGAAAACTTGGATTCAGGATATGAGCTATGGATGTGTCAACTTGTGTGTATTTGTAGAAGCAGCAACAGATCCAACGGCTAGTTGTCAATGGGAGGGTCACTGCGCAGACCAACGGTATGCTTCTCTCCCAACGGCTAAGCATTAACTATATGAATAAAATAATCTATGCACCGGGTGTTCAAAGTTGACACAAGTGCCTCAACTACCTTTCTCTCTCTTCTTTGCACCTCCCTGGAAAGCACGTTGCAGCTGCCCTTATCTGCCGCCCGCAGCGTTCAGGCGTCGATGCTGAAACCAATATGGATGAATAAAATATTACGGCGTGACTCAATTACCGTCTGACGATGATGGATGGAGGACAAGGTCCAACACCCATTCACCTGAAAAATGATAATTATTTTAGTGGGCATCCATGACTACCCATACCTCGATGCTAGAATTTTGGAACTCAGCATCGGTACTCACAGTGGTAAAAGATGCTTCAACAGGAAAGAGAAGATTGAAGCGTCGAATTTTACCCACACTGCGGGTGCCCTGAGTACTGACGGGACGAGCATGGATGTTGCTACGATGCCAAGGCCGAACCGATACGAGACGAGGGTACCACCGGTACTAGCTAGGGGTCGGTAGCAAGCAGGGCATTAAGTTGCCAGCCAACCTCGGAAACAAGGGACCAAAATGTCAAAAGGCTATGAATCACTGCTACGCTGCAGGCACCCTGCTGGCAGCTACAGGAGGATCGGAGGTCAAAAACAAGCAGCGGAATGAGCGGGAACTTGGCTTTCTTCGGATCCTGCTAGTTTCTGCGCTTGCCTGCATCTATAGGCAAAATGACATCCTGAACCGAAACCTCATCATGTAAAGTCACGACGACGTTGCAGATGAACTAGCGGAACGGGCCTAACGGCGATGGAGAGGAGGGCTGCAGCCCCTTCTAGAATTTTTATGCCCTTGAGGTCGCCCTCTGGCTGGACCACGATCCCGCTCGAGAGCTAGAGCGACGGCCAACATCAGAGACGGCCCTTTCCCAAGGACCGCTGCTGCCGCCATCTCCTTCCTTCCTTGTACCGCTTCTCCTCTGAACAATCTGGTTTCAACTCTGCATTTTATACTAGTATAACTATAAATATAAATATGGTCAGATCGAATAGGATCGCGCCAATCAATTGAATGCACGCGCGAGATCTCGATCCCGGCCCATTATTGACTGGTATCTCTGAAAAACCCGTGTAGAGCGAATAGGATCAGCGAGATTTTGGTACGGTACTCGACGAATAAGATAAGCAGCAAAAATACAGATTAGTTATTCATCCACTGGAAACAGACCATGCCTGCGTAGATCAGAATCTCGCGCGTGCATTCAATTGATTTTCTAGTGCTGCACGTCTCGTGGCCCAAGGACACACGCAGGTCATCTCATCTCTGCGTAGATCAGAACAAGAGGTTTTAATCAGGCGGACACGACGGGGCAGCAGCAGTAGAACTGGAGGTCGGGCTTGGCGGTGCAGAAGCCCTTCTGCAGCAGCCCGAGGTTGATGCAGTGCTGCGTGCACTCCAGGACGTTGCAGGGCACCATCACCTCGCACACGGGGTTGTCATGCTCATGCATCACCATCTCGCCTCCTGCTCCACGCGACGAAACAAGATGCGCCACCATTGCCAGAGCAAACAACGACGGCGCTGCCATTGCACCTCTCCTCTGCTTGCTGCTTCCCCGTGGTCTGGTGGTATTCTCGGTGAACCCTGCTTTATTATGTATAAATATGAATGTATAGGGCCTTGTTGCTAGCATTACAAACCTGGCTGTCATTTTTATTAAATGCTGAGATTTGTCTCATCATCTCTATCCATCCCTATCTTCCTCGCCCATTTTTGAGGTGTCGTCGTATCCGATCTTAAAAGTCTGATATGTTTTTGATTAATCACCACGATTTTAGCAACCTGAACGAGTAAGTACTAAGCGGATAACACAGAATAAATAATTCGTTAATTTTGTCCGCTGGAGCAAGTTCTTAATTGCGAGTTTACGTCATACAGCATGGCAGCACGATTTTTCCTTTTTTCTTTCTTAAAAA
This sequence comes from Panicum miliaceum, assembly GCA_032594955.1. NCBI lineage: Eukaryota > Viridiplantae > Streptophyta > Magnoliopsida > Poales > Poaceae > Panicum > Panicum miliaceum. Next base: position 1,045,754 of record CM064061.1, on the reverse strand, counting down.
AAATAGAGAATCGATCTTTTCCATTCACAGCGCATTAAATTTGCAATCGGCTTATTATTTTTTTCTTCAAGATATCGTCCTAATGGTTGTGGTTCCGGCAACATATTGCAGTATGCGGGTACGCATTGCAGCAGTAGGGTTAACACATTGCTGCAAATTCCCAACCAACCGTCAGAGGCCAAATGCAGCGAGTTCCAATTGAAACATATAAAAGTTACATATGATACAGCATAAATAAAAATAGAACAGGAGGCCACCTTTCAGCCAAAGTTCTATTCTTCCTTTTTTGTTTCTGAGCTACACAAACGACCTATCAGGATAAATACAACACATCCACCGACTCGCTGCACTAAGTACTTAAACAGCTCAACCGTGACAGGCAACCAGCTGCCGCTGCTACTACTACTCACTCTTATTTGCCTGAGTACAACACAACGGCCCACGACACCAAGCTCACCAGCATCTTATGCCTCGATCGGACAAATCAATCACCGGGTTACGAAAAAAGCTACCTAGATTCATTATTTTTGTTGTTTTTTTGTTATTTCCACACCTTGACAGAGTGGTCATGGCTTGCAGAAGCTACCATCCCGGTGACTGGTGACTGTGCCAGTGCGGCAATTAGACCTTCATGAGCTTGTACTGTCAGGCTCTGGTTCTTCACCATGTTCCATACCTCCAGAGACTGCATGATAAGAATTTTAGTGAGAAAACTTCCAAAAAAACATGTTAAAGAGCCATGTGACATGAGTACATTGCAGACAATGCCCCTTTGACCCTTGAGTAGGGAAAAGTGGTACTGCTAACAAAACTGGACAATATACAGTGCACTAACAAGATTCTAATTGCATCTCGTTGTTAATACTATCTCTGAATGTCGTTTCAACGCCTTCACTACTTGACAAGTGTATCCCATTCTAAGATTTCTTGGCAATTACACCTCTCATTTGTTCCAGCTTTACCCTACATCAATTCTATAGTCTACCCTTAACAAGCTTCTGATTGCATCTCATTGATTAAAACTCCCTCTGAATATGTTGTTTAAACTTATTTACAATTTGATAAATGTACGTCAATCTAAGATTTCTAGGTAATTTTACCTCATTTGTTCCAGTTTTATCCTTCATCAATTCTATCATTGACTAACTTCTTTTCCGTGCCTTGTTTGCCGAGTGCACTTTAGATAGGATTAATTAATTGAGGTCAGGATGGTCCATACACCTCGACTCCTTAGTTCCTGTGCCCCACTCTAAAACATCTTACGCATTTGTGATCGTGGGGATTAGGAATAAACGTCCAGCATCAAGTGTATTGGACTACATATTCTTGTCAGCAGAGACGAGATAAAATAACTACCACAGCTAGGAGACACAAGTTTAGCAGTAGAAACACACAACGACATACACTTCCTCAAAACGGCTGCTTTGTAGTGATGGCTAGGTGCAATAAAGTCACAATTACCTGGTAGCCTCCGATAACCAAGAGATTGGTATAGCTTGGGTGGAACACACAGGAATGGAACTTGTTTCCATTGGAGCTAAGCTCATGAATGCACTCTCCTGATGATATTGACCAAACCTTAACTAGGTCCTGACTGACGGAGGCAAGATATTCCCCGCTGTTGTCCCAGCACACTGACTGCACATCAGTGTTATGACCCTGAGATTACAAATCAAGTACTTCAGTTTCACATCATAGAAAAAAGAGAGGAGCTTCACTACTCCAAAACAGAGAGAAAATTATATCTTAATGCAGTTATACCAACAGTATGTCAAGGAATTTGAGATGTGCATGTGCAAGGTTCTAGTGAAGTAAAATGTAGCAAGGGAACTTTTCAAACAGAAGAAAGAGAACCTGCAGAGTGTATTTTTTTCCATGCGTCTCAATATCAAATATGGAAACCACGTTTTCAGCAGCCGCGGCTAAATATTGTCCAGCATTAGGTTGAAACCGAACTTGGGCAGTACCACCCTGTACAAGACAGTCAGATAAAACTGTGAGTTACTAAATTCATACTTTTTTTTTCAAACACTCATTCTACTAAATTCATACTTATTTTTTTCAAACATTCATTCAGAAAACTTCAAAAGGATGGAAGGAATATTGACAACCTTTATGCCATGCATACACGTAAGCTGGGTCACATTCCAGTACCGGATTTCACCATTGCCATCACAAGAGCACAGAAGATCTGTTTTCTTTGGATGGAAATCTAACGATGTGACCTGGAAGCTATGCCCGGTGAAGGTGTGCAGAGAGAATCCAGGCTGCAAAACATTTTAGCATAAGCAATACTGTACCACATGCAAACAAAAACTTAAGATTCAAGGCAAAGCAAGTAACACATACAGCATATTTTACCCATTATATTGGTGCACTGAACTAGGATGTTCATAGTATAGAACATAATTTGGAAGATCAAGAAACAAAAGGAAAAAATATTTATATGTCAATTCATTCATGACATGGTTGCACCTTGTTACCCTTAGTGCCCTGGGGACAATATGGATTAGTTATGATCACATTACGGCATCCACTAATACTCAAACATCTACATCTGTACTAGTGTACAGAGAGCAAAAGCATAATTGTAACGTTGCTATAGGAGGAATAATAGCAGTACAGCACAATATCCATAAACCCTATCAAGGTCAAGTAACTTACATCTGCAGCATTCCAAAGTTTAATAGTTCTATCGAAAGATGATGTTGCCAGGTGATTAGAGTTTGGCCTGAAACGGACATCAGTAATAATAAGGCCATGCTCTTCTGATGTATACTGTGTCTGGAAATTTTCCATGTTCCAAAGTACAGCCTACAGCAAAAATAAAGTACACCAGTCTCAGAACATCAGAGGTTCCAAAAAAAAGTGCAACTTCTAATGGAACCAAAATCATAATTGCATGAGAGTTTTACCTTCTTTTCATGTCCAGCGCTAGCCAAAATCTTGCCATCCGAAGAGAAGTGGCAGCAAACAACTTTGCTGTTGCTTGTGCGCCAACAATTAACTTCACTGAAAGTAAAACCTAGAAACAAAAGGGCATGTCATTTGATGTTTGCAAAAACAATCAAGAACATCACAAATATTACCTTTCGAAGTGGTCGGGTTAGGCTCTGCAGGACTTCTTTTGAGTGCAGCAAAAATATCCCTCGCATCACCATCGTCATTGGATAAGAAGGATTCAACATTATCATCCAAAGAGCCCACATCACCAAACTGCTCAAGATCATCCTGTCACATAGAGCAATCAGGTTACCAATCCATATCATATAAAGATTGTTTACATCCGGGGGTATACTTTAAAGCTTAAATTAAGAATAAAAGCTCTAACCATTTGATTTGAAGAGGATGCAAGTCCAGTTCCATCCGCACCATACATCATTAAATTCTTCGGAACATGGCGCATATTACCAGCCATTCCAAGTCCATCCCCAGGCGTATGTGTGGATGGTGTAGATGGTGGGGAATTTGTTGAAGGACCCACAGTGTTTCCTGTGCCAGTACTATTTGCTGGTCCTGATGATGTAGGCTGCTTTCGTTTTCTATTGTTCTGGAAATAACAAATAATTACAGAATATGGAGCATATATAAGATAAATGGCAAGCATATTGTTTCTTAATAAGAAACAAATTTGCAATAACTCACGCAATTGAAACAAATAAACGGACAAATATCTGAGTGCTCAGTATTAGTCATCACAAAAGTGAAATACTTTTCCAAGGATTATAGAGTATATGCACTTGTTAAAGAAACAAATTCTTTGTTACAGTATGCAAATTTACATATCATGTTCTCCAAACTGGTCTCCGATGTATAAAAAGAAGCCACTATTCAGCATAACTGAATGGTGCCTGCATGTCCGGTTCATGCTGTTACATCAAAGGGATATTGTCTGCTATACCAATAATACTACAATATGCCACTTAATTCATGGAAGCTGACAAAGAGCACGTCATTCTATATATTTAGCAAATACTAGTTGGTGGGGGCTGGGACAAATTTCGAGCTAGGCAGGCTATCATGCATTATGTGATTGCTTTAAGGAGCAAATGGCACAGAAGGATAATTGCACCAATCAGGCCCATGACTACATGGACCCTGGCATGCCATGCTAGCATGGTGCCTTAAATTAGGATCGACCAATCTGGAGTCTTTGGAAATCAGAACAAATGCTCCTTTTCTTCTACTTATGTTTTATTGTTCCCTTACTATTTTTTTGCCTTTTGCTATGCAGCTTGCGGAGTTGTTACAATAAGAACCATGGAATTTCCAAAGAAGACCATAGTACACTCATGGAACCACCCCCGTTTTGAGAAGAATGGTAAAATGCACATCACAGCACCATCTAGTGTTCTTTTAAGGCATTCTCAGATAAACATCTTAATTCCAATGGCACTCTACATCTAAGTGTTTCACGTGCACCAGTAGATGCACGAGGGGAAAAGACCACATGTGAGTTAACAAACAAGAATAGAACATGAAATACGTAGGTTGGGCATACTGTCACTGTCAGTACCTGCTGCATTTGTTGCTGCTGGTTCTGCTGCTGCTGCTGCTGCTGCTGTTGTTGGTTCTGCTGCTGCTGCTGAAGCTGTTCCTGTGGTTGCTGTGAAGATGTCTGCTGCATGTGGATACTTTTTCAGATATTGTGAGATCCTGACAAACTAGAGCCAGAAAATGTACAGATTCAAAAGACAAACTCAATGAAAGCACACATCTAAAGCAATCCGACCTTCATGAGATACTCTTGGTCTGGTCTGACTTTGGGTGAACTGGATTGCATAGGGGAACTAATGCACACATCAGTTCCAGCAGGTTGTCCATCTTTACCATTCAACCCACTCCTAGTCAGCGCTGTAAGTCTACGGGGATCAATATCCCCATAATTAGTTGAGTTGCCAAGGTTCCCTTGTGCTTGGGCCTGTGCTAAGTATTGCTGCTGCTGCTGTGGTGACATAAGTTGGAACTGTGACTGTGTTGAAAGAAATGGCTTCTGCATTTGAGCACCTAGATTCGGCCGCAATTGATCAATTCCCTGTAAGATGGTTGCATGGATATTCATAGGAGGTCAGATTCCAAATAGAGACATGGGTGTATAAGTTTTCTTTTTTTGTTGCTGATGCTGCAGAGCTTACAGTTAATGGCCAGCCTTTCAATGGTAAACCGCTCACACCTTGGTTCAGTCCTGTTGAAAACAGAAGGTATCTCAGAAATGTATGATAATCTTGAAATGAATGCTTCACATTATATACACAAGACCCCCTAAAAAAAACCTGAAAAATTATATACACAAGAGAGTCCCCAATCAATCAAAAGAAAAAACATTGTAGTTATTTACCACTTGCTAAAATATACATCTGTTACAACATTATACTGGTATGGCACAATTTAAGCTGTCAAAAGTAAATAACAACAAAAACTTTTAGTCCCAACTCCTAAAGAAGTTGGGGTAGGCTAGAGACAAAACACAACAAAAGCCAGAAGAGAGGATAAAGAAAAGGTAAAAAGGAAAAAAACGATATATCAGTGATAGTATCATAGTAAGATAGTAAGAGAGGCATCTTAATATCCTGTTCAGCAGGCATGTGGAATGCTGATTTGGGGGATGGAAACTAGTGCTATAAGCTACATTTGGGGGACCATGTTGATGTCCAAAACATCACTTATCCCATCATTTGTGACTGCAGCGATAAAGGTCAGGTGTTCTAAATAAGGTGCCTGTATATCAGAGTGCTTGCTTTAGCAACAAAGGTGGAACTCGCAACAAACAGGGGAAAGGGCTCACCTGCACCACTCAATCCAGGTTTAGGCTGAATTATTCCCTGTCCATATAAGGATGATGGATCCATGGGCAAAGATCTCTGAGGTACTCCCATGTTACCTTCGTTCTTAATATCCTGTTAGAAAGAACACTCAAGTTATCAGCATACATTTAGTGAACTAGTGGAAGAACTTGTAAACTGAATAAACAAGGTGTAACCAATAACCTACAATTGTTTGCTGATTCCGAGCCTGGATTTGCTGCAGAGTTGTAGACACATTTCCAGGAGTCCCCGGAACTAATTGCCTAATTCCACAACATGGTAAGTTGTGTGAGTACCGCAAACATATCAGTTTTAGCTTATCCTTATTTTTTCCTTTTGTAGAAGTGCATAAGAGAAAAATGGGGGTTGGTAGATCACCCTGCATGGTTTGTTGCAGCTGACTTCAGAAGAGCCATTCTACTAGCATCAAGAAGCTGTGATCCCTCAGAGTCCATTGAATGTGGGTGCTTCAAGCGCTCTTCATACATCTTGGCAGCTAAAACACTAGCTGTTGATGGCCCCAAAATGCCATCAGAGTTTAAAGCATTTATTGGACCATTAAGTGAAGGATGGCTTGCATTAGTACGCTGAAGTTGAGCATGTCTTTGCTGCATAAGTTGCAATTGCTGCATCTGCATCTGCTGCTGGTGCTCTCTTGCTTTTATTTGTTGTGCCTATATATCCAACAGATTTACAATCAGTGAGATCAAAACAACAACAGATGCATTGTAATTTAAGCAATCCCAAGCTACCTCTAGGTATGCCGCTGCAACTTCAGAATGCTTCTCGTTCGTCCTTGCTATGAATATATCCCAAAAGACAGACCACCACTCAAAGAGAAACCCTCCAGGAGCATCAATTGCTGCATTGCAATTCACAAGTCAAGTATGACATAATGATACTTCGAATAGGCTACAAAATCTTTTAGACCCAAAGCAAGATAGGTAAGCTGGAGATGAAACCCAACAAAGGCCACGAAAGAGCATAAAAAATAGGTAACAGAAAGAGTAGCAGTAGTAACTGATAGCCTATAGCTCATCGTTCGGGCAGATGGATTGCTCATTTGCAGGCTCTACTATCCAAACTTCAAAGATAGTTATTTGGGTATATTCTAGGGGTGCGAATTGGTGACCCTTAGGTGCACCTCCAACCCTCTTTAGTTCAAATATTTGTGCTACTTTTCTAAAATAGGACCTCATTTTGGAGAAGCAGCACAAATATTTAAACTAAAGAGGATTGAAGGTGCACCTAAGGGTCACCAATTTACACCCCTAGTATCTTCATATTACATTCTCTTGAATCTCTCTGTGCTGCCTCTTACCATGTAAGGTTTCATCAACTCAAAGAGCAAGCGACAAAGTAATTATTGAACTATTTGAACCTTCTGAAAAAAGGCTTGAGCAAAACATAGCATGTTTGAGATAATTCGATTGGATGGCACTGGATAAAATAGCAGCAGCGTTTAGCAAATCATCACTAATAGCTTATTGGTGAGTAGGAACTATACAGATGCATCATGTTTGATATATGAACGCTAGTCATGCAGCTTCTGCTTTGCATGCATCTGTGATCCATCCATACAATAACCCCATGCACTTCACAAGTACAAATGTGAGCTATTATCTAAATCAATATGCTTCGAGGCAAAAGAAGGGGGGGGGGGGGGAGTAGCAGATATAAAATGCACTATTGCATTTGGAATTCTAAGCTTATTAAATTTCAACTAGAGCACTGTTGGCAACATAACAGAAAGTTTGTTACATCACAGGATGCATCAATTCCTGAATTCATCAAATTCATGTGCATGACCATGCAAAAATGTCATAGCACGTCGCAATCCTCTCAGTAGCAACAGCTAAACTACACAACCATTATATGCCTAGATAGGAAAATAAAATCAAGTGGTTTCTCCCGATGTCATGCACCCATCTCAGTCTTCACCAACTCCTCTTTAGTCTCAAAACCACCATATTACTTTAGAACTTCTCTGCCCAAATAGCCCTCGAAAGTCAAAACTATCCAGCCCCCTTCGAATTTTACGATATATAACCCTATTTGGCTGAAAACCAATCTATAGGTCAATTCAGAAGAGTATCACGTGCCCTACTTCAGCCAAAAAATAACTCAAATAAAAAATAAACTTCCATACCGAAGCACCTAGTTAAGCTCAAAAACTGCCACTCTACTTCAAAATTCGAATTCACACCCCAGCCAATAAGTAAACTCTTGTCGCAGTCAAAACGTAAACCAGCACAAATGCGAAAGGGCAAAGTAACAGAAGCGGAGGAGATGATGATTACCGACTGGATCAGCTGCAACCTTCCCCTCTGCCATGAAGGCCTTCGCCGTCGTCTGCAGGTTCCTCTTCAGCAAATAGTCATAGATATACACGTCAAGCCTGCACCACAAGCACGAGAATCGATCAATCACAATCGAACGGGAAAAAGTCGAATAAACCAACGGGAACACACTTCAAAATCGCTCACATCTTATCCGCTTCCCAGTTGCTCTGCGCCATTCTGCATTGTTGGATCCAGCATAGGACATGGGTGTGCGCCCGACAGTTTTTGCAAAAAATTCAAGTTAGTAGGTAATATATGGTAATTGGGTCAGATCCGAGTACGAATAGCTTTGTTAGGGTTTGGGGGTGCTCCGTTTCGCACAGCGGAAGGGAAGAGAAGAGGCGGGCATACCTGGTGGATGCTCGTCGCCGGCAAAGTTCCGGGCGGAGACGTGACGAATGGCGCCGCCGCTCGCCCAGGCGTCGCCGCCCGGAAAGGAAGACCAAGGGAGGAGAGAGACAGAGGGAAGGGAAAGGCCGAAAGGGGGAAAGAAACAGAGATAGCCTGACTGGAGGGGGGGAGGGGTGGGGGGGGGGGCTGTCACCGAGCCGAGCTCGAGCGAGCCTGCCACTCCAAGCTCGAGTTCGATAGCATCTCGAGCCGAGCTCGATCCCGCCGAGCCTACAGCAAACAAAGTTATTTTTCAAAATCACAAGTGCTCGAGTTCATAGAAGAACCTGCCAACACTAAGAAAAAGACGCATCCAATAAATATTCCAGCATGGAGGTGCAAAAAAGAAGACACGTCATCCCTTGTTCTTTTAACATTTGCTACAAAGTTGAGGTCTCTGAAACAATTTGTAATGTTCTTATTACTTGGATTGAGTTGAGGGTGATTTGCTTCTGTAATAACATTTTTCAAAAGAAATACTCGTATGGGAACAAAATATTTATGCTTGCTCGTGATACTCTAAAAATACACAAGGGTCAAACTGCGATTTGGCATATAGAGGTTCGGAGCCGAAGGAGCAGGCTCGGAGGCATGGGGATCGGAGTGTTTGATTAGGTTCGGATTACCGATACTGCTGGTGCACAAGCAAAACACCAAGCACAGAGTCTGACCAGCCATATGAAGGGAGGAGATGACGTGTCTGTGAGTGGCTAGGGTGGTGGGATGGCTGCTGTTTGCCACGGAATTCGTGAAAGGTCGGGTGAGCTGGTGACCTTTCACAGTGTGAGTGACGATGTCTCGCACGTTTTGTATTCCTCTAAGCCCAGCACATTACTGTTAAACTGTTAGTATTACCGTGTACTAGGCGCTTAAACTGTTAAGCATTTCTAATCGAGCATACAACCAAACTTTGGCATCAGATATGACATGACATTTAACTATAAAGACCGGTTCATTTTTTCATTTTTCTCGGCTAACAGAGAACACCTACTTACTTGTTAGGTCAGTTTCAGGGAAGAGAGTCATCATACAGTTGTTAGGATCTGTATCAAAGGAGTGTCTTCACCATAGCATTCCTCACTCATTTCATATCTCTCTCTTCTCTCTTCTGCCATGTCAGCAAAATTTAATGTGTGACCGGATGATATATTTACGATGACATTTTCGGCCTCCATCTTGTTCCCGTTTCCACTCCTTTCGGTAGGTGATTGGTTGAACACTAGTCAGGCGACTAGTTTTCTCTAGGCAAGCTGTCGTGGTTGATCGGGTTGGCGCTGATAGTTTTTATGGCCCTGATTGGTGATGTTAACGGCCTGCCTTGCCTAGGTTAGCAATATCCTATCGCTTTTTCTAGGGGAGTCTGCATTAACCATACGCCATGGCTTCCTTGAACGCAGTAGAAATAGGAAAATACAAAAGATGCTTGATGCTATAAGTTAGGCGCCTAGGCTTATGCTTCCTTTGTTTATAAATATAAGAATTTCCAGTTAAACACTGGACGGAGGGAAGAGTATATTCAAGTGGCTCTCCTAAGCGGGTGAACTGTCTGGTCCCCTCGCTGATTTGGGATTTTAGCCGGCATGGGCCACGAATCTACACAGGATTTAAGCACCCAGCTGGCTGACACAATTAACAATTTCTCAATCTTAGTATGAGACTGACCTTAGTGAGCACGCAGGAGGCGTGTAGCTGGAGTAGTACCCTTACTCTGCACTGATCGATTGATCAACTGCTAGCAGTCAATGCAATAACAGCACAATGCATCAACAAGCGCTACAAACGACACTGCTCTCGTCGAGCAAGAACAACAAACGAGAATACTCGGACCGGTTGGTAGAACTAGAACATGCATGGATCGGACATTCGCATAACATAAAATAACCGTATCTCGTCAAATTAACCACCCATCGGGTGGGCGGCCAGTCCGGTCGCAATTAACAACCGAATTAATCTTAACCATTGTCCAGACAGGCAACACGATAATCTAAATCTTCAATCTTCTTCATCGTACGGAGGCAGCAGCAGCACGCAGTCGACAAATGACAAAATGCTGTTAGCAAGCGCATCGCCGCCTAGCCCTGCTGCATGGTCGCGGCGTCGCCGTGGCGCTCCATGACCCGGCGCATCGCCAGCGCCGCCGCCTCGCTGGCCCGCAGCGTCCCGCTCGCCATGATGGCCGCGAACTCCCTCATCACCTCCTCCTGCACCTTTCCCCTCGCGCTCCCGAGCGGGTCAGCTGCAGGAGCAGGAGAGGGAGCGGGCGCGGGAGCGGGAGCGGGAGCGGCAGCTTCCCTCGAAATCTTCTCTGCCGCCACCGCCGGCTCTTCCGGCTTGGCGGCGGTGGAGCTAGGAGTCGCGGCGACCTTCTCGGGCTCCGGCACGGAGACGGAGGCGGGCGTGGGCACGAACTGCGTGGCCTGCGGCGCGGCGTTGTTCCGCAGCGTGGACTCGAGGTTCTGGATCATGGGCATGATGAGCGGGCCCATTGGGCTGGACATGACCTCGGCAGGGAGGTTGAGGATGTAGTCGGGGATGCCGGTGCCGACGAGGAACTGCGCGACCTCGTTGCTGAAGTTGTTGCAGTTGTGGGTGAGGAGGCGGTACGTCTCCGCCGTGTAGCGCGGCGCGATGGCGCGGAGGTAGTCCTCGAACACCTCGCGCGGGAGGTGCGTGACGCCCAGCTCCACCACCCGCAGCGGCCGCCCGTACGGCGTCGAGCCCGCCGGCGTCGACTGGATCCCGCCGCCGAAGAAGTACTCGTTCCCGTACACCACCACGCCCGTGTGCCTGTTGGATCGCGACGGTAACGGTCAGAGACACCGGCGGCAGGGCTCAGATCCGAGGGAAGGAAGGGGGGAGCGGCGGGCTCACCAGATGGCCTCGATGGGCTTGCCGAGGAAGGAGGTGGAGAGCTGCCGTGCGAGGCCGTTGCTCAGGTCGTACACGTTAAGCGTGACCTTGTACCCCTCCTGCCGCCATTAACGACCACCGCCATCAGATCTCTCTCCATGATTGATTTGCGCATACCCAGCAACGAGTGAATCGAGCAATTGAATGAACGGGACTTACCTCCGCCATTAGCCGATCTCCGTGCAGATCGAAATCGCAAAACTCGCAAATCCCTTCGAGAGTCGTCGGTCAATAAACGCAGCTGCACCGGACAACACGCGTGGATCTGGCGGGCCGGACGGGGGAGGCGAGGCGCTCGATAAATAAAGCAACGCGGTTAGATTAATGGAGGAAGCTTCTGGAGCCGTCTGGTTCCCAGGCGCGGGGTTGTTGGAGAAGGAACGGGACTGGTTCCAGCTCCAGCTTGCGGGGAAGTGGGAGGTCTGTGGGTTGGGTTCTCGCGGGCCGTCGGATGGGGATCGGGCGGACCAAGGGGACCGGGCAGGTAGGCAGGGAGCTTTCGTGGAGGATTCCATTCCAAGCGTGTGAACAGAGAGGCCGGGGATCTTCTGGAACGGGGAGGGCTCGAATCCGACCCCGACGCGTGGTTGGCCAGCGCACGGCTGGAATTGCGCTCGTGTTTCTGGAGAAAGGATTTACAATCGCGATGACGTGACGCCGTTTTTGTGGTCTTTGTGTGCGACTGTGCGAGACTGCACTTCGGTCTCACTCGTGCTCGCTTCGAATCCACACACGATGCACGCAGAATACGAACCCGTACAACCGGACAGAAGACACAGAAACCGTCTGGAGGATAAAAAAAGGACCTTCACGTGCAGTAGCAGATTTACACCGCAGTAGCAAATTTGAATTTTGATGGAAACACACCACACCGCAGCATGGAACACACACATCAGAATTTAAGCCCAACAAGGAAAGTAGATGGGATTCGTCCTTCGGTTGAACTTCGATATCAACCAAAGGTGATTGATACGCTCATTCATCGTGTCAATGATTTGCCAGCAAACATTCATTTTCTGGATGACACATCACGATCAAGGTGGTTAATTGAGCACTAAATTTTTTTTCTGACTGCGCATCTAGAGCGCCTTCCTTGTAAGAGTCAATTCGCGACTGCTTGATTGATTTCCCAGATAGACAAATACGTGTTTACAATACACACCAGTGTGATCTCATGGCACCTCCAGGACGCCGGAAGTACTGGTGCTAGTGTGCTACAAATGGCTTCTACTTGGGCTAAAAACAAGAATAAAACTATACACTCCTGGGAACGACGACTTCCATCTTCAACCAAAATTAGTTCGGGGAACGTGTAGTTTCAGTTGCATATGTCCGGCTTCAAAGATTAACAGCACCAAAATGGCCACCAGCCGACCAGAGCAAGAGCTGACCTGTTTGGTTGGGCTCTAATTGATCCTGGCTTCTACCTTGCCGAGTATTTCATTCGCAAATCAAAATGGGAAATCAAATATAATTCCTATGCAGCCGACAAACCACAATATTACTTGGCCCAAAGAACCTGCAGATGTCACTAGAACATGTCAGGTCCAGTTTCCATCAACGAGAGCAAAATGGAATGAGGGAGATGCACATACTTCAGAGATACTGTTGGAGGAGGTTAGTTGATGTATTTTTTAGTCTGCAGCTCATTCCCAGATGCACATCACCAAATATATACCTGGATTTACAGTCACTAAAAAAGGGTGCTTGTCGCCGAAATCGAAAAGGAAACAAAGAAAAACTGTGTGCAGACCTGTATTCGCAGTGTTCTGGAAAGCCACACCGAGCCTTTCCGTAGTCCCAGCGGCAGTCTTCGTTTCTCAGTGGACCTCGGAAAGCTGCTTATACACCTCTATTAGCGATTTGGAAAGCTGAGAGTCAAACCAGGGAATGACAATGCTGGTTTGGGAGTTCAAATTGAAGCAAACCTTTTGTCACAAATTTTGATTTTGAATCAGGATGCATGTCATGCCACATTTCAAGCCACAGCTCACGCATTAGTACTGGCGTCCTAACAATATTCCTGTGATTTGCTGTAAAAAATAAGTTGTATATCAGTGTTGCTCAATGAATGTGGAAAGAAAGAAAGTTATGGAGAATAAGGCAATACCGCACAGAAAAAGAACATATGCCTGAAACTGTGTAAAAATATGCTGACATGAAGAAGCACAAAACTTCCTTAAGGGGCTATGCAGAATGACAGGTACAAGGAAAAGTGCTACAGCTATATAAAATAATAGAAAAGAATACTAGATTTGCACCTTTATCGAGCTCCCAGACCGCCGTTCTCCATCCCGGAAGACTTTCCGCATCCTCATAATAGGTTATGTACTTCACATGCGGAGCCCTCGTCATGTTTGGTCGTACGTCCTGGCCATCATGGCGATCGACATTCATAATTGTTTGCAAATCAGATCCATCATGTTCTGCCTTCAAAAGGAGAAGAGGATAGTTAAGGACTGCAAGATATAGTCTATAACAGTTGAATTAACCAAAATGAATATACTAATAGACAGGCCACACAAGTTCACCACAAGGAAGAAAATAAAATACCTGTGGAGCCCTTGTTATGTTCACTTTTGGTCCAAGCCAATTCTTGCACCATGAGAGGGAGTTGTAGGATACCTGCCATGAAACAGCTATTCATTTGCTTAACTAAACTGGTTTAGGTTGGCATGAATTAAGAGTTTTATTTGGCAATACATACCGTTCCATCACCACTGGAATTGTTAGGCTTTCCAGAAACAGAATTACCTGATCTGGTAAGAACAAATAATGTTACAAGTGTGTTGTAAGGTAAATAACTAAATATCTATGTAGATCAAAATTAGTGCCATGAATGTTGTGATAGTACAAAAATAAGAACAGTGGGTTCTATCTAGAGAACAAAAGCTTCGAAAATATTGTCTGAAAACTACTATATCCCTCTGTTTCAGAGAAAAAAAGGGAGAAAAACAACAACGTTCTTGTTATATCGTGAGCCATCCAATGTCTCTTTGATCCCTGACTCTGGACAAAAGTTAAATATGGAAACTTCATGATACTGACTAGTGAGTGAACGAAAATCCATTTTTCTCAAAGTAGCAATAGCGTGACTGAATGTTCAATTTATCTTCAGAATTAATAAATGTATAGAAGAACCATTTGGATACTCTAGATGAAACAAGTTGCAATTAGATATCTTGAGCAAAATTTACCATGCAGAATCAACCATTGACAGAAACACGATGGATATGACACTAAAATTATACTAACGACTTCTCAAAATCAAGTTACATGAAACCTGCCTTGAAATTAGGGACCCTTCAAACTCATAAATAATATCCGTTATTATCCAGTTGTCTGGATATGGTTTGCCACTTGGTGCAAAGTAATATCCTACCTGCTTGATAAAAAAGAAAGAGTTAAGGAATGACACTGTAATCTGAAGCAACATAAAGTGGGAGACTTTACTATGAATATATATACCACAATCGTACCTCAGTCTTTGAATCAATCCCGTAAATGCAAAATACATTCTTAATTGGAGGTCTTTCCCAGGGTGTGAAAGGATTCAGAACTGGATCGCCCTGATAGTACCTGAGATCGACCAAGGTGCAAGGTCTTAGACTCGCAGTTACCACCTAACGATTAAAATCAAGAATTTGTCTAGTCGGTACATGCCTAATATCATAAGTAAACCCAAGCCTGAAACATTGCATTTTATTTGTGTTAAAGATAACAGATGTGGGAAATACAATATAACAGCAATTGGATAAAGGCCTGTTTGATCCCTTGCCTGTTAGTGATTTCGTATATATGGTAGCTGATTGTTTTCCTTAACCACCTAGCTATATATGACTATTTATAATTACTGCCTTAGATGTCCATATTCCATGCTGATTCATCCCTTAGGAATTTTAAATATAGCACCCCACAGCCTGTTCAGCCATGTTAGGTATTGCTGCTCGCTGCTACACAGGGGTGGAGGCAGAAAAGTTGTCTCAACGCTTGCATGGCCTCATTGCCTTGTCTAACCTTCACTTGCAAGTTGCAAGACAGGGGGAAGGATGCAGGCTCGCTCGGTTCGTAAAAGGAATCAATCAAGACCAAAAAAAATGTAGACGTACTTCTCAAGCTGATAAACAAGTGCCTTGCTTTGAGGATCATAATCCTCTATTGTTTTGAACAAAGTGCCATCTGAAACTTCTCTGGCAGAAAATGACAGGAGAGTTGGCTTTCCGCACTCCATGCTGGATGTTATGTCCTCCGTTATGTCCGTAATGGATGGGTATGCCCCCATATCTGTGATGAAAAACGAGGAAAGGGAAATGGGAGAAAGGTTAGCCTACTTAGTGCAAGTAAAATCTTAAACACCACATCAAGAAATCAAACGATTATTAGAGAGAACCTCGAACTGAAGGAACCTCGATATTGACGAGGTCTGTGGGCCATCCAGAGTAGTCTGAAACATATTCAGCCTCATCACATTGTTGTCTGTGGGGACAACCTCCCTTTCCCTCAAAGAAATGCTTCCAGTAAATATTATCAGCTTTGCAATATTTTGAGAATGGCATAAGCCATAAAGATGAACCAAATGCATTAAACATCAATCGTGCTGTGCCCTGAAAACAATGTAGTAATTATAAAAATGTAAAAATAGAGACCTTGCAACAAGAACTGAGTTAAGCTAAGTGGTCAGTTGTGATAATTAACTCTGGACACAATTGGACTCTTACTCTGTCTAGTGAAACATTAAGTGGAATGATGAAAGGTACAAATAGTATACTTAACGTGAACATCTAGGAGCATACTTTTAGACTATGAGCTGCAGGTGCAGGGAACAAGAACAAAAAGAAAAATTGTTGCATGGGCCAGTAAACTTAAAGTTGAAAATTTCAAGCTTACACAGTTATGTTTATGGAAAGTCAGAAATAAACCTATCGGGTATTAAGAAACAGAAGTCAGGTGTAAAACCATAAAGTCAATACTATGTTGCAGAAGAAAAAAATATTACAATAAAATGAAACTAAACGGAGGATGACTGACCTCACTGACTGGAAGACCAAAAGTTGTTCCAGAAAGAGCAGCTCTAACTGCTTCAGTAGAGCCGAGAAGAGGAGCACCTAAAAACACAAAACTGGAAAGGTTGTGGAAAAGTGGATAAAAATAATGTATTGTATGGTAATAATAAATAGTATTCCTTCTAGTTGTCATACCAACTGCAAAATAGGCATGTATATGTTCGTCAAGCCACTTGATATAGTGCTTAGGAGCAATTTCTAGTTTCAACCACTCCAAAAAGTAGCGGAACACATTATTTCCCATCGAATGAGCAAATACCAAAGATGGCCCTCCTCTGAGTTTCAAAGCAATTTCAAAAGTTAACCTGCATCAAAAGGAATGTATGAGTATCACATACTCCGTTCTATCCTCGTGCAACAATGAATTCCCCCGACACCATACATCTATGATAAGCATGAGTTCTTCTCCATTGTTTCAGAAAACCATATTTGCTTGAATAAAACTAAGAACAAGATATGAAAAAATAAAAACCACACAACAAAGCTAATCGTTTAGCAATTGGTCACCTGCAGGTTGCAAACACATGAACTGTAGCACACCTTTATATTACTTGTACCAACAATAACTAAGTCAGAGGTTGATTGAGACCTTTTAAAATTGATAAGGCCAATAAATAAAGTATTATATCATGTATTTAGATTTAGTTCAGAAGTGGTAACATCAATGCTAGAAGAAGAAAAAATGCAAGGTAACTAAAACAATATTAATGACTGTACTTTCGAAACACCTAAAGATCTAGACACTATCAGCAGTGAGGAATTTGGTTGCTTCATAGCAAGTTGAGGCATGGGTTACGAACTTTAATTTGTGAAAGTACAGATCTCTCTCCTCAAGCATTGATGGTGGCAGTCTCCAATCATAAGGAACAGCGATAATTGCATTAGCTTCAATGCCAAACTCTACACACCATTTGACCCATTCTTTCCATACTGAAGAGAGAGGACCTGAAACCTTGCCCAATAAAAACATATCAGTATAAGGTGTTTTTCCCTTCTCATATTTCCTCATGAATGAATGAAATGGATAGCTTCACGATGTGCTAACAAACATGAGTATTGAATGTGGCCTTCCTAACAGGACTATTCCTAAAATTTAAAATGCAATGCCAATGTCGAATTTAAATACAGGAAGTTGCTATTTGAAAACAGATGCACATAAATTCTTTTCATAGAAAGAAACAGGTCTGCAAACTTGAAAATATCCTAGCCGTTCAATTTGTATAATATCATCCGCATATGATTGAATAAGAACAATTACAGTGGTAGATGAATGTGCTTGCACAAATTAATTCCAGTTCTTTAGCTACACCAGAAGCTAGGATGTGATTCAATAGTGGCCAATACTTTGGTGTACCACCTATGGCCATTAGTTTGACGGTCTCATGTAAAAATCAGATGCCATGTTTTCTGTTATCGTTTGAGACACCTTAGTTCAAAACTTGCAAAAAAATGTCAAAATAAACTTCATTTTACTCAACACAGATTAGCCTGACTTATGATATAAGCTAGCTCAGTTGGTTGAGGATGTGGATGTATGCCCAGACCGTCTAGCCCAGACCAGCCAACTTCAAGTCCTTGTTGAGGCGAATTTAGGTGACTATTTCCTCTCAATTAAAAAGACACCTAATTCCTCCTAAGTTAGTTGAGTTTTTTGTTCTTTTTACAACAAAACTACAGATTATCGCATAACAAATGATTTCTACTCTATAACTCATGGCTAGAAATAGCGAAGTCAGTGCTAAGGAAAATAAGTAAGGTATAAGTTTACCTGTTATATAACCAGGGTCCAACTCTGTAATTGCAGAAAGACCACTATCAGGCCTTGACTTGCATTCCGGATGGTCTGTCTGGTTATAGGGTTCAAGCAGCATGCACTTAAGCCAGCAATTTACAGCAGAGAAAAGCTGCACCATATTAAACATATCAAAACCAAGTGGTTAGGATACCTATCCATAGAAGCGGAGCAAATTTAGCCTCTACACACCACACAAAATTTTCATTTCAACTTGGCAATCATCACAAAGCCTGTTATGCTCTGACCTAGTTTGAGACAAACAAGGCATTGTCATGTGATGAAATTACTCACATATGGCTATTCATGGTAGCATACTCGCATTAGAGACTAAAGAGAGTAGTGAATAGTTACTAGAGTAACTGTTCACACCTGCACAAGGTTTTTTTTTTTTGCTGTTGGAAAATGAGGATGGATTCAAACAGTTACTGTTTTTTTTTTGTTCACACGCCCAGCTTTATTAGAAAGTGTAACAGAGCAGTCTACAGTGATCACTTGCTCGGAATTCCAGCTAACATTACAAGTAGAAAAGTAAAAACTACATGAAGCACTACTGAACTTCAAAGTTTCCTTAACATGAAGCCAACTCTCTCGAAGCTCATTACCTAATCTGGACACTAACCAACGGATTAACAGAACCAGAGGAAACGGTTGGCTATTACTGCGCTCCAGCAACATGAATGCACAGTCTGGGGTCATGCCACGGCACCCACCCACTCCACCAGCTTGTAGATAAGCTCTTCTACTCCTTGCATTTCTTTTGCATTTACCAGCATCTTCCAGTGGTTCAGAAAGGCAAGCATCTTGTGGATAACCACACTAGGAGAAGTCAAAAGCCTGTCATTGAATACCATGTTGTTCCTGGTCTTCCTAAGTGCCCACATTGCACCTGCACAAAGGGATAAGAATTCCCTTCTTATTTTACTACTTTCATCTCTGAACATTCTATCATAGAAACCAATGCAGTAGTCAGGCAGGATCCTCCAGTCCAGCATTTCTTCGGAAAAATCCCATAGAAACCTTGCGACTGGACATTGGAAAACAATATGATCTGTTGACCCTGGTTGACCGCATACCTTGCATAAATTGCCACCAGACCACTTCCTTTTCTTAAGCTGCATGGCTGATTGAATTCTGTCATGAACGACGATCCAAAAAAGGATTTGATCTTCAAATGTACTCTACACTTCCGCATGCCTATCATTTGTCAGTCTTTAACTCCACTGAAGGACATGAATTAATGGAGTGGTTCGGTAGGATATTTGCCTGATTTTTAAAGCACGACTAACAGTATCTCTCCTCTGGTTGATGATCACAGAGCTCAACAAATGCTGAAGCCTCAACCATTAAGCCATATCTTCTTGCCGCAAAGCTCTTCTGAAATTAATTTGCTGACACCCCTCAACCATACCTTGTTAATTGACACATTTGGGTCATCACAGATCTGGAGTAGCCGATAAAACTCAACTTTTAAGGTGCAATTAGCCAGCAAAGTATCCTCCCAAAATCTGTTTTGCACTCTACTACTGACTTTCATAGCTCTTCCAAACTGGTACCATTGTCCCACTTCAAGTATACCTCTCCAGAATTGAGAACCAGTGATCTTCTTAATCTGAAATATACTCTTCTGACCCAGATACTTCCTCCTCAACAGTTCACAGCATATGCTATTATCTCCCCTCTCTAATGTGTCTATCCACTTGGCAACTAAGCAAACATTCATAGCTTTGACACCATGAAACACAGCCCACCAAAATCTTTTGGTCTGCTCAAATCTCCCATTTCACCATATGATGCTTCCTTTCCTTGCTAGTCCCTTGCCAGAAAAATCTTGATCTTGTTGTATCTTGTTGTAGATAATTTCCCTCATAAAGCAGATGGACCCTCATTGTATACAAAGGAACACTAGACAAGCATGAGTTGATTAGAATTGGAGAGATTGTCACACTTCCATGTGCTCAACCTCTTCCCAGTTTTAATTGCTGGTTCTGTAGTATCCGACAAACCAAAGGAATTCCGATTTTTCGTCGGAGATCCATTTCCAGAGACAGTTAGATGTGTCGGGCCAGTACCAGTCTATCCCAACAGAAAATCGTCCCGTCTCCAAATCTATAAATAGACGATCACTTAAAAAGGGCAGGAATGGAGACAAACAATCGCCTAGGCTGCTCGTCGTGGACCCGTGTATGAGTATATCTACGTCACGCGAAAAGACAAATAAACCAAACCTATTAAGAGAACCAATAGGCAATAGAATACAAATACACTAATCCCTGAATCACAACAGTAACTAGCATCAGCAAAGCAGAAATGAGGTATTACGAGACGGGTAGATGAGATGCAGGACATGGATACCGACCTTGGCGGTGTCGAGCCAGACGGAGTCGAGGGGATTGAAGTCGAAGGGCGAGTAGGGGCAATCCAGAACCGACCACGCGCGCAGCTGCGTCGACGCGAACCCCGGGATGATTATCCCCGACAGCTTCCGGTAATCAAACTCCGCCCCGCCGTCGCCTCCATCCACTCCCACGGCCGCCAGGGCCACCGTAGCCAGCGCCGCCAGCGCTGCCACGACGACGAGGTCGCCGCGTCGGCGCCGCCGTCGAGGCATCACGGGCCGGCTGGTTGGCTGTTCCGGACTTCCGGTTGGAATGGCCCCCGTGCGCGTCCAGCGCGTGCGTTGAAGGCGATCTGGGCCGTCCGTTTTGTCCGAGGACAGCTGGGATCTCGTTCTCGGCTTCTCTCGAGCCGTGGGCCCCAAAGCCCCCAAAGCGAGGGATAGGTTGGAGGCTGGGAGTGGGTGCGGGACCCGGAGGAGCGTCTCGAACTTGGATTGGAGTTGTGCTGGTCATAGGAACCGTCCATGCCGAATCGACGGTGTAGATCGATTTATCATGTCATCTTCCCGAGGAGGTTAGGTCAAAACTCCAACCGGGAGAAGTCAGAGTGGGACTGCCAGTTCGGGGCCACTCGGGCGAGCCACGTGTGTGGTCACTGTCCGTGTGTGTGATTCCGTTAGGGCAGTGGGCCCGCAGGGGGCACGACGCGCTCTTGGGCCTGGCCCAAGTAATTGGTACATCACCCATTTTTCTTTTGCCAGGGCAATTTTAGCCTTGGGCCGAAATGCACCCTCTGCCATGTCTAGTAGTAGTATGGAATGACGAAAGAGGATCGATCCATATTACTCAATCAGAGGCTATTTTTTAATCGGAATATTACTCATTCCATTTTCCAGTAGAAGAAATCAAGCACACCTCAAGCCACGCTACTACCACTTCATCATCAGCAACACAGAGAACAATCCGACACGCTTTCGTCGTCGGCCTGGCACCGCCGGGATCGGAGCTCCATTCCTCCTATCACTTGGCGACGGCGGCGCCATGGCGGTCGTAGGGGCGGAAGCCGTGGGCCAGCGCGGCGCGCCAGGCCTTGTCGACGCCGGTGACCCTGGCGCCGCACTCGTGCGCGTCCCACTTCTCCATCGCGTGCACGATGCCCGCGGCGCGCCACGCGCTCATCACCCTCCGCGGCAGCCAGTTCTGCGAGCGCGCGTGCACGAGCAAACAGTTTAGTGTATGCAACCAGGCGAGCAACGGTACGTAATGGCAACAGCAACCAAAGAAAATGGCGTTCACGCACCTCGCAGGCATGGAGGTTCTCGAAAGAGTCCGGCACCACCAGCGCCGGGGTGCTGTGGTAGACGCAGTCCTCGCGAGTCGCGTTGGGAGGGAACTGCGAGTAGGGCACGAAATGGACGCCGGCCTGGGCCTCCCTCTGCTCTTGATCCGTCAGCTTGTCGCCGACGAGCCATACCTGCAACGCCAGATCCGAGTTACTTACTACTGGACGTGCTAGGACAGGAGCTGCGACTAGTGACTACACAACCGTAGAGCAAGGTTGAAAAAAAAATGTACTAGTTACCTTGCTGCTGTAACTGCTAGAAGCAAGCAGGTGCTTGTGCATCTCCGGGCGCAGCTCCTGCGTGAGGCAGTCAAGCAGATCCTTGTCCACCATCTGAACCTGCTTCGACCAAAGGATCGATCATTAGCGTCATGCATGACAAACTGTTAAAACAGTGCGAAATTAAAGGATCGTTATTGTCAAAGAGAGAGTGTTTCCCAGCTGGTACCTGAATTTCCCGTTCGCAGAGAGCCAAAGCCAACACGGTGGTGACCTTGCTTGCGTCTCCCAGGAAGAGCACGTCCTTTGTGCCCTGAGGGATCATGTGGAGCACGGCGGCGACGGCCAGGCTGGTCCCATCGACGATCTTCATCTTCAGGTTAGGTTTCCTGATGACATATAGCTCTCCGTTCCGGTTCAACTCGTTTGCCTGCATAGACAAATTAAAGCTGTTGTTATCAGCACCGTTTCCGTCCTTCGCTCTGAATTAGAATAACAATATTATTACTAATCTTCAACCACAGGCGCTGCAGATTCACAGCTAGCTTTGTTTTTTACGGCCAGTGAAACTTCACATCGTCCGTGACTGAAACTAGTAGTACGCCAATTCAAGAGGAAGCAGAGCGGCATTGAGGATGGGTGGTTGCAACTTGCAAAGAGTTGAATGCACACTGCTGCTCTGGGCTACTACTACTACGGCCTGCAACTTTCAGACTTTATACTACTGCCAGCATGCACGGTAAATCTTGCAAATGCGCTGTGAATGGAAAGTGCGTGGAAACATATATTGAAGACAATTAAGTTGGCACGACGGACTAGGCAATCAAGAGAGGTGTGGACCTGGTTCAGTAGACCGAGAGTTAGCACCCTGGCGCCACTTGCTTCTGCATCTGCCACGGCCTTCTCAATCAAGCGCCCGATCGCATACAAACCATCCTTCGACAAATACTGTATGGGCATGGCACCCAAAAAGACTATTATTATTTTTGAACTGAAAAAAAACATTCTTGCATTGAGTACATTGCATGCACAGGTGATGTTTTTTTTTAAAAAAAGGAATAAGGTTGCATTATTGTTATCAGTAGTACCTGGGATGTGTATCTTGGGACGACCCATGTCTCGATGTTGAGCTTGTCGAGCCTGTTGGCCTCGGCCCTGAAGGTGCTCCCGAGGAGCGAGGTGAGCTTGGCCAGCGGGGCCGCCGCCCGGAGGCGCAGCCTGCTGGAGGCGAAGAAGGGGGCGGCGGCGAGGGAGGCGAATCCGAGGCGGAGGTGGAGGACGGAGTCCGGCGTGGTGAGGTGCGTGAGGTGGACGACGTCGGGCGCCTCCTCCCGGCCGTGCAGCGTGCGCTCGTACAGGTCGTCGCTCGACTTGTCCAGCGTCCCGTACAGGTAGTCGTAGAGCGGCATGAAGAGCGAGTAGTTGGTGCGGAACTGCGTGTGGTGCAGCGAGTGGAAGGATGGCGTGTACATGAGGTACTTGAGCGGAGGGAAGATGTCGAAGAGCATCTTGGGGACGAGCTCGAAGTTGCAGTGGCCGAGGTAGTTCATGAAGTCGATGTAGATGAGGTATCCGTTGGTCACCGCGACGGAGGCGGTGCCGGTGCCCACCATGGTGAGCAGCGGGATGGCGAAGAGGGCGAAGTAGACCACCTCCTCCGCGAAGGGGTGGATAACCGAGGTGATGGGCTCCGTCACGATGGACGCGTGGTGGTGCGAGTGGTAGCGGGCGTACAGGTAGTGGTGGTGCAGCGCGCGGTGGATCCAGTAGTAGAGGAACTCCACGGGGCCGACGTGCAGCAGAGCCGCCGCCACCAGGCCCTTGGAGTCCCACCACGGCACCGCCTGCGCCGCCGGCACCGCCGCGTTGATCACGTAGAAGAGCAGCGCCGTCAGGAGGATCTGGTCGTCCCAGTTCCTCTCCCTGTCCACCTGGTCGAAGTCCAGGCTCTTGTTCACGATCCGGTGCTTGCTCCGGGCCGTCTGGTGACGGGAGACGCTGATCCACAGCTGGCTGTAGAGGAGGCGGAGGAGGAGCACCGGCAGCACGGCGAAGCTGAGCAGGTCGACCCTCTCATCGTTGC
Source organism: Panicum miliaceum (assembly GCA_032594955.1). Classification (NCBI taxonomy): domain Eukaryota; kingdom Viridiplantae; phylum Streptophyta; class Magnoliopsida; order Poales; family Poaceae; genus Panicum; species Panicum miliaceum. The sequence continues at coordinate 1,021,470 of CM064061.1, read as the reverse complement.
CCCTCGTCGTCATGATGAACCTGTACGTGCTGCGCACCGCCCATGGAGCCACCAGCGCGTACTGCATGCAGGTAGTTTCAGGCATCAGACAGAGCATCGTCAGCTACTACTACATTATTACAACAAGAAGTTTCTTTCTTCGTTCTTCTCTTGATGGCGTGCATGCATGGTGGCACTCGATCAATTTGGACGATTTGCATGCAATCGGCGACAGCAAAATGTGAGCAAAATATATGCCTTGTACATACCTTGTAGTTTCCAAGATCTTGCCATGGCCAGCGACTGAGGGGCCCAGGTCTCGTGGCCATCCTCCTTGCTCTCGCTCGTTCCTCTCCCTAGTAGGAGTAGTAGCAGCCTCCTGCTCTTTCGATCAGAAAGCTGGCTGCAAGAGGAGAGGTATGTGGGGTTGGCACTGGCACGGGTATGTCCATTGCTGGCTTTATATAGAGGGAGGAATGGTGCCAAAGGACGAGTCTGACCACTGTTGTATGGTCTCACCGCCGTGCCTCGTCACTGACACATGGGCCCCACCAGCGTGAAGCTTTACTGCATGAATATACACAAACCTGGGGAAAATAAATAATAGCTTTATCTATCCCGGCCAGATCAAACTATTTTATATTTCATCAAATTTGCATAGAAAGATATTGATAATTTTAACACCAAACATGTCTAGTAAGAAAATATATCTGTTGATGCATGAATCTAGTAATATATACATTGTATAATTTAAAATATCATGAAAGTACTTGATGAATGTGGCCCATTGTCGTTAGTTGCACGTTTAATGCATGTGCAGCAGAGCATCCGAGACACGTACGATTGTTGTACCAAAGACGATATATACGAGTGGCCATGCATGATGCACTGCCTTGTGGTTCTTCACGCTATTTGCGTCGTCTTCTCCCTCTTCTTTGCTTTGCGTGCTGCATATATATAAGCATGTATGGAGTGCGGCAGTGTGCCGTGTGCTATATACGGCGCTGATTATTTCCCTGATCGAGACTCTTTACTACTCCCTTTTAGACATACATATCGGCATACACACACACACGCACAACAAAATATATATATATATATATAAGTTATTTCTCTGTTGAGTGGTGTGGCGCATGTTTTGTTGAGTTTTTTGACGTTAAGTAGTTGTTTTTCACTTTTGTTGTATTGCTTTTCATCTTCTTTTTAATATAATCGGGTCAGTCTGGTTCGTTTAAAAAAAAGTTGTTTATCTGGACCTCTCCGCTCGACGCGATCCTTGCGTCCCAAATCATTCCGGACAGTGTCACGCGCGTACTGCTACCAGCTCGTGTGGTTGTCCATTGCCTATTGGCATGGCATGGCACCACCTTGTTGCAAGAAGAAAAAGAAAGGACGTGCGGTGCATGCGAGCAAAGCGTACGTGACAGACAGCGACGACACTCCAGTAGGACTTGCAGCAGCAAGCGAGTGCAGATGAAATGAGGGCTGAGGCTGACTGGCACATGGGCCCTGCATGCTTGGCGTTGCTCTGGCTGGCGGGCGGGGCCGGTCGTCCGACGTGACCCACGCCCCACCCCTCTCTTTCATTTCATAGTTTCCACCGAATATTAACACGTCTTTTGCATGGCAGCATGGGTCTACAGTGTTTGACCAATGCACGTTTACTCGTTGGTACGCGCAGGAGAGGTCGAGAGGAGATCGTGTCGATGCTGGAGGGGGGGATCGAGGGAGAAGCAGTAGTAGCACGCAAGCTGCCGGAGTAGATTTTTCTTTACTCCTGCTGATTTCTGCCCGCCGGGCCATTACTCCATATATACCCGTTTCCGACCTCCACTCCAATGTCGTAGCTAGCAGTAATTAATGGCGCCGGGCCGCCGCTAGATATTTCTTTCGTAGCAGTATAACGGTAGGTGTTGCATGGGACATATCGATCGATCACACAAGAAGCAATCAAGCAATGCAAGCTGTATGTTGATCGCTATATACGGCATAGCGAGCTCTGGGATTTGGATTACTCCCTCCATCCCAAATTATTAGTCGTTTTGACTTTTCTAAGTGCGTAGTTTTTGCAATGCATCTAGATATACATTATATATTGATGTATTAAAAAAAAAATCAAAATAACTAATAATTTAGGACGGAGGAAGTACGTACGTACTGTGTGGTCACTAGCAAATAATTACGTCGACAAGAGTGATCGATCCTGCATACATGTATACGACGATATGAATGAATGCTGTTACGTACTCAGCTTTGCCGCCATTAGTACCGACTCGATCGGAGTACATGCATATTTATCATCATGGTCCAGAGCAGCGCGTACCCGTCAGTGCAAACGCACAGCATTTCTTCCAAGGAAGAACCACCTTGTCTCTTGTCCGTATCCATCATATCATCGCCCATGACCATGATCTATCGGCCGGAAGGCGGAAGGCGGAAGGCGGAAGCTGCTGCATGCTTTCCTGCGCGTTCACACCGATTAAATTGTTGGCCATCAAATCGCGGAGATCAGCTAACGTGACACTGCCGGGGCGATCGACGACGTCCGATCTATCCGACCAAAGAGACCATGCATGCATGAATGGAATAAAATTAAAACATATGTCTTGTCAGCTGCAAAGACATATAATACATGCACGATGCAAACAGTACACCTATGCTAGTAGGTCCGTATATATATACTACTCGTCCGGTCCTCGTCATTCACATCCCGTCGAGATGGGTAGATGCATGCATATGCGCGTATTCGTGTGTGTTGCATCGTGTGTATACCGAGGTGTTATTTAATTTTCTGTGTAAAATTTTAAAATAGAATTTTTTCACATTTTAAGTATTAAACATAGACTGATTAAAAAACTAATTGCAGATTCCGTTCGTAAATCGCGAGATGAATCTAATGAGTCTAATCAGTGTGTCATTAGCATATGTTTAATGTAATAATACCGTAGTAATTTATTATCTAACTACGGCCAATTTATCTCGTGAAATACAGTTTATTTGTGTAATTTAATTTTTTTCAACTATATTTAGTATATTATATATATATATATCTAAATATTAGTGTGACTGATATGTGAAAATTTTAACGGAAAATAAACGCCCAAGAAAATTATCCACAGCGCTTCGATCGACAGGACTGGCGGCACCCTCGATCGCGGTCCCTGCGGTCCCCGATCGACAGCGGCTGGCACCGTGGCCCGCGCCGGCCGGACCCGGACCCGTGCTAGGTTGACTAGCCAGGGGCCGCGCCGCAGATATGAATATGATGGACGACGACACGGCATTTGCTTCCCGGCGCGGTGGACGCTGCCATACATACACGGCAGGTCGGCAGGGCCGCGCCCACTGGTCTGTCGTCTGCGCGCGCTGTCTCGCCGCCTGGGCTGGAGCGGGACCCGACGCCGCGCCCTCGGGGATCGTGATCAACAGTAACCCGAATCCCGGCGGGTTGGCTGGCCGGTCGTCGCAGAGCCGCACAGAAGAAATTCCATGTTACCATATTACCGCTAGATACTATTTCAGAAACTACACTCTGCAATCTATAATATCTTATTTTGGTGTGAATTTCTATCAAATTTATTCTCTCTATTCTCCATCTATCATATTTGTTCTTCATTTATTACGTAGACACCACCTCACTTCCAATATACAATTTATAGTGTCCAATGTATTGATTTACGTGTTGATACTGGATCTTGCATGCGATCCAATTTTTTTCTTTTTTACTCTCTCTTATTTATTATGATGCCATATAAGTTAAAAAATTCAGGATACCCGGAGTCGTCGCATGGCTGGCTGGCAGCCGGCGTAGAGCGGCGCGCGGCGGAACCCGGGGCTGTTTTTCTTCGCCTGTCTGTGGGCGGCGTGGCGCCCATTGTACTTGCGGTAAACTCCGGCGCCCGCGGTTTCCATCTGATCGACTGCAGTGTGCTTGCAGGCCTTACCGCCTCACAGTCTGCGGCTCAGGCGACGATCGGAACAGTACTGCAAGTTACTGGTGCCCGTCGGAGACCACCGTTTGTACCTGGCAGTAAAAGGTTGCACGTACGGTAAATCCTACACCGTGTCTTCAGCGGGCACCTAGGCCCATAAGCCCATGAGCTCGCCAACTCGGTCCAAGACTCAACAGACTGGGCCTCACATTCTCTTTAGGCTGCGGGCTGCGACCGATCGCCCGGCAGGTCGGCAAGCTGAGAATACGAGTTCCCCTCCCTCGTCCGCTCGTCGTGTAGCCTCCTCATCCGCTCGTCGTGTAGCTTGCCGTGGATCATCACTCGCTGCCACCGTGTTCACGTCACCAGAATACCAGATCCAGAACTCGAGCCAATACAGCCCACACGCCAACGGCCCCTCTTATCTGCAGAGCTGCCACAAATCCTAGAGCTACCGACCAACCACCACATGCTGCAGTGAGCACCAGCCGTTGGAGCTCGTGTCGCAACTGAACATCTGCAATGGCTGCGGCGAGGGCCTTCGCGAGCAAGCTCCTGCGGCAGCAGGGGAACACGAGCGCCCACGGGCTCCCCGGCATGGGCGTCGGCGCGTTGGCCGGCTTCTTCAGCGCCGCAGCCGTCGCGTCGGCGTCCGACGGGGGTAGCAACGCCTGCCCGGCCTACCCGTGGCCGCAGGACGGGTAAGCTCACCTGCACCGGGCCACCGGCGGCTCGCCGTTGACCAGTTTTCTCACGACTTGCTGTCTGAGTCTGAGCAGGGCGCGGGGCGGGCAGAAGGTGTTCATGCAGCACGACTGCGCGGCGTGCCACTCCATGCTCCCGTACGCTGGCCTCGCCGAGGCCGCGGCGGGACGCGGCGAGGTGGAGGCCAAGGTGGCCGAGATCGTGGTCGTCCACGAGGCGCCGCGCCCGGAGCCGGCAGCGGCGACGACGCTCCACGGCGGCGCCTGCCCGCCGGACCTCTCCGTCATCACGAAAGTAAGCGGGCATTCTGTTCTGTTCTCCCTCGACCACCGTACCTCTCCTGCTGCTACCACTCCATTGCTGATACAAGTTGCTCTGTTCTGTTCGTGCAAAATCAGATGCTGGAAGGGCTGCGCCACAACAACCTGTTCAACGCCGAAGAACTGAAGAAGAGGATGGCGCTGCCTATGCCTGCAGTTCCTTCAGCCGTACCGTACATGAGGAATCCTCAGGCAGCCTGAATGCCATATTCTAGCGACGTGCTCTGCTGCAGTGTGCTTGTATTTCTGGGAACTGTCATGTGTAAAAATAACACTGGAACCGTGTTGGATCCTGTCTTATAGTACTGAAAGAAATAAACCATATCGCGTCAAACTGGTCTACGTTATGTTGTCACAGTAGTCAAGCGGCACAATAAAATGATGCGAGAGATATGGACGAAGTTTCTGATGCTGAAAGGAATCAGGTGAACCTGGATTGACTCTGAATCGATGAACCATAACGGGCTGTCTCACACTGTCTACAGCACAACCATATTTGTCAAGGAAAAAAAAATACCTTGCAACGTGAAAATCTGTGTCCCGAAGGCAACTCATACTCTAGCAAGAAAACAGTAAGTTTGCAGCCTGTGAGCTGCGAATCATTTTCTCATAATCCGTGTTCCACTGAATGTGTGCATACTGTCCATTCTTCACGTTCTTTCTTGTTATCCAAAACCTGAAGGAATCGATCTTGAAACCCTCGTAACGCTCCAAGCTTTTTAAGGCTCTCATTTTGCTTCGCAATTATCATTTCAAGGTACTTGCTCTGTTCCTCTACTTGCAACTGCAGCTTTCTTTGGATCTGTGTAAAGGAAAATATAAGTGCGCGCCCAGCTGCATGGCTTCTCTTTCTTGCAGGAGTTCCATTTTCCTTTTTAACTAGCATCTGATTTTTAAAAGAATACACATACCTCAAGTTGTTCATGAAGTTGTTTCTGCAAGCTAATCTGCGCCATCAATCCTTCAACATTCCCTGTGCCTCTGCAGTAGCCAGAATTATAAATGCTAACTGAATCTTAAAAAGAACTTCACTATCAGTGGCGTGCATAGAAAATTGAAAAATATATCCTGGACCTAAAAAGGGTAACTAAAAATTCATTGCCGCAGGCAGATAGGTGAAATCTGATGCATTACTGTCTACAAAATAGGACAAGATACTGTCTACTTTGTAACAGCAGGAAAGGCTAGTCAAAATCATCTCACTTTAACTGCAGAGTGGACACTTCATCCATTTGGCTGCTTCTCCGTCCAGATACACCTGCTAGGAAGGATAAAAGGCATAAAATTGTAATTATTCAATTTCTCAAATAATAGTTTGACTGCATAATCCTATTCACTCCTATATGAAAGGCATTGTATATGATGCGGGATGATTTCAAACTGCTATTACACATAGAGACACAGACTGACCATCAGATGATTCAGGTCGATGTTGCACAGTACGGTACTTCTGTATAACAGTAACACATGGCTGTCAGTAAAAGGAGAAGTGTGGTACAGAAGCTTTGAAAATTTGAAGAAATAAATAGATACCTGCAGATGACTTTTTACATGGTATATAGTTAATCCTTCGACCTTCATAACCTTCTGGATTGCTTTTGGAGTTGCTTCTGCCGGAACAAAGAAAAGGAATGAAGTCATCTGGCAATAAGGGTACGGCAACTCGCAACGTGACAGAGAAAATTGAGACTTGCACTTCAGTGACAAAAGTATAATAAATATAAAACAGATCTTAGAGAAAAAGCTTTAGCAACCTACTTTCGCTCCCGCCCAGCTTGTTAACAGCATCAACAAAACGCTCATGGAGCTCAGGTGTCCAGCGTATCCTTGACTTTGGAGCAGTATTTGAAGAAGGCAGGTTGTCAGTGGAAAGTTCATCACAGTTGAAAGGATTTGGTACACTTCTCTGAGTACGGCAGTACGGATAACTTTTAGGTGTGGCTGGTGCTGCACTTCTTGCATCAACTGTCTACAAACAAGGAATATTTCTAGCTGCACTCAGCATGCAGGATAAAGTCCACTAATTCAATTTGCAAAATGAAGTTCACTATTGTTCTATTGTAGGAAAAAGAAAACATTATTATATCCATATACTTTCAGCATAGATTCAGCAGAACCTACATTTTTGGGAAGCCGCATGGAACTCCCGGATGATAACCACTCATTTTGCAGTGCAACATGAGTGTTAGGATCGATTATGATGGTGTCTTGAACTTGTTGGCCAAAGGCAGTCACGTTTTGTGGATTGGGAAAATCAACACTGGATGGATAATCAAATAAACCTAGGAGTTGTTCTTGGTTCGAACTTATCTGTTCAGATACTTCTGGAAAATCCATCATTAAAGGCCTTGAATTACGCAGGAGCGATGAATGTGTTGACGGCAATTGAGTATCAGGATCAGATGGCTCAGTCACATATGGCCCAGAACAAAGCTTCCCATTTGATGATTTATTGTTGGCATGAAGGTCTGAGATGAAGTTGGGAGCTAACATACATGTTGACATGGTGTCCTGTGCAGCCATAGAAGTACCGAATGAGGTGACAGATCTAATAGGCAATTTGCTTTCACCATAAGATGATCTCTGCTCTGGAAAACTAGGAAATGACACCTCTGAGAGTGCTGGTACTACTGTTATAGCTGATGAAAGACATAGGGGAACTGTTCCGTTGTAAAGCCGATCATGGTTGATGTATGGCTGCATGCAGTACCCATCAGTTCAATCTGTTGAAGTGAAGAAATGTATGGCATCAATCTTGTGAAGGAAATCATTGGAGAAAACGAAATTACTTCTAGTGACCGCAGGCAAGCAAAAGACTGTAATCATGATGTAATAAAGAACAAGATGCAAAGGATTGAGGAGCACATCTGACATGAACCGTGGAGTTAAACCACTCCTTAAATATAAATACAAAAGGAAAATATGCGTTGAACAACTGATTAGAACAAGATCCACCTATTAAAGCAGTTTCTGAAAAGAGTTAATAAATGCCATGAAGAACACAAGGAAATATAACATCAAAGAAAGAGATCATAAGCGAGAAATCAGACATAAAAACTGCAGCAAGAGTAAGCTGGAATTGGCAGCTGGGTTACTGCTTACCTGTTTCTTCAGGCAATGCAATCGATGAAGAGGTGTTGCAAAACTCTACACTCACATCATCAAGAATCATAAATTGTTTTCCCTTTCAGAGGTCTAGGGTGGGGACCACGGTTCTGGAACTGATACATGTGCCCCTTGTTTTATATGATCACTAAACTAATAGTCCACTGCCATCCCATATTAGAGCAACTTGAACAACATATTCTCTTAATTTAGAAAATGACAATTATCAAAACCAACCAGCTATTTTACACCCAACCTCTCCCACAAGCAACATGTATTCCTTCAATTCTTAAAAGTTTTACATTTCTCAAGAATAGATAAACTAGGTTGCTAGTACAGTGCAGGAACCTGTATCTTCAGACATATCAAGGCCAACTGTTTATATCAATAAACCCAGTTATAACAAATTTCCAACATCTGCCTGTCTGATGCGCTAGCTATGTCGATGAAGCAACGTTTATAATAAATTCCAACAATGAGCTTGCAATTTAGGAGTTCTTTTTGGGCAGCTATATGCTTTGGAGTTGACAAATCCAATTTGGCATGTACCGAGCCTCCATTGGAAAGCTGGCCTGACAACGTCCCTTTATAAATTAACTTGTCTGTTTTGCCTTTATCCATCATCATGCATCTTTTCATTTCAAACAAAGGAGCAGCAGAAATATAAAACTGAAAGGTCTTAGGGACCTTATTAATTACATTAGGAGTTCTGATCTGGTGCAGGTAGAATCTAGAAGCATTAAAGGGGGGGAATAATTGAGGAAAGAAGTCAACTGGGCATTACTTGGTTTACAGAATGAAAATGTTAGAAACTTTAACAGAGGTAAAAATTAACTAGGCTGATGTCAAACACTGTTTGCAGCCAGCTTATAAGACTGGATTGAAAACTAAATAACAAGAAAAATTCGCACTGAAAAATTATTTACGAGTCACCACCAGTATTTGATGCTTCACCGTAAAAAACTTACGTTTCATGTTCAGAAAGCACAAAAGGAAGAGAAGAATGAACAATATATGAGCAAATCACACGAGTCAACATGGGATGAATCTAGTAGCAATCTCTCATTACTCATCATCTTGAAGACGGAAAAGAGGAGCAAGAGCTCCAATCCCCAGATCTACATATAAGCAACAGCCATAATCGGTATCTCTTTCAGTTCAACTGTCCCATCAAGCAGAAAGGCAAAACCAATTGATTTGCTGCTGTTCAGACAATCACGGCCATACAAGTGAAATACTAATTGCAGTGAGCTTGGAAATCAGTCACACATTTAAAAGTGAACCATCAGTTTCGTCGCACACATTGCTAATATTCAGCATAATATTGAACTATAACTACTGTCACTATGGCACAGTTAGATGAGGTTGTTGAATATGGAATGCGTAGAGACATCGAATCCTCTCAGTAATCTCACCTAGAAGGAAGAAAAATAAGCTTCAGTAGAAGAGTTTGGAGCACATGAGTGCATATTTCATTTGAAATCTGAACAAGGGAGCAGCTGCAACTGTAAAATTACTTACAGTTATGATGCTGCTCTATTCCATCTCCTCTGCAGCAACACTTTCTGAAAAACAGTCAACATCAGCACATAAGAACTAACACAGGAATTTGAAATGTGACATATCTTGCATCGATTCATTTCTTAATAACATACCGATCTACAGGAGCAGCTTCATGAAATTGTTTATCTATTTGAGCAAGGTATATCTGGAACATGGTTGACCTATACGATCCATTACAACACCGAACTACCATTAAAATGATCACAAAAATAAACTTAAAAAGACATCCCTGAGGTAAGAAGTAAGCTCACCGTGTTGGTACTGCTGCAGCGGTAAGAACTGGAGGTAGAAGCCATAATATGGAGGGTTTACTCCGTAGTGACTGACTTGCATACTCAAGAATATCCTCTTCCTGTAAGTTCAAAGCTTTGGTAAACAGGGGCGTAGCTAGCTGTAAATTGACCCTGCTGCACCACTCAAGGAGTATATATAAATTTGCAGAAACATACAGTGAATATGAGTCTAGACACTAACAGATTTGAGAAAACAAAAGATTGTAGATACCAATAAATAATAATTCATGCCCTCTTGCTAACATTATGGCCCGCTACACACTTTTATTTCCTGAGAGATCTCTAAAATACATGCTAATTATAACTAAAAAAACTATAATGCAGTCAATTCTAAAGAAGTTTTTCTACATTAAATGATTTCTGTGACTAAAGAAGCTGCACCGATCATAGGCCCTCCCCGGATTCCAGTCACAGGACAGACAGTTGACACAGACACATTACAGTACTTATTTAGGTGAGCCTTTCTGAATTTATTTCTTAAGTTGTACAGATATCTACTCGGTTTTGAGGGTACAATCCACACTTTTCGAAGCTCTCAATGAAATTAATGTTTCCAACCTACAAGAATACTCGACAAGATCTTGCAACATGACATAAGATCCGAATAGGAATAACCTCCAAGTCAAGAAGTTTGTCTTGGCATTTGTCCTGAGAAGTTCCCTGAAGCAACTGGTGCAGATCAGCATACTGCTTGGATATAGGAACTAAACAGAATGTGTGTGTCATAAAGCCCTCTATCATTGGATTCCATTGCCTTGAAATCAAACCCAGAAAACATAGCTCCTACAAAGGCAGTGCACACATGTTTATGTGACAGTGTACAAAGTTATGTACCAAAAGCGTTTACAATCCAAGACCAGACCATAAATAGTTACCATGATTTCGACAAGACCATTTTGACTAGATTCTTCAAAACTTTTTAAGGGCTCAAACACTTTCATCCACTGCTCTTTGGGAGCTTTAAAAATCAAACTAGCTCCAGACATAATCCGAATGGTTCTATCATCAAGCAGATATGCCAAGCACTTTGCTCTCCATTGCTTCCACATGAGAAACTCATCAATCATTCGAGATGTTCTGTGTAATAATAATTTTGGATAAATTCAAACTTAGGCATGCTGTGATGAAAAATAAATGACACAGGAATGTGGATTAACAAGAGAAGCAATATATAGCATGTGAATGTTTACTTCGGTATTGCTGGGGTGCACAGCTTATTACTTGCATCATTAAAGCTGTTCTTTTTCACACTGTTCAGAAGTGTTCCCAGTCCTCTCTCAGAGAAATAAGAACATGATGTTGAATCCAGCCCTTCCAAAAATTCTTTAACTAGAATCCGCGAATGGCCCATGGATTCTGCATACAATTCATCAGAACTAGCGGGAATCCCAACATCAAGAGCATTGCTGGTCTGTGTAAAACATGAAGAATTCATAACCAATACTGACTTAGCATACTCTTGGCATGCATTGCGCACACCACTAGCACAAATGACATCAATATCCATCTCAACAACTGCTTCAAGAAGAGCACCAAGATTTTCCACACACATTGCTCTTGCTTTCAGAAAATGTCGTATAACCAATACCCTTGCAGTGGAAAGGGTTTCCGACCGCATACCAGCAAGACCCTGCCATAGAAATGTGCATCACTACACGCAAAACCCCTGAATCAACACACATACCGTAAAGTTTTGGACAGGCACCTTCGGAAACTCCGGACTTGAAGTGAGCTCAACGAGGGCTGCATCGAGTTCTCTTGCAGAATCCTCGTAATGGCCTGATTCACGCAGGTCCTTGAAAACCTGAACACAGTGCAGGCACAATTGAGCAACTCAGGAGAAATGTCCAACTGATTGGCACTACTTCAAATTACATAATCGCACAGATTCTGCAAACGCATAGCATACGCAAGCGGCATAGTGAATGCGGGATCCTGAACTCCGAAGTACGCGAGCCACCTCTGGACGGGGAAGACATTATGGCGTCGAAGGGCAGGAGCCGAAGCTAGCGCCCGGAGCAGTTAAGAGAGGAATCGCTGCTGACCTCCTCGAAGAAGAGAGCCCAACGGAGGGCCTTCTTAACCTCGTCGGAGCTCCAAGTGGCGGCGGCGCCGGACGAGGTGCGGCCGCCGGCGAGGACGAGGACGTCGACGAAACCCCGCACCAGGCCGAGCACCTCCTCCATGGCCACTGCCGCGTGCGCCCACCCCATTTTCCTAGTCCCTTCCTCACAATCCTGACTTTCGCAGGGATTAGGGAGCAACAAATCCTATACCTTTCACTTTGCACTCCGAACCCTATACTTATTCATATTCGTTTTCCAATCACGAAGGCACATCGTTGTGCTGGACTGAGGACTCGAAGATGAGACTCGAAGTATTAAGGGGGTAATTGAATAAAATAGCAAAACCCTAAAGACCCCCACCGTATAAACCAGCCAACCCACTCCCTGCGCCGCCGCCACTCAGCGCCGCTTGCGTTTCCTCCTCTCCGCTTCCAAGATGTCGAAGCGAGGTAAATTTCCTGCTCCTTTTCCGAATCGATCGTATGCTCTATGCTTGGCTGTTTGTGTTGTTGTAGTTTCATATGCTGGTTAGATGCTTCGATTTGATGGTTTGCTATTCGGATGCATGAATCGTTTATAAGGGAGTAGATCGTCTGATGGCGGCAGATAGTTTTGGGATTAGTTGCTTTTCTTTCACAAATTCTTGATGTTGATGAAATGATCATGATTCAAATACGTGGATCTGATGTTAGACGTTTAGCTTTATGTCTTAGATGTCACTAGTTGGTTTAGGGTTGTTAAATCTCTGTACTAGTGTACAGCTCTAAGCTTGTAACAGATCACTTTCTTTCTTGTCGTTAGGTCCACTATGAGATTGGATGATGCTTCTATGTTTTTATTGCTGTTTAGATGGCTGTGATGGAAGCCTTATCTAACCTAACATGCATAGTTGTCTAATGTAGTAATGTTTAGCTGCTGGCAATCCTTCTATGAGAAATAAGAGCTGTAGAAACGTTCTGTTTCAATGTTCAACCTGCCCTAGCTTTAAGTATATAGGAGATCTGTTTCCGGTCCAAAGTATTCTCTACTTGATCTTAAGTGAAGCGTCGAGTTGTGACATGTCACATTCACAAGTGTTGGTGTTTGTACATTTCATTGTTTGCTCAGGTTGCTCCTATGAGTTGCAAATCAGATGAGAGCTTCATCTGAACAGGCTATGAGCATATCGTGTAATTAATTCAACATAACTGTGCTTTATATGTCGCTTTGTTTAATCTAAAGCTTAGGAACTTAGTTTACAGCTGATGTACTAGAGTTCTGTTGTCTAAATGTGTGCTTGCTGGTGTCTTTTGAACTGCAGGACGTGGAGGTACTGCCGGTAACAAGTTCCGGATGTCACTGGGTCTACCAGTGGCAGCCACTGTGAACTGTGCTGATAACACTGGAGCAAAGAACCTGTACATCATTTCAGTGAAGGGAATCAAAGGGCGCCTTAACAGGCTTCCTTCTGCCTGTGTTGGTGACATGGTTATGGCAACTGTGAAGAAGGGAAAGCCTGACCTCAGGAAGAAGGTGATGCCAGCTGTCATTGTGAGGCAGCGCAAGCCATGGCGCCGAAAGGATGGTGTCTACATGTACTTTGAAGGTACATCTCTTATCCTGACTGGGTGATTGAGTTAGCAAGGATTTAATCGTTTGAGCTAAACTGACTATAGTTCTCTTGAATTTGTGACTTCTATTCATTTGGTTTTTCTTTAGAATCTGCAGTCTACGGAGCTAACATTGTACTTTGAGATCACTATTCATATTGATCAGCACACTATATTTGTTCTCTGCAATACATTATTCTGGGAAGTTATGATAGGAAACTGGATGTTCTCTGGAAACAACCTCAGCGCACTATATCAATATCTGGTAGTGTTGCTTCGTTACGTAAAGAGTGACCTTCCAGTTTGGTCATTTGACAGGAAGAAGCATAGATGTGACTTGGCCAGTATTAAACAGCATTGTGCATTCTTCTTACGTGCAGTGATACCTGTCTCCTGGCACATGTTAAAGTATTTGTGACACAATATCCAGCACTTTGCATTTGCTCAGATAGTATGTTCCCAATATACCTTCTGCTGGGAGGTAGCCCATCATAGACACTAGACAATTTCTGCAAGTGATGTTACATTAGGGCTGGATTGATACTAGCGACTCCTGTGCTAATATAATTTGGTCTGATTTACAGTTGCTTTGAGCTTTATATTTTTGCTTTCCGTCACATTATCTTAGTGAACTGGACTCTTGGACCTCTGGTTCATCAACATTATATATTTACCTGCTGCTGTTTGCACCATTTAGCTTTTATAAGATCATGCCAATAAGTCACGGTTCATGTTCTAATGTTCCGTTTATGCGATATTTCAGACAATGCTGGAGTGATTGTGAACCCAAAGGGAGAGATGAAAGGTACACACTGAAACTCCCTGTGTTTTTGTATGCATAACTAATCTGCAGTAGGATTAGTTGTAAGTCATTCCAGAATATTAGCAATGTTTTATAATTCATGTTTGCTCAGAACAATCAGAATGATGTGTATTTCCATGGTGTAGGTTCTGCCATCACTGGACCTATCGGAAAGGAGTGTGCTGATCTGTGGCCCAGGATTGCAAGTGCGGCAAATGCGATCGTCTAAAGGAAGCAGCTAGTTGAAGTTTAATCGATAGCATTTCCTTGTGTTCAAGAAGAGAGCGAGAGTTCTTAGCTAGATGAGCTTTTGTTTCCCTGGATGGTGTTTGTGTTGCCGGATCGTTTGCTCTGTTAGCTTTGAAGACAATTCTCTCGATATCGATAAGAACCTGTTACTTAGCCTGACGTTCGGCAGAGTTCAATGTTTACATGTTCTGATGTCGCGTGCTGTTTCATTGATATTGCATTGCACTGTGTTTTGCTCGGCAGAGGTGTTTTGCTCGTTGCTATCGCCGTCAGATGACAAAAGATGCAGTCTTTTTCTATCCTTCCGTGATAGAACTGCCTTCAAAACTTGTAAAATGGATTGGATCAGAAACGCTTCAAAATTTTGCAACCTCTCTTTAGCTTGAATTAAGTTGTGACTCAGTCAATATCACTCTACTGGGCCCAGGCTCAAGCAATAGCGGACAGAATTGGCCCGGCCCATCCAATCATCGTTTCTCAGCGGAGAAAGAGGACGAGGTGGAGAGCCCAGAGCCTTTCTATCTCCGGCAGCGAAGCAAATCAGCCATGTGGGCCACACCACCTCAGCCTCTTCCTCTCCAACTCCGGCGACCACTAGGTCCGCCGCCTCGTCCCTTCCTCACTCGCCATCGCAGCAGCCGCCTCAACCGCATCGCCGCCTCACAGGACCGCCTCACCCCCCTCTCCCGCCAGCTGTGGGGGCGCGCGCTGCCCCCGGCGCAGCTCGTCCTAGCCGTCCGCCACGGCTGGACCGCCGCGTGGCAGCTCCTCATGCGGCAGCTCGCGCCCTCGGACCCGGAGACCGGCGCCTTCACCCGCACGCCGTCCCGCTTCCCCGCCGTCGTGGGGACGCCCAGCTCCCGGCTCCACCTCTACGTGGGCCTCCCCTGCCCCTGGGCCCACCGCGCCCTCGTCGTCCGCGCGCTCCTCGGCCTCGAGGCCCGCCTCCCGGTCTCCGTCGCCGTCCCCGGTGACGACGGCGCGTGGTCCTTCACGCCGGACAGCCCCGACGGGCTCTACGGGAAGCGCAAGCTCCGGGAGGTGTACGCCGCGCGGAGCGGCGGGTTCGAGGGCAGGGCGTCGGTGCCGATGCTGTGGGACGCCGAGCGCCGCGAGGTGGTCTGCAACGAGAGCATCGAGATCATCAAGTTCCTCTGCGGCCTCGCGAACGCCGACGGCGGCGGCCTCGACCTCTGGCCGCCGGAGCTGCGCCAGGACATCGACCGCTGGTACGGCGTCATCTACCCCAGCGTCAACAACGGCGTCTACAGGTACACCAAATTTTCTGCAGCATTGCCCCGATCAAGCTATCAATTTTTAGCAACTGAATTCTATGATCCTAACAACTGCCAATGGCTTTCAACGACGCAGGTGTGGATTTGCACAGAGCCAGGAGGCGTACGACGCCGCGGCGAGCGAGCTGTTCGGTGCGCTGGACAGGCTTGAGGCCCACCTCGCCGGCTCCCGCTACCTGTGCGGGGACAGGCTCACGCTGGCCGACGTGTGCCTCTTCACGACGCTGATCCGGTTCGACCTCGTGTACAACACGCTGTTCCGGTGCACCAGGCGGAAGCTGGCCGAGTACCCCAGCCTCCACGCCTACACGCGCGACATCTACCAGATGCCCAAGGTCGCCGAGACGTGCGACATGGAGGCTATCATGGCAGGATACTTCAAGACCCTCTTCCCCCTCAACCCCTGCGGGATCCAGCCCCTCCCGCCGGCGAGCTGCGACAGCGAGTCGCTCTTGAGGCCGCACGGCAGGGAGGCCTTGTCCTCTGCTGCTGGCACGCCGCTTGAAGCAGCTGGTGTTTCTTAATTCAGGATTTGAACAGTGCTTCTGAAGAACAGCAGAGAATAGTTTACACGTGCTGTACCGTTTACTGATGCTGCACAGGATCAAATCGCATCAGTAGTAGCTGCAATTTGCAAATCCTTCCTTAGTCCAAGAAATCAAATATGTTCTCAAGATCTCATCATGTTTTCTATTCATGTTTATGATACAGGTCTTATAGATAAAGATAGAATCCGTTCTGCTCAGTTCCCCAACTGTGAATTTCCATACTACTTACAAATCCCTGGTGTAAATGGCACACGTATGTGGAGTTGTGCCGTTGTGGACATGTAAATTTTGTAAAGCAATTCATGAGTTCTGTAAAAAGCTGACTTATCAATTAACGGCATATGTTCTGTTGGTTGTACTATTTCCCTAAAGATGTTTCATAACTGTGTGCAAACCGAGACATATTTGATTTATCAACCAGTACATACATATCCATAATCCTAGTTCACAATGATTGGTATTTAGAACATCAGATGGCACTGGTTGATAAGAAAAAGTGAGCATCATATTGTTGTGAATGAGAATGCGAACAATATGTAGAACTTGCTTCTGAATATTTTCTATTTAAGCCAAACTAACAAAGATACAAACTGCTCCTTTTATTTCATGGTGTTTGCCCGTAACCCTTTTATCTTCTATTTCAAATGAAATTTCCACAATTGCTCAGCATGCCCGGTCCAGATGTTATCTGGAGATAGCCGTCCACAGCCCATATATGTTGATTACGAAGAAGTCATTTAACCGCATGATTGTAAAAACCTGCATCAAAACCACATGTTCTAAAGCTGATACATTGCATGGGTTGCCTACATTTATGATATATGTTACAAGATTAAAAAGGACTGTATGTTAAATTACCTCCAAACACCATTATCATCACAAGGGTGTATCACTGCCTTCAGCTTCCATAAACAGCTTGTGTTCTGTAATGTATTCAATTACTTCATCGCAAGTAAGATACTTTATCGACAGGCATCTTTTTATGCAGTCTCTGAAATTTAGCCATACATAGATGTGTCTCAAGGTTCGAAAAACTATTATTCATATGAATAGCATAAAATTATCCACAAACCAATGTCTGTAAAACTGATACCTTACTCTGGATGAACTGATTTGATTTGGCACAATCTCATCGACCGAAATGATGTTATCCTGAAAAGGAGTTAAGAAATGAGCATACACGAACAACATCAGTAAAGAAGCTTATACTGCTCCCATTTTAAAACCTCAGACTACAAATTTGCACCCTGCATTCTTGCAGTATATCACTGCCGGCTATCAAATTGCCAACATCTTTTCCTTCCCTGTGTATACATATGACACCGAAGTCCCTGCATATAGTTCTGACCTGGAAACAAAAGTCGGTGTCATCAAAGTAAGTTGAAATACAATGAAAAACAAAGTGAAACTAACAAGGGCATCATAAGTTTGTAAAAGAGTTGCAAAAGTTTTTTTTTGTTGTTAGCAAAGTTCAAGATTTCTACCTGATCTGGGATCCAAACTCCTGGAGTGCTGAATGACTCAAGCAAGTCAGAACCACATAAAAGCATTACCTTCAGGCTGCCTGAAAGAAAATTCTCTCACTACATATTGAATGTAATACTATGGAAAAAAAATGAGGAGATGAGGTGCTATGTTGGAGCACACAATACTCGCTATATACACCTTGATCAGCTAAACCATCCCTGCACAAAGAGTTCCGAATTCTCGAGAGGACAGTCAAAGTGCGCTGATAACCTTTCTGCATGGCCTATGGAGTACAAGGCATAAACAATACCATGTATGAGTTGTTGCCATATCAAAATTACAAATATCTACATTATAAATGGCAAAACCCAAGGAAACTTATGAGTGAGAGCATGTAAGATCAAATTACCTCCCATGGATCAACCATCACGAAAGATGAGCTTTTGCACGCAAGTTCACAAAAATGAACCCGGTGGGCAGCCGGTAAGAGGTCCTAAACAACTTTAAATCTGAACTCAGTTAAAAGAGCAGCAACTATCAGTTTCATATGCTTTTTGCAAAGCCACAATAAATACCTTCTTCTTATACGCATCATTCACCGGAGACATGTAGCCACCCAACACATAATACCCTCGCTGCTGAAGTTCATCCTTTGCCAGTTCTACAGGAATCAGGGAGAACAAAAGCTTCACTGCTCGATCCAATCAGAAGCTGAAGGGGCTCCACAAAGCAATCGATACTCGATAGGCAGCAGAAATTCAAACTTTGAAGCTTACCAAACATACGAAGGTGCATGTATGTGGGAGGATTGAAGCTCCCGGTGGCCACGAGCACGACGCCGCCTCGGGTTCCTCCGTCCCTGCCGCATCAGAGAATTCGGAATCAGATGACAGCCGAGTCCATCCATCACGCGATCGAAACAAACAAAGGCCAGATTTTTGTTACCTTCTCGGTTCAATGGATAGCTTGTCCCCTGGGAGAGGCACCTCCTCCATCGCCGGCGATAGGGTCGCAGCCTCGCAGGCGGCGCTCGCCGTGCCCCGTGCGGTGCTGCTGTGGGAGGAGAATCTCGTCTCTCTGTCGGCTCCGCTGGGCAAAGCAGCTCAGCTCCTACTTGTGTTATGGGCTTACATGGGCCAGGGCCTGTTAGTCAAGGAATAAAGGCCCATGAAGAAAGCATACTGGCATTAGGCCCATCTGCGGACTAACCCTTCCGGCTGCTCTATAAAAGCTCTCCCCCTCCGCACGCTAGGGTTTCGGCGAGTTGTTCTTCTCCTCGGCGGCGGCAAGCGAAGAAGGCGACGGCGAAATGGTGAGAGATCGCATCACTAGCTCTCATGGCCGCATCCTCAAGCTCTCGCATGGATCTGATGTGCTAATCGATTGTTGTCGTTGCGTGCAGGGCAAGGGTACGGGGAGCTTCGGCAAGCGCCGGAACAAGACGCACACGCTGTGCGTGCGCTGCGGCCGCCGTAGCTTTCACCTGCAGAAGAGCACCTGCTCCTCATGCGGCTACCCCGCGGCCCGCATCCGCAAGTGTAAGATCCCTGGGTGCTTTCTCCTCTGGTTCAGTTTTCTTATGTCCGCAGTAGCCGTCGTTGCTTGTGCCTGGGATCCTTGATCTTACCAGTGCGAGAATGCTTCGTTTTGATTGATACACGTTTGGGATGTGTGCTAATTGATGAAATCGCATGCTAATTTCATGGTTAAATTGCTGGATGTTCCTTGATGTTCCATGAGTTAGTTATTTATTTGTGTGATTTGTTAGGATACTGTAAAAGCAGCTATACCAATCTGAACCTTCATGTTTGTCGCCTGTAAGCCCAAGCTGCCTACCTTTTACTGTTATTGCCACAGGCCGCTGATATAATATTGAACTTATTGTCTCCATGCTTACTTGTGTTGGCACATAAAACTTGCTTAATTAGTGGTACTGAGCTAGGTCTGTGACCAGAATTGTGTTATTCAGTTAAGCTACAACTGTTTCTTCTCGACCAGTAGAAGTTGCTATGGTTTATGATTTATCCAAGTTGTGACATGTTTCAAATTTTTTATGCTCGTGAAGTATGCATGTATCAGTAGCTATGGCATTATTAGTTGCTCGTATAAGGCCTAGTAAATTAGCTTATATTCACATATTTTGCTAGCTATGTGCAATTTTCTCTGAAAATTCATGTAATTCTGATCCTGTTATTTCTGTTCCTTCCAAAAAAATCAGACAACTGGAGCGTGAAGGCTATTAGGAGGAAGACTACTGGCACAGGGAGGATGAGGTACCTTCGCCACGTGCCCCGGAGGTTCAAGAGCAACTTCAGAGAGGGTAAATCCTTGCTCACCTCTTGTTATGCTGTGTGATCCATTGATTATTATTGTACTAAACTACCTCTGCAAAAACCTACCAGGAACTGAGGCCGTGTCAAGGAAGAAGGGAGCTGCTGCTGGCGCCAACTAAGTGTGTTCTCCACTTATGCTAGGCTGGACTGTGGGTCAATGAATCTAGTGTTTTTGTTGCTTTACTTCTGTGTTCCTAAATTGAGAGGCAAACGATGCTTGTCTGTTATTTCATATCCTGGATGTTAAACCTTCTGTTTTGAATGTCGAATCATACCAGGTTGTTAGTTGTCACCCTATTTACAGAATTAACTCTACATCTGCCTGTGTGATGATGTGTTACGTTTACTGCTATGCTTTCTGTGACTCCGATGGTGAATGGTGGAGCTTGATTCTGTTTGTTTGAGAAGTTGTGAGTGTGCATTTGCAGTTGTCATTTTGTCTGTAAAATTTGTCTAATGGACATCGTGAACATATTGATGGTAAATTGTTGATACGTGAGCATGGCCATCGTGTTCTTGGGCTATGGTCTATCATCATTCAGGATTTCAGGCTGTGCGCGGTGCTGTCCGCTTTGTTTCTGTTGCTCGTGGTGAAACCAGTGCAACTTGAGAGAAATCACATTGCTAGCGATGGTGCTGGCGTTGTTGGTAACAGCTAGTTAAAAGGAAATCCCATCTGGAACGTGCCAAATTTATACGCAGCAGCGTTGGTGCCAGCTCTGCCGCACCCTAAACTTGTCTTCGTTTCGTTGACGTCCTACAATTACCCCCGCTCTTAACCGACTGTGCCTCAAGCTTCCAAATTTTTTTCCTTGCCTGTCTCGTTCCACGCCTCCATCTCCAGCCAGCCGGCGCAATGTCGGCGGG
This sequence comes from Panicum miliaceum, assembly GCA_032594955.1. Lineage (NCBI taxonomy): Eukaryota > Viridiplantae > Streptophyta > Magnoliopsida > Poales > Poaceae > Panicum > Panicum miliaceum. The sequence continues at coordinate 1,000,357 of CM064061.1, read as the reverse complement.
CGGAGGACACGGCAACGACTCCCTGAGGTCACCGGCGTCCTCCCCGCTCCACCTGCTGGAGGTCACCGTCATCTCGGCGCAGGACCTGCACCGGCGCCGCCTCGGCCGCCGGGTGCGCGCGTACGCCGTGGCGTGGGCGGACGAGGCGCACAAGCTGCGCACGGACGTGGACCGCACCGGCGGCGCGGTGCCCACGTGGAACGACCGGTTCCTGTTCCGCGTGGACGACGCGTTCCTGCGCTCCGACACGGCCGCGGTCACCGTGGAGGTGCGCGGCGCCCGGAGCCTGGTCGGCGACGCCGTGCTCGGCCTCACGCGCATCGTGGTGAGCACGTTCGTGCGCCCCGGCGGGCGCGGCCGGCAGGTGGCGGCGCTGCTGCTCCGGCGGCCGCGGTCGCTCCGGCCGCAGGGCATCGTCAACGTGGGCGTGGCGCTGCTGGACGCCACCCACGCCGCGCGCACCGTGCCGCTCTACGACGCCCCCAGCTCGCCCGACGCGTTCGCCGTCCGGGACCTCGTGATGACGAGGCCGGCGTCGCTATGCAAGATCGCCGAGTGCAGCGAGGAGCCGGACGTCGACGAGGACCAAAGCAACCAGGCGTTCATCGACCACTACGGGCACCCGGAACCCAGGGGCGCCGCCGTGGAGCAGAGGAAGCTCGAGCAGAAGCTCGAGAAGTGGAAGGCCGACCTGTCGCCAGGCCCCAATGAAGGCAGACGCGGCGGCGCCCGGAGATGGGGTCGGGGCTTGTGCTTCCGCGGCAGAGGTGAGTGGGATAGGTAACATAGCACTGCAAGGAAACGACGCGACAGGATGCTCGTTCTTACCAAAAAAATCTTTGATTTATTCAGATTGTTTAGATTTTACCGCAGTTTTTTTCGACTTCAGTATCTGTCTAGTATTATATGTAAAAAACACTTCAAAAAATAAAGAGGGTTCGCGTGCTTGTTCTTCTCTATGTTGCTCGGTGTGTTATAATTAATTATCAGAGCTGGCGATGATGAAAAGATGACAGGATATGGCTACCATCTAAACAAACCTGAACCAGTGGTCTGTCTCATTTTGCTCGGTGGGTTCAATGTTGATAGCTCAAACATTGCTAAATGTGCTAAGGTTAGCATGCAGTGAAAGGAAATGCAGGACGTGAATAATCTTGCAAAAACACTAGTCACGGTGATCATGCATGGCGACGCCGACGAGACACGCCGGGGCGCCTGGACCACGAGGTCGAGTCCGCACCAATCCTTCGCTCTTCTTCCTCGAGATGTGATGAGGAACAAAGGCCACCGCCGGGGCAGGAACACCCGAACACGACGTCCTCAGCGAGGCCGCTGCATTCCCGGGCGGCGCCGGGCGCTATCTGAATGGAGCTCGGCTTAGCGCATCGTGCCGGGGAATGGCATGGCGTCGGGTGTTCCGGCTCGACGCCGTCGCAGCCGCGCAGTTCGGCGTCAGCTCCGGCGCCGGCGTGCTCTATGGCGCTGCTCGCGTCGCGCATACAGACGGCCTCGACGGCCGCACGTGCCTCGGCTTAGCGCTCAAGGCGACGAACCGCGCCGGCGGGCAGGAGCCACGGCGGGGCGCCTAGGCCGCGACCTCGAGTTCCGCATCAATCCTCTGCTCTCCTTCCTCGTGATGTGATGAGGAACACAGGCCGCCGCCGGGGCGCTCGCTGGATGAAGCTCGGACCAGCGCATCGCGCTGGGGAACGGCGGTCAGGCGCGCGAGGACGATGGACCGACTCCCTGCTGGCAACCAGTCAGGTCGATCTTAGCCGTACGAGGCCGATCTGACGACCAGGAGAGGCCAAGGGGTGGACGGTATTTCATTTACCGTCCACCCCCCGCCCCCCGGACGGTAGATGAAATACCGTCCGCCCAATGTCCGGCGTTCCTCGTCTCGCGCGGCTTAGGGAGGCGCCCGAAGCGCCGCCGGTTACCGTTCTGTGCGCCCGGCGACCGGACCTACACGTTCGCGCAGTTGCTCGAGCGCGGCGTGCGGGTGCCGGTGAGGTCTCTGATGGGAGCCCCTGCCCGCCTAACGGGTCCACGCCGTCGCCCGGCGCGGCGCACGCGTTTGCGTGGCGCGGGATGGGGACGAACTCTGCGACGACGACGGCAACGGAGCTCGGAAGCACACGGGCGGGAGTCGCTCCGAGTCTCCGATGAGGCCGCCGGAGCGACGGTCACGGCCGTCCGGTGCAGGGTGTCGCGCGTGTCTGAGGAGATGATGGATGGAGGCGTTCGAGACGCGGGCGGACGAGCTGCGTTGACGCCCGCATGGGCGCGCAGGACGGTCGGCGGCGGCGAGCATCGCCTCCTGCTTCTGCCGAGGACGAGGAGATGACTTCGTGTGGTGCTTCAGGTCCAGTACGCGTCCGTGTTCCCGCGCGCACCAGCGTCTCGTCGCCGATCGACCGCGTAGCTCGCTGTCATCGCGATGGTGTCGCAGGAGGAGGCCGCGGCGGCGGCTGTCGAGGGGAGGAGGAGGTCGTTGAGGGACAGTTGCTAGAGCAAGACGAGGTCGCGGAACAAGAGCAGCCGGAACAGGAGAAAGATCAGATAGGGTCGTCCAGGCCAGCGCGCCTAGCTTAGGTATGAGGTATCTGCTTCTGTGAAAATTTAGAGGCCGAACAATCTTTGCCTCTGCATCAACCGGATGTCCACGTACTATAGTAAAATGCCTTCCAGAAATTTTACTACGACATTTCATTGCACGTTTTAGTATAGCCCAAAGCCTTGTTATTGCTGAAGAATAGCGTCATTACTCATTAGAGAATTGTTTCTAGAACAAAGGGGTACTTGCAACACATGTTTAGGTAGCTTGCCTAAGATTAGCTAATACGATCTTCCATGTTAGGTTACCACGGGAAGAAGCCGAGGGTTCGCCTTCGTGACAATGACCACAGTTCCAGACTGCGAGCTGGTCGTCATGAAGTGTCTGTCTAATCTCCACAAATCACAAAACCCAAAACTCAGTGCATGCATCATATGCGGACAATGGCCATCAGATTTGTTTCAGTTTACGCGAACTGTCAAGTAACTGGACTTCATTCTTGAAGTGATTTGCGATCTAATCTATTCGGACACCAAAAAAAAATCAATTCATTGAAATTCAACGGCAACCATACATAGACAGATACACATTGAGTAACATACAGCATGAGGAGAGATTTTTGCTCAGGAAAGAAAAAAGGAAACATCGCAAATGGAGAGCCACATGTGTTGTGTGACATGTCCGGATCTCGTTGGCGGCGCCAGGAGCCACCACCAACCACATCCTGCACCAAACAATCTCCGCGCCACTCGCCACTCCTCAGCCCCCACGCCAGAGCGCTGCGACCGGAGGATTCTGGCACCATGGCCATCTCCACCACCTGCAGCATCCGCCTCCACGCCGCCCCTCCCGCTCGCCGCCGCGGCACCGTCTTCGCCTCCGCCGTGCGGTTCGACAGGCGCTCGGGCGTCCTGCTCCTGCTGTCCGCGGCGGTGCCGGCTGGGACAGCTCGTCCGGCGAACGCTGCGGGCATCGGGCTCTTCGGCATCCGCAAGAAGCTGGAGCGGGCGGAGGAGGCAGCGGCAGAGGCAGTGCGGGAGGTGGAGGAGGCAGCAGTGGAGGCCGCGGCGATCGGAGGGGAGGCAGTGAAGGATGCGGTGGTAGAGGCGGAGAAGGAGGCGAGCGAGGTTGCAGGTGAGGGCCTGCAGCTGGTGGTTGGCGCGGAGCTCGCCGGGGACGGCCTGGTGCAGGCCGCGGTGGTCGCCGGCGCCGAGGCGCTCGGGGTTGTCGTGGGCCTGTCCGTGGTCAATGGCATCCTGAAGCCCGAAGCTTGAGTGTTGGGCCTTGTAGTTTAGGCCCAATCAAGTGTTTGGGCTTAGTGTTCAAGTGTTGCTGTAATTTGCTGACGATTTTATGATGTAAATAAGAGTGCGGAGGGCAGTAGATGATACTCTGTCACTTTGCCACACCTATCCCTACATTCCCCTTCCTCAAATAAGGCTGACATATAGCCAAGTACACTTTCCTTATATTTTTTCAGATAATTTACGGCCCTTCCAGATGTTGGAGCGGTTCAAGTAAGTGCTGCGTATCATGACAAAATTTGACATCATTTTATAAATCAGAAAGATCCAACAGTGAGAAATACTGCTAACAGTGACCCGTCGGATGAGATAGTTTTTCTTTTTTTGAATCGGTTGTATAACTTGTAAGGGATATATTTTTGGTGTCGTGTTTGTTTGTCCAGAAGATACCTCCGGCTTCCATTGGAAGGGAAGAGATAGCGTGGGCCCAACCGGAAGAACTAGACAATTCGGCCCGGAAAATTTTATATCAGAAACTATAGCAAATGAAAAGCAAGGAAAACAGGGGACTAAAACGAAACACACACACTGCCGTTGTCGAATGGCCACGGCCGTCCTCCGCCGCCCACTCCTCGCAGCGCTCCTTCCCGCCGCCGGCGGCGGCGCTGCCGGACCCTCCCGGTTCCATATCCGGAGACGTCGGTCCCGGCATCCTGTTCTCGCCGTGTCTTCCGACTCCTCCAAGCCCGTCGCGTCCACATCGTCCTCTTCTGCCGGCGGCGGCAACCCCGAGGAGGAGCCGCCTGTCCTGCCGCTCCTCCAGGAACTCGCGGTAAGACGACGTCCTCATCTATCCTCTTTCGTATCCGACTCTTCAAAATTTCGGCTCTTGAATTGTTTCCATGCGCTGTCTGATTGCAGGACTGCTTGGTTCTTCCGCCCAAGTTCCTCTCTCAGCTCCCCCGTGACCTTCGTCTCGACGTAAGCGGCTACTTTGGCTCATCATTTAGTTTTAACATCTACTATTTTGTTCCCACATAAGTTAGAAAAAGGCAAAATGATAAAATCCATTGAGAATTTCATGCTCTACAGGAAATATGATTGTTAGCACAGAAAGAATTTCAGTAGATTGTCATTGTATCATAACAGTTAGTTACACTGAAATGCCAATATGTAGTAGAAATTATGCTTGCTCAATCTGTTTCAACTACCTGTTTTCCTTTCTTGAAGCTCAATGATGCCGCGTTTGATCTCTCCAATGGGCCGGTTCTTGATGAGGTGGGCACTAAAAAACTCAGTAAATTGGATGTACTGAAGGTTTTTGTGTAACCACACTAACAATGCTTATATAATCATTTCTGCTGAGAGATAGTGTGGCCAAGAAGTTGGTGATCTGCTCCTGAACCTGGCAAAAGCATGGGAGTTGGCTGATACATCAACATCAAATAACCTTGCCAAGCAGCTGCCATCAATGGAGCCCTTCTTGACGCACAGCGCTAAATCAGGCATGAACTGCATCCATATGATGTTGTCACTTGTCAAAACTCGCGTTCGATGCAATTTTCTTTCTTGATTGAAGGTTGTGTCCCTTGCTGTTTGCTTTACATAGTGTAGCATTTGGCAAGCGGCTGGTGTCAGCTGGAAGGAGATTTCAGTCAATGGGGCAGTACAGCCAGGGAGAACTCAAGAAGGTTAGCTAATTTCTCACACTCTTACCATGCTTCTATTAGTTATGATAGCCGGTAGGTCTCCTTATTCCTGGCTAACTACCTGATGACTGGGATCAAATATCGAATTTTCCACAAGAATTTTTTTTAAAGTTGATTCCAACACGACAGCAATATCTACAAAGCGGATGTATTAACGACAGATCTTACATCTGAATATTTTTTCCCCTCGAAATCATCCTGTCATGGTGCCTCGGCAAAGCATCATTTCTTTTTCTGTGTTGTTGTTAACTTACCCTGTATCAAACACTGTCAAAGATTGAACCACGAGGCAAGTGAAAAATGTAATATTCATCTCTAGTACTTCTGTAGATTGCTGAAACAATGATCAAGAATGGTAAGCTGCTATCGACACGCCCCCCAGTAGTTCAATCTGATGTTCAGGCTATGAAAGAAAAAAGAAAGCTGAAGGTAAGAACCTCGATAAACTTTAGTAACCCTTATGTGACCTTCGAGCATGGCTTAATTATCCCCCTTGCTCTGGCTAGTTTGGAGAACTCGAGTTCGAACTGACAGCTGAGAAGGCCAATATTGGTGCTGCAGTAGGAGCGGTTTTCGGGTAACATTCAGCCTAGCACAACATTTCTTCTGTTGAAAGTACAATTTGGAGTTCACTAGAGTTACATTGGTAAATTCTCATGTATACCTGTGAAGCCAGTTGGATGATAGGTGGTTCGATACAATATTAATGTTTCTCTTTCATGTGGTGATGTATTATATGATGACATGATTATCTGTCAAAGATTCTCCTAAGTTATCTGCAGTTAGTCAACACCATTTGTAAAATGGATAGTCTAGTTGCACCCCCTGATTCTGGACACACGCACATCACACAACAATATTTTTTTGTATCTCTTTTGTTCTTACCATATTATCTAAAGAACTCAGCCCCACATACTTTGCATTATCATTGGAACGACCGACTGGCTTGTTTAGTGCATCTCTCGTATTAGAAAGTAAATCACATCTGACATTTGTTCTTTTTTTTGTCCAGATTTATCTCATGGCAGCTAGCACAAGGCGTGCAAAGCATTCCGGATGGCAGGATGCAGTACGCAAATGACAATGCCTTGCAGCTGGCCAAGGTAAAAAAAAAAGCAACCTGCTGACTACAAGTTCCTTGAGTTTGTCAGTTCTATTCGACCCTCCAGCTAACTTCTCCCATACCATTTTCTTCTAACACAGTCGCTCAGGGTCGCGCTGCTTGTTCTTGGCTACACTTCTACCGGCCTATCCTTATTTGCAGCTCTGGGGCTGCTGTTGCTAGCTCAGCAGATAAACTCTGAGAACAAGTCAGAGTAGCTGGCATTTTTTTTTTTGAAATTATGGGTGCCTTTGTATGCTCGAATACGCCAATGTTCATAACATTCTGGCATGTGACACTGGACCGTGCACGTATCAATCTATTCAACTTTCTGTACACAAAAAAAACAAACATCCAGTTATTGTGAGTTCGAATAATCGGTGGCAAACAAGTCAGCCAGCTTGGGACTGACTGAATAACACATAGCTAATGCGCTTGTGCCTTGTGGAGTTTAAGGTAGATCTGCCCTTGTACTGCTTCCCCAAAGAATGCGGAAGAACACAACACCGAACTGCTTTTACTCGTAATTGTGTTATAGTCTCTGTTAAATTTATTATTCATTTTACCATTGCTGATATAGTGATATGGTCTCTTTTTTCTCGAAAGCGATAGTGATATGGTCTCTGTTATAAGCATGATGGTTTCTGTGCAAGAAAGGATTTTAGAAGTGGACTGAGAGCGTGGAAATTCCTTTTTTTTTTCCCTCTTGCGTTTAAGAGCATGAACTATGAATCTTCAAGCTCAAAAGCAAACAGAGATTGCGCAGGAACCAAGAGTTGACAGTATCTTTTTTTCGATGAGACTTGACTAGGGGACAGCATCCCACATCTTCATTCATCATGGAGCTTCTTGCAAGCTTGCAAAACATGCGGTTCAGCAATTTTACAATAATCCAACCCAGCAGAACACAACACGACACCTAGAACAGGGATGGAACAACATACATACAACTCAAAAGATATAGTAATGGCACAAGCTAGAAAGATGACCACTGTCAACTAGAGCTGCCATCGAACAACATAATCGCGAGATATGTCATGGTCATTGTGTATTCGTATCACCCATCGTAGCTACTCCCTCTGTTTCTAAGTATTTGTTATTTTTGTTTCTCGAGAAATAACTTTGACTAAATATATATTAAAAAATATTATTATTTATGGTACATAATTAGTATCATTAGAAAGATTTTTGAATCTAGTTTTTTAATAAATTTACTTAAAGATATAAATATCACATATATTTTCTATAAATCAAGTCAAATTTATAGTACGTATATTAACGGCGACAGTTGTTTAGGTACGGCAGTACTTTGTTTCGCTGTCACCCTCTCCATCCAAGGGTCAGGCCAATAGAATGGGGACTAAACGTGTGTCAGGAGGCCCGAGTAATTTAATCCGCGTGGATCCTTTTGTTTGGAACTCGGGAGCATCCGAATAATTTGGAAAGCCCAAATCCAGGCGGGCCCGGCCCAGTTCATCCTCCTTTGCTCCGCCGGCCGCTCTTCTTCTTCCCTCCCGATATCCCCGGGGACCTCACCGAGTCACAGCCACATCCTCCTCCGCTGCGCCTCTCCAGTCTCCACTCTCCATCCATCGCATCTACCACCAAAACACCAAAAACCCCACAGAAGGAAGCAATGGCTTCCTCCACCCAGGGTCAGGTCATCACCTGCAAAGGTAACCTGATTGATCTTGTCTTGCTCTAGGTTTTTCGCATCGGTGGTGGTAGCGTGCCAGTGTTGTTTGCTGTTCCTACAACGATTGATTTGATCTGGCGTGGGGGGGTTTAACGGCTGCTGTGTGTGTGCAGCGGCGGTGGCGTACGAGCCGAACAAGCCGCTCGTGATCGAGGACGTGCAGGTGGCGCCGCCGCAGGCCGGCGAGGTCCGCATCAAGATCCTCTCCACCGCGCTCTGCCACACCGACCACTACACCTGGAGTGGAAAGGTTTGTCCTCGTCCCCCGCAATTCACGCTAGTCACATGGGTTTTTTCTTCCAATCTAGGGTTCCTGGAATTCTATTTACTGTTCATTCACGCTGGTAGGAGTGGTAACCATAGTGCCAAACTGGCAATCCTGAAATAATTTTATCAAAAATATAGAGATCAATTTCAGGGCATGTTGTAAAGTCCTTCCCCCCCTACATTTACTCCAACTGAGAGTAACCTTTGGGAAAGGATTATTTTCCAGAATGCTGAACCGGATCAGTGTGGAATAGATGCATGCTGCGCTATTCTAGGATATTTGTGATCATGTCACTATGTCAGAACTGTATTAATGACCATTTGCTATGCAGGACCCTGAGGGTCTCTTCCCCTGCATTCTTGGCCACGAAGCTGCTGGGTAAGCATACTGATTTGTTTCAGATTCATACACAACTATGTATAAATAGTCGGGATGTGATGGGCAACTTTTCTTTTGCTTATGTCAATAGAGTTGTTGAAAGTGTCGGTGAAGGAGTAACTGATGTGCAGCCTGGGGATCATGTCATCCCTTGTTACCAAGCAGAATGCAAGGAATGCAAGTTTTGTAAGAGCGGAAAGACCAACCTCTGCGGTAAGGTTCGAAGTGCCACAGGGGCAGGTGTCATGATGAATGATCGCAAGAGCAGGTTCTCGGTAAATGGAAAGCCCATCTACCATTTCATGGGAACATCAACATTCAGCCAGTACACTGTCGTGCATGATGTAAGTGTTGCAAAGATCAACCCACAGGCACCTCTAGATAAAGTCTGCCTGCTTGGCTGTGGTGTTTCTACTGGTATGTTCTTGTATCCTAATAATGGCTAATTCAAGCTACATATTTATCCATTCGCGCACTGCTAAGTTTTGAGGATTCCTTGATCCGCTCAGGATAGTTTCCCTGTCACATAGGTTGTTTAGCTTCATGCTAAGTAACTTTGCATGCAGGTAAATATTTGTGTTCATCAATGTCATGCTGCATATTTTTATTACTAGCAATGCATTTTTTTCTTCCTTGTTAACACCTGAAATGCAATAGTTAGCATATTTTTTTTGTTAACGTAGTTTTTATCAAGTTAACCCTGGTTTTGATCTCAAACAGAAACTCACATGCCATTTGTGTCTGTGATGATGCAAATCCCTGTTCTTATTCTGTGAAATGGATTATTAATTATAAATAATCATAATGTTGTTACATTGTTTGAATTACTGAAAACATATTTAGCACTTTCACATACTTTTCAGTATACTATTTTTTTCCCAGACCCCAGTAATAATGAATATTTAGTTTGTCTATATTAACAAAGTGCAATCATCCAGGTCTTGGAGCAGTGTGGAATACTGCAAAGGTTGAAGCTGGCTCTATAGTTGCTGTTTTTGGCCTTGGCACAGTTGGACTTGCAGTAAGTTTCTCGTGTTGGTTCGTGCCCATAAACCTGAGTTGGTGAATGGGATTTTGTCTTCTGAGCTTTCTGTTTTAGGTTGCTGAGGGTGCAAAAGCAGCTGGTGCTTATCGGATTATTGGCATTGACATTGATAGTAAAAAGTTTGACGTTGGTATGGTTTATTCTTGTGATAATTATCATCAAACCTTTTTTCTCCTCTCATGTTGTTTTTTTATCAACTACCAACTGGTGAAATGAACAATTCAAATTCCTGACTTTTCAAGGCATTGAGATTTGAGAGTGTTTTTCTCATGTGCAACCTGTGGAATTTATTACTAAATTCTGTTGCTTGATACAAATGGGGAGGGCCCACCTTTGTCTAATGTGGAATAGAAAATCTCGGTTACGTTTTGTATTGCTATATTCAATAATTTCTACCATGCAAACAGTAATATCTACCACCAGCCAATAGAAGTTTGAAGACATTTTGTTCATACAGTGCAGGGAAACTTTGATTCATCTACAGTTACTGAATCTTACAGTGACTTGTGAGTTCTGATAGAAAGACACACATGGATTCCTGATTTTCATTGTCTTATGTTGCATTCCCAATGGTCAAAGGTGCATGTTGAGGACATTGTCAATGCCCAAAACATTCCACGAGTGCAAATGTATTCTTTCAAAGTTACCTAGCTGGATTACTAATCACATTGCTTTTCAGTAAAGGGTGTGCAGTTACTTGTGCTGGTTGAGCTATCATTTATATAGACTATGTAGTCATTACTTTACACCAGTTGTCTATACCTACCAAACGTGTCTTATAATTGCTACTTCCACTGTGCCTGTTGCAGCAAAGAACTTTGGAGTTACAGAATTCGTGAACCCAAAAGACCATGACAAACCCATACAACAGGTCTTAATTGATCTTACAGATGGTGGTGTGGATTACAGTTTTGAATGCATTGGAAATGTATCTGTTATGAGGGCTGCACTGGAATGCTGCCACAAGGTAAGCATTCTCATTGCAATATCCGAATTTTTTCTTGTTTATCAGCCATTTGAAGTGAAATATCCTTTTTTTCCCCACTGATCTAAGTTTTGTGCGCACATCTGTAGGGCTGGGGAACCTCTGTCATCGTTGGTGTGGCTGCTTCTGGCCAGGAGATTGCCACACGGCCATTCCAGCTTGTGACTGGCCGTGTCTGGAAGGGAACAGCTTTCGGCGGCTTCAAGAGCCGAACCCAGGTCCCATGGCTTGTTGAGAAATACTTGAAAAAGGTACTATACTACACTGAAGTCCTGAACACTTCCTGGATCAAGGGCTGGATGAGTTTTTCGTTCTCCGGTCACTGAAATTTTACAATGTTATCCGCAGGAAATCAAGGTGGACGAGTACATTACCCACAACATGAACCTGACTGACATCAACGAGGCGTTCCACCTGCTGCACGAAGGTAGTTGCCTGCGCTGCGTGCTGGCAGTGCAGGATTGAGTTTCTAAGGGAAGCAGTTTGCATCATGTCGGGTTGTAATCTAGATTATGTCGTTGGTACTAGAACTCTTTTGCCTCGTTTGGCCTGAAACCTGGATACCCTCTGAACCCACTGTCACAATAATGTGCTGTTGGATGCCCTGGTGATGGTTACTGCTGTGTGCTACATGTTGACTTGTATCTCGGTTGCAAATGTGCTGTTTCTGAAATAATTTTTGCGTGTCAATTTTCCTTGCATTGATAATTGATCTTTGTTCAGCGTCGCTCATTTTACCATCTGTAGACAATGTGAAATGTAAAGCATGGTTCGACATGTACTCCCTCTGTTCCAAACTATACATCTTGATTTGCTAAAATGACCTACAATTTGGAAACAATCAGGGATAGAAGGAGATGCAAGTTTTACTTTCAATCCACCCAATACTAGTTTACTAACCAACCCAAAATTCAGACCAAAAGTAGAATGCAAATAAACTATCTAGCTGACATATCTAGCGTGACCACGTGCATCAGGCAGAAGATGTTTACCGTGAAAAATTGCACAACAATACAGATTACAGCATATAGTGAAGGGTGGAGTACAATATACTGGTCAGTATCTCAAGATCCGGCATTGGCGTTTCTGACAAAGTGGATGATAATCTGATTTTTTTTTAAAAAAAACTCCAGAAGGCACCGGCAAGTTTCTCCAGCCTGGTAACTAGCCACTAGCGAGAGCATTGGGTGTACAACAACACTGAACTCTGGTGCCATAATTTCTGAACGACGTGAAGCTGTTGTCGATATCTCTATTCACCTCACTGCCTCGCAACAGTGCTCGAATTCATCGCTTCTCCATGACTTCAACTCCGTTGCCTGCCAAATAGAATCGCCATAAAAAAGCATAAATCAATGTGAACCAACCAAATAGCATCTCAACAGCTCCAACTGCACATTACCATGCAATAGTGACCTTTGAATTAAACCAAGAACAATTTGCATCACAATACAGATAGTATTAGACTACATGGATCAGGGTTATACTAGGTCCTATGTCTGATTCTGATGTCAAAATTTTCTGAACAAGTTATTATCTTCATACTAATCACAACAAATTGTAGAGATGACCTCGTAGGAAATGGCATATTCAGTCATATAAGCAGGATTCAGTAATGCTAGAGTTTTTAGAAATGTCGTTTCATGTTAAAATAAACAGCACTTCTGTTTTGGGAAGGACGTTGGTTTACAAAAAATTACCATGCACGATTTAAGTGGGGGTAGAAGTACCATTCAACACTTAAAGAGCACTTTACAATGGAAAATTCAACAGCAAGATATTGCACTGTAACTTGCCAATTTTATAGTGTTTGCTTCAACATATGCAAGTACCAATCAATTAACCAACATTAAGTGCAACTGTGCAAGATATGACATGGTCTGAGTTCTAGTGTGCAGGATAAGAACAAAACAAGGGGCAGGCCGAAGCTGCATCTGAAGTGCTAAGAATTTGTGTGCATACCAATCCGAACTCGTGGCTTCCTCTCACCAACAGATGGCTGCTTCTTCATGTAGCAGCTATTCCAATCACCTCCATCTTGAGAATAATAATCCATTGGGTAGTCGCCTCCAAAATCCCCACTAGAACAATCACCACTACTACAATCACAATTTCCACAGCTTCCTGATTCTGAACAACACCCACTACCGCGTTTGCCACCACATTCACTACTGCCCTTCTCCCACCACCCAGGGACGTAACCCAGCGCGACATCGAACTCAAAGGTCGTCAGCACTGGCTTCTTGAAACCCTCCCCCCAATCGATGGACAAGCGAGGGCAAGCAATTTGCACCCAAGCATCAACTGAATCCCCAAACAGCTCCATCCTCGCCGGGGACAGCTCCGACATGAGCACTACTGTGTGCTCCAGTCCTTTCTCCTCCAAATGCTCCACCACTCTGTCGAGAACCTTCACACTCCCCTGCCTCCCCAGCGTGCCGAGTATTACTCCCCAGCTCTTGGCCTTCCTTGCCGCCAGAACCACCGCTTTCCTTGCCTGCTTCATGCCAACATGATCATACTCCTCTAGCACAAGAACCCCGAGAAATGGGTCAAAACGGTAGGCCTTCACCCCGGGATTGGCGATCATAAACGCCTCGAGGTGGAACCTCCCGTCGGCAACAAACACCACCGCCCCCACCTCCTCTGATTTCTTCAACGTCGGGGCGGTGCACCCCAGAATCTCGCCGGCGGACAATGGTTTCGCCTGTGGCACGACGATGTCGCGGTACCCCTCTTTTGTGAGCATCTCGCGCGCGGCGTGCACTGCTGAGATGAACTGCACGGTCCCAGCGATGGCCAGGCGGGGCGCAGCGGCGGGGTCCGGGAAGGCGTTGCGGACGGCGGCGGCTAAGCGGGTGGCGTCGACGCGGATCTCGACGAAGACGTAGAGCACCGGGAGGAGGGACGACGTGACGGGGACGAGGCAGGAGTGGCCGTAGTGGACGAGGACGTCGGCGGCGAGCGCCTTTGCGGGGCGGTCCGCGAGGCAGCATGCTCCGTAGGTGGCGTCCGCTAGGACGAGGACATCGTTGGCGGGGTCGGGCTCGAGGTAGGGCGCGAGGAGGTGCGAGAGCGGGAGCGAGAAGAGGAGCAGGCCCTCGGGGAGCTGGAGCGCGACGCGGCGGGCGCCTGCGGAGCGGATGCGGTGTGCCGTCTTGGGGAGCTCGAAGTTGTAGTTGGCGGGCAGGAGGGAGGTGGCAGCGGCGGTGAGGGTGGGGTCGGAGAGGATGGAGCGCGGGATCGGGGTGTGGACGAAGCGCTTGGGCGGATTGGCCGGCTTCTTGTTCCTCTTGGTGGGGCTCTGCGGAGATGCTTCGGCCGCGGTGAGGGCAAGCGAGGTGGAGGGGTCGCCGGCGTCCATGGCGGCGGGCGGCGGCGGCCGGGTGGGAGAGCCTCTGAAGAGGGTTTAGCCTGACGTGTAAGTATGGAGCGTGGACCCAGCCGAAGCAAAAACGATTTCTGTAGACGAAACAAGATCAGACATGCGGGCCGAGACGAAGCTGAAAGACAAGGCCCAATAACTCTGTGCGCCTGATTCGGCCCGACCCGCACGAGTCGCCATCGGCTCAAGCGCGTTGCGTGGCGGTTGCCCATCCACCCAGCCCGAAAAAGTGCAGAGTGGTGGGCCAGACCGCTTAGCCCAATCCCCTCTCATCTCCTAGCTCGTGCTCTCCCCTCCTGGCAATTCCGTGGCCATTATCCACCCCCGGCAAAAGAAATTCCAATGTCGCGTTGACTCCACCGGAAAAGCGCAACCCCAGAAAACGGGAGGCCCCTCTTCTCTCTCCGTTCGAAAAGCCATCGCCGAGGGAGCGAAAAGGGGGAGATCGATGGCGACGAGCTCTCGCCCGCTCTTCATCTCCGCATCCGCCGCGTCCTCCGCCTCGCCGTCGCGGGCTTGCCTTCGCCGCCTTCACACGGTGATCATCCCTTTTCTTCTTACGCCACCTGTTCATCTCTCAAGCTCTCGCGCTGGTATTTCAGTAAGCAATTGGCCCCGGCGGTTCGTGTGGGTCGGTTTTGGGTAGGAGCCAGCGAGCAGCGCATGCTGCTGCTGCTGATTGCTTCTACTGTAGCCGTGTTGATGCTTCAATTCCTTTACAACTCTAGACTATCTACCTAGGATTAACACATGGCATGTACCGCTGGCTGATGACTGCGTTGAGCATTTCTTCCATTGATGTTTGCTTACTTGCTGCTGGTAGAAAATGTACCAGCACCAGTGATGCTGCTTGGATAGTTGGACTCGCGACTTACATTCATGTTACTGCAACTTTTTGTTGGCCTGCATAGTTATGCTTAACCTTTCAGAGTTATCATCATGTTGAACCATTGTTGATTGAATTACAGGTGGCAGTTGTATCTATATGGGAACCTTGCCCACCTCTACATGCAGCAGCCTGCTGTTTCGCTCAAACAAAGCATTGCTGTACGAGATCCACCAAATGTTTAGCAAGTGGACCGTCTGTGTCCAGATTGACACGGCCAATAAAGAGATTGCTGTCTCGTTACTCTTCACTGATGATTGTCATGCACGGCAATATAAGTCGGTTTTATCAGGCCATTAGTGCATTGCACCAGGATGGGAAATCCAAGCACTTCATGTCTACTGGTTTTGGCCGTATGGTTTTAGGGATGGTGCTCGTCATGTCCATCTCGGCAGCTTCTTATACAGCACCGTCATGTAAGTGATCAACATTTGTAGAACCCTGCAGCTTCAGCCTTTTTCCACATTGTTCTTATGTCTGCTTACACCTATGTGTAATTTGTTATTGGGTAAATCCAAGCATCGGCACTTACAGAGGAAAACTTGCTTTTCCTGGAGGCTTGGCGCGCAGTTGACCGAGCATACTACGACAAATCATTCAATGGCCAAAGTTGGTTTAGATACCGTGAAAATGCCCTTCGCAATGAACCGATGAATACAAGGGAAGAGACATGTATGTTTCTGAATATTTCCCTTCCCTTTTCTTAACTAGAACTAGAACCTTGCCGTTCATACATCACAAGAACATTTCTATTGTAGTAAGTATAGCTGCTGATCAGGCATTTGACAGTCATTTAATAAAGTGGTTCCAAATAGATTTGTGATACAACAAGGACAGGTTTAAGTGTCCAAAGGAAACCATCATTGCATATTGCCTCAAGCTTTTCTACGACAGACGGATATTACAATGCGCCTCCTTTCGTAGGAGCTATAACACTGAACAACAGTGTTAGTATATAACTAATTAGCTAATGGCATTGGTAGGATCCAGAGGTCGAGGGCATTATAGATTTGTGGAAAACTAATCATCTTACTGTTAGAATTTGGATTCCATATGATCATTTTGCTTAACCAAAATTGCACTGCAGATGCAGCAATCAAGAAAATGCTTTCAACATTGGATGATCCATTCACTCGTTTCTTGGAACCTGAGAAATTGAAGAGCTTGCGGGTATAAAACTCAACCATTGGCTTCCACAGAAGCTTACAATGCAGTTAGTATAATTTATAATGCACGTCATTGTCTTTTCTGAAGGAAGTCTGGTACGCAAGGCGCACTCACGGGTGTAGGTTTATCGATTGGTTACCCAATGGCGATTAATGGATCACCTTCAGGAGTTGCTGTAATGACAGCCACCCCAGGTGGTCCTGCAGAAAAGGCTGGCATTCTTCCTGGAGACATCATTTTGGCAATTGACAACAGAAGCACTGAAGACATGGATATATATGATGCTGCAGAGCGCTTACAGTAAGGCCAATTATCATTGTTACACACGCACTAACCAATAGATGATCAGCGGCTAAACGCAGTGTTAGAAAAACAGAATATAAATTACTTGTATCCTTTAATTTTTGCCCTTGTTTGTGTTTTTTTGATAGTTTTAAGAGGTGATGTTCTTCTGTCAACTCTTTGCTAGGGGCCCTGAAGGAAGTTCAGTAGATTTGTCTATTCGTAGTGGGCCCAGTACCAGGCATGTGGTTCTAACGTAAGTCAATCATACAATCCTTTTTTACATAGTGAAAATAAAAGGACTGAATTCGTTTTGAAAAGTAGCCAGTTATTGTTTATGATGTTTGTTGCCAGGAGACAAACAGTCACTTTAAACCCAGTGAGATCTAGGATGTGTGAGATTCCAGGTGCAAAAGATAGCTCAAAGATCGGTTACATCAAATTGACAACATTTAACCAAAATGCTGCAGGTTTGCCGCATCGACAAGCTCTAATGTCTTTGTGAAGCATCATAAATTTTTGCCAGATGCTAAGTCCTAATCATGTCAATTGATTATCCTCCCACAGAGTCTGTTAGGGAGGCCATTAAGACATTAAGGGACAACAATGTAAAATCCTTTGTGTTGGATCTGCGGAATAACAGGTTTGGACCTGCAGAAACTGGGGTATATGCTGACATTTTCTTATTGGAACTTTGACATGGTTATATCTGATGCAGTGGTGGCCTGTTTCCTGAAGGAATTCAAATTGCAAAAATTTGGTAAGCTTGTATTAGTGGCATTTTATTATGTATGGTATTTATCCATGCATCTTGGTGGGCTACTTAATTGTATATGTGTGCATGTGTATGCACCTATAAAAAAAATCACTGGCATATTAATTCGAATTCTAAAAACTTGGAGGTTCTATCAGTCAGCTTTGTGTAAAGTTGTACATGCTGTAGTAATATATTTAGCATTTCATGTAGGCTTAGAACATCTAGCAGCTGATATCATATTAAATTTTAACTTATATTAAAGCATTAATTTTTTGCTCCTTTGCCAGGATGGACAAGGGAGTTATTGTGTATATATGTGATAGTCAAGGTGTTCGTGACATTTATGAGGCAGATGGAGCCGACACAATTGCTGCATCAGAACCTTTGGTTGTGCTGGTATGACCTAACATTGCTTAAAGAAAGAAATGACAGACGGACTCAGTTAATTTTCTTATCTTGTTGTTTCTTAGGTTAGTACACATCAAATGATGCCATTTTTGAACTTGTTAGGTAAATAAAGGAACTGCGAGTGCAAGTGAGATCCTTGCTGGAGCACTGAAAGACAATAAAAGGGCAGTTGTATATGGGGAACCAACATACGGAAAAGGGTACTGCTTGCCTGTACCTGTATGATTGAAATCCTTGTTCTGATTCTGAGCGCTTATTATCTCACACTCCTGTTATCTGCCAACATTCAGGAAGATTCAGTCGGTTTTTGGATTATCTGATGGATCTGGCTTAGCTGTGACTGTAGCACGCTATGAAACTCCTGCACATACCGACATAGACAAGGTAAGCAATTTGTTCCTTGCCTCAAAAAACAAAGAGTTTGAGGAAAACAATCCCTTACTTATGGTTTAGCTGCTTTTGAGTTGTCCTGAATGATATTCTTGGTAGGTTGGTGTGATCCCGGACCGACCACTGCCAGCGTCATTCCCTACAGATGAAGATGGCTTCTGCAGCTGCCTTAGGGATTCAACGGCTCCTTGCAATCTGAATGCCGCGCAGCTGTTTGCGAAATCATGACCAGGCCCTTCTCGCAACATTTTGGGTTGGATGGGCTGTACAGATAAGCATTGTGGTTCCCATGTATGTGCGTGGCCGTGTTGGCGGTTTATCATCTATTAATTTCATTAACATTGGCTTTGATTCCATTTTTGTCGTATGTATAAGATGAAAAGTATTTGCTTCTGAGTGAAGCCATGGTCGTCTTGAACACATCCTTGCTGCAACAATTTTGAATCTAAGAACTGACAAACTCTGCTACTTCCACTTCGTTTGTGCTGTTCTGCAGCATGCCTGCATCGTACGTGATTTGATCTTCCGGGGCGGCGTGCATTTGCTGTGGTTTCGGTCAAAATTTTGGACAGGAGCTTTGTATGAATCTACGCCGTGACAAAACTGTTAATGAAGCTAGAGCTGGAGACATGGGCTCCGCTGACGCCTGGGGTGGTCGGGAAATAAAATACCAACCAGGCCTGAAAGCAAGAAAAATCTCAAATATCATCACAAGGTGCCCATTTGAAACCAGTACGGTCCTCAAAAGCCACGAACTCACGCAGGACAGCTCATCTGGCGCTGTGAGTAAGCCATTTACCGTCATGCCAACCAGAAAGATGCATCAATATATCTCAATAATGCGAAGTCACAATTTCCACTGTATTACAAAGCTCAACGGCAATGTCAATAGCTCATGAGTTACAGATCACATGATTGGTGGACTACAGAATCCATGGCTAACATTTTTGGTGAACCATCTCCTACTTAGATTCAGCCAGGGTTATCCTAAAAATAAAAGATACTCAATACAGCTTCCAGCATAACGAATTCAGACATTGCACAATCAGTAGTAGTCCAAGGCCGAGGTTCTGGTCCCGCTGGCCGACATGTTCTACACCATCACAGCCTGTAATGTGTGGACAAAGAAATTTGTGGTAAGAATGACCTGTAACTTTCAATCACCTTACATTGAGACCGAATGAAAAGACAGATGAGCATTTAGCAGGGAATGAAGAAAGGCAGTCAATTTTTCTACTCTAATTGCATATGCACCAAATCAAGACATCGACACTGATGCAGTATTGCGAACAGACTTTGTATATATAAGTCCATATATTCAATATTTAGGACTGCAGGAGAAAACACAAGAGAAGATCAGTTAATAACATGTTTACCATTTGTCAGGAAGGCTAGCACATCTATTCCACCTTTGCAACTTTCCTTAGCTCAATTTGGCCAGTCAAGTCACATTGCATCTCAGTCCAACTGATTGGAACCAATGTACCACCTGAAGAAACACATAGAAGCAAGATTAATAAAACTATTAACTATGTTACATCATAGAATGGTGGGAGCAGTTCCATGTATTTGTACAAACAAATTGTATGTTGCACCCTTTCATACCAGCTATACTTTGCGCTGAAACAACACCAAGTTCATTCTTTGCAGTGGAAAGATAATACGCCCTTGCATCACCAAGAGAAAGCTTTGACATCATTTAAGGATCTCAACCTCTCCAGCCAGCCAAAAATACTAACTAATCCAAACAGGATAGATATCAAAAATAAAAGTATAGCGATAAAAAAAAATGCCGTCAATTGAAGCGCATAGATGTGAATGACCCAAGGGCAAGTGAGCTTGAACAAGGTTGGTAACAAAAGAAAGTAAAAAAGATTATTTGCATTAGATTTTTCCCCTTAAGGATACAACCACAGCTCTAACAATGTCCCCAGGCCGATATGACTGGTACATATCCACCTTGTCGATTTCAGTCGCACGAACATCTTGCTGCCTGCCAATAAAACAGAGGATATGCATGAAACTTTTTTCCCTGATTGGTTGTCTCTAGGATGAATAAAAGCATGAATCCATGCATGGAATTCAGCAACTAACTAAATAAAATGTGGTGCAAGACATCAGCTGGAAACAATAAAAGATGGAAGCAACAGGGCAAAAAGGAAATCATTTGCAAGGCAGCACCTTATCAGGCCAGTGAATTTTTCTTTGATAGCCTTTGAGTCAACACACATGATATCAGCATTGGCCATTCTAGCCATAACCTTTGTTACCTGCAGCAGAACAACTTTCAGCAATCAGCAGTTTCAGAAACTTCCACTGTTTAAGAACAAAGAAACCCACAATTATGTTAGAAGAGTACTTTCAGCAAAGATGCCTGAGGATTACACATTAGTGTCATGACAATAAAATGGTGGTTGGGCAAATATTGGAAAACAGAAAATTAACAACGCTCTGGTGACTACACTTGTGCAAGATCTCTCCCACAATTTATTCTGTAAAAATAATTTCTAAATGATGCACCATACTCCCACCAGCCCATATTTACATGCATGATTACTGACATGAACAACAGATGGCTAGATTCCCACTGATTCAACTATGGTATTCGGTGACTACAAGAATTCATTCACACAACAACAACGAACTCTGGTGATTGCTGAGATATCTTACTCGGGCGATGACGACGCTTCCAGGCTGCGGCACGGCTCCATGGGCCTTGTGCCCCACCACCTCCACCGTAGACCTCTGAAACCCAACCGAACCAGCTCGTCACACGTACCAAGAAAAGACATTCGAAAACCCGAACAAACCCACCCTACCTGGTCGTCGGACCCAGGTGCGGGCGGCACGATGCGGCGGTGGCCGGTGACTGACGCGCGCACGGAACGACCTTCCGCGTAGGCTCCGCGTCCGGCCACGAGGGTTAACGAGTTACCCAGGAGCTCCCCCGGCGTGACGACGTCGCCGCCGCCGTCGTGGTCCATCGCGGTGGCCGCCATTGGCAGATGTCGGGGTTTGGGGGCAACAAAGCTGGGGAGGGTTTCCGTTTCGTTGCCCCTCTCACTCGACTTCGTGGGTTAATGTGCTGTACGATGGGCTTGTTGGGCCCAATATTGCAGAGTTGGGCCTCATATTCTCCTTTTCTTTTTTTGAATTTTGAGGGATTTTCTTTCAAGGGGAGCCGGACGATAAATCGAATTTTTACAGCATTTGTAGTGGCAGATCAATTTGAAATCAGAATAGAAAGTATTGCAAGCATTTCGCAAAGTGTTTCTGAACGAAATATATTCCAGACAATGAAACTGCATTGCACGCTCTATGAAAAGAAAACGTACCCACAAACCCTTTTTTCTCCAACGGAAAAACATTCCGCAAACACAGCTACATCATCTTAAACGAGCTAGAAAGCGATGCCCGGTAATCAGTTGAAGACATGCAGCTCGAAAGTGAACCAACGACTTCGTGCTCGGGCTTGACGCCACGAGAACAAGGACACCGGAGCCACGACCTCCAGAAGAGCACAAGTATTATGAGCAAACACGCATAATAAACGATGCAGCGAGAAAGGCAAAGTACCATGAGCACTAACGAACCAAGATTATTCCCCAGTTACCACCTGAAAGCTGAGCCGGCTGTATAGTCACCTCGCCAACGCGAGGAAGATCACTAGCACTGTTTACAATGAACTCGAACTGCAGCAAGTACAACCACCTAGTCGCGACAACATGATGCCCAGAATTTCAGCAATAAACTTCCCTAACCCAGATTACACCAATCAGATGCATGAGGAATGAACCGCAAATTGCAAAATTAGAGAGCATCTGCCAACCCCATCCTCATTGCTTCCGGGGAAGAAGCAGAAGGCAGATGAAAAACACCTATACCCAAGGCACCACGCCCCAAGGGTCACCGGAACTGTACATTAACATGAGGCAAGAATCATTGAGAGGTGATGACAAACCTCCCAGCCTCATTCCCAAAGTCAAACCAAAGCTAACAGCCCTAACACTAGCTTACTGATCAATCAATGTCGCGGCAGGTGCCCATGCTCGCTAATGCTGCCTCTAGAACGGTAGAAGGAGGCGAGCTTTTTCTTCATCCGCAAGGGGCCTGATCTGTTCTGCAGCACTGGTGACTGGACATGGGAGTCTGTTGACAATGCGGTTCGAGGGTCACGGTGTCCTTCTAGTCGTCCAGAACTGTAGTCCATAGTAACAAATGGTAAGGAGTTCCGGTAGTCTAGACACCCAGAGGCCCCGATTCCCCAGCTGCCACTCTCAAAAACCAGGCCCCCTTCGTAGTCACCGTCTTGGTCAGATGAATTCCTTGGGCTATAGGAATCGTCACAAGCCTCTTCTGGATCATTGTAGATAAGCTTCAACGCCTGGACCACTTCTCCCATGAATGGCCTCTGTGATGGATCGGTGTGCACACACATGGAAGCAATGGATGCCACTTTAGCTACATTGTCAAAGTTAAACTTTCCATCCAGAGAAGGATCAATTAACTTCTCCAAGCCCTCCTTATGGCTTAGCAGAGGACGGGCCCAAGTCACAAGGTTCTCAGGATCCTTGGACTCAGAGATGCTTATGGGTTTCCTTCCTGATAAAAGCTCTAGCAAGACAACCCCATAACTGTAGACATCGCTCTTGACAAGAAGATGCCCCGTCATTGCATATTCTGGAGCAACATACCTGTACAGCCATAGAGAAAAATTAAAACACAATCAAGTAAAAAAGCAAAGGACTCTGGAGCGTTAGGTGTAGGTAAAGCCATGTCTGTGATACCACAAATTGTCTAGCCAAAAAAAAAAGAATGATCTCTCAAGAACATCACTCAGCACCAAAAAGGTATCAACAAACTCTAGGAACTAATCATGATAGTTAATATCAGCTGCACTTTTTTTCCCATCTGAGACCTTTAGGAGTGTATCCATGTAATAAGTATCAATCACAAAGAACAAAAGTCATCCTATCATAATCACAAGTAACAAAATGCTGCACATTATACAATTCATTGACAAATGACCTCATGAATATTGACACCGTTATATTGGATGGACATAAGCGAAGTGTGCCTTACCCAAAAGTACCCATTACCCTGGTAGATATGGGTTGAGTTGCATTGGATGCTTCCCTTGCCAAACCAAAATCAGTAACCTTGGGAGTGAAGTCTTCCTCTAATAATATATTGCTGGCCTTGAAGTCACGGTGTATAACATGTGGGTTTGAATCTTCATGCAGATACGCCAAGCCTCGAGCAGCCCCAAGAGCAATTTTCATCCTAACATCCCAGTTCAGCGATCGCTTAGCCTTGTCAGCACCTATGGACAGAAAAAGGCTATGATCAACCTAACAATCATACACTCACAAATCCTAGACTAGGCACAAACACCGCAGAGGAAAATATGGATTTTTGTACTTCTTGTTTCTGAGTGCTGTGGAAATGCAGTTTCAGAAAGACATGTCATCAGAGCAATTTTCAGTTATTTTGAAAAAACTGGAACTGCCAGTTAAACTGTACATATATGCTCTTCCTTAAAACTACACCATTAAAAACTCAAAGCTCTATAATTAGAATGGCTGCTGATTTAGCCAGCCATGTTTGAACGGAATAAATAAGCCTAATCTGATTATTTTATGGAGATCAATGCGGTAAACGCTTTCCATTTAAGAGTTGTCAAGCATAGCTTTTCTATTTGGCGTACCATGAAGATGGGATTCCACACTTCCATTGCGTATGAGCTCATACACAAGACACCTTTTGTTCCGCTCAATGCAAATACCAATCAGTTTGACAAGATTACGGTGGTGTAGTCGACTGAGCATTTCCACCTCTGCAACGAACTCACGATCACCACTCCTGTCTTCCCTTGTAAGCAATTTAACAGCAATTTCGTTTCCATCCTCCATTGTCCCATGGTAGACACGTCCAAAGCCCCCTTGACCCAAAACTCTTTTTGAATCAAAACCATCTGTGGCCTTCTGCAGTTGGGCTAGTGAAAATGTCTTTACAGACGATGTGCAAGTAGCCACTGTTGAAAGCATTGATGCTGACGCAGAGCTCACCATGCTGGTTGACAAAGTTGATCTGGCGCCTGCATCATGAATTAAGCTGTCAGTATAACTGCAGAAGCACTTTTAAGAGTAGCAATCATTTAGTGTATTCGGGAGACCTTTACCACTAGATTTTGTTATAAATCATATGCTAATAAAGATTGAAAAACAGAAACCGATAATGCATGTTTATCGTAATCAAACTTTTCCAATGTTGACCACAAAAATCTAGATTTAGCAACATGAAAATGATAATAAATGTTGTAGGAAAAAAACAGAGTGATGCTAACATTACTATTACAGCATTACTTCTACGATTTTCCCAAGCAACCATAAGCAACAGATAGTCGATAGAGCATAAACAAGCAAAGCACAAAATAAGTACCGTATCTTCTGTTAGCTGCTGGGGTAGTTGCAGGGCTCATTGCCTCATGAAGCCGTCCAAGTTTCTTCCATTTTACTATTAAAATCAGGATAACAGCACATGTCAACAGAAGTCCAAGAGAAGACGCTGAAACTATTACGATGATCCAAATATCTGATTTCTTGTGCTTTTTCTTCTGATTGGGCACTGCTGCCGTTATAGGATCTTCAGTTCCTGGATCCAATTCCCCAGGCAGAGATGGTGACAGGGATTGCAATCCTGCAGTGACACGATGCGTATTTACAAACATGATTCAAGCAAATAACCTGAAAGGGGTATTCCATGTACAGGGCTTTACCATGATAGCTGATATTGATAACTTTATAATCTCCAAAAATAGAAGAATTTATCTGAACCTTTTTATCCCTGAACCTATCAGATATTAAGGATGCCGTATAAGTATCAAAGTGTTCTCTTAGTGGCACCAAATAGATGGTCACCCGTGTCTTCTGGTCATCCTGGATACTTGCAACTGCAGCCATGATCTTCACTTGGCTTTGTTTAAGAAAAGTCCCAGCCGCAACTTCAACTTCTAACTCTGCTGTGCGCATGAACAGTAGATATGGAGCTACATCCAGATCGATGATAACACTAATAGGCTCGACACATCCACAAGGGGAACCAATTGGTGTTGCAGTCAGCGGCTCGGTGCAAGTATAGCTAGAACAACCTGCTGAATATCCAAGAACGATTCAATGAATATAGAAAAGTGCATACAATCACATTTTTAGTCATAAGATAGCTCAAATCTCAATAGAAACAGTGCTAGACAAATAGACCACAGATAATGACACAAATATAGGATTCAGTAAAGTAATACAAGGATTCCTGACAGGATAAAAATGTGAAAATTCGAATGCCAAACCTTCTGGTGGAGGTGATGAGGATGGTGAAGGGCCCTGATTTGATTCTCTGTGGTGCTGGTGCTTGTGTGGATGATGGCGCACAGCAATGCCTACAAGAATAAAAGGAAATTAAATAGCAGTCTTTGAGAATTTGAAGCTTGAGATTGTAGTTTTAAGTTGCCATAGTTGTGTACCAGGAGATTCGGGGGGCGGTGCCCTTGGAGGATATGAAGGGGAAATGCGAGGTCCAAACAATCTCGCTTCAGGGGATTTTGATGGAGCCGGTGCTGGATTAGACAATATAGGTTCTGCAGAGTATAGAGGGATTAGGGTTTACACTAAAGAAACATAGTTAAAACCTGGGAAAATTATGTACCAATCATATAATAAGTCCTGTATAAAGTGTAACATCATAAAGGCATGTGGTGAATGGGAGTTTAATGTCTATCGGCAATTACTGTTTCTCAAACAAGGCTTGGTGATAATTGGAGATGAAACAATTTTTTTTTCAAAAGCTTGATTCTGAATAAACTTATACAACATCCTAATAATGTTGTAGCTTTGCATAAGTTATTCAATTGCAAACTTGATGCTTGTATTTTAAATACCTAATGAGAATCATTTCCTCCCCTTCCTAAAAAAGGAGACCGAATACGCTTTCAATGCTCAATTGTACCCCCAGATGAAATAAACTACCAAAGAATATTCTACTTATGATTTTATGCAGCGCTCCACATAGGCTACATTCTCCCTAACATTTTATGCCTGGTCCCTCCAAATGGAAAATAAGCCCCCTCGAAGGAGCAACTTAGTGCAGAAGGCACTACCAAGGTTAGTTGAGTACAAACCACAAAAGCATGCATGGTGAGGAAGCTCAGCTAGCAATCATCAGCTCCCTACACAAAACGCACTAGATGGCAAGTTGGCAAACTTTGCATCCAACAATCTCATGTACCCTGTGTCCTTCGAACAAGGAATACGCGGCAGCAACTGCTTGCAGCATGAACAGCCTTCAGAAAGGCATGCCAATGTAAGTGGAATCCCTCAACGTCTCCTGATTCCGAAAGGCATGCTCGATGTCAGCGAAAATTCGAAAACACACTTGCCCGTCGCTGCCAGAGCCGCACACGCAGGTGCGAGGACGAAGTGGCAACCCAGCCCACCGACAGTATCGTAAACTTCACGCCTCACTAGATCCTCTCCACAGCGCAAAATTCTTCGACCACGCTGCAACCTACAACATTTCCCCCCAAAAAACGCGTCTCTAGCACTTGAATTCCGCATCCCGCACCAAAAATCGCGCGCGCTGGAGACGCCAGCGTCACACCCCGATTCCAAGCACCCGAGCCCGTGACAGGAACAGCGCACCATACCAGAGCCCCCGGCAAGCTAAGGATTTGCGGCGAACGCGCGCAATCCCCGCACCCCCAAAACCCCCAGCCCAAAGCGCGAGAGCACCGCCCCGGTGTGCCAACCCGCCGAGCAACACCAGCGCAATGCCAGCGGAAAGCGAGCCCGCGGGCAGCGAAAAGGAGCGAGCGAGGAAGGAAGGAGCCGTTCGTACCATGGAGAGCGGAAGCCGCGCGGAGCAGGAGGACGAGCAGGAGCAGCAATCTGGCGCCGACGCCACCCATCCCGGCCCGGGGCGCTACAGCATTGCCCGGGCGGCGGATCTGGAAGCTCCTGGCAGCGCCGGATCGGTGGGGAGCGGCGGCGGCGGGGATCGGTGGGGAGATTGGCAGCGAGCGAGGCGAGCTCTCTACACAGAGACGGGGAAGAGGGGGGTGTGGGGTGAAGGCATTAAATTGCCGTGGCTGGGTTTGGTGGTTTTGCTGGCAGTGGCTGCTGTGGATGGGCGCCGATTACTACCAGTACTGCCGATTTGGAGTTGGAGTGGAGTTAATGAGCAGCTAATCCCGCTAATCTCCTGCTGTGGAGAGGGAGGTCTTGGTTTCGATTTCGAAAAATCCAGCGAGCGATTCAGGAAGCAGGAGGGAAGGGAGACTGATGCTGCGAGGCCGCGAGTGAGGGAAGCAAGAACAGAGAGAGAGGGGGGGGGGGGGGGGGGGGGGCGCGGGGAGGTGGTGGCCTAGTGGGGCCCACCCCGGGCGCTGTGCAGGCCTGTGCTCTTGCAGGTCTGGCGCGGCCGGAACAGTTCGCTCGCTCGATCGGTGAGGTGGTGTGGTCAGCGAGGTGGCCAACGCGGTTGCTTTGGAGGTTTGCTTGCTCTTTCTTGCCTTTTTGCGTAGATCGAGGTCCGAGGACGATGCGCTCGGGCGTGCAACCCTTGCATAGGTTGTTGGGCTTGGATTTTGGCTCTAGAGTCAAAGTGTTCTTTTGTCGATTTATACTGCTTTTGTTTTTTGTTTTTTCTTCTTTGGCATCAGTTATGAAGCAGGATAAAAAAAAATACGCAAGGTCAATGCCGATATGATGAGATGATCCTCTTTCAACAAGATTTTTTTAACGACGTATTTCGACTAGATGAGTTGGCATATGACGAGAACATATATTGCATCAAGCCATCAACGACAAAGGAAGGATAGATGTTCACAAGATGAGAAGAACTACATTGGCAAGTCACAGATATAGGTACGATGCACATGGGGAGAAAAATGATGATGCATCCACTTGCAAAGAATCACTAATGGAGAGAAAGAGGTAGAAAAACGGCACAGAGGTAGAATGAAGTGGCTAGCAGTGGCGGCGGTTTGGTGCGCCGTGCGCATGCAGTAAGCTACCGACTTATATCCGTATTAGAATTGAAGAAACCACATATAGGCACCATAAGCAAATGTTACTTGTGCACAATTGGCAATGGGAGCGTGGAAAAGGAGGACATGACAATGTGGTAAGATGCTAAAGAAAATGGTATTTGCTGCCACATGAAACGGAAGAAAGAAAGTAGTTACTCCAAAAAAGCGTCAACCCACGATTAACCACAAGAAAATGGTATATCTATTTTTATGAAAAATGCGATAATAATAGATATACTTTCCTTTCAATTTTTCATCCACATGTTGCATAGTAGATGGATCATGAATTACACTTCTTTTTTTTCCTAAAGAAAGTTGAAACAAACCACTTCAATGTTGTCTATGTATGAAAGGTTAAAAGTTTGTACGAAGGTAAAGTAAACAAAGCATATCTTCGAAACCATCAAACCATACCATATCTATTAAAATATTAGAATTTCTTGTGATATCTATACCTGCATTTATTGGTACCTTTAATTCGTAGATAGAAAAGAATGAGGTTGCGTCATCTATCATCAAACGTAACGTCCAATGAAAATCCAATAATATCAAGTGGACAAGGGGAATGAGAGAGCCGGCCACAATTTTAAAAGATATATGGGGTGTGTTTAGATTAAAAATTTTTAGCGCTACACTAACTTCGAACGTTTGACCACTAATTAGTAGTATTAAATGTGGATAACTGATAAAATCCATTCCATAACCCCATATGTAATTGTGAGACGAATTTTTAAGCCTATTTGGACTATGATTAGACAATATCGTGCTACATTAAATAATCTCTAATGATGAATTAATTAAGCTCAATAGATTCGTCTTACGATTTTCGTCCATCCATGTAATTAGTTTTATAATTAGATCATGTTTAGTCATTTTGATCTTTGGTTGAAAATTACTACAGTGAATTTCGTCCAAAAATTTACAGGTTCTAAACACACTCATACTCCGGCAAGGTTTAAAAGCCGCTGGAATAAATCTGGCTCATCTTAGAAACCTTAAAATCAGTTCCAAATCTCCTAAAAAAATTGAGACCTGCTAATTATATATCTCCTGAAATTTCATGGTCTCTTATGATGCTTATCGACTTGTCAAATTTGTAGAAAAAAGCGGATTAAGATTGTCCAGCCATCAAACGACGCATATATCTATCTAATAACCAAGGGAATTGTCCTTGTCCAGTGGTGATTTTATCTCTTGCACAAGGATGTTGATTTGTGACGGTAGTCCGGTGATGAGGTTGAATGGTACTCAGAATCAGTTGAACTGGAGCTGCAAAAACGCCGATTCTGCTATGGGAAATGAAGCAGGCGAGACGCGCCTCCCGATCAATCAACTCTCGCACATCCAACGGCGGCCAGCGCGTACACGTCTGTCGAACACGTACGAGCGCCCGTAGAGGACGACGTTACGTGACATTCCTGTGCAAGCAAGTTAGGCCCTATGCCTAAGCCAGTGTCATGTCAGGTACTACAGTCTACAGGTGGAGGGTGGGGATGAGAAGGGAAAAAAAACAGTCACGGACGGCTCGAACAAAGAAAGGCCTGATGACGAGGGACGACTTTTGTGTAACAGAAACCGTAGCACACGGTCAGTCACCGCCCCCCGCTGCGTGCCTGCGTCTGAACTCAGATGCCTGGATCCTCAGCGTCCCTGTAGCTGTAGGCTGCGAACGAGCACCCAGCGTTGGACGCATCACTGACATGGCAGACTCATCCCGCTGCAAACAGAAGCAGTGGCGGATAAACCGCTTGGATCGGAGGGGAGAGACAGTAGTTACGGGGGCGCAACGGATGTCGCTGGCATGAAGACGACGGAGAGGCGGAAATTTGTCCCAAGAAGACTGGCTGGATTAAGCATTTGAACCCACAAAACATACGGCCCAATATTTCCCCTCGGCTGGGCCTGCCATCTTTCTTCCCGGCCTGATGGGGAGCCCAAACACAACCTTTGGGCCATGGTCAACTAAGTGACGACAGGACCTCGTACACGTACTCGTAGATTACTAGGAAAGGGGACCGACCGGTCGTCCTTATCCGAGACGGCCGGGGCGGTCGCCATCAGCGTTCTGAAAAAGGGGCCGATGGAAAAGGCAGCTCGTCGTGGTGCCCTACTGCCCTGCCCAGCAGGCCAGCACTGCCCTTTCCCTGCAGACTGGGAGCATGGCTGTGGCAGCAGGCAGCGGCAGCGGCAGCAGCAGCGCGATGCATCGCAGCAAATGCTGCTCCCAGTGAATCCAACAAACAAGAGGCCGCAGCGGCCCGACCCGCATTCCCGGCGGCCTGCCGGGCCGGGGCCCCGCCTCCGTTGGCCGCTGCCTGCACGTCGGCACCGCCGGGCGCCCGCTTTGGCGTCCACACGCAGAGGAGCGACACTTGGGCAGTTGGACACGCCGCCGCCTTAGCGCCCGCAAACTCCTCCCTTGCCGTGCCGACCACCAAGCTCCAAGCAGCAGCAGCTGCTCTCCTGCGCGAGGAAGTTGGGCCGGGGCTCGAAAACGGATCAGAAGGAAAATGCTGCGCGTGGAGCGAGAAGCTGGTCTGGTCCGGTCACCTGCGCGGCCTCGACCTCGTGTGTTTGTCGTCGTCGTCATGCCCTCGTTGGCTCTACCGGATTGAGATCTCGTTTGGCTGTCACATAAAATATTGGGATATCAATTTAAATATTCGGATATCAACTTATTTAATATAAAAATAATTGTATAAATTATAATTAGAGAACTAGATGAATCTATTAAGTATAATTAATATAATAGTTAGTGATCAAATTATAAATTAATTAGATTTAACAGATTTGTCTCGTGATTAAGTCACGACTTATAAAATTAATTTTATAATAAATTTATATTTAATATTTCTAATTATTATTTAAATATGCGATGTGATGGAATTTATGAGTTAATTTGAAAAAAAACCCCGAGGCCTGAGCTCACCCGTGCAAGTGCAAGTGACCTCTAATAGTATTTTCTTTGGTGGGCTTGCTTGCTGTGTTGTGTGCTGTACCTGCTTGCGCACGACCACGGGGCGCTGGAGGGAGCAGCAGGCCAGGCCTATCCAATCCAATCCGGCAATCCCAAGCCCCCGGGCGGGAGGGGGCCGGACGGCACGGCGCAGCCACGGGATGACGGGAGAGGAATTCGTTCCCTCGATCCATTCCTTTCCTGGGTCCTCGCGCCAATAAATGACGGACATATGCTTGGGATTTGACCAGTGCTAGAGCAGGAGTCCTCCAACGTGTCTTTGATTTAAGACTAAACTTTTTTTTTGAAAAGAAACTTCCTAAACTTTTCAAACGGCTGGACTGTACCAGTACAAAGAGTCTGTTGCCAACGGGATGCTCGGATACTGAAATTTGGATGCAGTCGCTTGTAAAATCTCTGGCTCCAATGCCTTTAATTGTTCATTCATTTTCGCACACCAGCTCACAGTCTGCTGTTGCTCATCACGAAGTAAAAGACAAGCATGCCAACGCCAGATGATTAATTAGATGAAACGCTTCCAGGGTTCAGTCTGGCTGGCATCATTCATAACCATAGCAAAATCAGATTTCTCCACTAGGGTGAGCATTCGACAAATCAAGACGGTTTTGCTCCTGCACTACTGTCCCGTGCTCACCAAAGCGCGCTGCGCTCGCTATTGGATTGGAGGGAAGGGAGCAGTGGCATCCTATGCGGACCCAGGAGTGTTCTGACATCACCGCCCGGCAGTCCATCAGGAGGAGGCAAAGGCAAGCACAACCACACCCCACGGCAACCGGCCACTGGCCACAGCGCAGCAGCGATTCCGAAACCAAAACGGCAAAACAAAACCCCCGCGGCGCCTCAAAAACCACCCAAAGCGGAGCGCGCAGCAGGAGCACAGCAGCAGCCCCGGCAAGGCAGCCACCACCGCGGCAAGGCAACCCCCTCTGCCCCAGGCCCCAGCAGCGAGCAGAGCCCACCTCCTCGGCTTCCCCCTCTCCCTCCTTCCCTCAGCCTCATCGATTGCGATGATGGAAATTCCTTCACGCGCGCCTGCCCCCTCGTTCTCGCCCCAATCCGAATAAACCCCCCATTCCTCCCCAAAACCCCAGGCCAAGAACCACAATCCCCTTCGGCACCAGTTTCAAATCTTGAAAAGAAACTTCAATCTTGGAGAGGTTTCGGTGCTTGGAGGTCGCCTCCCGTCCGGGGGTGAAGACCGGATGGCCAAGGCGGAGAAGCTCGTGGTGGAGGTGGTGGCGGCGCACAACCTCATGCCCAAGGACGGCCAGGGCTCCTCGTCGGCGTACGTCGAGGTGGAGTTCGACCACCAGAAGCGCCGCACGCGGGCCAGGCCCAAGGAGCTCAACCCCGTCTGGAACGAGCGCCTCGTCTTCCCCGTCGCCGACCCCGACGACCTGCCCTACCGCGCCATCGACGTCGGGGTCTACAACGACCGCGCCGCGTCCGGAGCCGCCAGCGCGGGACCGCACGGCCGGAACTTCCTCGGCAAGGTGCGGGTCCCGGCCGCCGGCGTGCCGGCGCCCGGGGAGGAGGTCGTGCCGCAGCTCTTCACCCTCGAGAAGCGCAGCCTCTTCTCCCACATCCGCGGCGAGATCACCTTGAAGATTTACCGCATCAACTCCGGCGATGTCGTCGTCAAGTCCAAGCCGGAGAAGCCGGCGAAGGCGGCGGTGCCTGGGCCGGAGGTGGTGGCGGCGCCGACGGTGACTGGGCCCAAGAAGCAGCCGCAGCCGCAGCCGCAGCATCCCGTGGTGACCGTGCAGCCACCGCCTCCGCAACCGGAGCCGCCCATGGACATCATGCCGCAACCGGCCCCGATGGTCATGAAGCCGGTAATGCACGCGGACCCGTACCCTGTCCCGGCCATGTTCTCCGGTCCCGGCGACTTCTCTTTGAAGGAGACGCGGCCCCGCCTCGGCAGCGTCGCGGTCGCCGATAAGGCGAGCGCGACCTACGACCTGGTGGAGCAGGTGGAGTACCTCTACGTGCGCGTGGTGCGCGCGCGCTGCGTTCCGATGGTGGGCGAGGCCGTCGCGGAGGTCAAGCTCGGGAACTACCGCGGCGTGACGCCGGCCGTCCCGTCGCACAGCTGGGACCGGGTGTTCGCCTTCTCCAAGGAGACCATCCAGTCGTCGTTCGTGGAGGTATACGTGCGCGCGCGCGGCACCGACGACCACGTCGGCCGCGTCTGGTTCGATCTCTCTGAGGTGCCGCACCGCGCGCCGCCGGACAGCACGCTCGCCCCGCAGTGGTACAGCATGGAGGACCGCAAGGGCCAGCGCGGCGGCGCGGAGGTTATGGTCGCCGTCTGGTTCGGCACCCAGGCCGATGAGGCCTTTGCGGAGGCCTGGCACTCCAAGACCGCCGGCGTCCATGGCAATGGGCCACTGGGCTCCTTCAAGTCCAAGGTGTACGTCGCCCCCAAGCTCTGGTACCTTCGTGTCTCTATCATTGAAGCGCAGGACTTGTTTCCGATGGACAAGGGGCCATTGGCAATTGGTCGATTCCCGGAGTTCTTCGTGCGCGCACAGGTGGGGAACCAGATTATGCGCACACGGCCGGCGCCCATGGTGTCTACACGGGCACCGTCGAGCCCATTCTGGAATGAAGACCTGATGTTTGTGGTGGCAGAGCCATTTGAGGAGTTCTTGGTGCTGTCCGTGGAAGACAGAGTGTCCCCAGGCCGGGATGAGTTGCTGGGTCGCCTTGTTGTGCCAGTATCCGCCATTGAGAGGTGGTGGGATTGGAAGCCAGTGGTTTCCAGGTGGTTTGGGTTGGACCGTGGCACTGGTGGTGGCAATGTTTCTGGTAGTAATGCGCACAGGTTCGGGAGCCGCCGTGTGCATCTCCGGCTAAGTCTTGATGGGGGTTACCATGTTCTGGATGAGGCTACAGCTTACAGCAGCGATCTCCAGCCTACAGCTAAACAGCTATGGAAACCACATGTTGGTGTGCTTGAGCTCGGTGTTCTTGGTGCTACTGGCCTAATGCCAATGAAGACCCGGGATGGCAGGGGTGCGACTGCAGATGCGTATTGTGTTGCAAAGTATGGCCAGAAGTGGATCCGCACACGCACTGTTGTTGACTCGTTATGCCCCCGGTGGAATGAGCAGTACACATGGGAGGTATTTGACCCCTGCACTGTCATCACTGTTGGTGTGTTTGACAACAGCCATGTCGACAAGCCTGCATCTGGGAATACTACGGTGGCTGTCCGTGATAATTGCATTGGTAAAGTTCGCATTCGGCTTTCGACATTGGAGACTGATAGGGTGTATACCCATGCCCACCCTCTGCTCATGCTGCACCCATCCGGGGTCAAGAAGATGGGGGAACTTCACCTAGCCGTGCGTTTTTGCTGTGGCAATGTTGGCAACATGTTCCATGCCTATGTACGCCCATTGCTTCCGAAGATGCACTATGCTGAGCCGCTGCTTGTGCGCCAGGTTGAGACTCTTCGGTTCCAGGCTACCAATGTGGTAGCAGCCCGCCTTGGCCGTGCCGAGCCGCCGCTTGGCAAGGAGGTTGTTGAGTACATGCTTGACCACCGGTCACATCTATGGAGCATGCGCCGCAGCAAAGCGAACTTCTTCCGTCTTGTCAGTGTGCTCTCTGGTCCTATGACCATAGTTAGGTGGTTTGAGCTCGTCCGCTCTTGGCAGCGCCCGGTGCATTCATGCCTTGCTGTATTCACATTCCTGGTACTTGTCACAATGCCGGAGCTGATTCTTCCAACAGCCTTTCTGGCCATGGCATTCACAGGCCTCTGGAGGTACCGTGTCCGTCCAAGGCACCCACCTCACATGGAGATGAGGCTGTCTCATGCAGATGGAGCTACTGCAGATGAGCTTGATGAGGAGTTTGACACGTTCCCTTCGAGCCGAGGAGATGTCGTGCGCTTCAGGTATGACCGCCTCCGCAGTGTAGCTGGGAGGGTGCAGACAGTGGTTGGTGATATTGCAACACAGGGTGAGAGGATGCAGGGCCTGCTCAGCTGGCGTGACCCGAGGGCGGCACTTCTTTTCTCCATTGCCTGTGTCCTCGCTGCTGTCATTGCTTATTGCGTGCCTATGAAGGTGATGATTGGGCTCTGGGGACTGTACGCCATGCGTCCGCCAAGATTCAGAAGCAGGATGCCATCTCCACTGATGAACTTCTTCCGAAGGCTTCCTTCCAGAGCTGACATCCTGCTCTGATGCTAGTGATTTCTATTGATGGCTAGCTGTGGATGAGCAGCTGGCCTTCTAATTTGTTTTGGTGATTTTGGCGGGAAGGGGGAACTTCAAAGGAACCAAGGAAGAAGCGAAACTAGTCTGCTGTTGGTGCCTAATGGTGGTTGCTTAGTTTGATGCTGTTAGCATGTTAGGTAATGTAGTAATGTTGCTTTGTGGTGCGTCTGGTAGTAGTTGTAGACTTGCAGTAGCAGCAGCTGGCAGCGTTGCTGTTTGTACTTCAGTTGTGCAAACTGCAAAGACTAGCAGAGTAGATGGTAATGTATGCGGTATTGATGAGCTGATGAGACTATGAGCTCTAGTTTATTAGAAGGATGCTTGGATCTTTATGCCCTGTGCTCAGGTTTTGCTGGACGCAGTGTGGCTCAGCAACTGTTCAGCATGTTCCTCTTTAAGACTTTGGTAGTACAATTCTGCTATTAAAGACTGTGTCTTATCTGTAGTTCAGTTCTTGGATGATGGCACGGTCGTTGCTCCGATTCACGTGGGTGTGGCTTTTTCTGTAACGTTATACAGCTATCATGTTCTCTTTGGAGTTGCATCAGACTAAGCTCTTTTTGTTTGGTTTGTCTCGATCCTGTTCCCATGTGATGTGGCTACAGGCTTAAAGTAATGGAACAAAGAATTGTTTGTTCCTGTCTGTAGTGCAATGTACCAAGTGTTTTCTGTTTATCAACCCGATGGCCTTGATAGAAGTTGCAGAGTGCTGAATACTTATTCTTACTCTGTTGTTTCTGATGGAGCAAATGGTCAGGCCATGTTTTGGATTAGCTAATGCAAAAGGGAAAGGTTTGTGTACTAGTCATTGTACTGCTCGTTGCCTTTTACGTTCAGAGGCTTCACTTGTCTTGGAGGAGCAACTTGTTCTGTACTTGAGCTAAAAAAAATGGACATGTTCTGCACTAGTCGTGTGGATCCATGGCTAAGAAGGGCGGATATGAGACAGATGGCCATGCTGCTTCTGCTGCCAATAACCTGTTTGCTGTGAAACCAGAAGAAGAAGAGCTGGCCAATAACCTGTCTCTGGATTTACAACATGTAAAAAGTTTTATAAACAGATTTATTTAATACTCATAAATGGTAAGATTTTCTTTCAAAAAAAATTTGAGGGAGGAACTAAACACAGTCTTGCCAAATGCTATGAATCAGTAATCCGCTGCATATGTCTCGAATAAAAGAATTACATTTCACACAAAGCAATGAGTGCTCGTCGCGTCATGAGCCAGACTGACCTACAACCGCTGCTATGTGAACGAGACTAACCAACCAAATTGAACAAATGGCACGCATGGAAGTTTGAATTCTTATATTTTCAATTGCTAGATATTCATGGTCATTCCACTCGCTAAATCACAAGAGCTGATTTAGTGCTCTACAACCATTGTATGGATTTACAACACAACTGTTTCAAAGAGATTCCTCTTGTGGCAGCAATCGTCTTTCTGGCTGCACCAGGGCTTCTGACACTTGAAACGCCTCCAACATTATCCATTCATCCGGATTATTCAAGGTGCTGTGTGCCGTTTTCACGTTAGACAACGGGTAGTTTAGAATTTTTCCTGTCATATTCTGCTCTCAGCAGGCACCTGTGCCAAATCAAAATTCTCTTCCAGCACGGTGAACACTTCGGTAAGTGAAGAGACCATGAAGTCAGGTTTAACTTCCTCAGGCAAAGAATCGTGCGGCCCATATCGCCCCGTTTCATCGAGCAAGCAAGTAAAAGCTCCTGCCCTCTTTCCACAAACAACCTGCAAAGTTTTCAAATGGCAAGTATTTAAGTAAAAATGCAATGTCGAGTTCTAGTTCTCTAGCAGGCCAGCTCTAACTTCAGGTTGTAGTTTACCAAAAAAGCAAGAGAGGACTTCAGGAACTAGTAAAATTGGTGGGCATTTATGAAAGTGGCCAGTTTATGTTATTTCCTGGCTATGATGCAAAGATAACTTTAAGCAGAGACTCAGGTTAATAAAAAAAAGAAAAGGATTAAAATGCAATTGTTTGTAGGCGTAAATGTGGAAGTTGGTTTCTGGTTATTGCATCATGCTAACTTAATGTCAGAGAAGCTGCTAGTTTGTAGCAATCTTTTGAATGCTGAAGTCATAATGAGATGAAGAATACTCACATCATCCTTGAGACTGTCACCAACCATGATCACTTCATGTGGTGGAATGTTCCAAGTGGAGCAAATGTGAAGCAATGGAGCTGGATGTGGTTTATAGGGACGAAATTCTCTGCTCAGTGCAGGAGCAAACGTCATCTGCAGTAACCCCAATACAAACAGTTATAGAACATGGTCACAGTTTCATAATCTGGAAAAAAATTTCCACATTATTATCAAATTTACTTAACAGATATGGGCATCGTAGATAACCAAATGAGCCGTGTACGTAATCAGCATAAGGATAATGCAACAACTTACACCAAATCTTTGGTGAAACAAATCAACTGCATCCTTCACATTACGGGTGATCAAACCTCTTCTGCAAAAAGTTGAGATAAGAATCAAAATCTGCATACACATCTCTAATTCAACAAATGATTCACAAACAAACACTAATAATGACACCACACATGCTAGACAGTAGACATGAATTCAATGGCACCCGCCAATAAACACTATCATCTCCAGTAGCCACAACAAACTAGCGAAGAAGTGAAATCAGCGTTTCGACACATGGGAGTACATAACTGATGCTAGCCAGCTTCTTTCTGATCACATCTCTAAGGCTGGACTAGCAGCAACGTAAGAGAACTGCAATATATGATGTATTAGAATCTTTTTAAGGATGAAAGCGCATGATTTTATTGAACCATATATAGTTTCTGTTGATCACCAGGCTATGATGCATTATCGTTTATTTGAAGTGGCACCATTGCATTAAAAAATTCAGAGCACAGTCTGCTTGTATAAGAATTACTTAAGAGACAATAATACAGTAGATAGGACAAACATCACAATCGCATACCATGAATGAAAACTTAGCCAGCAGTAAACTGTCAAATTTTCATCCATCCAATTTCCAACCAAACATGCACTCCTAGCATTTGGCAACCACTCGTGTATCATATATAAGAAATCAACTGTAAACGGTTCAGGCAGCATATAGCTAGCTCTAAATGGATCACAATCAGCTTTGAAGCAACTAAGTGTGGAGGCGAAACTACCAGGTGGATGATGCACCAAATCAATACCATGAAACAAGAGCAGTCGGACTCACAGTCAATCTGAGGAAAGCAAATTGAGCTACATTGTGGAGCTAGAGCTAGCAAAGGCGCTGACCTGATCTGCTTCGTGTCCAGGAACCCGCATAGCTCTGACGCCCCTGCAAACCCAGGGCAAATTGCAAGCAGTCACACCACACACAGACGAGAGGCCAAACCACCAGAGCACAGCTCCGGCGCTAGAAACTAGAACCCAGCAGCGCAGCAAGCCAGGGCAAGCGCTCACCGGGCATGATCTGGAGGCGGTCGAGCCCCTCTTTCTCGAAGCGCGCGATGACCTCGTAGGCGTGGCGCTGCTTGTCGGGCGCCCAGTCCTCGATGCAGCGGAGGATGTCTACGGAGCCTCCCCCGGCGGCGCGCGCCGCGGCGTAGGCGGCGTCCCCGCCGAGCACCTCGAGGTACATGGCCTGGAAGTCGATGACGGGCACCGTGAGGGTGCCGTCCATGTCGAAGACCACCCCGCGCAGCGGTCGCCTGGAGCGGTGGGCGGACTCGGGCGCGGGGGAGGCGGAGGACATGGCCCGGACGCCGGCGAGGGCGCGGCGGCGGGGGAGGGGGAGGAGCGCGGCGGCAAGGGGGCCCAGGAGCAGGCGGTGGGGGCCGAGGCGGAAGAGCGGGCGGGGGAGCATCCGTGGCGCGATGTGGGCCGCTGGATGGCCCGTACCGGGAGGCTGCGGTGGGTTTATGGCCAACTGCTGCTGCTGGGTGGAGTCAGCGGTTGGCCTGTTGCTGCAATGATGCGGTAGGCGAAGGTGGAATCGTGCGTTACCGCCTCCGCCTCATGGTTACGTATTCCGAGATTACGTCTTCTAGGTCGATGCGTGCATGTAAATATGTAATTCATCTGTCCGCTGAAGTTACGTGACGCGAGTACGGCTAGAATTTGACAGTTTCGTCTATAAACACGCTGCAAAAATGCCAATTGTTTGCGCTACGCCGCTACCAGGTGAACGACAAAGAGGCTGGGTGCTTCATTTTTTCTTTGGCAATGTAAAAACTATTTTGTAACGATTGCACCATCTGGCCATTCAGGGCCACCGTGAAAAAAAAACGCAGGTGGGGGATTCTCTCCCCCTCCGTTGACCCCTTAAAAATATATTAGGATTGGAGGGGATCTTAATAGTGTAGACTGGCTGGCATCCATTGACCCCTCAGACGACTCAATCTACCTGATTTGGAGGCTATTGAATTGAATTCTTCGGTAAGTACGTACTAGAAAGCGGTACCGTGCACCTGCCTGTTATGGAATGATAGGACGGTGGAAAACAGGTCAAATTGTGTCAAACACGTGCATGCTTAGGCACACATGTTGAACGAGAACTCGATTCCCTGTATCGTCGTGATAGTCCCTGGATCAGTAGTACGGAACTTATTTCAGGCATAATATCATATTCATACTTCGCATAAAGTGCATGCAAGGGTTTAATTATTGCATAAATCTATAGGATTTGCAGTGCGAGTCTCTTACAAGCCCCTTGGACTAATTAGATCATTCGGAAAGCGGATAACGATAGCTAGCTTCAATGCCATCCTTCATCTTGGTCGGAACTTCTGTTTGGGATTACACCCTCCAAAGGATACGACTCTCGAGGGTCACAAGAAGGCGAGCACGATGATGACCGAGTTTTCTTCAGGGAAAGAGCCAAAGGAGGCGATCACCGAGTGATCGAAGGTCACCTTCTGGCGTCACCTTCGGAAGAGCACACTAAGGCCATATCAGCTCCGGGAGGTGAGGCAGACTCATGCGACCTTCGGAGGTTCCATGAGTAGCCGAAGGTTCCATGACCCGAAGGTGGGGAGGTCACCTTTGGGGACACGAGAAGAGCGTGATCGCATGATCGAAGTCAACTCGAACACATCTTGTCTGTAAAAAGCCCGAAAGCTCCGAATATTTCCAGAATATTTGGGGCAGGTAGGGGTATTCTTGTAATCATGTAACGGAAGACAGGGGTATAAATACCCCCGAGTTTTACTGTGATCGGGTTGATTTTTTGATAATTGAAAGGTGCATATTGCGGCTCTATTTTGTGCCTGTGCCTGAGTTGCCTTTTCACCATTTCTCCTTTTTCTATCTGGGGTACAAGTCCTTCGGACCCCAACAGAGGCGCTCACCGTGTTCTTAGCTCGAAGAAACCACCCTCGATGGCACCACCAAAGAAGAAGATCGCAGCCGCTGGGGCAAGCAGCGACCTCGAGCCCATTGCTCTAGGCGTTCCCAACACCAACGAAGGTGCCGCATCCTTGGCACAGAACCAACCAGCCAAAGATCAGTCAAACCAACCTATACCAGAACCCATTCCAGAACCCACTCACCCACAATCTGAGCTCACTCTGGCTCAGATCGAAGCTCGGATGAAAGCAATAGAGCAGGCAAAAGGCAAAATCAGCGCTCAGGTAGCGGCGAAGCAGAAAGAAGCCCAAGAGGCGAAGAAGCTAGCAGATGCAAAGCGCAAACTGGCAGCTATGCAGGCAAAGCTCGAAGAATTGCGAAGAGCTCAGCATGAGTTCGAGCAAGAGCAATCTATCCCCTCAAATCAAACCGATAGTCACACTGACTACCAATTCCACAACAGCAGAGCTTACAATCATGTTAGACCCGGGGCTACGGGACTGCACACGTGGCGTAGAACATTCTAGAGTAAGGGGTGGAGCATGTCTCATACCTTATTCACACTATAAAAGTACTCGAATACGAGTACAACTAGTCGGTACAGAAGGTAACCACCTGAAAAGTACTCGGGTAGGACTCCTAAGCTCGTACAGGACTAGGACTTTCATGTAACCCTGTCCCCCCAGAGTATATAAGGGCGGACAGGGACCCTCTCCAAACATAACGCATAACCCCAAGGCTATACAAACCATACAGGACATAAGGTATTACGCATACTGTGGCCTGAATCTGTCTAAACCCTTGCGTTCCTTGCACCATCGAGTTCCTAATCTCGGCGACACCCTGACCACAAGTTAACTATCTTAGGGTATCCCTAGGTAGGCTTGCTGGTAAAACACCGACAGCTGGCGCGCCATGTAGTGGTGCTCATCGAAGATCCACTGGCGAATTCGATGGCAACTTTTAGCTTCACCAGGGTCATGCCCTCGCGGGCACAACTTTCATCTTCAGCTCCTGGGTCTGTGTCTCCGACGGCACAGGCGACTTCCGTCGCCACCTCGTTGACAACAAGCCGGATTCATTTGCAGCAACACCAAGCAGCGATCTCGACGAGTTTGTTGACAATCTCGGTGATATGCTGCTCCC
This sequence comes from Panicum miliaceum, assembly GCA_032594955.1. Classification (NCBI taxonomy): domain Eukaryota; kingdom Viridiplantae; phylum Streptophyta; class Magnoliopsida; order Poales; family Poaceae; genus Panicum; species Panicum miliaceum. Next base: position 958,330 of record CM064061.1, on the reverse strand, counting down.
TGACCTCGTTAGGGAGATCGAGAAGCTGTCCGTTTTTGATGTGACTCCGACTTGTGCTGCATCAAGCTTCCCCGGATCGGACTCGACTCCATCTGGGGGACTGTGTGACTGATTCCCGTTCGGTTTGTGCAACACGGCCACTGTTTATCAGGAGGCCACGCGGTCCGAATTCTACTCCGCATTGGAGAAAGACTTGGACGATCTACTCGAGCTCGGGGAGAAGGACGCCACCACATGTCGGGAGGCCCCTATCTTCAACGACTATGACTCAAACTCCAATCCCGAGGCCGAACCTTACTTGGGTGGCCAGGGATTGGTTATAACCTCCACCCCGGAGGATCACTTCGTGTATTGGAAGGGCATGAAACCCTCCGAACTACTCAAAGACGACGCAAGACTAGTTGCCCACCTTGATTCCCTGCCTTTTCAAGAGGGCAGACCACTCGGAGAAACCAGACCCGCCGGAACTGTACTCGTTGACTACAGCTCCAACAACCTCTCTTCACACCGCCACGTCTTCATGGCAGAATCCGACGAGATCAGCAACATGTACCACAACGAGAGGCCTGAGCAGATCTCCGAGGATAAGAACACCGTAGATGCTGCCAACGAGACTCCTGAAGCTTGTGAGGTTCGCAGGCTGCGCAATAGGAAGCGCGCCAAGCGTAGAAGAGACGCCAACGAACGGCGTGCACGCACACAATGCAACCTCAATGCTGAGTTCGCAGCGGCGTAGGACGCCGGGTTCAACACTCCTCATGCCAACATCGCTGGTATAATAGTGGTGCACACCTGCAACCCCGATCCAGCGGTCCAGACCGCCATCCGCATGGCGCAGCGGACACTGCTCCAGATCAATGAGCAACAGCCGATGCCATCTCTCTCACGTGGTAGAAACGAGGGAGCCGGCGATATCCAAGCCAGCAGAACACCTGGGGGCCATCCCAGGCGGCAGGCGCATCCCTCCCAGAAGTAACACAGAAGCCGCGGAGCTGATCCACAGGGAAGTCGCGGGGCGGGCCCACAAGGTAGTCGCCCCGCGGCATAGGCGTCTCACCCGCAGCAAGAAGGGCCCGTTACCAACTACCGCCGTGAAGATCTCGAGAAGCTACCAACGAGCGACCTTCTTGACAAGATCAACATCGGGTGTGATGCCCGCTCCATCATCGAGAACCAGAGGAGGGAACGCGCCGGAGCTGAGGGGAATGCCGCTCGGGTCAACAACGATCGTTTTCCCGCGTTCTCCTCTCGCTTCGACAACTACAAGTACCTAGAGGGATTCAAACCAGTCAGCATCACCAAGTACGTTGGGAAACAATCCCCTCAGCAGTGGGTACGATGCTACTCCACCGCCATTGAGGTCGCGAGCGGTACCAACACCATGAAGGTCGTCTACTTCCCGATGGCCCTGGAGACCGCCCCACTCACATGGCTGGAGAGCCTCACGAAGAACTCCATCGACTCCTGGGAGCAGCTGCGGAACGTCTTCATCGATAACTTCCAGGGAGCGATCGCCAGGGCAGGTACTCGCCATGACCTATCCCAGTGCAAACAGGAAAAGAACGAGCTTCTGTGCTCGCCGCTTCTTCAACACCCGAGCCACGATCACCAACATCTCGGAGAGCAACATCATCGACTGCTTCCACAGCAGCCTCACCGACCAGGCTCTCTTCTGCGACTTTGGTTGTAACTGCTCCAAGACTGTTGCTGCCCTTCGCGACATGATGCATACCTGGGTGGACCAAGAGGAGCAAGAACGCGATCGGTTCTCAAAGCGCGACAACGACTACAACAAAAACAAGCGGAGCAACGACCACCGCAATGACAGAAGCCAGCGGGACTACTCGGGATCTTCCCGAAAGCGCAAGCCAGACGAACTCATCGCGGCTATTGATCGCGCCCCGCGCGGCAAGAAAGCGCCCAATCTGCAAGAGGAGTTCGATAGGTTCATGCAGAAGCAATACTCGTGGCACTCACACTCCAAGCACTCGGCTTTCGAGTGCTACCAGCTTCGAAGGTCCCTCAACGCTCCGCCCTTGTGGAAGGGCGGCAAGAAGAAGAAGAAGGACAAGGATGATGAAGACCCGAAGAAGAAGACAAATGCCACTGAGTTCCCGAACGTGTCCAAGATCATCAACGCCATCTTTGGCGGGGAAGCAGGATTTGCCTCCAAGAGGACTCAGAAGCTTCATCGCTGCGAGATCATGTCCGTCGAGCCGGTGGTACCACGACCCCTTCGGTGGTCGGAGGTCCCTGATGAGGGTGAGGCCCGATCTTCCGAGAGGTAGAAGGTAAGCTTGATAGGTGGAGGACTCAACATTGACGATCCGGCTTCAAATCAACACAATTCGAACCCTGCAACCTCTACACCACTGCTCCGTTGGTTATCAACCAAGCGACAACTTGATTGACCTCGCCGAGAAGGCTTCTTGCTGCAGACGAGAATCGAGAACGCAAGCAAGAAAGTATAAGCGTGCAATCTGAAATTGAAAGTATAAAAGAAGGGAATCACAAAGAGAGGTTCAAGCACTCGGTTCGAAAGGACTAATCGACACAGTCGAGGAGAGCAAGAACAGGGGCCCTGGGTCAATGTATAAGGACTTGTCACCACAGATACAACGATACAATCTCTGTTTCTCGAAAGAAAACACAAGAACTAAACAAAACCCGAGTCTAATGGCGGCGGCTACTGAGTTTATGAAGAGAATCACGATCTAGGGTTGGGGGTGATGTCCAGGGGGGCGCCCACAACTTGGGCTGAAGGCCCGACACGATACAAAGCCCGAAAGATCCAAAATAGGTGACACAACATCTTGTCATGGTCACACTGAATGATACACGGACCTTTTGGAGCTAGGACCAGAAGCAAACGAAGCATCTTGTCGTCATGAATCCAACGCATCGAATAACACCTCATTTGGATGCCGGATGAGGGAGATATCGCCGTTTTGGTGCAGGGTGGTCTGCTGAATCCGAACCGAACTCGCAGTCCATGTTGGCGACGACTTGTATCTTGGGGATGAGGCTGGCTCGTGCATATCCAGCGTGGTGATGTCCTCATCATCCTCCCCTTCTTGAATTGGAGTCGTCCTCGACTCCGTCCCATCATCAAACTCCTGCAAAAGGTTAGTGATAGTAGGATGCAATGTACAAGACATAGGATTAATGGAAGCAACACACAAGTCTCGTCAAAGCATAGTATAGCAAGGTGCATTAGGATTATCACATAACTAAGCAGTAGCAGATGTAGTAGCAAGGAAAACATTTTGTTTTAATTTAATGTCCTTATGCTTATCATCAGAAGATGCATTACTAGCAGCTTTATGCTTATCATGTTTAGCAAGCTCTTTGAAATATTTCCTAATATCAGCCGGCGATGAAGGAAGCAAGGAGATTTTCTTGTTCTTATGCATGAAAGTATATGTATTAGTTCTACCATGGTGTGCAACATCATTATCAAATTCTCACGGTCTACCTAATAAAAGAGAGGTTGCTTGCATAAGTACAACATCAAAATCAACATAATCATGATAAGAACTAATAGAAAATTGTATACGTGGCATTTTAGTTACCTTAGCCTTGCCATATTGTTCAACCATTCGAGGTGGTAGGGATGTGGAATTTGGCGTGTGGGCAAGCCAAGTTTCTGGATCAGATCTGAACTCACCAAGTTGTTGCAATTCCCACTATTAATTATGGTGAGAACACGACAATCCTTAACGATGAGAAACATGTGGAACAAATTCTTGTGTTGGAGCTTCTCCTCCTCACGTTCCACATGAGAACTCAATGAACGCTGCACAAGTACCAAGCTTTTGTAGCCCGCTGATGCAGTCACTGAATCAATTGCCTCACTCTCTTCATCCTCCGAATTTTCAAAAATGTTAGCTGCAAGAACCAACTCATCTTCAACATCACTAGCACTTACATATCCGTTACCATCAGGTGCAGCGATATAGGCGCGATTACTTGGACAGTCCTTCATGACATGTCCCATACCCTTGCAGCGGTGGCACATGATGTTTGAAGAATCTACTCAAAGAACCCTTTTCCATAGTAGTCTACTTCTTGTTGTGTTGGGCCTGCACAGTAGACACATTGCTTACCTCAGAAGCGGGCGCAGGAGCTGGTGGTGTTGCTGGTGGCTTAGCAACAGGCGTCTTGGGCTTCTCAACTTCAGAACGCTGCTGAAACGATCTCCCAGTGTTAGACTTGAAAGAAAGTTGTTCTTGGCGGCGTCCCTGTACTTCCCGTTCTACTTTAAGAGCAAGATGATACAATTGGGAAAAATGAGTCCATTCTTTGTAATCAAGAATATTTTGTATATCACAATTCAAACCACCAAAGAATCTAGCACTACTTTCATCATCATCCTCACGAATACCACAACATGCTAAATCAATTCGCAATTCTTGATAATAATCCTCTACACTCTTATCACCTTGTTTTAATGTTTGCAATTTCAAACGTAAATCACGTTGATAATAAGAAGGGACAAAACGGGACGTCATGCGCTGTTTTAAAACAGTCCAAGTTTGAGGCACAACAGCAGCATTACCAACATTATAAAGATCATTCCACCAAAACAGATTAAAGCTAGTAAATTCACTAGTAGCAAGTCTAAATCTATACTCAGCAGGAACCAAATGAGAATTAAACTTTTATTCTACAGCAAGTTCCTAATTGAAATATTCCTCAGGATCAGCACTACCCGCAAAAGGAATCATGAAAAATTTAGCTTTACTAAAAGGATCATCGTTACCATTATTATGATTACCTCCTATGCCGTAACGATTACGAAGCAGGCGGTCTTCGTCGCGGTTAGCAGCTAGTGGAGGTCATTATTCAACATGCTCAACCCGGGTCACCAGGCCGGATATGTGGCGCATCATCTCATCAAACTTCTCAGCCATGAATATGCGCTGTTCATCCGCAAGCTTCTGAAGTTCGGCCTTGGACACACAATCATTGAAGTTCGTGGGGGACTCTGTCTCTTTCCCTGACATGGTTAGAAGATAACAAAAGACAACACGAAAGTATAATCCCTATCAACTAACACTACTGGATGGTGGTGAAAGTATAAAGCAAAAATCTCAAGCGGCTTACCACCGTCTTGCAAGTGTTTTTACCAAAGCCAACAGGACGATACAATCAGTTGTTGAGCTGGGTGTAACAGTTGCAAAATTAACCTGTGCTGATAGAAGTATATATGTGGAGCTTTGAGACAGGTATAATATGTAGCAAGGAAGCAAATAACGAATGCAGATTAGCAAAGTTCAATAAGTATCCAAAGCACAAGTCACAATTGCTGGCTAAGACGTGTCCTAGACGTAGCACAACAAGGTGGAACAAAGAACGATGGAAAAAGCTCAAAAAATAAGCACACAACAACTCTGCCAAAGGGGTTTATCTTTTCCCGATTTTCCTTGAATTTCCAAAAAGGCACTAGTAGGAATCAAGATTTTTTTCTCCGCTATTTTTTTATATTTTGCTCTGAACAAGGATCACAAGAGATGGAACCATAAAAATTGGGACCTTAAACAAAGGTCAGATATGGTCTACAGGAAAACAAACACGTTATCCGAAAACTTAAAATCAACTTAAATGACTTTTTTCTTTATCTTCCCGATTTTTTTGAATTTTTTAAGAATCCAAACCGTATAGTAGGGTTTGGGTATGACCCAAATGGAGTCACGAATTTATACTATAAAGAACGAGTAGAATTGAAAAGTTTTCTCACCTGGATTAAGCCCAATGTACCCCTCTGGACCTGCCTGTCGGGATCCGGGGAGATGAGAGGGAGGGTTTAGTAATTGATAGTTGGAGAGCGTTTCTGCCAAATTTCCATATTTTTCTCACCCGCCCGCGCATACCCCTCCACCGCCCGGGCCCGGCGACGCCTACGCCGCGCGCGCCCCGGCCGAAGGGCGTCCACCCCACCGCTGCCCCTGCCCCAGCCGCGCGCGTCCACCCTTGCGCGCGCGACGCCTCCCCGGCGGCTTCCCGCCTCCCCCTTCCCCCTCCGGTCCTCGTCCCACTCCACGCCGCCCCCCTCGGCGCCCGGTCGCCCAGAATCGCTTCCATGGCGTGGAAGGAGGCGGCGGCCTTCATGGTGGCCTGCGGCGCGCGCGTCGCCTCGCGATGTGGAAGGCGGCCGCCGCCTTCGCGGGGCCCCCTGGGGGCTGCTCACGAGCATCGCCTCGCGGCATGGGAGGACGCTGCCGCCTTCGCGGACGTGCAGAGAGGCTCGTCGCGCTCTCCTGGTTCCGCCGGTGTGGCCACACCGCCGTCGCGCTCGTCGACGGCGCAACAGGCCGCGTCCCGGACCCTTCCGACAAGAGCACGGAGCGCCCCAAGCTCAGCGTTGCCAAACTTCCCTCCCCGTTCTGCTCCCCATCCATGGCCTCGGCGGATCACTCCCCGCTGGTGGCGGACGCGCGGCGCCCACGCCCGTCCCTCCGCAGAACGCCGCGGCCTCCGACGTTATGGAGGGGGCGCGGTTCGCGACTTCGCGGAGCGCGCGATGCCTGCACGCGGCTGGCGATGCCTTCGCGGGGGGGCCTGGGCGCTGCTCGCGAGGGGCGGCTCCGAGGACAGCGGGCCCTGCTGGGTGCGCGCGTCGCCTCGCGGCGTGGAAGGAGGCCACCGCCTTCGCGTGCGCGTCTGGCCGCTCTGGCGAGGAAGCGGCTCACGTCGACGCCAACGGAAGAAGTTGAAGGATAATGCGGCCCCCCTCATCCTCCATGGCCAGCAAGGGCCACTGCGTCCTGTACTCGACCGACGACCGGTGATTGGTAGTTGTTCGGGAGATTGCAGCAACCTACCCCAAAATTAGTTTGGTAATGAAATCTTCAGTTGGAATGCTTGGCAAGTCCATTCAGATTGGGAGAGAAAAAAAGAGGGGAGTATTTTGATGTTAGTTAATAAATTTCTTTAGGAATATAAAAACACTGAAACTGACAGCAAGAAATGGATTGAAATTGCCAAGCTAAGAGTAAACAGAAGGGAAACTCTACTCTAGATCAATTCCTGAACAAAGCCTCTACTCTGCTCTCAAAGATTAACAATGCCAAATTCCAGCTCTCGCAATTGCTCCTCCTCGCAAACAACTCTTCGCTTCCGAAATTTCATGGAGACAAGGTACTCCTTGCTGGAACTTGGTATAGCAATTTTCTTTAACAAGATATGCGAAGCGGATTCTAGAATGAAGGCAGCAATCTCACTGGCTTCCGAGTTCAGACATCTTAATAACCTAGCATCTTTCAGGATCAGCTCCAATGGACTCCTTGCTGATTTTCTCGAATTATTTCTGTGCCTTCTTGGCAACACGGATATATGATTGGAATTTGGATCTTGTTGTTGAGCCACATCGTGTGTGAGTATTAACATTGGCCATCTCATCCACGCTTTGGTATACAAACATGAACTAGCAATAATTTCTTTTATTGTGCCAATAATAGTTAAAGTTATTCTGAGTGAAATACTTTTGCCCAGATCAAACTTCGGAAGAAGGTTCCAATTTCAGGTGATTATTTACTCTTCACCTGTCCTCCGTATCAAGTTGTGAGATAATTAAGGAAGAAAAAATTGACAATGTGAAATGGATATAATTTTTTTCTTTCCTTAACTGAGACTTTTCTGTTCATTTTCTCTCATATATACATCAAAGTTGTTTTGGTGATCAGCAGATCCTCTAAAATACAGATGCCAACCACAGGGGCAAACTCAGGCGAATGATTTATCTACAAGCTAAGAGTATTAAGAAGACAAACTTTGCTCTGGATCATTGTCTCCTCTCCCAACTCCAACTCCCCCAATCGATCCTCTAGACACATACATCTTCTCTTCTGGAATGTCATGGGAATCAGATACCACTTGCTAGAGCTTGGCGTCACAGTTTGTTTTGTCAGGAGATGCAGTAAGGACTTTAGCATGGAAACTGCAAGATCTCTTACTTCAGACAACAGCTTGACCACCTTGCGGGTTTTCTAATCAACTGTAGCAGACTTGCTGATCTTACTGAACTGTTTTTGCGCTTTCTTCGCCAACCGGATGTATGACTGTATCTTGGCTTCTACTGATACATTGTCTCCTCTCTTGAGGAGCAGCTGCATTCCAGGATGATTTCCTTGAACTCCACAAACCACTCTTGCATGGGATGCAGAGATCGAGCACGACAAGTGAGCGCTCAAGCTCTTGCTCCACTATTGTCTTTTGCTGCCTAATTTAGCTGTGGGGTAAGCACACACATAGCATATTGCCGGGAGACAGGGGAGAGGATTTGCAAGAAACTCTTAAGAGAGTATATGACACATATTGTGAGAAATATTATTAGACATCTAAATATTTGGTGTGTTATGTGCCACACATGTACTTAATGTCATATTCTGTTATGAAAATATTGTGATATCATAGTTATAGATTTTATTAGAAAATAAAACACATGTGTGGTGCACATGCACTTTACTAGTCTGCTATAAAAAATTGAGCTCAAACGGAGCACCGAGCAAAAAGTTATGCCTGTTTTATTGAAGGTACCTCAAGTCAGGGTTTTGAGTGGGCACGACTCAGCAGAAAGAACAACAACGGCTAGAGCTTCCATATCCGTCTCACACTGATCACGGCTAAGCAAGCAATAGGATATGCAAGATGAAACAAGAGGGGCTGCGGTGCAAGGCGATGAACACAAGGCTTCAAATCAACACGATTCGAACCCCGCAACCACTACACCACTGCTCCGTTGGTTATCAACCAAGCGACAACTTGATTGACCTCGCCGATAAGGCTTTTCCTGCTGACGAATCGAGAACGCAAGCAAGAAAGTATAAGCGAGCAATCTAAAATTGCAAGTATGAAAGAAGCGAGTCACAAAGAGAGGTTCAAGCACTCGGTTCGAAAGGACTAATCGACACAGTCAAGAACAACAAGAGCAGGGGCCCTGGATCAATGTATAAGGACTTGTCGCCACAGATACAACGATGCAGTCTCTGTTTCTCGAAAGAAAACATAAGAACTAAACAAAACCCGAGTCTAATGGCGGCGGCTACTGAGTTTATGAAGAGATTCTCGACCTAGGGTTGGGAGCGATGTCCAGGTGGGCGCCCACAACTTGGGCTGAAGGCCCGACATGATACAAGACCCGAAAGGCCCAAAACAGGTGACTCAACACCTTGTCATGGTCACACAGAATGATTCACGAACCTTCAGGAGCTAGGACCAGAAGCAAACGAAGCATCTCGTTGTCACGAATCCAACACATCAAAGAACATCTCATTTGGAAGCCAGATGAGGGAGATATCGTCATTTTGGTGCAGGGTGGTCAGCTGAATTCGAACCGAACTCGCAGTCCATGTTGGCGATAACTTGTAGCTTGGAGATGAGGCTAGCTCGTGCATGTCCAGCGTGGTGATGTCCTCATTAGTCCCCATCTCGTTCTCTAGGTAGGATCAGTGGACAAGCTTTTCTGAGCCGGGAAAACTCTCGCTTGTCCTGGACCCTGTGATCGCGGACGTCAGAGTCACCAAAGTACTCATTGATGGGGGCAGTGGCCTCAACCTCATCTTTGCGAGTACTCTGAGAAAGATGGGGGTGTACTTCATCGACATGCTCACCTGCAGAAAGGTTCCCTTCTACGGCATCGTACCTGGGAACGCAGCTACGCCGCTTGGCACGGTAGTCCTCCCTGTCACCTTCGGCACCAGGGAAAACTACCGTACCGAGTACATCAAGTTCGAAGTGGCCGACTTCAAATTGTCATACCATGCCATTCTGGGAAGACCCGAACTTGTGAAGTTAATGGTCGTGCCGCACTACGTCTACTTGCTCCTGAAGATGCTAGGAATGAGTGTGGTTCTCACCTTCCGCGGCAACCTGGAGAAGTCCTACGACTACGACCACAAGGCTATCGAGTACGCCTCGACTTTGCGTGTACCAGATACTTCAGGAGAAGTACTCGCGGTTGCGCAACAGCTCTCCGAGGCAGGGCTGGAAATTCCTACGAAGAAGGTGAACCACACCAAGCTGCAGCCCACTGGAGAACTCGCCCTAAAGACCATTCAGCTGCTGGAAGGAGATTCGTCCAAGAAAGCTCTCGTCGGGTCACAGCTTGACCCCAAATAGGAAAGCACGCTCATTAGTTTCCTTCGGGCCAACCGAGACATATTCGCGTGGAAACCAGCGGATCTACCAGGGTGCGCAAGGAACTGATTGAGCATAGTTTGAAAGTAGATCTTGATGCTACCCTAAGAAGCAGCGTCTCCGTAGATTCGCTCAAGTTAAGAGGGAAGCAATAAAAAAGGAGTTGGCTAAACTACTCGCTGATGGTTTCATCAAAGAGGTGTTCCATCCAGAGTGGGTAGCCAACCCCATCCTTGTAAAAAAATAGAATAATAATGAATGGAGAATGTGTGTTGATTATACCGATATCAACAAGCACTGCCCGAAAGATCACTTTGGGCTACCACGAATTGATCAAGTAATCGACTCCACCGCCGGCTGTGTACTCGGGCTACCATCAGATTGCCCTGAAGGAAGAAGACCAAATCAAGACCACTTTCATCACACCCTTTGGGACTTATGCTTACAAGACTATGTCCTTTGGGTTGAAGAACGCGGGGGCTACATACCAGCAGACAATCCAAATGTGTTTTGCAGACCAGCTACACCGCAATGTGGAAGCCTACGTGGATGACGTAGTTGTTAAGACCAGAAATCCCGAGGACCTAATTGCAAACTTGGAGGAAACATTCAATAGCCTTCGAAAGTTCCAATGGAAGCTCAACCCGACTAAGTGCGTCTTCGGCGTACCATCAGGAAAACTACTCGAGTTCATCATCAGTCACCGGGGGATTGAAGGTAACCCAGAGAAGATTACCGCCATCACCGACATGAAGGCTCCGACATCGATCAAGGAAGTTTAGAAGCTAACAGGGTGCATGGCGCCTTTAACAGATTCATCTCACGGCTTGGAGAACGGGGCCTTCCCTTCTTCAAGCTCCTGGAGCAGAAGGACAAGTTTCACTGGATGGAGGAAGCTGAGCAGGTACTGCAGGATCTCAAGCAACACCTTCAGCCGCCTCCCATACTCACAGCACCATGTCCAGGCGAGAACTTGTTGATGTACATTGCTGCAACTACTCACATGATCAACCAGCAATTGTGGTGGAGCGCAACGAGGAGGGCCATGCATTTGGTGTGCAGAGGCCAGTCTATTTCTTAGTTAGGAGTACATAAGTCCTTAGATTAGCTTTCTTCTTCCTTTGTCCCTTCAGTAAGCTTTGCATAAAGATAGAGTTTGAGTAACTTGTGTGTCACACTATCTATCGACCATATATTATCTTACCCCTGTTTATTCAAGTGAATATCCATGCTAGAACTAATCAATCTACTAATCTATTCCAATGACCGCCACCTTCCCTGCGGAAATATAAATACGACCCCATAATCACGAGTAAAATGCTACATCGGTATTCCGTGCGCTTGCGGATCCTTCTATAACGTAAGAAATACCCTACGGCATTTCTGGCGCCGTTGCTAGGAAACACTTATCCTAGTGATGACGCTATGAAATGCCAACAATACCCGAGCACTACCCGGGTACTTTCCTTCTGTATCGATTAGTTCTAGCCCTATTCGACTAGTTACAATATGGATAAGGTATGAGACATGCCCCACCTCTTATTCTAAAACATTCTATGCTACTCATGCGGTCCCATAGCCCCGGGTTTGACAGGGTCGTTTCAGCGGGCGCGAGGGCGAGCGGTCGGAGGCGCGGTGGGGCCAGCTCAGGTGTAGCGAACACCCGCTACTCTGCTTGATTTGGCGGAGGCGTGGACGTAGCGAACGCAATAGCGTACACCGGTCCGGGCGTTTCTGTTCTGGCGGGAGGGATAGCGGAGCTATCCCGTACCTAGTGTGGACAGCCTTAGATGGCGACTGCTGAGTTTTCATGGGCAACACGATCAGCAACAATCCCTTGATTATTCCTAGCCAGCACACCCTTTCTTTTGGAGAGCTGATTTCTGAATAGGCGGACCATCCAAATCTGACAGAAACTCAGTTCACCAGCTCTACACCATAAACAACAGCAAAAGGAGAGAGAAAAGAAACAAGATGGATCACGAACTCCTGATTCCTGAACACCCATACACGTTGGCAATGTTGTAAAACACGTCGTCAGTGGTTGGATCTTCTCCCTCTCTCGCCTCTCATAACAAGCACAAGAACAAAATAGAAGACACAAATAGGAGGGACTATTCCTTATTCTCTGAATATCCATCATTTACAATGAAGGTCTCCCTCATATATATACTCTGACCTATGACTAGAGTTTTGGTAAGAGCCCACAAGCAACCGAACATGGACTAGGACTTCTAGTCCTTCTTTCCTTCTAATCGAGTCCGGTTGTTTTACAACACTCCCCCTTGGGCGATTACCGTGAATGTATATGCCTCATTAAAAACTCCATCCGAAAACCCAGTGGGAAAAAACGGTTATTGGAGAAAAGAGTACATATCAACCGCAATTATATTGCACATGTTGCCTCGCCAAAAACCTTATGTGAGAAATGTTCAAGTAAAAACTCACTAAGGGAAAAAGAGCACAACAATGAACCTTCTTGGTAATATATTATTATATACACGTTATTCTTCATGATTAATGATTAATCTTCAAGATTTGTGCACGAACTTCATGTTTCTAGCAACATAGACCTTCATGATCTTAAATAATCTAGTGGTATACCTTCATGGTATTTTTAGAAATTATCATCAAATTTATTTTTCTAGATAATACAGCATAAAGATTTCAAATCTAAATATGATAAAAGATGTGCTCCCCCTCATATTAACATCCTTTGAACTTCAGTGTTCAAAATTCGTTAGTTACATTCTTCACAGATGTGTATGAGTAATGATATTTAGTTACCAAAATATTTAGTCTTTCAGAGACTTAATATAGTCTTCTAAATTATAATTAGGAGCACTAATAACCACATATGTAATAATGCAATACAAATAAATATTTTATCCTTTCGTAGGAATATGGGGACAATGATTTGCAAATTTGTATACCTTCTAGGAATTGCATTTTCAAACCTTAGTGTTTGAAGTTAAATGCTACACCAGCAAACTCACTCTTAGAGGATTCTAAGTATAACCAATGATCTATTCAGTAGATCTTCATTTAGTCTTTTGCACTATAGATAATCAGTCTTCATTTGGCATTGAAGGGGATAATTCAGTTTGCCCATCACCAATATATCTTCCATGGTATTTGAGGATAGTTGCTATTCAGTGCTAGCTAGCTATATATGCACATACAGGTGGTTGTCTGGTACATTCAGGACCACATGATTCCTCATTTTGCTTTCAATTTAACCATTCGGGTCTATTTGAGTATTTACTTATATCTTCATGATTATTGGTGTTCATATAGGAATTGACTCATAAGTCATTTGATGACTATTTTCTTCGGGAATCTTTAATTCTTCAAGATGTGAGAACTTTTCTCATGGTGGAGACAAATCCTTTCATGACTTTAGTTCCTCGTAGGATATGCTCTTCTTGAGACTTTAAATATTCATTCAGGAATATTATCTACCTTAGACATTCAATATTTGATATGAGATTTAATTCTTGCTATTTTTCCTTCGAGGAAAATGAGTCATTCAAGGATTCCTTCTCATGGATTTTCAAAAATTCAATAATTAACTGCGTAATATTTATTTCATTTATTCATGTCATTGCCAGATACGCTGCATAATAGGTATTCATATATAATAGGAGTTTACTAGTCTTTGGAAAGACTTATGAACCATTGCATTTCACCATATCATTATTTCATAATGACTCATCTAATTTGAACTTCTAGATTCAAATACTTTTGTTGACACCGGATTTTGGTAAATCTGATGTAATTAGAAGTATGAAGCAATCGGCTATTTGTGTCAATATGAAGGTCCGTAATCGACGACTGTTATCAATGAAGCTGGAAGCTTGCTAGTTGGAAATTCATACGTGAAGGTAAGGGAAGAAAGAAGCTAATAGGACCTGCATGCACATATGTGGTTACATCACCGTGAAGAATCCTTGTTAATCAAATATGGTTAGCACCTGACCGGATTATTTTATTATTGATTGTGGAGGCAAGTCAGAGAAAAGGAGGCTTCACGTAGAAGAAGGCTAGGGGCAGCACGTGCAGGGCAAGATGATTAAATAAAGAAAGCGTATTGCCGCATGGGAAGAGTCCAAGCTAATTAGGTATGCAGATTCGCCTGTTCGTGGGTGGATCAGCCAAAAGCTTAATTGAGGAGGATTTTATAGAAGGGGAAGTTAGAGTCCGTGTATCGTAGTATTTTTTTTAGTTTAGATTTTGCTTGTTAGTCAAGTTTGTTTTCTACGTGAATACCAAGCTAGCTGTCCCTATAAATATAAAGGGACGAGGGTCATTGTAAAGTTTATCTCTCCATCAATACTACAGTTTTACCTTTTTACCTTTTCCTTTTTACCCTAGGAGTAGGAGTAATGTAGCTTCTTGATGAGTTCTTCAGCAAGCTCGGCTGCATCGCCTTAATCTCCAGTTCGCCGTGGTCTTCGTCACCGGATATCCCAGATCCCGAACTTCCGGGCGCATCGCTGTCGTTGGCTCTGGTTCTTGTCCACCAGTTATCGATTCTCATCATATTGTGTAAGGCTGCATCAATTTGATCTCTTGCTAGATGTGATAGAATCACAGTTATCCAGCTCAGATTAAGCTCTCTAATCGGTTGTCTATCAAGTTTGATAGTTTCAATTATTGCGTACGAAGTAGCCGATTGGATCTTATTCTGAGTGTTGTTCGTGAAGCTTTATTAAGTTTGCATTTTAGTATTCTTAATATTGCTTTGCACTTGTATTAGCTGTGTCGGTGTTTTACCGTTAAACCCACCGAGGGATACCCCGAGGTGGTAGGTTTTAGGTAGGGTGTCGCCGAGATCAGGAACTTGAAGGTACAAGGAACACAAAGTTGAGACATGTTCGGGCCGCCGAGAGTGTAATACCCTACGTCCTATGTGGTTTGTATTTCCTTGGAGGTTATGAGATGTTTTGGAAGGGTCCCTGCCCGCCCTTATATAGTCTACGGGGGCAGGGTTACATGGAAGTTCTAGTCGGAGACGGTCTAAGATGTCCTACCCGAGTACGTTGTCGGGTAGTTTTCTTTCGTCCGATTAGTTCTAGTTCTATACGACTAGTTACAATGAGGATAAGGTATGGCCCATGCGCCATCCCCTACTACAAGAATATTTACGCCAAGTGTGCAGTCCCGCTGCCCCGGGTCTGACAAGCTCCCGAGCTCTTCGTAGCCGAGTATTGCAGGCTTCCGAGTACTTCTGGAAGCTGTCTTCAGGTCCTTGCTGAGTCCCCTTGAGATGGTGTCTTCCGAGTACTTCCTTGGCTGCATCGAGGTTGTGAGGTGCTCAAGCCCCGAGTAGTTTTCAAGCCTTCTTTTATATGGGGTGCGATGAACTCGCACTCAATATGGAGTAGCCCCCGAACCTTAAGTTGAATCGAAGAATTAGGCTGACGGTCAAACCAGTTTTGCATCATAAGTCTGTATCTTCCAAGAATTTTCGAAACTAAGCCATTGATGACACGTATCCCACAGCCCCCGAGCCTTCAATCCAAATTCCACTATTTGGAGAAAAGGATCTAAAGAATCGTGGCATGGTATGTGTGTTTTTGAATTCAATTTGATGATTTTTAGGGTTAAATTGCAATGGAAGTTGAAAGGTCCGTATTCTCGGGAGCCTATCCCTAAGAAACGGCTAGTTTCCATTATCCATTGCACAGAACCTGTAAAAACCACTCTAAATCGAATCGTTATCCCGAGAAAAACTCTTCGGCTTCCAACGGAAAAATGGGGCGCCGTTGGTTATAAATAACCCCGCGGTACCCCTAGGATTTTTTACCTGCCTCTGTTTTCACTGCAGTAAAAACAGATCTGTAGCCAAAAACCCTAGCCGCTGCCGCCGCTCTGAAATCGAGCACTCCTCGACCCAAATCCAAGCCAAGATTAGCCTGAATCCTCGATTCCCATCGTCTTCCGCACCCGCGTGGGTTCTCCGTGGCATGCCCACGAAGCTTCGTGTGACATTTCGAACCATCATGCCGAAGAAGTCCGCCGCCAGTCGTGGGAGGAAGAGGGAGGGCGAAGGCGAAGGTGGTTCGCCGCCGTCTATGATGGTCACCAAGACGGCGGAAGGCGCATCGTGGAGGGCCTCGACCATCCAGGAGAGGGACCTGCTCCGGCTCGTCGCCGAGCGGGTATTACAGGAGGAGGGGGTGGTGTAGTGGCGTCGCGCCGGCAATGACGTCGCCATGGGAGAACATGTGTGAGACCGTGATGTTCTCCCCCTTTGCCGACCGCGGCCTCGCTCTTTGTTCTTCTTAATTCTTCTGCGGTTTGCTTGGGTTTTATAAGATCAAGCGTTACCATCTTTCCCCAAACTCCGTTCTGCACATTTCGATTTTTGTGAATCTGTGCGAGGCATTCTTAGGAATTCGCCCGCACTTCAATATTTTCCGCCACCTCTTCCGCCTTAAACCTTAGCCGGACGAGGACAATCCCGCGCTAGTCGGGGGTGCCGGGGTACAGCTGCGCGGCAAGGCGCTGTACCTCGAGTACAGGACCCCGAGTAGCCTGTCCGTGTGGCACGCGCAGTGATTCTACATCGGAAACCACGAGCCCAGCCTCCCCGGACGGGACAACTCCTCGCCCCAGCGCCGGGAGTGCTGGCTGAAGAAGCCTACGGAGGAGGAACGCCGCGACATCCCCAAGTTGATGAAGCGGATCAAGCATATGAACGACAAGGGTGTCACTGGGGAGTCTGTGGCGTACTCATTTATCGAGCGGTGCATCCATCCCCTCCAGCAATGCGTCCACCTGGGTTTCGAGTACGAAGGTATTCAGGACCCATCACGGATGGCCAGGGATGTGCCATCTGTTGAAGAAATCATGCACCGGGTCACTCGCCTGTTTACGAGGATGAACTCGGAGCCTTACATCCCCAGGTTGTTCAGCGTGGATTACTCGCCGAATTCAGTAAGTGTTAGACCGAGTACCTTTAGATGTAGTCGTGTTGACTGAGTAGTCATTGTGTTGACGCTAGATTTTGACACGTGTTGAATCGGCGTCAGGAGGAGAAGATTGGCCGATGCGGCAGATCTGAAGGCTACAGAAAGGAATCGGCCGATTGAGGTAACAGTTGGAAATCGGCCGATTGGTGATACAGCCTACGCCAACAGGATGGGACTATTTCAGAGGGTCCTGGTCAAAAGTTGGTCAAAGGGGGCACGCTAAGTCGGTCGGGGTGCAATTGAAGGAAATCCTTATTGGATTACGGAACGGCGGCGGAAGATTCCGCGGGAGTCCGTTTCCTTTTAAAGTTCTTATAGATATAGTAGTTTAAATAAGGTTGTAACAAGTCGTGATCGACCAGGAGTCCTAGCTTTAGGGTATAAATAGGAGTCGTCAGGGTCTTGAAAATCATCAACACATCAATCAACAACAATACTTCCACTTTTCCAGCAATTTACTTTCAAGTCGGCGACTTCGCCAATATTTTCTTCTTCCACGAGTTCGTACGGATTGGCAGGGCTGCATCAACTTGATCTCCGGCCAATTGGTAGGTTCCGCTTACCGAGTAATATCCGAGCTTTAACTACGGGCGCATCGCTGTGGTTTCATTTGGATTTATTCACCAGTTATCGATATTTACTAGAATTGCAAGTTTTACCTGTTATTCTAGTATTATCACCAGTTATCCAGCTTGAGATCAGAGTAATCGGCTTCGTCATTGTTCTTCTTTGATTTATCATCATACAGCCGATTAAATCTATTTCAAGTGTTGCTTCTGTAGTAATTGTTTAGATCGCTCCGGTGGTTTTCTTTACAATTACTACACGATTATCGGCTGATCCATAGCCGATCATCTCTACAGCAAATCGGCCGATTCGCCGCCGACGCTCTCCTCGGGACAGATCGGAATCCCAGCCGATCGACGCGCCTGGAATTTAATACTCTATTTCCTTGTCAATCAACACGTCAGATTGACTGGCACGCCGCGCGAACCGCACCAGGGCGATAACCCGAACAGGAGCTAAGCAGATTCTCCCGGGTCGTATGTCCGACGCTGAAGACCATCGGCCGATTCCTATCCGGCCGATTTTAGCGCCAACACATTGATAACTTGCTTTTTTCTATAGGGCGACTTGGAGTGGTTGAGGTTTGACCCGCCTGAGCTAGTTTTTGAGGACCAGCCCAAGACCCGCTCGCCGCGAGAGACGCGGGTGATGTTGCCGCCGATCCGCTGGGCCCACTTCGAGTGGCAAGGCACAAACGGAGAGCTGCTGTAGCAGCGACAACACCAAGCAGTCGCCAGGCGACGTAAGTAGTCTATACTTCTTTAGCTGCTTGATCTTGCCATTCTTCCATGAACTCTTAGTTAACTTGCTCCTGTAGTGGCACTGAGGAGATCCCCGAGCCCCCGAGGCAAGGAGTAGTTGGAGAAGTCGGGGAGAGGAGTCCGGCAGTTGGATAGTCGCCACCCTCGACTGTCAAGCCGGCCTCCCCCCGCTCCAGGAATAAAACCGCGCCGCGAGGGGTGGTTGTACCTAGGGTACTCCCCCTCAGGAAGTCTGCAAGGTTAGTAACCAGAATTATCGTGTTGTAGCTTTTGTGTTAATGCCGAGTACTAACACATCTGTTTCAGGAAGTTGGAGACTCCTAAGTCGGCGACCTCCAGCACCGGCCAGGTTAGCACGAGTGAGGACTCGTTGGCAAAGGTACCTGCGGCCGCGAGTACCACCGAGCCTCCAGTCATCGGGGATGTGCCGGCGGTCACCGGAGGAAGAGATCTCGAGCCACCAGCAGATCCGGAGGTGGAGCCAGAGACGGAAGTCCCCGGGACTACTCCAGGGGCGAACCTTAAAGAAGGTGCTCAGATCGACCAGGAGGCAATCGCGAGTACCCTAGACCAGCAGGATGCCCCAAGGACTTCTCAAGCGCAGGAGGCGCCGAAGGGCTCACGGGCACAACAGCAGAAGGAGGTCCCGGAGGGCTCCCGGGTACCTAAGCAGCGGGAGGGAGAAGTTCCTCCTCCACGCGCTAAGCTCTTCGAGGACCCGCTGGTGGAGCCGGAGACTGTCACGCTCATGATGGAGCTGGGGCATCGCTTCACCGATTACACCAAGGTATGTAGTCGAGTACTTCCTCTAGCGTGATGTCCTGTTGTAGAGGTATACTGACTTGTTGACTTCCTTTGTGTAGAGCCTTGTTGAACGCTCCAGGGAGAAGTCGGCCTTCCTGAGCCGGATCGGGGGCGTGCTGCCGCGTACCCACACTGCGGAGGACAGCTTGGAGGCTGAGAAGGCCAAGAACCTCAAGCTCTAGGAGGAGCTCGAGGCCCTGAAGACCTCGCATCGGGACGCCATGATCGATCAGCAGCGGAAGTTCGACCTGGCGATTAGGAGGGTCAAGGACCTGACTGCCCAGAAGGAGAGTAAGTAGTCTGTACCTCACGCCCGAGTAGTGTTGTGTATCTGCTTTTCTTTGGAGTTGCGTATATGCATTTTTGCCCAGAGTATGCTCGAATTGAAAGAGCCTTAACTGACTAGAAGTGTGACATATACGAACTTACAGAGGAGAAAGAGCAGCTGGAGAAAGCCCTGGAAGAGCTACAACTGAAGTACTCGGATCTGGACGAGGAGCTCGTAGAGAATATGCAGAAAATCCAGTCCATGGCCCGAGACAAGGAGCGCAAGGAGAAGGAGATGGATCAACTCGCAACGGCCGCTCACCAGCTTTGTGAGTTTGTCGACCCGACGCCGGATGGCCGTTCTCTGGTGCAATGCCTGGTTGATGCTCCGACAAGTATCGCAGGGTATGCATCCGGCACCGCGAAGGTCATCCTTACTCATGCCTTAGCTGTGGTGAAGTCATACTTCCCGTGCATGGATGTTTGCCCATTCGCGGAAGGCGTCTCCGGGGAGTGTACTGAAGAGAAGTTCAACGAGTACCATGGCGAAGTACAAGATGTTGCTCATCAGATTGTAGACGGCCCTCCGCTCTTCTGAGCTGTATTGAACTATGTCTGTTTTGTCAAAAACACAACAGTCACTCATGTAATATATTAGTGCTTGTTTGATTGTTATTTTCTATGCTCGACTTGTGAAGTAGCGTGTTGAAACGTAATCGTTAAACACTATAGTACGTTAGTTCTAGTGTATAGTTACCCTAAAGGCATCACTTCAGTTTTTGAACTGTGTACTAGATTGTACTTTTGTACAGAGTTGTGTTCGTAGAACCTCTATGAGAAGGTGTGAGAACCTCTTCGACTTTACCCTATAAGACCTGGCCCCGTAGCTTGGATAAGTCGTAAAGGGAGGTACTCGGAAACAAACCCCTTAACTCATTTGAGGGGATAACCTGAGAGGCTATATGTTGGTTAATTGTGACGGAGAGTACTCGTGGCGTAGCCCCCGAGTATTTCCGAGGATTAGTGAGAAGTAGCGTATTGACATAACTCGTGGCGACAACCCCCGAGTTTACTCAATATTGCTAAGTAAAAGATAAAGACACTGTTGGCGCTAAAATCGGCCGGATAGGAATTGGCCGATGGGTCTTCAGCGTCGGACACACGACCCGGGAGAATCTGCTTAGCTCCTGTTCGGGTTATCGCCCTGGTGTAGTTCGCGCGGCGTGCCAGTCAATCTGACCTGTTGATTGACAAGGAAATAGAGTATTAAATTCCAGGCGCGTCGATCGGCTGGGGTTCCGATCTGTCCTGAGGAGCGCGTCGGCAGCGAATCGGCCGATTTGCTGTAGAGATGATCGGCTATGGATCAGCCGATGATCGTATAGTAATCGTAAAGAAAACTGCTGGAGCGATCTAGACGACTACTGCAAGGACAACACTTGAAATAGATCTAATCGGCTGTGAGATAATAAATCGAAGGAGAACAATGACGAAGCCGATTATCCTGATCTCAAGTTGGATAACTGGTGATAATACTAGAATAACAGGTAAAACTCGCAATTCTAGTAAATATCGATAACTGGTGAATAATTCCAAACGAAGCCACAGCGATGCGCCCGTAGCTAAAGCTCGGATATTACTCGGTAAGCGGAACCTACCAATTGGCCGGAGATCAAGTTGATGCAGCCCTACCAATCCGTACGAACTCGTGGAAGAGGAAAATATTGGCGAAGTCGTCGACTTGAAAGTAAATTGCTAGAAAAGTAGAAATACTGTTGTTGATTGATGTCTTTGCAAGACCCTGACGACTCCTATTTATACCCTAAAGCTAGAACTCCTGGTCTATCACGACTTGTTACAACCTTATTAAAAAAAAACAGGAAAACTACTATATCTATAAGAACTTTTAAAGGAAACGGACTCCCGCAGAATCTTCCGCCGCCATTCCCTAATCCAATCAGGATTCCCTTCAATTGCTCCTTGACCGACTTGGCGTGCCCTGTTGACCAGCTTTTGACCAGGATCTTCTGGAATAATTCCATCCTGTTGGCATAGGCTGCGCCACCAATCGGTCGATTTCCAATTGTTACTTCAATCGGCCGATTCCTTTCTGTAGCTTTCAGATCTGCCGCATCGGCCAATCTTCTCCTCCTGACGCCGATTCAACACGTGTCAAAATCTGGCGTCAACACATGCCCCCCAGTTTCGGAGTAAAATATAACTTTTCCTTCGAAACTCTTTTCTTTAATCCTCTCTTCCGAAATGGGCGCAGTAAAAATCTCCTTCCGTTCCGCGGCACAATGATTGCAACCTCCTCGAACCGGGCGCGCGAAACTACCGCTCCCCTGGAACTCGTGTAGACGGCGCGGTAAAAATACCATCTTTGCCCTTGCTCTCCTGATCTCTCTTAAGTACTGGCTTTCTCCGCCTCTCCTTCTCCATGAATCCAACATTTTCTCCGTCGCATTACTGTTCGTCTTCCTCCAAGCTCCTTCGATTTCCAAGTGCTCCCCTTTTCCGGCGATCTCATCTGCGGCCTACTCCGACCCCCAATGGTGTCTCCATCGGTGACCACCCCATCTACAGAGGCTCCATCGGCTGCTCCTTTGGTGGCGGCGGCCCAATCGGCGGCTTCCCCAGCGGCGTCATCGGCGACGATGGCTTCCATCCCAGAGGTAAATGCTCGAAATTTTTCCCCTTTTCACCTTTCTACTGCTTCAGTATTTTCCGGTCCCTTTCTTAGTTTCTTCCCTCTTTCCCTTTTTTTTAGGCCCTTAGGCACAGAATGACCATTCCTCTCTCAGAATCCCCTGACCTCATCTGTCTAGGCCCTATGGGGAGTCCTGATCCAACGGATCTAATCAGTTTAGAAACTCATAGGATCCCCTTTAAGCAGTCATCTATGGATTTAGATCATTGGGTAGGCGCATTCAGATCCTGGCCGAATGAAACACCCGGGTGGAGAGAATGGTACCAGAGGGTAGCCGGGTCTTGGAAAGTCCAATGGAAAGAACTTAAAATCGGCCAGTGCATAGACTTATCCCTGTCTCAGATGGAAAAGAACGAACCTTTGGTTATGGCAGCCTCTTACTTCTGGTCCGATGCACTTAACGCATTCCTTTTTGGACACGGACCCATGACCCCGACCTTGGCCGATGTCCTGCTGCTGACCGGCCTAGATGTTTCCTCCGCCGATACCCCCTTCAATTATCTGTTCAAGCCATCTCATCGGCTGGAGACCAAAGAAATCGGCGGGTGGAATGGATACATCAGTAAAAACATGAAGACAGGGACAGTCTCACAGAGGGAGCACACCGCCTTCTTGATGATGTGGCTGGAGAAACACTTCTTCTGTGGCAGAGCAGTCGGGCCCACTTCCAACACTCAAGCTTTGGCAGAGTCTCTTGCACAAGGGTCGGCCATCCCCCTCGGTAAACATTTGCTGGGATCAGCATACCATCTGATGCATCAAATCGGCGTCAAGTTGTCGAAAGGAGAGCCGATAGGGAATCCAGGCGGTCCTTGGTGGTTTATCACCCTCTGGCTCAATCTACACATGAGCAAGGTCTCTCAGCAGAGGATAGAGACAAAGACCTTTCCCAACATCGAGTCAGAGGAGAATCCATCGGTCCGTCGCCGCTGCAGATCTGTTGGAGAGGCGGCATCGGCCTTTCCTGGCTGCCAGTTCACCGCTACCCGCGTAGCCGAATATTTCAGATATTTCTATAATGGACTTAGTGAGGAGATGATCATCGGGTATCCATATCGGACCGTAGAGCCGATTTTTGAATTGCCTGTATGCTTCAACTTCTCCACCCATACATTCGAGAGAGAATTGATGGACGTCTTGATTAAGCCGGGAATTCTGCCGGCTAACTTCTTCTCAGGAAAGGATTCACCCACTTATGAGTTCTACTGCCCGTCGGCTACAGCAAGGCAACTAGGTTTTGGCCAATTGCCGATTCGAGTCTATTTCGCCGGCCAAACAAAATTCAGAGACGGATTAACTTCAAGTCTTGACTACAGCCGATTGTGCGATTTAGTACCCGACTCCAGCACTATTGACTTGAACGGCTGGTCAGTTGCCTCTTTCGCCACCCAACAGTATAAATTATGGTGGGCAGAATGGAAGCGGCATCTTTTCTATAAATCCCCATCAACTTACTGCAACATTCTGGACCCAGAGAACATCGACCCAAATGCTGCGGTATGTCCCTTTCTCCTTAGCCGATTTCAATGTTGCATTATCATCTCGCTGTTAACTTATGTTTAACTCTTCAGTCTGAAAGCCATGCTCCCCCAATGCAGAGTCGAAGCGGCCGGCCGATCGATAGCCATCACCAATACACAGCGTACCCACTCATCGGCTTCCATGCTCCATCTATCAGAGATATCTCCACCGGCCGATCAAGACGAGCGCCCAAAAGACCGACACCAAAGATATCCAACCGTCGGATGCGAGCTCGCATTGGATCGACCGATCAGGCGACAATAGCATCGGCTGAAATTTCCCGTATCGGATCGGCCAGCCAGATAGCAGCAGTATCGGCCGAGACTCCCCGTGTTGGATCGGCCGATCAGATGGAAGTGATACGCACCGAGACCCCAGGTCCTTCACCTCTACCAGTGGTCGAGACGGCCGATCCCCAAGTCACCGCCGAAGCCGGGGCTGCTGCAGCATCGCTCTTAGTAGAAGCTGTCCAGGTAACTTTATTTATCTCATATATTCCCCAAATCTTCTACTGACATCAACTCCATTCCTTTGCCAGGCCGCACAAGTTGTCCCACCATAGTCCCCGCAACTATCGGCCATGTCTCAAGTGGGAACTGAGATTACAGCAGCTCCTGTTGCCGAGGTACATGATCTCTTACCCTGCATCCTTAATATTCAAGAAACTTAACCAATTTTGATGCAGGTCGACTTGGGTACGCCGATCATAACTCCACAGCAGGAATCGGCCGGGGGACCCACAGAGGCATGACAAATTTCCACTACCCTCTCATTTCATTTTCTCATAGTATTTTCACGGGAATTTATGCCTTTCTCAGGAAGCTGGCCCAAGCGGAGCACCGATAATGATCGAATCTTCTTCTTCTGGCGAATCAAGTGCACCAGTCCCTGAAGCAAGGGAAATACTTCCACCGGCGCAGGCAAGAGAGATTCGTTTCAAAGAGGTAACAATCTTACCATCAGAATCGGCCGATTTCCTTTCACCGCTTGCTTACCCTTTGCTTTGTTCCCTTACAGGAGCAAGATACCCCCAACAATAGCATCTTTTCCTTTGCTGTCTCCTTGGCCGATGAAGAAGAAATCGCTTCACATGCGGTTCCATCGAGCTCTACCTCCGACGATGTCCGCTCTAAGCTCGAAAGCATTCGTACCCTCCTCCAAGGTGACATCGGCCGATTGGTGGAAGATGCATCGCCGATCCGACGACTCTTCAATGAGGTCAAAGATCACATCCCGGATGAAGTGTCGGAAGACTTGGGGTATGCTGCCTACATAGAGGGCATGAAGATTCCGGTCTCCAGGGCGCTGCAACGTATGGCCGATCGTACTCAGATGGCCAAAACTCAGGAGGAGGTCGACTCATACACGCACCGGGCTCAGGAAGTACACCACAGAATCAACTCCCTCGAGAACTGCCGTCCGGACATCGTCGGTGCAATAGATCGGCTGAAAAGGAGGAGAGCAGAACTAGCCAAGGAAATGGAACAGATCACCAAAGAGATAGCTGCTGAAGAGAAGAAGCTCCAAGAACTCCCAACCATGATCAGCGAGCTGAAGCAAGAAAGACAAAATCTGGCCCGTGAAACAATAAGGCTCCGTCGCCGCGTGTCAGAAGTACCAGGATCGGCCGAAAATGATCAGAGAATAGTAGAATCGGCCGATCAAATCAGACGATGAGCGATTGTAGCCATAGATGCTTTTCTTGCGCTGTAAAAAAAAATATGTTAAACATTATTGCTCCTTTAATGCCACTGCGCCGATTTGGTTTTGAACTGCTTTTTCAGTCTGCCTCGCATTTATGTACGCATTTACTCCGATATGACGTGTTTCACCATCCATCTACCTCCTCTTCATTTATACGCAGACCGTTCACCATCTCTAGAGGCACACGCATCACTTATCTCTTCTTCTTCTTTTACTGTCCCAACTGAACGGCAAGATGTCTTGTTCGTCCTCTTCATCCTCTTCCTCTGTCAACCAGGTATGAACTCCCCCTCTACCTTTTTCTTAAGCATTTCAAATCGCTCCAATACTGGGTAACTCCTTTTATCTCTGTTCAGCCAAACCGTCTCAGCCCTGATCTAGAACGAGCGATAGAAATCATGCATTCAGAAGAGCCATTATCACAGGCAGACAGAAATCTGATAAGGACTCATGCTGAGGAACTCAGAGATCATGTCCCTGCCGCTGTCCAGGAATATTCGGACCTCATAAGTGCTCATTTTTTGGCCCGCAAACGACTATCTTCCAACAAAAATTCTTCACTTCCTTGTAAAGCTACAACTGTAGTCACCATGGCATATCTGGAAGAGGAGAAGACCCGCCGTCTGAAAGAACTCTTCAACCAAGCTAAAACTGGAGCCACTGCAGAGGACTTGAAAGAGAAGAGGCTCACCCTCATGATAAAACTAGGTCGCATCGAGAGAGAAATCCAGCGTAGGCTTAATCAGTAGACACACCAGCGTTTTTATTCTAAGGGCGACTTCTACCATGTCGGCCATGTAATCTTGACATATTTTGCTGTAAGTTATGCGTCTACCCAAATGCTTGGATAGTACCTCTTCAGATATCGTCCATTTAAAGCTCTTGGGAATTCCTCTCCTTCGATTGTTTCCAGAATATATGCATTCCCAGGGGCAGATCGGCCGATTCTATACGGCCCTTCCCAAGTGGGTGACCATTTACCGAATTTGGAATCTTTGGACCCTATCGGCAGCACCAACTTCCATACCAAATCCCCTTGAGAGAACTGCTTAACCTTGACCTTTTTGTCATACCATCTGGCCACCCTTTTCTTGTTTTCTTCTATACTAATTAGGGCTCTTAACCGTAATCCCGCCGAATCGTCAAGTTCGTCTTTCATGAGAAAGGAATAGTCATCGGCCGTTAACTGATCCTGTAACGATGTACGTCTTGACCCTGTCCTTATCTCCCATGGCAAGACCGCTTCATGACCATAAACCAAATGATAAGGGGATATTTTAGTGGCCCCATGACAAGCCATCCTGTACGCCCATAAAGATTCAGTTAAAGACATATGCCACTTCTTGGGTTGCTCTTCTATCTTCCTCTTGATTAGCTTGATTATCCCCTTGTTAGACGACTCTGCTTGGCCATTGGCCTGAGCATAGTATGGAGAAGAATTTAATAATTTAATCCCCATATCGGCGGCGAACTCTCCGAATTCTCCAGAAGTGAACATTGTCCCTTGATCAGTTGTGATGGTTTGAGGAATACTAAATCGATATATAATATGGCTTTTAACAAATTCAATCATATCGACCGATGTCACATTCCTTAAAGGAACTGCCTCCACCCACTTAGTAAAATAATCTGTAGCCACCAATATGAACTTATGCCCTTTGCTAGATGGAGGATGAATCTGTCCGATGAGATCTATTCCCCAACCCCTAAACGGCCACGGCTTAATTATCGGATTCATAGCCGATGCTGGTGCGCGCTGCACATTGCCAAACCTCTGACAGTCTTGGCATCCTTTGTAGTACCTGAAACAATCTTCAAGAATGGTCGGCCAATAATATCCATTGTTCCTGATCATCCATTTCATTTTATGAGCCGATTGATGAGCTCCACACACGCCTTCATGGATTTCTCCCATCAGAACCTTTGCCTCTTCTGTTCCCAGGCATTTGAGAAGAACTCCATCAATCGTCCGATAAAATAAATCATCTTCAAGCAACACATACTTTGTAGCCTGAAAACGTGTTCGCCGATTCACCTTTTGGGATGGATTTCTCAGGTAATCGGCGATATCCTTCCGCCAGTCATCGGCCGCGAGCTCTAGCGACATCGCTCCCCGAATCGGCCGATATCCAGAAGCATGTTGGGCCAGTCTGTTGGCTTCTTCATTATAATTCCTGGGGATATGCTCAATTATTGCAGATTTGAATTCCTTCAAAAGTTGAAGACACTCCTCATAATAGATCCTCAAGATGTCATCCTTGCACTCAGATCGTCCCGTTAACTGATCCACAATGAGCATGGAATCCCCAAAGATCTCGACTGCATCAGCTCTGACTTCCCTTAATAATTGGATGCCTTTTAGAACAGCTCGATATTCTGCCTGGTTATTAGTTGCAGAGGCTTCTATCGGCAGAGAGAAATCATAAGTTGCCCCCCGAGGCGACACAAGAACGATGCCGATTCCTGATCCGACCCCACATGAAGAACCATCAAAATATAGAGTCCATGGAACTGGTTCAACGGTGGCAATTTCTAGTCCGCAATGCTGAACTACGAAATCGGCCATCACTTGACCTTTGACGGCTTTGGCTGATTCATACCTTAAATCGAATTCTGACAGAGCCAGGATCCATTTCCCAATCCGCCCTTTCAAAATCGGCAATGATAGCATATACTTCACCACATCATCCTTGCACACGACTGTGCATTCTGCCGACAGCAAATAGTGCCTGAGCTTAGTACATGAAAAGTACAAGCACAGGCATAGCCGCTCCACCGAGGAATATCTTGTTTCGACGTCTAAAAGTCTCCTGCTGACGTAGTATACCACTCGTTCTTTCCCTTCAAACTCCTGTACCAACGCCGATCCAATAGCATGTTTATCAGCCGATAAATATAACTTGAACGGCTTACCAGGCTGTGGTGGAACCAATACTGGAGGTGAAACCAGATACTGCTTGATATTCTCCAGTGCCTTGCGCTGTCCTTCTCCCCATATGAATTCTTGGTCGGGCTTTAATTTCAACAGAGGGGTAAAAGCCTGAATACGTCCCGACAGATTGGATATGAATCTTCGGATGAAGTTGACTTTGCCGATGAGGGACTGCAGCTCAGTTTTATTTTGTGGGGCCACCACTTTGTTGATGGCGTCTATGGTCTTGCGGTTGACTTCTATCCCACGCTCATGGACCATAAATCCTAAGAATTGCCCGGCCGACACGCCGAATGCACACTTGTTTGGGTTCATCTTCAGCCCATGTTTCCATGTGCACTCCAGCACTTCCTGTAAATCGGCCAGATGATCTTGGTGACCTTTTGACTTGACCACGACGTCATCTATATAAATTTCCACCGAAGAACCAATGAGCTTGTGGAAGATGTAGTTCATGGCCCGTTGGTATGTAGCGCCGGCGTTCTTCAAGCCCAAAGTCATAACCACCCATTCAAATAAACCAAGATGGCCTGGACACCTAAAAGCCATTTTCGAAATATCTTCCTCGGCCATTAATATCTGATTGTATCCGGCATTCCCATCCATGAAACTTATGACTTTGTGGCCTGCGGCAGCATCCACCAAGATATCGGCCGTTGGCATCGGATATCCATCCATCGGCGTAGCCTGATTCAAGTTCCTGAAATCGATGCACACACGTAATTTTCCATTCTTTTTGTATACAGGCACAATGTTAGAAATCCATTCGGCGTAGCGACACTGCCGAATAAATCCTGCCTCAATCAACTTTGTAATTTCGGCCTTTATGTCAGGTAGAATTTTGGGGTTACACCGTCGAGCAGGTTGCTGATATGGCCGATATCCTGATTTTATAGGTAACCGGTGTTCAACAATAGACCGGTCTAGTCCAGGCATCTCATGGTATTCCCAAACAAAGCAATCCTTGAACTCTTTTAATAAACTTACCAATTTATGTTTGTACTCATAATCCAGATTGGCACTAATGTACGTCGGCCTTGACTTGCTGCTATCTCCCAAATCTACCAACTCTAATAAATCGGCCGACGTAAACCCATGTCCAAGCTTCCCATCTTCTCGGACGAGTTGATCCATTTATTCTAAATCTTCAAAGCCGACTGCTTGGATCGGCTGTAGACCAAAATCGGACACTCTCAGGAAGTCAGTGTCCCAAGTCCTACCAGATATACACTTGACGTGTTCGCAGCTCCACTGTTGTGTGTCGGCCGCTGCAACGCTGTAGACGGAATCGGCAGCGACTATCTCTGTACTGTCGCCGACCCATTGTACAAGGCATTGATGCATAGTAGATGGGACACAGCAGTTTGCGTGTATCCAGTCGAGACCAAGTAGCATATTATAGGACCCCTTGCCATTAATAACGAAAAAAGTAGTAGGGAGGGTCTTACTGCCGATGGTGAGGTCGACGCAGAGCGCTCCGCGGGCAGGTGACACGTTGCCTTCGAAATCCTTCAGCATCATGTCCGTCTTGGTGAGGTCATCATCGCCCTTGCCCAGCTTGCGGAACATGGCATACGGCATGATGTAGACTGCCGCGCCTCCATCTACCAGTAATCTGGTGACGGGTCTTCCGTTGACATACCCTTTGAGAAACAGTGCCTTAAGATGCTATCGTTTTTCCTCTTCTGGTTTCTCAAACGTAGCCGTCATCGGCTCTAACACTAGTTGTGCCATTTGCTCCTCCTCTGTTCTTGTTACTCTATCCCGATCGTTGGGACATGAACTCCATCGGCAGTATGAATACCATATAAATTTCGGCTGCCGATTCTTGGTTGCTCGTTTCTTGATCGTTTTTCTTTGGGTGCCAAACTAGAGACTTCACATTCCTTTTCTCTGGCGCCTGCCTTTGTTCTTCTTCTTGATGTTCCAACTGGCGTAGGCGTTGGATCCTTCGCTTTTGGGATCTGGATAGGCCATCGGGACACCACCTGGGATTCACTAGCCTGGCCGAGGATCTGGCGTATTCCCAATCTGGTTCCCTTCCTAGGGGATCTTCGTCTGACACCCTATCATCGGCCATCTCTTCCAATCGATCGTGCGCGCTGATCCTGCCCCCCAGTCCATCTTGCTGGCCGATCTTGCTTTTTGACCTGTTGCACTGGTCAACTCTGCCCCCCAGCCGATCATGCACCGAAACGCGCCATTCTTCGCGCCGATTTCTGTTGATCGGCTCTGATCCTCTGTCCCTAGAGTGTGGCCTCGGGCGATCGTCGCAGCTCAATCCGTTACACTCCGGACAGTTGTCGGCAGATGGCAATCTGATATCGTTCTCCCAGCAGTGGATAAAGAACGGACATTGCCGGTGATCTTCATGCCGGCGTATTGTCTCCTCCTGGTATCTTGCTTGTTCTTGCTGCTGCCGATATTTACTTAGTAAGAATTGGGAGGTGACGGGCCTGCGTGGTCATTCTGGCCCTCGTCTGTTCCTTCTGATTTCTTCCATCGTGATCTGCCTCCTGGGGTCGACAGCACCGCCTCTTCTCGCCGATTCTGACGTCAGCACCTTGGTTTGACTTGAGGTTCCCCCAGCGTTAACCGTGTTGGTCGGGAAGGGATGCTGATCTATCTTCATCGGCTTTGCTGATTTGGTTGGAGTGTCAAACTTAAGCCGCCCCTGTTCAATGGCCGATTGTGTCAAACTTAAGACTTTACATTCGTTTGTATCATGAGAAGTAGCGTTGTGCCGCTTGCAGTATTTCATCTTCTTAAGTTGATCGGTCGTAGGGATGGTGTGATGTTGAGACAGCTTAATCTGCCCCTCTTGAAGCAGTAGATCAAAAATTTTATCGGCCTTTGACGTGTCAAAGCCGAATGTCTCTGGCTCCTTCTTGCCAAAGGGGCAAGATATTGGTTTTTTCCCTTTCACCCATTCTGCCAGGCCGATTTCTTCCTCCGCATCGGATTCAGAACCCTCCAAGTATGCCACCTTCTTTTGGAAGTTCTTCCGTTGTTCGAACGGTCGGACCTCTTGCCCTGACAATCGGTGGACGATTTGGCTCAGGCTTTCAAACTCTTGGGCGGCATATCTCTCTTTGATTTGTGGGAAGAGGCCTTGGAAAGCGATATCGGCCAACTGTGCATCGGTCAGAGCTAGACTGTAGCATTTGTTCCTGATTTCTCTGAACCTCTGTATATACCCTGTCACTGGTTCATCGCTCCTCTGCCTGAGGCTGGTCAAATCCGAGATCTTCATCTCGTGTACTCCTGCATAGAAGTACTTGTAGAATTGTTTCTCCAGATCGGCCCACGTGACGATAGAATTTGGCGGTAAAGTAGTGAACCACTGGAAGGCCGATCCGGAGAGAGATGATGAAAATAAACGCACCCTCAGAGCATCTTGCGTGGCAGCTCTTCCGCACTGGATGATGAATCGGTTGACATGCTCCACAGTGGATGTGTCATCCGTCCCTGAGAACTTGGTGAAATCAGGAACTTTGTATCGGTGTGGGAATGGCAGCGAGTCATAGGCCGATGGATACGGCGTCTTGTAAGTATAAGTTTGAACTTTCGGCTTCAGTCCAAACTGATCTTGGATTACTTCTGCTATTCTTGCCGTCCAGTCCACCTGTTGCTGATGAACAGTTATTCGCGGCGCAGGCATATGCTGAAGGGCTGGTATGACCGGGTGATGAATCGGCGAATTTTGCTGAGCGGTCGATAGTTGACGACGAAACGAGTCCGCACCCCCTTCGTACGTCACTGCTGGCGCCGTGCCTCTGAATGCTTCCACGGTGTTTGCCCCCCTGCCGATTTCTAGTAAAATCGGCTGATACTGGGAAACCGTCGGCCGGGCGGCCGGTTGGTATGGCACCTGAACCGAATAAGTGCCATGCCCGTTCGCTGGCTCGGGAAAACACGCTGTGGCTAACGTCCCCCAAGACGCTGAGCTTGTAGGTAGTGTTTGCACAGAAGCCATCTGAACGGGTTGAAGCGGCGCTAGCGACGGGAGACATGGTGCACCGCTGTATCCTAGAGACGCCGGAGGTGGTGGAGAGCTGTATCCCTCGCGTTGCGTCAATATCGGCTGAGGAGCCGATTGGGATGTGTATGGTAGGCTTCTGGCTGGCAGAGTAGTTGGAGGGGCATATGCCGGTCCCTGATAGCCTTGGACGGCTCCGCTGGCCAGAGAGTTGACGACGGCGTTATACACCGTGTTGCTCATCACCGAGGATTGGTCAATGAATGCTTGATACACGGACTGTTGAATCATCTCTGACATCTTGCCCGAGTCCTCAGCAATGGTGATGTGGCGAGGCGCTAGGATAGGAGCCTTCTTGACTGCCTCCCCGCTCCTGGTACGACTGAACGACTGGAGGTACATCTTCTTGTAGTCTTCTAGGTGTTTGGCCAGTTCTTCCCTCTGGTCGTCCTTGAGATCAGCTTCTGTGACCTCAATGATGTTGCTGTCGGAGATTTCTGCGTTCTTCGACATATCAGATCTTGGATGGTCCCACCGGGCGTACCAAAAGTGTGTTGGCGCTAAAATCGGCCGGATAGGAATCGGCCGATGGGTCTTCAGCGTCGGACACACGACCCGGGAGAATCTGCTTAGCTCCTGTTCGGGTTATCGCCCTGGTGTAGTTCGCGCGGCGTGCCAGTCAATCTGACCTGTTGATTGACAAGGAAATAGAGTATTAAATTCCAGGCGCGTCGATCGGCTGGGGTTCCGATCTGTCCTGAGGAGCGCGTCGGCAGCGAATCTGCCGATTTGCTGTAGAGATGATTGGCTATGGATCAGCCGATGATCGTATAGCAATCGTAAAGAAAACTGCTGGAGTGATCTAGACGACTACTGCAAGGACAACACTTGAAATAGATCTAATCGGCTGTGAGATAATAAATCGAAGAAGAACAATGACGAAGCCGATTATCCTGATCTCAAGTTGGATAACTGGTGATAATACTAGAATAACAGGTAAAACTCGCAATTCTAGTAAATATCGATAACTGGTGATTAAATCCAAACGAAGCCACAGCGATGCGCCCGTAGCTAAAGCTCGGATATTACTCGGTAAGCGGAACCTACCAATTGGCCGGAGATCAAGTTGATGCAGCCCTGCCAATCCGTACGAACTCGTGGAAGAGGAAAATATTGGCGAAGTCGCCGACTTGAAAGTAAATTGCTAGAAAAGTAGAAATACTATTGTTGATTGATGTCTTGATTGATGTCTTTGCAAGACCCTGACGACTCCTATTTATACCCTAAAGCTAGGACTCCTGGTCGATCACGACTTGTTACAACCTTATTAAAAAAACAGGAAAACTACTATATCTATAAGAACTTTTAAAGGAAACGGACTCCCGCAGAATCTTCCGCCGCCATTCCCTAATCCAATCAGGATTCCCTTCAATTGCTCCTTGACCGACTTAGCGTGCCCTGTTGACCAGCTTTTGACCAGGATCTTCTGGAATAATTCCATCCTGTTGGCATAGGCTGCGCCACCAATCGGCTGATTTCCAATTGTTACTTCAATCGGCCGATTCCTTTCTGTAGCTTTCAGATCTGCCGCATCGGCCAATCTTCTCCTCCTGACGCCGATTCAACGCGTGTCAAAATCTGGCATCAACAGACACATTAGTTGTTTGGGGAACCGAAACAACCATGTATTATTATACTGAGTTGCGCTGCAGCTGACAGGTTTGGTACAAGTTTCTTAGGCATAGAAACGGTGTAGGTGCTCGATGTTCCATGAATTTGGAACTTCTTGGCCATCAGAGTACTGTAGTCAATACGACCCTAGCCTTGTGACTTTCGTGACGATGAAGGGTCCTTCCCATCAGAGTCTCATCTTGGATGCGGCGTAGGACCAAGTCTCCAACGTTGAAGGATCTTTCCTGGACGTTGCGGTCATGATATCGGTGAACGCCTTGTAGATAACGGGCTGATGGAAGCAAGGCGTTGCATCTGACTTCTTCAGCGCAGTCGAGTTCCAGATGCCTTGCCCCGTCAGCTTTTCCTTCCTCATACGTCTTCAGTCTGGGTGATTCCCATATGATGTCCGCTGGAAGAATTGCTTCTGACCAATAGATGAGAAAGAAAGGTGATTGTCCTGTGGCTTTACTCGGTTGAGAACGAAGCCCCCAGACGACTGTAGGTAACTCATGAATCCACTTGCCTCCCTTTTTGTTGTTCTCGTCGTAGTGTCTTTTCTTGAGTCCATCGAGTATCAAGCCGTTGGCACGCTCGACCTGGCCGTTAGCCCTCGGGTGAGTGACCGACACGTACTTGACCTCAATACCACTTCGTTCACAAAACTCCCAGAACTCGTGTGATGTGAAATTGGAGCCCAGATCAGTGATGATTGTATGAGGGAAGCCAAAGCGGTGGAGGATGTCACTGATGAAGGTGACTACTCGATCCGTCGTCAGTGTTGTGATTGGCTTGTACTCGACCCACTTTGTGAACTTGTCGATTGCCACCAACACATGAGTGAAGCTTCCTAGCGCTGTTGTCAAAGGGCCGATCATGTCGAGGCCCCAACAAGCGAATGACCAAGAAGGTGGTATGGTGACCAGCTTGTGGGCGGGGACTGAGCTTGTTTGCCGAAGAACTGACAGTTCGTGCATCGGCGAACTATATCTTCGGCGTTTGCCAAAGCCGTAGGCCAATAGAATCCAGACCTGAAAGCCTTCCCGACTAGTGTACGGGAGGCTACATGATTGCCGCAAGCGCCCTCATGAATTTCTTCCAGGATTTCTCGCCCTTCAGTAGTAGTCACGTGCTTCATGAGTACCCCTGATGCTGAGCCACGCTTGTAGAGCTTGTCTCCCACCAAAACATAACCCTTACTGCGCCTGACTAGTCGGATAGCCTCGACACTCTTAGGGTCGATGTTGGGGGGCAGCTTCTTTTCCTTGATCAAGTCGATGAACTGAGAACGCCAGACGACGTCGATCATGAAGACCTCCTGACGAAAGACCGTAGGACCCTGGTCAGTGGAGCTATGTTCTATCCTCGGGATAGAAGGGTGGTGGAGTTCGTGCACGAAGACTCCAGCCGGAACTTTGGCTCGTTCAGAGCCTAGCTTTGAGAGTACGTCTGCCCCAACATTATTGTCGCGGAGCACGTGACGAATCTCGAGCCCTGAGAACTTGTTCTCGAGCGCGCGGATTAGTGCGATGTAAGCGTCCATGGTCTCCTTGTTTGTATCCCACTCTTCGTTGCATTGTTGGACCACGAGTAAGGAGTCACCAAAAATGAGTAGTCGCTTGATGCCAAGGAAGACAGCCAGGCATAGCCCGTGGAGTAGTGCCTCGTGCTCGGCTTCGTTGTTGGAGACCTTAAATAGTATTTGAAATACGTATTTGAGTTGGTCCCCAGTTGGGCTGATAAAGAGTACTCCTACGCCACCGCCTTCAAGTTTGAGAGAGCCGTTGAAGTATATGACCCAATAATCTGGCTAGTCAGCTGGAGTACGTACTTAATTTTCTTGCCACTCCGGCAAGAAATCGACCAGAGCTTGCAACTTGATGGCAGTGCGTGGCTTGAAGTCGATGTTGAGAGCCCCCAGTTCCACTGCCCACTTGGAGATACGCCCAGTGGCGTCCCGGTTGTAGAGTATATCCGCCAGCACGAAGTCAGTGACAACTGAGATCTTGTACTCGTCGAAGTAGTGGCGAAGCTTTCTGGAGTTGATGAGTATAGCGTAGAGAAGTTTCTGGATCGAAGGGTAACGAGCCTCTGACTCAGAAAGGACTTCGCTAACTAAATACACTGGCCGCTGCACGCTGAACGCATGGCCCTCCTTGTTTCGCTCCACCATAATAGTTGTGCTGACTACGTGAGTAGTCGCAGCGATGTAAAGTAGCAGGTTCTCGCCTGGGTTCGAAGCCGTGATGATGGGGGGCAATTGGAGGTGAGCCTTGAGGTCCTCCAATGCCTGCACCGCTTCCTCGGTCCAAATAAAGTTGTCCTGCCGCTTGAGGAGCTTGAAGAAGGGTAGACCCCATTCTCCAAGTCGGGAGATGAATCTATTTAATGTCGCCATGCAGCCGGTGAGCTTATGCACGTCTTTGACCTTCTATGGAGCCCCCATGGTTGTGATGGCGGTTATCTTCTCAGGGTTAGCCCCAATGCCTCGGTGACTGACGATGAAACCGAGGAGTTTCCCTTGGGGTAAGCCGAAGACAAACTTAGTCGGGTTGAGCTTCCACCGAAATCTTCGCAGACTGTTGAAAGTTTCCTCGAGAACGGAGATGAACTCATCGGGATTTCTGGTTTTGACAACCACGTCATCCACGTAGGCTTCAACGTTGCGGTGTAATTGGTCAGCGAGGCATAGCTGTATAGCTCGCTGATACGTTGCACCCGCGTTCTTCAGCCCAAGCGACATAGTCGTGTATGCGTAGGCACCGAACGGGGTAATGAACGCAGTCTTGATCTGGTCTTCTTCCTTGAGGGAGATCTGATGATAACTCGAGTAGCAGTCAAGGAAGGAGAGCAAGACGCAGTCGGCGGTGGAGTCAATAACCTGATCGATGCGAGTAAGCGCGAAAGGGTCTTTCGGGCAGTGCCTACTTAGATCGGTATAATCGACACACATCCTCCATTCATTATTATTCTTTTTAAGAACAAGTACAGGATTAGCTAGCCACTCTGGGTGGTACACCTCTTTGATGAAACCAGCCGCGAGTAGTTTAGCTAGCTCTTTTTTGATGGCCTACCTCTTTTCTGGAGAGAAACGACGTAGTCGTTGCTTCCTCGGAGTGGCCATGGGATCGACTTTCAAAGCATGCTCGATCAACTCCTTGGGCACACCTGGCATATCCGCAGGTTTCCACGCGAAAATGTCTCGGTTGGCCCTAAGAAAGTTGACGAGCGCGAGTTCCTATTTGCCGTCCAAATGCCCGCCGATCAGGGCGGTCTTAGATGAGTCACCCTCCTGGAGCTGGATGGTCTTGATGCCGACGTCGGGGTTTGGCTTCAGCCTCGACTAGCTTGGCCTCTTGTTCGCCACCTCCAACTCTGTATCGGAGAGTTGCTGTGCGACCGCGAGTACTTCGGATGAAGGCTCTAGCACGCGCGCTGATGCAACATACTTGATCGCCTCCTGGTCACAGTCGTAGGACTTCTCGACATCGCCGCGGATGGAGAGTACACCATTGGTACCTAGCATTTTCAAGACCAAGTAGATGCAGTGTGGTACTGCCATGAACTTGGCCAGGGCGGGCCTGCCAAGGATGGCGTGGTACGAAGATTCGAAGTTTGCGACTTTGAATTTTATGTACTCTGTACGGAAGTTTTCAGCTGTCCCGAAGGTAACTGGCAGTGTGACCGAGCCGATCGGTGTAGCCGCGTTACCCGGGACTTGTCGTTGCCCTCATCCGCCTTGTCCTTGTCCTTCTCCTCGTCCTCGGGAGGAGGCGGTGCAATGAGGCTTTTGCGGAGGACGGTGCACTGGAACATCGTGTGCTTGGCCTTCGGGTGCATCGGGCACTGCTTGTGGAGGATCTTCTCATATTGATCCTGAAGCTTACCCGACTTCTTGCTACGAGGGTTGCGCTTGACGTTGGCCACTTGATCTTCTGGCTTCCGCTTGCGGGCGGCGCCCGAGTTGTTGTACTGGCCCTTGTCGGAGCGGTTGTTGTTGTTGCCCTTGTCGTTCTTGCGCTTAGGGAAGCATCCGTTCTCCTCGTCTTCTTGATCTGCCCATCACCGCATCATGTCGCGGAGCTCAAGTACGGTAGTCGGGAGGTTTCTCCCGAACTCACGGAACGTCTACTTTGTGGCCAGTTCGTTGCGGAAGCAGTGGATGACCTCCTCGTCAGCGATGTTGGCAATGGTTGCGCGGGTGTTGAAGAAGCGGTGCGTGTACGACCTCAGGGTCTCGTTTTCCTCTTGCTTGACCTGCGACAAGTCGTGACGAGTACCTGCCGGGATCATGGAGCCCTGGAAGTTGTTGACGAAGACCTGCTTCAGGGCTTCCCAGGAGTCGATGGAGTTTGGCCGGAGGGTTTCCAGCCATGTAAGTGGAGCAGTCTCCAGGGCCTTTGGTAAGTAGAGGGCTTTAGTTGACTTAGAGCCCCCGCACACTTCGATGGCCACAGAGTAGCATCACAGCCACTGCCGTGGATCTTGTTTCCCGTTGTATTTCAGGATGTTCATTGACTTGAAGTCCCTCGGGTACTCACGATTGGTGATGTTTTCTGTGAAAGCAGGAAAACGATCATTGTCATCGCGAGCAGCATTCTCAAACCGCTCGCGTTGCCAATTGGAGATGACGGTGCGCGCATCGCAGTTGCTGTTGATGTGCTGCCTTAGGTCGCCAGGAGGTGGAGGTGGCTGGTTACCTTGGTGGCCTTGGCCTCCCACGGGTTGCTCCCCTCCCCTAGGCCTAGGGCCTTGCTGCTGTACCTCCTGCTCGACTTATCGGTTGTTGCGGGGGTTGAGATGACCTCCAGCTGTACGACTGCCTTGGGGTACAGAGCTGCCATGGCGTTCCAATCTGGAAAGTGTGTGCTGGACAGATTTCAGCGGGTCCAACTTATCGAGTTGAACTGCGGCTTGTTTGACAAGTCGCATGATCCGCTGGGTCGCGTCCGTTTGTGGGATTTGCTGCAGGAGTAGAGACGCTTCATAGATGTTGCCCATGGGAGTAACAAATTCTTCGTTCGCCGCAGCATCAAAGTCCCTTTGCAAGTCTCTTCGCCATTGCGGGTTGCGGGCGCATTGCTGAGCATTGCACCTGCGCTTGTTCCTCCTGGCGTTCATCCACCTGCGCTTGTTTCTCCTGGCGTTCTTCCACCTGCGTGCCTGCCTTTGCTCCTCCGTTTCATCCTAGGGAGCATCAGCGGTGTCTTGGTTGGCGGAGATCTCGTCCTCAAGCTCGTTGTCGAACTCGATGCCCGGCTCATCGTCTCCGAGGTCGTGGATGGAAGCCATGTAGACTTCGAGCTCCGGCGAGTAGTCGCTCGAGTAGTCAGTGGCCAGGACAATCGAGGTGGTAGTCCTGGATGTCTCTTCCTGGATGGGAGAGAGAGGTCTGCCCTTTTGAAAAGGCAGTTGCTGGATAGTGGCTTCCATGCGGGCGTCACCATCCAGTAGTTCGGAGGGCTCCATGCCCTACCAGTACACGAATCTGCCCTGTGCGGTAGTCGTGATGCTCAAACCCAGATGACTGACCGCAGAGGAGTCGGGCTTGTCATCTGAATCCGAGTAGGCGTCAAAAACGAGAGCCTCGCGGCTAGCGGTGGCATCCTCATCTCCGAGCTTGAGTAGGAGATCTAAGTCCGCTTCCAAGTCGGAGAGGGATTTAGACCGTAGGGCCTTCCCGTAGGAGGAAGCCACGTTGCGTAGCCGAAGCTGAATCAGGTATGCTCTTCCCCAGATCGGATCGGATCCGAGCCAGAATGTCGTGTCGGGACACGAGTCGAAAATGCGTCGGAGACGGAATTCTCCTCGATCCCCGAGGTGAGAAGCGGATGCATCTCATCGAGACTGTCGATGAACTCATCGAGTCCGCTCGAACAGCTCGAAACTTTGGGCTCCGTGGAGTTGGCCTGGTGGCTGTTGAAACCACCCGAGCCGTTGGCGATGCAGATCCAGGAGCCGAAGATGAAAGTTTGTGCCCTTGTCGAGCACAACGCTGGTGAAGTTGAACGATGCCATCAAGTTCTCCGGTGGATGCTCGATGAACACCCCTACCTGGCGCGCCAGCTGTCGGTGTTTTACCGTCAAGCCCATTGAGGGATGCCCCCGAGGTGGTAGATTGTAGGTATGGTGTCGCCGAAATCAGGAGCTCGAAGGTGCAAGGAACACAAAGTTTAGACAGATTCGGGCCGCCGAGAGCATAATACTCTACGTCCTGTGTGGTTTGTATTGCCTTAGTGGTTATGTGATATTTTGGAGGGGCCCTGCCCGCCCTTATATAGTCTGGGGGGACAGGGTTACATGGAAGTTCTAGTCAGGGACGGTCTGAGGAGTCCTACCCGAGTACATTGTCGGGTAGTTTCCTTTCATCCGACTAGTTCTAGTTCTATACGACTAGTTACAATGAGAATAAGGTATGGCCCATGCGCCATCCCCTACTACAAGAATATGTACGTTAAGTGTGCAGTTCCGCTGCCCCGAGTCTGACAGGCTGTCTAGCCGATAGTCCTTATGCTTCATGGGTTCAAATCTGTTTTTGATAGCCGATGAGCCGCTCATGCTCATCAGGATGCTCTAATCGGCCTCATGGCCGATTATTTATTCGCTACGTCATCACCGCTGCTGGTGCCTGGATTGCATCGGCCTGATCGGCTGATCGTTTGAAGATTCAAAGGAATTATCTTCACCTTGTCAGCTTAATGGTCAAGCTGACTAGCACGCCGCGCACACCACGCGCGCCAATCTGGATTCTGCACTGGTGTTAACATGATCTCCCAGGTCCTCATGTGGGTCGACGCACGGTCTGTTATCGTCAGGATTTTGCGTCAACACATTTTTGGCACGCCCGGTGGGCCCAGATTAAATTGAATATTGCTATTGACTCAGCTAGTGATATTCAAGCCGATATGTCTGAGGAAGAAATCATGATGGAAAATTTAATGAAGATATATCATGCCTCGTGGTGTCAGACTTTCAAGAAAGATGTGCCAGTAACTACGAGGTAGCCGATACATCTATCGGCTCCACGGTAGGACACGAGATAAAAGCTCACGTTTTTATTCAGATTAACAAGCATCTCTGACCGCTATCTCAAGTTTATCAGGGTATATGCATCGGCTCGGCAGAGTTAATTCAAGCCTTTCAAAGAGAACAGCCGATGTAGCGCCGTGTATTCAGAAGATGAACAAGTATCTATAGTGGCCGTCCTGGGTTCATCGGCTCGTAAGAAGTAACTATAGACAATATATTATTCCTACGAGAACAGCCGATGTAACTATTTGCACAAGGATATTGGTTGTCATATTCAAAAGTCAATTCCAGTCACCGGCGCTAGAAGCCAATATTCTTGTTTAAGGAATATGAGAAGATTGAAGCCTTGACATCGGTCGATAAATTTCATTATATTAATCGGCCAGAGTTGATTTCTTTTCTAGTAATAGACTTCTCTACGATGCCTTGTTGGGATATTAGCTCAAGGATACACAAGCTCTGGAAGATATCGGTTTTATATACAAGGAGGAGGATTTTTTCTATTGGTTGATAGTGTATACGAACATACAAGGCATGTTGGCTGCTAGTGGCTTCCGGTTTAGAAAGGAGAGCCGACATGAAGCTAATAGGCAAAAGGCCGATATGTTCAACATGGACCAGAGGATGCATATATACATGGGGGGGCTGACAAGCTATACCAATTGCGGCAGATCAGCCTTAGACTAATGGCCGACGAAACAAAATGTTCCTGTTACTTGAGTAGCCAATGGAAAGGGCGAGGAATCGATCAAGGCTGTTTTAGTTACTGGGTAGCCGACACAATGGTGGCATACGTAGCGGTTTCTCTTTGATGTTCGGAACAAACAATCAGTCTCTGCGTCAATTGTTTGATCGGCACATGGAGAGATTGTTTTTATGGGATTGCCGATAACAGTACGGCCGATGAATTTAGAGCTGTTCAAAAAAAGGTATATGCGCCGGCTGGATATGGCTTCGGGAAAGTATTATGCTTGCCTACTTGTGGACATCCGATGCAATCATTTATGGAAAAGCTAACAAGTCTAGTCACTATGGAAGCATTCATTGGCTATTTAAATACTCGTCGGCTATTGACACTAAGAGTAGGAGAAGAAGAATCGGCTGATTTATTTTGATAGTGATAGCCGATAACAAGAGAGAAAGCAAATGAATCTAGCGCCTTGGTTCGATGTGTTTTCGTCTTGATTAAATTGGATCGGTCGTTTTCCTCACTAAATGTTGCCGATCCTGCTTTTGGGAACAGCTCGCTATTATTTACAAGAGATGATGGGCCACATCCCAATATAATATCGGCGAGTGATCCAGACGAAGTGCAAAAGCTAGTGGGTTATGTCTGAAAAGTATCGGCTGCTATTATATGGAGTTACTAGTACGAAAGAAGCAATAGCCGATGGGCATTATATTTTGCACTTCATACTTTGGCATATCATTGGCTACCGAGAGAAGAAGAAAAAGAAGCAGACTAGATGATGCGAAAAAAATCGTTCCGTGCATGACAGGCCGATATAATCGGCTAAGTGGGGTAGGATGTTTGTGTAAGTCCTATATACGTGTTTATGCATATTTATAAGCCCAAGAAAAATCCTACTTGGACATGACGATGTTGTGATGCTTCCGAGGGAGAGCGAGACAGCGCACTGCCGATGACGATGATCACGCCGTAAAACTATTCGGCTAAACAGTAAGATGGTGCCACCAGTAAGATAGCCGATACAGTTATTTAAGGAGCAAATCGGCTGATCAGGTTATTGGGAGAAAATAATTTACATGAGGAGCACTGCATTGGAGTATTTTTATCGGCCATTTATTCTCTTAATAGACG
This sequence comes from Panicum miliaceum, assembly GCA_032594955.1. Taxonomy (NCBI): domain Eukaryota; kingdom Viridiplantae; phylum Streptophyta; class Magnoliopsida; order Poales; family Poaceae; genus Panicum; species Panicum miliaceum. The sequence goes on along the minus strand of CM064061.1, from coordinate 915,449 downwards.
GCCGATGAGGAGAGTATCGTTGATCCATGTTCAAGAAAGCAAGAGTACAACCTGGATTTCACGTGCAAGTATGAAGTGGCAAAGGTAGAGAATGGATCAGAAATAATAGAAGGATATCTCTACCAGTAATTAATTATTTTGGTCAGCACTATTTTGGTCAGTACATGAGAAGCGTCCGCACTACATGAATTTATCAACTGGCCACATATTATTTTAATCGGCTCTACTACAGAAGATAGCCGATGGGCAGGATGATGCAGCTAAGTTATGGATACACATCGGCAAGGGTACTTGCGTCTATCCGCATGCACTTCCATAGGCCCGAAGGAGATGAAGACGGCAACGCAACAAAGCTATTGGGCAAGACAACAGGATGGGCCTACTGCCATTGTTGATGTCGCTGCCGCCGCCGCTGTTGCAGTTTTGCCAGACATAGCGCCGCGTGCAGCCGGGGATAACATGATGCAGCCGCGATGGTGCCGCACCGTCGTACGACCCGCACGCGCCGACGGCCAAAGAGCCTTACGATAAGAAGACTGACATACACATTGGCACAGTCGCAAGGATGAAGCTTTCAGCAAGCCGAGGAACCATAGTCCCCTCGGAGGTTCTGTGATGTCTTCTCGCACATATCGGCCGCAAATAAACAATCTTTCAAAACAGAGAAGGAACATGCATGATTGAGCTGATGATCCGCCGATGGTCTAATTATGTTGTGGCCGATGGTCATTATTAAGCGGCCGAAGCTCAAGATTGAGGATCACAATACTGTGGTGCTGCCGATTACTATGAGTACCGCTTGGAAAGGGTTGTATCAGAAAATTTTCACCATGGTCTCCGGTTCACTACGGTCTTCATCTGTCAGATGTTCTAAGCCGTAATTTTCGGGCGCATCGCTGTCATTTTGTCTAGATTCAACTATCGGTTATTGAAGTCCCAAGCTTGTCATACTGGAGGTATCAGCTAAATTCTGAAGAGAGACATCGGCTATGAAAGAGCAGTATCAGAAAAGTCAAGGTGTTGAGCCCATAAAGTGGTCAAGCAGGTCAAAGCATTGGATTTAAAACTAGGGAGGCTTGTGTTGATACCGGATTTTGGTAAATCCGATGTAATTAGAAGTATGAAGCAATCGGCTATTTGCGTCAATATGAAGGTCGGTAATCGACGGCTGTTATCAATGAAGCTGGAAGCTAGCTAATTGAAAATTCATACATGAAGGCAAGGGAAGAAGCTAATAGGACCTGCATGCACATATGTGGTTACATCACGTGAAGAGTCCTTGTTAATCAAATATGGTTAGCACTTGGCCGGATTATTTTATTATTGATTATGGAGGCAAGTCAGAGCAAAGTCAGAGCAAAGGAGACTTCACATAGAAGAAGGCCAAGGGCAACACATGCATGGCAAGATGATTAAAATAAAGAAAGCGTATTGCCGCACGGGAAGAGTCCAAACTAATTACGTATGCAGATTCGCCTGTTCGTGAATGGATCGTCCAGGAGCTTAATTGAGGAGGATTCTACAGAAGGGGAAGTTAGAGTCCGTGCATCGTAGTATTTTTTTTAGTTTAGATTTTGCTTGTTAGTCAAGTTTATTGCTTACGTGACAACCAAACTAGTTGTCCCTATAAATATAAAGGGATGAGGGTCATTGTAAAGTTTATCTCTCAATCAATACAACAATTTTACCTTTTTACCTTTTCCTTTTTACCCTAGGAGTACGAGTAATGTAGCTTCTCGATGAGTTCTTCGGCAAGCTGAGCTGCATTGCCTCGATCTCCAGTTCGCCGTGGTCTTCGTCACCGGATATCCCAGATCCCCAACTTTCGGACGCATCGCTGTCGTTAGCTCTGGTTCTTGTTCACCAGTTATCGATTCTCATCATATCGTGTAAGGCTGCATCAATTTGATCTCTTGCTAGATGTGATAGAATCACAGTTATCCAGCTCAGATTAAGCTTTCTAATCGGTTGTCTATCAAGTTCGATCGTTCCAATTATTGCGTACGGAGTAGCCGATTGGATCTTATTCTGAGTGTTGTTCGTGATGCTTTATTAAGTTTGCGTTTTAGTATTCTTATTATTGCTTTGCACTTGTATCGGCTGTCTAGCCGATAGTCCTTATGCTTCATGGGTTCAGATCTATTTTTGGATAGCCAACGAGCCGCTCATGCTCATCAGGATGCTGTAATCGGCCTCATGGCCGATTACTTATTCGCTACGTCATCAACGCTGCTGGTGCCTGGATTGCATCGGCCTGCTCGGCCGATCATCTGAAGATTCAAATAAATTATCTTCACATCGTCAGCTGAATGGTCAAGCTGACTGGCACGCCGCGGACACCACGCGCGCCAATCTGGATTCTGCACTGGAGTTAAGCAGATCTCCCAGGTCCTCATGTGGGTCGATGCAGGGTTTGTTATCGTCACAATTTTACATCAACAACTTTCTTCATGGTCCAACCTCAATTGCTTTCTTTCATTGACCCGATATGAGTACTTCATGCAACTCCGCCATGAACTTTAGTCTTGGATCCATGTTCTCGTTTAGAGAAACATTTGCAACAATAGAGGTAATGTTGTCGACATTCATTCAATTCACCCATATTTTCAGGATAGGACTATTATATAGTAAATAATTATCTGCTTATCCCAACACGAAATATTGCGCACGCTTTATAGTGTTAGGCATTCATCTTCATGATGAATAATTCTTAATTTGTGAGGTAATTAACCTTAAAGGTCTTCTTTTTCAGGATTTATGGAGATTCTATTTAAATTGTTTGACAAGTTCATGTTATCTAAAACCAACAGGCGTCCCCATAGATTTTAAATTAATGACCAAGTCATTTGCCATGGTGAGTATATTATTAAATACCCGGGATATACCACGTATAGCTTTTTATTTACTGCAAGTAAACTTTAACTTCTAGTTAATAACTTCAGGTTGTTTCTCCTAATTTCCAATATCCTAGTCGTGGGTATTCATTATGTGCACATTCTCACTGGGATCAAGTCCTTCCGGGAGTTTCACTTCAAGTGTTTATCACATCAGGTGGCGCCCTCCATGGGCTTCCTCACAGTTTTATTTTTCTGGTATTATACTCCGCTTCATGCGAGTATAATTTAGTGCGTGTTTATATTCCCACTTCAAGCTTCCAGGAATATTTTATGAAGAACATTTTTGCTTCCAATATAAGGCATTCAAATGGGCTTTATCTCCCCCTAATGCCGATATTATATCTTCATTAGTAGCATACTTCAAAACTATCCCCATGGGCTTAATATATATATATATATATATATATATATATATATATATATATAATGGAAATTCAGATCCATATTTCTCCAACTTCAAGTTGATACCCATTTATGTATGTGTTGGCGCTAAAATCGGCCGGATAGGAATCGGCCGATGGTCTTCAGCGTCGGACACACGACCCGGGAGAATCTGCATAGCTCCTGTTCGGGTTATCGCCCTGGTACGGTTCGCGCGGCGTGCCAGTCAATCTGACCTGTTGATTGAAAAGGAAATAAAGTATTAAATTCCAGGCGCTCCGATCGGCTGGAGTTCCGATCTGTCCTGGAGAGCGCGTCGGCGGCGAATCGGCCGATTTGCTGTAAAGATGATCGGCTATGGATCAGCCGATAATCGTGTAGTAATTGTAAAGAAGACTGCTGGAGCGATCTAAACAATTAGTACGGATGCAACACTTGAAATAGATCTAATCGGCTGTGCGATGATAAATCGAAGAAGAACGATGACGAAGCCGATTACTCTGATCTCAAGCTGGATAATTGGTGATAATACTAGAATAACAGGTGAAACTTGCAACTCTAGTAAATATCGATAACTGATGAATAAATCCAAACGAAACCACAGCGATGCGCCCGTAGTTAAAGCTCGGATATTACTCGATAAACGGAACCTACCAATTGGCCGGAGATCAAGTTGATGCAGCCCTGCCAATCCGTACGAACTCGTGAAAGAAGAAAAGTATTGGCGAAGTCGCTGACTTGAAAGTAAATTACTGAAAAAGTAGAAGTATTGTTGTTGATTGATGTATTGTTATTGCAAAGCCCTAGCGACTCCTATTTATACCCTGAAACTAGGACTCCCGGTCGATTACGACTTTTTACAACCTTATTTAAAACAAGAAAACTACTATATCTATAATATCTTTAAAAAGTAAACGGACTCCCGCAGAATCTTCTGCCGCCATCTCCTAATCCAATCAGGATTCTTTCCATTGCTTCTAGACCGAATCGGCATCGTTCCGTTGACCAACATCAGGCTGCTTTTGACTGGGATTCTCTGTTGTGGTCCCAATGGCTTTCACCCTCCCTGTTGGCGCAAGTTGCATTGCCAATCGGCGATTCCCAATGTAGCCTCGATCGGCCGATTCCTCACTGTAGCCTTTAGATCTGCCGCATCGGCCAATCTCTTCCTTTCCTGATGCCGATTCAACACGTGTCAAAATCTGGCGTCAACAGTATGCTAACACGGTGAAATAAAATAATAATTACACACACTTCTTTTAAATATAGGGGTTATTTATTATATGCAGTGAGCTAGACTTTATTAATGTAGTAACATTAATACCCTCTCACGGCACTTGTAAACGACTTATTGGTTCGTGAACTAGCTGAACCGCAGGTGCGTGAATAAAGCGACGGAGTTAATAAAAAAACCAGGGCAAGTGGATACAAAATTCAAAATTCTAAAAGAATGTTGCGGCACTTGCATGGAGAATTAAATCTAGATGAAATAAAAAACTAATTGCACAGTTTGCTTGTAAATTGCGAGACGAATCTAATGAACCTAATTAGATCGTGATTAGACACTATATTGCTACAGTAATGCTACAGTAAATATATGTTAATGACGGATTAGTTACGTCTTGTAGTTTACAGATGAGTTCTATAATTAGTTTTGTGATTAGTCTATGTTTAATACTTCAATTGTGAAAAGATTACCTTTCAAAAACTTTACACGATGCATTTAAACAAGGCCCAAGTATCGGAGAATTTTCTAGCATGGGTTTGCGGTCTGCCGGCGAGCTTGCCTTCTTCCTTGGTCGCCGCTTTGCCGCCCGTTCTTGATTTGGGGGAATTGGGGTGGGGCTGGCGGTGGAGTGGCATCGCAGTCGCACGCATCGCGCCGTGCGAGTCACGAGATATTATTTATGGCATGGAACCTTGGTAGAGGGGGGGGGGAGCGGCCGCCGGCGAGGTCGCCAGCGGCCGGGGTGGTGGAGGACGCCAGCGGACCTTAGGGTTCAGGGTTGCTAGGGGCCTGGGGCTTTCATGATTGGCGGCCCGGTGGTGGTGACGGGTTGGCTGGCAGAGGGCGAGGCGGCGCGGGGAGCGCCGGTGGACGGGCGGAATAGGACCCCCAGTGGGCGGTGGCCGGCGGTGGGGGCGAGGAGAAGGCAGCGGCTAGGCGGCGCCACGGCAAGAAAGGTTAGCGTGGCGGTGGTGGAGGGCGGTGGCAGACGGTGGGGGCGAGAAGAAGGCGGCGCGGCAACGGCTGGGCGGCGCTGCGGCGAGAAAGGTTAGTGTGGCGGCAGTGGAGGGTGGCGGCGGATGCGCAGGGGGCGCCGTCGGAGCCGGGAAGGTGGGGGAAGGTAGGCAAGCAGGAGGCGGGCTGGAGGAAGAAGAAGAAAGAAGAGCAAGTGCAATTGGATGAGTTCCAATCGCAGTCTGCGATGAACAGACCGTCCCGCTTTAATGACGCCCGGAGGGGAGGTTGAGAGGCTTAAGCGACGTGGCAGGTTCCTGTAGCATGCTCAAATTAGAATTGGATAACTGGAACGGTGGGTCATCGACGGCCTGACCGCTTGGGAATCCCAACATCGTGCGGCGATGAGAACCTCAGCTAGAACCAGCGAATGGATAATTGGAACCACAGCAACAGCAATGCTGGCTGTACACATGCAGAAAAGAGAAGCAGCAAACCGACGAACATGCAGTTCTTCCAGATGATGACCATGAGGTCTGTTCCCTCGCGCGCGCCGTCCTATCGCAAAAGCGGTCGGCGCGCCGCACGCGCTCCCTTTTTTTCCTTTTCGAGGTGCATTGAACCTTCTCGACCTCATATTAACGCTTACAGACATTTTTTTAAAAATTTGAACATGTTACAATTGTTCTGGGATATTATTTTTGTTCTGGAACTTTTTAAAGGTTCCATTGTTTCCATTTATTTTGCAACATATTTCTTTATTTCCTTGGCATCAAAACAAATTCCCTTGTTTCAAACATTTACAATTGTTTCACAACAAGAAAAGATTATTTCCTTGGAATTGAACAAATTCCATCATTCAAAAAACATGAACTGCATAGTTCCAGAACAAAATATTACAAAACATTTTTAATAGTTTCAAACGTTTAGAATTGTTTTCACAACAGAAAAGGTTGTTTCCTTGGAATGGAACAAATTTCATTCTTCTATCTTTTTTAATTGTTTTTGGAACAGAAATTTTTGCTTCCTTGCGAAATAAATTTTCACCATACTAAATCAGCGCCATTCTCTAAAAATTGACGGGCCTTCTTTTTCCAATATACGGCCCACTAGAGGAAATCGCCGGTGCCGTCTGATCCGGACGGAATCGAGTTGATCACGCGTACACTAATTGACGGACTTCTGCGATAGCTCCGGAGAAAATCGCGCGCGTTATAAGTAGACAGCCCCGTTCAGTGAACCATGCTGCGTCAAAGAGGCCTCCTGGTGCAAGTACTAGAGGCTTTGATAGGTTGCTTTGGTAGGTGCTGTCAATGATGTGTTTCAGATTGATTACGTCTGCTGCATATTGGTCTGCGTCAACCCGAGCTCCAACTCCACTACCACGAGTTCATTTCCTACAAGAGCACTGTGTTTCTTAAGCAAAACAAAGTGTACAATAGAAGTATGCCTTTTGTACATTGACATGTGAAAAAGACACAAAAAGCATCATCTATGAACTTTCCCTTAGCTCTTTAGTGATAGCTTAACCAATTATCTACTCCTATCTAAACGATGTTGACATACTTGTCCAGATTCGTTTCCTACATATATACTTACCAGAACTCTCTAAATAAAGTGGCTTCAAAACCGTATCATAGGAAGATAACGTGATGCCCTCCACACAACCCACAAGATTACATATAACATACCGAGCTCCCATCCATGGATATCGTAGCCTTCGTTGACGGTGTAGCGAATAAAAGAAGCTGCGTTCGTGTAATTCCATGGCCCCCCTAAAGAACCATCAGGCAATGGGACCCGGCCATTCAGAGCATTCAACCCAAAAATAATTTTTGCCTTGCAAAGTCAAACAGAACGTTAGGCAATCAAGTCCAAAGTGAATGCAGTTTCTGAGACTGTCTTTATGTAGTAAATGAGTAGACCAATCTACCCAGACTAAAGAAAATACCCAGATTTTTGGAAGAAAGCATTTAGCTCATCCCATCTATGCAACAGTAGGCAACCTTCAGAGAAACCGAACATCGCAGACGTGTTCTTCACGAATGGAGTGTATGGTTTCCTAGAGTCATCGGTGTCATATATCAACATATCTTGCAAGGAGCCACCCAGACGGAGCTTCAGAGGGGAGAATGCTGCAAATTTGATCAGATTGTTATGCGAGGATGGGCCACATATCAAAGTACCAGTTCCATGGATTTTATCTTACGAAAAGAATATGCCATGGTTTTCAGAGTACTACTGATGAAAGAATTTTGCTACAGTTAGTTTGTTACCATCACATCAAAAACTGGTAATATATTTCAAGGAAGACAATTGATTTCTTGATTGGACAGTAGGACAGATTTTCTTATGAAAGCGAAAGGGACGGTGATCATGTGTTGGCTTACCTTTGACAGCATTCAGCAGGATTTTGTTAGAGAGATTCTGCAGGGAGGAAAATATTAAAGACCTGTGTCAATCACCCATGTCATGGTTTGATTTGCACAAACTTCTGCAAAGCTATCAGCCAACGAATTGAAAACTAGCAAACGCACAGTTGAGGATGCAACACCAAGATATAGTAAATTGCTACAACCTGACCTCTGTTCTTTGATGCCAACGTTCTCTAATGACGAGCATTAGAATATGGCCAAGTAGCAGGTCTTTGAAAAAAAATATGGCCAAGTAGCCAGTAGTGTTCAGGTGTTTTGGTAGGCTTTACATTTGCACATGATTGGTAAGGAAAGGTACTAGTACTGTTAATGCAAACAGCCCTGCATGACTATAGGTCCATGTAATGAAATCAATGAATAACGAGGATAATAACCAAAAATAGTTCCCATCCGACGACACGCCAGGGGAGGGGACACAATGCAAACCGGCCAGACGACGCCACCAAACGAGGCCGCGAGCAAGCGGAGGCCATTGCATTTGGGTCAGTAGAATGACTGACCGGAGTTGGCTAACGATGAAGAACGGCGGAGCCGCGCCGGCTGTGTAGTGGTCTGGCTCATGCGCGGCGGAAGGCGGGAACCCTGTGCAGAACGAGAACATGCCCCCACTCCATACTGTAATGTAACCCGTGGCACCTCCACGGCCGTCCGACGGCACCGCCGTCATCTCCACCCGGCGGCGCCATTGCTGGCCACCGCGCGCGAGCGACGCTCCGGCGATCTCCGAACGAGCAGCAGTCACAGGCGGTGCGGGTGGGGCACGCGTGAAACCTGACGGAGGCCAGCGCCGGACTCCTGGAGGCTGGGCAAGCTCCGGCGGCGTGCGGGGCCTAGCCGGCGGCCATGTCACCGGCCCGGTACATTTTGTAAAAGACCCCCTGATTTGGATCGCTATTCGAATTAGAGGTCGCATGCAAATATCGCGATCCGAATATTTTCATCTAACCCCCTAATTTGGATCGCGACTGTTAATCGCGATACGAATGTGTACATTTATGACCCTATCTTTTGCATAATAGCCCCCTTGTCGGTGTCCCGCCGCTCGTCTGCCGTCGTCCTCCCCGCTGAAAATCGAGGAGCCCCGTCCCGCCCATCAATCCCTGGTCTCACCCACGCAGCAAGGACCTGTGGGCGGCGCGCGATTCCGGGCGGGCATGGCAGCAACGACCGCACCCCGGACAACCACGTGATCGTGGACGCCGAGGGTTGGGCACACTCCAATGCCCTCCACAGCGGCCATTTCCCTAGTCTGCTGTGGGAGATGCTCAGGGGGTTTGACTACACTGAGCCCCCACAGTACTCAGGACACGAATCTATCTTGATGGGCACAGAGCGGTGTCAGATGATAGTAAAGATTCCCGCTTGCCCAGCTCGCTTGGATTGGGGCTCCTGGCAGCTCACAGTTTTTGGGAGAAGACCGGCAGACTCTTGGGAGATTGCTGCTAGGAAGGCTATTGAGGAGTTCTCAGAGAAGCACAATGCTGAGATTATGGAGACTCCATACATTGTCTTTCCTCTTAAGGATGAGACAACCCAAGCTTGGACAGATCGGGTGAATCGCAACCTCAACTACATGATGCCCGACTATAATGCCAAAACAGCCGCCTCCTTCCGTTACTCTTTAGCCTTGCTCAAGATGTATGAGCAGCTCCGTGAGGAGAATGTGATGTGCAGGAGTCAGGTTTGAGAGGCTCATATTCATGAGCAGAATCTGGCTAGTGCAATGCAGAGAATCAAGACCTTAAAGGCCAAGGCAAGAGCTAGGAAGGTGCGGATCCAGGAGCTAAATGAGGAACTAGATAATAGGACTCTGATGGTGGAGCACCTTGAGGGACAGCTTCAGGAGGCACAGGAACTGATCCACAACATCCAGGTTCAGGTGCAGGAGATTGCGGACATGGATGATGATGACGATGACCTGGCAGAAGAAGAAGATGAGCCTGAGGAGATTCAGGGAGAGTCTGGAGTGGAGTCTGGACCTGGCACCCCGTGAGGACGCAGCTAGACGCGTTGCTTTTCTCCTTGTAGGCTAGCCTAACTTTTGTGTAGTTGGGTAGGATGACCAACGTGACGTATTAGGCTAACCTTGGGTTGAGAAGACCTTTTGTAAATCAGTAGCCTTCGGGTCATGTATGAACCCCCTCCTCTAATGTTAGTGTGCCGTTCCATCAAGACTGTGGTGATGTACTGAACTGTTTCCAGCCCGAGCAGCGTTTCTGTTTGATGTAAATTACCCCTGTTAGTGATCTTTTCTGCGTGCCTTGATGTTACGAAAGTTGTAGAAAACTTAGGGATCTAGCTGCTGTCAAAATTTTGTTATTTTTGGTGGTGTGGAACTTCAGTTATGCGCTGTGCATTGGATGTCTGCGAATCTGAATTCTGTACGAACAATGGGCAGTCCCACCCACTTTACGGCCATTTCTATGCGGAATTGGTAAGACCTGATAACTACAAAGTTGTAGCCAACTGAGTTACCAAGCTGCTGCTCAAATTTCAGAATTTTTGGAACTGTACCCCAGAAGTTATGATTTTTCTTTTGGGCTGTTCAATTCTGGACAGATTCTGTATTAACTGAAGATAGTTGAGTTACCCTTTTATTGATCAACGATGAGAGTGGAATAATTCATGCTATGTGTTCATATTGGATATGCACATTCTTTTACTGCATGGATTAATCAAGATAGCTGAATGGCTAACCAAGGGATGATTATCTTGCATATGGTCGATAACAGCCATGGTAACCATGATGCCGAAGGTCACGGAGCAGAGGTACCGCCGCCGCCTCCCTCCTTGGCTCAGGCTATTGCTGCTCTCATCACTTACCGCAACGAGCAGACTGAGTTGTTGAGGCAGCTGGTGCAAAACAATGCCGGCAGAGGCCGACACGCTCCCCCACCACCACCAGCAGGAACTGATTACATCGGTTTTCTTGCCACTCAGCCACATCTGTTCCACAAGGCAGATGATCCACTTGAGGCGAATGCTTGGATTTGCACTATTGAGGATAAATTCAGTATTCTTAATTGCACAGAGGTGAACAAGGCTGCCTTTGCTATAACTGAGGAGCCCAGCAAAGAATTGGTGGGATAATCATAAGGCTCTACTCCCCGCCAATGCACGTCCAACTTGGGATGAGTTCGTGGCAGCTTTCAAAGCCCACCACATTCCTACTAGCTTGATGAGGAGGAAGATGGCAGAGTTTCTAGCACTGAAGCAAGGAAATAATACCGTCCTCCAGTATGCCCAGACCTTCAATCAGCTATCCCAATATGGTGGTTTTCATGTGGATAGTGATGAGAAGAGGCAAAATTGCTTCAAGGAGGGGACTCAACACAAAGCTTCAGGACAAGTTAGCTCTTGTTACTTGTGATAACTTTACTGAGCTAGTCAACAAGATCATCACTTAGGAGGATGCCACACTAGCACATAAGGCTAATAAGAAGAGAAAGGCATCTGCTGGATCCTCTAGCAATGCACCCGAGTCCTCTAGCAATGCACCCGAGAGGTACAGGCTGGTACAGACAGGGGCTCATCAAGCTCCAAACCGCCCTCCATAGCAGGGTCATTGGGTCGCTAGGCCGCCACAGCAGCAGCAGCAGTGGGCGCCACGTTCCCCAACACAGCAGCAGTGGCAGAGGCCACCAGTACAACAAGCTACACGCCCCAACAACTACCCCTGCTACAACTGTGGTACTCCTGGACACTTTGCACGTGACTGTCGTATGCCACCTAAGCAGGTCAACTACAAGCCCCCCGCACCGGTTCAAAGTTCTAGCCAGCAGAACCAGAAGAAGAAGGGTGCACCAGTCAAGACTGGTCGGGTAAACTACACCACCTTGGAAGATGTTCCTGAGGGCACTCAAGTGATGGCAGGTATGTTCTCCATTAACCACCGCCCTGCTATTGTGTTATTCAAGCATGTGTAGCACGGCTCAACTTGCAAGTAACTCAAATGAGAAGCCCTTGTATTATTCATGCACCGGGCGCACGGTTAAACACCAGTCAATTAATTCCGAGTGTACCCCTTGACTTGGGTGGGAAAAAATTTCAGACCAGACTCATTGTCCTTCCAAGCCAAGGGATAGATGTCATACTTGGAATGAATTGGATGAAAGAGCATCGTTCTATCATTGATACCTCCTCTCGTGTCATCCAGCTTAACTCTCCCATATATGGTCCTATGAATATTCATCTTTTCCAGCATGAAATTCCAGACAATGCAGTATACAACCTAGAGGGAAAAACATTGGAAGAAATTCCTGTGGTTTGTGAATACCCCGACGTGTTTTCGGAAGAATTACCGGGCATGCCTCCGGATCGGGATATTGAATTCGTCATTGAGTTACAGCCCGGCACAGCATCCATATCTAGAAGGCCATATAGAATGACTCCAAGCGAGTTAGCTGAATTGAAAATTCAATTGCAAGATTTGCAAGATAAGGGTTTCATTCGACCGAGCACCTCACCTTGGGGATGTCTGGTGTCGGTGTATCGAATCATCGGCTAGTAGATTTGTATGCTCGTCATGGCCCGGATGGTAATGCAAGGGAAGACACGAGATTTATAATGGTTTGGGCTGAATGTCCCTACATCCAGTTCAAGCGATTCGTGTTCTTGCACTCAGTTCGTAGTAGGGGTTACAAACAGGCGAGCGAGGGAGACGGGCTCCCAAGTCTCTGTGTTCGTGCGTGGGTGAATGTGTGTGTGGGTGTGTCGTCCACTCGCCCCCCTGCTCGGGCCCCTTTCCGCCCCTTTTATCCTTCAAGGAGGGAAAGGGGGTCGGTTACAAAATGAGAGAGAGAGAGAGATGATAAGTCGGGAGGCTAAATGTTCCCGACTCCCCGTTGTCGTGGCGTGGGGCCCTTGACTCCGACGGGGGATGTACGTCCCCTGTTCCTCATCCTGTACGGAGCGAGGAGCGCTCCCCATGCCGTCCTGTGTGGGGTGACGTCGTCGTCGGGGAACGTACGTCGATCCTGCCACACGTCCGTCCTTGGTCCTTTGGTTGTTGTGGTCGTTGTACTCTCTGGGGCCGCTCACTGGAGGAGTGGTCGGAAGGCCTCTCCCTATACCGCGGCTGCTAGAGCGGCACTGTTCAGGGCACGTCCCGAACAGTCGCATTGCCTCATTCTGTACCCCGATGCGACCATTCGTACCATCCCTTTGACTGGGAGACGGCTCCCTCAGGGTAGGTTTGCGGTCTCGTCGGAGTACGGACGATTCGAGGCGCGGGCGAGCTCTTGACTCCCTCCGCAGAGGGCCGGGCGAGACGTAGTCCCGCGAACCCCTCCGCGGAGGGTCGGGCGAGGCGGAGTCCCCTAACCCCCTCCGCGGAGGGTCGGGTGAGGCGATCCTTCCTCGGCGGGACGCGCTCGCGGGCCGACCCCCGCCCCTGGACCGTTGGGCCGTTCGTCGATGGCTCGTTGGCCGCCCGTGGGCCGTTCACGGGCCGCTCTAATATTCCCTGATGGGTGAGGTTCTCGATCCTGGCGTCTAAGAGTATCTGTTCTATTCTCCCCAACACCCGGCTCTAATCGTAAAAAAGAAAGATCAAGGGTTGAGGTTATGTGTGGATTATCGACCTCTGAATGCGGTCACCATCAAGAACAAATACCCACTTCCTCGTATTGATATTCTTTTTGATCAGTTAGCTGGAGCTAAAGTGTTCTCCAAAATAGACCTTCGATCTGGCTATTATCAAATCAAAATCAGGCCATCACATATATCAAAAACAGCTTTCTCCACTCGTTATGGTCTTTATGAGTATTTGGTTATGTCCTTTGGATTAACCAGTGCTCCAGCGTACTTCATGTACCTCATGAATTCGGTATGCAAGCCTGAGTTAGACAAATTCGTCATGGTTTTCATTGATGATATATTAATCTACTCCAAGAATGAGGAAGAACATGCTCAGCACCTTCATATAATTCTTCAGCGCCTTAGAGAACATCAGCTTTATGCCAAATTCAGCAAGTGCGAGTTCTGGCTTAAGGAAGTTCCATTTCTAGGTCATGTCATATCTGCTGAGGGTATTTTCGTCGATCCTGGTAAAGTACAAGATGTACTGGATTGGAAAGCCCCAACCTCGGTTTCTGAAATTCGCAGTTTCCTTAGTTTAGCGGGTTATTATCGTCGTTTCATTCCAGAGTTCTCCAAAATTGCTAAATCAATGACTGAGCTTCTTAAGAAAGGTGTCAAATTCTATTGGAGTGACTAATGTGAGGAAGCTTTCCAGAGATTAAAGACCCTTCTCACTTCAGCGCCAATCTTAGCCCAACAAGATACTACCAAGCCCTTCGATGTCTATTGCGATGCCTCAGGCACAAGACTGGGTTGTGTTCTGATGCAGGAAAATCGAGTGATTGCTTATGCACCTCGATCACACAAACATCATGAAGAGAACTATCACACCCATGATCTTGAATTAGCAACTGTGGTCCATGATCTGAAGATCTGGCGACATTATCTTCTGGGAACGCTATGCAACATCTATACTGATCACAAGAGCCTCAAATATCCTTTCACTCAAGCTGACTTGAACATGCCTCAAAGACGGTGGCTCGAGTTGATTAAAGATTATGAGCTTGAAGTGCACTATCATCCTGGCAAAGCTAATGTAGTAGCAGATGCACTAAGTCGCAAAGCTCACTATCCTTGCATCTCGGCTATACCATTAAGCTAGTCTCTTTGCTTTGAAATGGAAAATCTGAATTTGAGCATTGTCCCACATGGCACCTTGGCCCATTTAGAACTCACAGCTACTCTTCGTGATCTCATCATCACGGCACAAAAGAAAGATAAAGGGGTGAGGGAAATTCAGAGGAGGATATCAGAAAAAGATCCTAAGGTAAATTGCTTCCATCAGGATGGTGAGAAGGTGCTATGGTTTAAAGACCGACTAGTGGTGCGTAAGGATTTCGAGCTTAGAAAGCAAATTCTTGATGAGGCCCATCTTTCCAGGCTATCAATCCATCCCGGTAGATACAAAATGTACCAAGATCTGAAACAACGATTTTGGTGGACCAGGATGAAAAGAGAAATTGCCAAGTATGTGGCTGAATGTGATACCTGTCAGAGGGTCAAGGCCAGTCATTTGAGGTCAGCCGGAACTCTACAGCCTTTGAATATTCCAGAATGGAAATGGGAAGATATCAGTATGGATTTCATAGTTGCTTTGCCTCGAACCCAGAAGGGGTACGATTAAATTTGGGTCATTGTAGACCGCCTCACCAAATCGGCACATTTCATTCCAGTTAAGACACTTTATCCATCAAAGAAGTATGTCGAGCTGTACATTAACCGTATCTTATGTCTGCACGGTGTACCAAAGACCATCATTTCTGATCGTGGGACCCAATTTGTGCTCGCTTTTGGGAGCAATTGCATGCTTCTTTAGGGACCCATCTTATTCGCAGCTCAACCTATCATCCTCAAACCGATGGCCAAACAGAGAGGGTAAACCAAATTCTAAAGGATATGCTCCGAGCATGTGTTTTAGTATACAAGCAAAAATGGGATGAATGCTTGCCGTTACCTGAGTTCTCTTATAACAACAGCTATCAAGAAAGCATAAAGATGGCACCATTCCAAGCATTATAAGGTCGTCGATGTCGTACTCCTCTAATCTGGTCCGAACCCGAGGAAAGGATTATTTTTGGACCCGACATGGTTCAAGAGGCTGAAGAACAAGTCCGTCTTATCCAAGAGAACTTGAAGATCGCGCAGTCCCGTCAAAAGAGCTATGCCGATAAAAGGCGTAGGCCACTCCTCTTTGAAGTAGGTGACCATGTCTACTTAAGAGTATCACCTTGGAAAGGCGTCCAAAGATTTGGGTTAAAAGGGAAGTTGGCTCCCCGCTACATTGGTCCGTATCAAATTGTGGAGAGATGCGATCCAGTACCTTATCGATTGAATCCTCCAGCAAATCTTTTTGCAGTTCATAACATCTTCAATATATCGCAACTCAAGAAGTGTCTTTGAGTTCCAACTAAAGCTGTTGAAAGTGACTCAATTCAGCTAGAGTCGTATCTCACGTATCCTGAGCATCCTATCAAGATTATTGGCAGCAAGGAGCGAGTTACTCGCCACAGCACCACCAAGTTCTACAAAGTTTAGTGGAGCAATCTCTCCGAAGCTGAAGCTACTTGGGAGCAAGAGGAATTCCTGAAATCCAAGTTTCCTGATTTTCTAAGCACTCATCAAGGTACCTTCGCATTTAAACATTCTCATCTTATGCTCTCCAACATACGTGAATCTTGGGACGAGATTCTTTTAGGGGGAGGGTTGTAACACCCCAGTGTTAATCGCATGCTTAGTCACTAATCATAGCTAACCCTTAACATAGCCTTAATCCTGTGTGTTAAGTACTTTTCAGCTTGTCTGAGCATTAATGCCGATTTTCTCCCAAATCCAAGACTCAAATCAATTTTTGCCCAGCATTAAAGTTGTAGAACCTTTCTCCCTCTACAACTTTTGTTTTTGCCAAATTTCAAGTTCCAGTATGGAATTTTGAGTTTTTGGGCAGTCAAAATCGAGTCTAAATTCATTTGAACCTTCTTCCCTGTTTCACCTGCTCCCGTGCTCCCGTACGCATGCCCATGCCGGCGACCGACACAGTTCCGGCTACCCCGCCACGCGTCGGCGATCCTTGCTCACCCCGAGCACAGCCTTATCCTCTTCCTCCCCCAGCGCCCCATTCTCCTCCTCGTCCCTTCTTCTTCCTCCTCGGGTCGCGCCAAGTAGGAGCCGAGCAGAGGCGCATCACCGGCGCCACGACCATCCCCGGCAGCCATCCCTCGATTCCTCCCGCACTCGCCTCCCCAACCTCGCCCCACACCTCCGCCGCACCTCCTCGGGCCCGGCCGAGCTCTTCCCCGGCCGGAATCGACGGATTTCCGGCCGGCCGGAGAAGCCCCACCGCCAGACCACCGCCCGCCCGTCGAACTCTCCTCTCCAGCCCTCCTCCTCGACCACCGATCGCAAAAATCGAACCACGGTGAGCTCCTCTTTCCGTCCAGCCCTTTTCCCAGCTGTTCCGCGCATCGCCGCCGTGGGAACACGGCCGCGCCGCCGCTGCTTGTCGTGGGCTGCGAGCACGCAGGGCTATGCCGCACCGCCGAGCGCGCCGGCCCCGCCTGAGCTTGCTGGCCACGGGCCCGCTCTTCCCCGACGCCAACCGGCCTTGCCGCCGGCAGAAACGGCGCGTCGTGCCACCACCACGCCGGGCGTGGCCACGGCCATGACCATGGCGTGCGTGGCTGGCCAGCCCATCCCCCTCCCACTGACCTGTGGGGCCCGGCAATCAGCCCGTGCTTAGGGTTTAGGGTTTTCTGGAAATTGTTTAATTAGGCTGAAGCCTGTAAAATGCATAGTAAATCGTAGAAAAATGCTAAAAATGCAAAACCTATTTTGTTAGCTCGGTTAGATCTAAATCTGCAGAGAAAAATATGCATGCTTGTGAAATGTCAGTTTTTCTCCTGCTAGATTTTAATTTATGTTTGAGCTTGTTTAATTTGTATCTGCAATTCTGGAAGTACAAAAATTATGAAATTTATGCAGTAGCTTACTCTTTGCATGTTTAGTTCACTGTAAAAATTTCAAGTTCATAAGCTACGTTCTTGTTTGTAGATCTTTAATTGTTCAGTTTATCTTGCTATGGCTAAAACAAATACTTTCTGTTGCCAATAAATGTCGATAAATTTTGTTACCTGCTTTGTCAATATATTTCCATGATGGTACATTTTTATTCCTAGATCATGGCTGCATGTCATGTTTTTGCATTTCTAGATTCTAGTTATAGTCTCTTCTTTTATGTTGGTTCTATGAAATGCTCTTCTGCATGTATAAATTCAGCAACTTAATTCTTTTTCATGTGTAATTCATGTTAACTCTTTGAAGATCTGAATGTGGGTTGCTTTTATTCAGCTTGCTTATGCTTGTTTTCTAGTTAAATAGAAAATCTCTAGTCTAACCCTTCTCACTATATGTTGTTGCCTAGCTCTTTCTAAACAAGTTAGTGTACTTATTTTGAAAGAAACACTTCAGGCTAAACAACATTGGAACTTGAATTCTTATTGCTGCACCAAACCGTTTTCTTTATGGACTTGTGTGTTGTGTTTACTTGGTAAATGATTGCCCAGTCGTATCTTCTTTTTAATAGCTTTTCATTGCATCATCTTCATTCATGTAGACGCCGCAAACGACGTAGTCTACGAGTTGGTCGCTGAGCCAATCCAGGAGCAGCAGGCAGGAGAGCAGCAGGAAGAAGAGGCAGTTGAGCAAGCTCCAGAAGAAGTAGCTAACCCCGCTGATCTGCAAGGCAAGCTCCGGAGCATAACCCTAATTTAAAATTATGCAATGTTCTTAATTAAGTATTTATGCATTATGTTTCTAGGAGTTAATTGAAACCTTAGTTGCATGATCCATAGGTGTCCTCGGTTAATCTACTAGTATGTGTAGGTCGTTAGTCCTGCCATGCTTAATCATGATTCGGTAGAAGCCGAGTGATTCCTGTCACTCGCGAGATATAGGACCTTGTTAGTTATGGCAAGTTTACTTGAGAATGAAGTAACGAGGAAAGAAAATTGGAGACCGGGCGAATATGAGTTGGTTAAGGATATGAAATGGATGGAAAGTAAGCCTCCGCCTGTGTCGATTGAGGACCGTACCGTTGTTGGCATTGTTGATGGGATTGAACAGTACTAATCACATGCCGGGAGTAGGAGGTAGTCGAAACCGGTAAACTCATTACCTCATTTACAACGACTTCTGAACTATGACCTGCTACTCTAGGAGTGGCATGATGGCGGGTGTTGTAGTCGCCTTCGGGTTCACCGGATGTTCGCCGTTTGGGGCTCCTCACCCAGGTTTTGGCAGGCATGGTTCAGGGGTCGGGGTGGTGACGGGAACGGTTGCCACGTGTGGCCCGGTGTGGCGTGCACTTGTTGTGTGTGTTAGGTCCACCTTGCAAGGTTAAATCGGATCGATTCGCCGTGACTCGCGGATACGAGAGCCTTGGTCACTGTGTCACATCGTAGTAAGAAGTGGAATGAGAATAGAAAGATGTGGTTATGAAATATGTTTATGATGATCTTGGAGAATTAATATGATATACCATGATTGCTCTAGAAGTTTACGCAAACCTAGATGGTACATGTTATACTAAACTTGAGCTAAAATATTAAAAGCAAGGACCCACTATTAGTAGCTTTTCAGCAAATAAACTCCAGAGCCAAAAGCCTTGCATACTAGAAGTCGGCTAAGTATAATCCATAATCGGGTAAGCCTTGCAGGTATTAGTATACTCAGGGTTGTTGTTGTGACCCAAAACTTCAGGTTGTGTTCCTGCTAACTTTGAGGAAATCTGTGCGTCTTGGATTGTGCTGACATTGAGGAAATCTGTGCGTCGTGGACTGGTCATCCTCTTCCTGCTGGTTGAACAGTCGAGTGGGTCCCGTCTTCTCCGTGAAGTTCGAGCAGGTTGCGGCACATCGGTGGGCAAGATGTGAGGCTCACCTTGTATCGTCGTTTGTTTAAGCTCGTGTTTTAAATTGAACTCCTATTTTAAATTCCGCTGTGTGTTGAACTCTGTTATTTATACTTCAAACTTATATGTAAAACTTTGTGTTGTAAATTAATTTGAGAGTCTCGTATCATCTGTGCCCGTCTTCGTGCAGGACTTCCAGTGTATGTTTTGATCCTTGATTACAGTAGTTTAATCAGGAATTAATCGACAGACTGTCAAGATTACACCGTTTTAAGTGCATATGGACTTGATTAATTCTAAGATGATGGTCAGTGCATTTAAGCCGGTTTAATTTAGACGGTTGTGCTACATGCTCGACATTTCTGGCTCACCGATGGTTACTTTGTAGCAAATGGGATTTTGAAGGTCATAATTGTTTCTGCGGCAGCTAATGCTGCTGCCGTAGCAACCTCCAAGCAACTTGGTCCATGAGTCTGAAGTGCTTAATGAATTGCTTCGGCTACTACGTCTGCTAGCTTTGGATCAAGGCGTTGCTGGCCTATAGGAACAGCTAGTTGCATCTTGTGTAATGCTGCAATTGCTGCAATCAAAGAAGCTTTGTGGTACAAGAGATCCATTGAATAGTCTTTCTCGAGATGAGCGTGTCCATTTCGCCGAAAATCAAGTAGACCTTCAGCAGTATCCTGATACCGAGCATTTATACTAAGGAACATCAGTGTTTCTGCACGTGTCCATTTCGCCGAAAATCGAGTAGACCTTCAGCAGTATCCTGATACCGAGCATTTATACTAAGGAACATCAGTGTTTCTGCACCAAGGAGATCCATCTTGTTCATCGCGATTGGTTTGAATCTTAACACCTCAAGAAGGTGAACATTACCCATGATCTTAGAAATCCAATCAGATGCATATGGAAGTTGCATCAAAATAGCATCATATTTTGACTTATCTGCAATCTTCAAAGTCATCAAATGATCATACATTTTGGTGTATATTGCTGATAGCTTCACTTCCCGGAAATGGCAAATGTGAGAACGAAGGAGAGGATAATAGCTTTGTTCAAATTTCCTGAGGAGAAAAACAAGATGTGCTACATCGGGATTTGGTTGGATTGAATCATAAATCTCCTGCTCGATTATATCAGCACCTGCATTCATATCCTTCTTCATCCTTTTCTTTTTCCCTTTCATCTCTCTGACTTTCTCAAGAAGATGTTTTTCACCTCTCACACACCCAGTAAGTGAAATACCGAAATCAGATGCCTGCATCTTGCCTTTCAAACAGTATCCATGATAGTGCAGATCAGCTAGCCAATGAACAAGTGCAGCTGTACACTTGCGGGCTTCATCGGGGGATCTTTTGTGTGTCACATTGCCGTGTCCTGGTACATCCACAACCATCACCGGTGCAGCAGACTTTGCAAATTCAAGCATCGAATCACGCCTTTCAGTTGAAGGATGGAAGAAAAACAGGACTCATACACCAGCCTACAATAGAAAAGCAAATAAGACCCTTTATTAGAAGGGCAGAATTGTAAAAGCAGCATTATTTCAAACAAGGCACATCTCTTTATGATTCAACCTGCTAATCAAACCCCACTGCACCAACAGTACAGCGCCTAAAGAGGACAAAAATACTCACAATAGTGTGCACTGTTAACCATAATTCAAGGAGAGGAGAACTGTTACTCTGTTAGAGTGCATGCAGGTTCAGGCAATGATGCACATTTCTTAGTATTAGGTGTAGATTTTACAGCAGAATGATCCGAAACCAACCTAGATGAACTTGAACATGTATCGAATTCCGTGGAAAAATAAAAGGACAAAATACTTACAGGAACGTTCGCTGCAGAGGGGTCAGGCAATTCAGCTGCTGCAGGAATGTGGGCTTCAGAAGGATCGTGCAAGTCAGCTGCTGCAGGCATGTGGGCTTCAAAAGGATCGGGCAAGTCAGCCGCCAGCGCCGCTGACGCCGCAGTACTTGGCGGGGCATGCTTTCTGCTGCTGCGCTTGTGCTTGGGCGGGTTTCGCACGCCTAGATCCTTCACCATCTTGTGCTGTGGCTGCAGCTACTGCTGCATGCCAGCCACAGCCGATCAGCAGCCAGCAGGCAGCTGGCTGCTGCCACCTTCTAGCAGCCGGCTGTTTTGTTGGGGAGGGAAGGTCAACAATTTTAAAATTTGGCGGGAACAAAAGCAGAAATTGCTGGCAGAACAAAATAGTGCAAATAGATTGAGGAATAACATAATAAAATTGACAATAGAAAGAATAAGGCCAACAGTAAATTTTTTTATGAATAGGACAGAACAATAGTAATTTGTCATTGTCTAATATGTGCATAACACAATTATTCTCAAGGACAAGTGGATATCTGAATACGAACTGAAACTCAATTGAGTTAGCAAAGTGAAATAATATGACAAAGTAGTCAGACTATTGTATTTTTCATCGAAATTGTACAGGGGGAATTTGAGGCTATTAACCGAAATATACACATGCAACAGATCTGAGGCTATAACCCAAAATATTGCAGCAAGGCATAGGTAATCGACAATGACCAGTTTAACTCTTGGTAGGTGTTGAACAGCATATTACCGTGACAAGATTGTAGCCGAAAAATCATTAAGCTAAGCCTAAATGCAAGAGAGTCACGAGCACACTTAATTGTTCCAGAACATGCGCAGATGATGCGTACTAATATACTTAGTGTGCAACAGAAGCCTTAACAAAATTTTGTCTAACGGCACATAAACAGAAACAAGCATAAATGAAGGACGGGCAGCATTCGCGTTCACCTGAAACTGGAGAAGATGGAAGCTGCAGTGGGAGATTGGCGGCGGCGCCCGGGTGAGGCGCAGGTGCTTTGATGACGGTGTTGTTGCCTTTTCGTTAACTCCTTCCTGCACATGAAGTCCGCAAGCATCAGATGGAGGACGACGCAGCAAGGAGGAACATGTGCGTGCCACAAATCCGTGAAACCAAGATGGGCAGTACTATTACCTGCCTCTGAATCGGGCCGAGAGATCGGAGGGAGGGAGGCTTGGTGGGGGTCCCCGGCGGGTGGAGATGCGGGGGCAAACGGCGGCTGCCGGGAGCCCGGATCCCTCCCAGCGTCGTGGGAGGCACCCCGGATCCCAGGCGGCCGGCTCGACCCCGGGTGCGTCGAGGCTTGGGGTTAGACGAGGGAGGAGGGGTTGCCACCGGTACGTCGGGAGCCCGACTCCGCGAAGGGACGGCGAACGGCGGCCGGGAGAGGAACCCTAGCGGCGGCGATGGGGCGCGGGGGAGAGGAACCCTAGCGGCGACTAGGGATCGGAAATGAGTGGGAGAGGAAAGGAGGAGCCGAGGAGGGCTACACCAGCTGGCGAAATCGACGGGGGCTACTCGGGGTCACCCGCGTGACCCCGAGCCGGCCCGTCGCAGAAGCGCGGGGCGCGCTGGGCTGCAGGGGAACTGGGCTGCGGGGGGAGCCGGGCTGTTAAATACTTCTTGGGCCGTCCGTAACTAAAATAAATTGTTCCACCGAAAAAAAAAGTTGCAACAAATTATTCGGTTGCAAGAAAAGAATAAAATTTATTCGGTTAGATCTAATCTTACGATTGAAAATAAAAAAATTCCACCTAACAAATGTTCTGTTAGAACAAAAAATTAAAAAAAGTTTGTTGGAACTTCCAGAAAAAAAGGAAAACAATACAAACTAGGTCGGCGGAGTGCTAGTGGGCTGCCCCCCCAAGCTATTAGTGGGCCGCGCGGAGCGCCGGAAGGTTAGTGGGCCGTGCGCGCGTGGCTTCTGCAACGCGCGGACTCGCACCAGCGCGCGCGACCCCAATCATCGGCGAAGTCGACTCCAAATGGCTGCTAGGGTTAGCCACACCATTGTGTGCGTGGACGCGCTGTAGCTATCTATCACTTGTGCTATAAACTTGGAAACCATCAACTGAAGGTCATCCCTGTGTTTGTTGGGCTGTATTCAGCCCAACAGTATTTGCTGCGGCCTTTTTATTTTGGCTGGATTGCTGTTGGTGTGCTGCTACTTTCTTTTATCCGAGGTGTTGCTTGCATGATGAGAATGGTCGTGGACTATGGCAGTCGTCGCGCCAGCTGAATCGGGCAACCAGCACGCAGATTTACATTCATTTAGTTTAAGTGTACTACTAGCTACCTGCAAGCAATAGTAATCACGGAGTATATATAATCCGTACTACACAAATGGTAAACGTATTGTCTTTTATTTTTTGAAAGAAAAGAGCAGCAGCAGCAGATCGTCTGTGACTGAAGTACACTCACATCGTCCTCTTCTCTCTGACGGAGCTGATGAAGTCTGCCTGTGCAGACAGATCCAGGCCAGATTCATCCTCCCGTGACAATTAAACCTCGAGTGTTTGAAGGTGTACCAGCCCATAAGTACGAGAAAGTCCAAAAGTATAAATGACATATATTCTTATAAGCCATTTAATGCAATCGCAGAATATTTCTAAAGCATCAGTTGAGTTCGTCTGTGGTGGCCCTGTGGCATTTTTGCTGAAAAAACAAACATGTCATGATAATGTTCCTATATATGTTTTCATTCAGGTGTGAGTGTCTTTTCTCTATTGATGTGTAACGATTCAACTGTGACTCTGTTGCTCTTTATTAATGTGTAATCTCAGTAGCTGTGTTTCTGGTGAATCCATTGCTATGTTTGTTTTTTTAATTTAATGCATGTGTCATGTCAATTGTGATTTTGTGAATCCCATCTTTCATGAGTAGGAGTCATCAACGGCAATGAGGATTACATGCATGTCTTGTAACCTCTAGCTGGTAGATGGTCTGCAAGCTCTACGTATAATAATTATTAAAAGGAGAATAAAATTCTGAAAAAAAATGAATCAACTAAAAAGGCCTATATATAGAGTGGGATATAGTATGTGGTTACCACCCATACACTTGCACAACACAGAGGACAGAAAAAAAAAACCTGCAGAAAATGACATGGAGTTCTGGACAACGTGACTGAATGTGAAACTGATACTAGCAGGAGGAGAAGCACTCTACGACATACGTACTGACAACACCCTCAGAAACACGAGAAAAGAAAAAACAAGCATGCGAATTGCAAGCACGAATACAATCAATCTGAGACGAAATGACTGCTGCTGGCTGATATGGTCGATCGGATCGGTCTATATATGGAGTAGACGAAGACGGAGCTAGGTAGCTGCCGTTGGATCGGATCAATCAATTAAGCAAATAGATCGATCGATCATGCGCGCATCTGCTCCTCTTGGAGGTCGAAAAACAAGCATGCATGCGAATTGCAAGCACTACGAATACAATCAATCTGAGAACATGACTGCTGCTGGCTGATCGATCGAGCGATCGATCGGTTTATGGACGATCAAACAAATAGATGATCATGTGCGCATCTGCTCCTTGTGGAGGTCGACGGCGAGTACGGTGCTGAGGTTCATGGGCGCGATGTAGTCGGTGGATCCTGACATGAACTGCTGCACGATGAGGCGGTTGGCGCGCTCCGTGGGGTGGAAGGCGTCCCAGAACACGTAGGCGTCGCGGTCGGCGCAGAGGCTGGACACCATGGTGCAGAGCCCCATGCCGTTGAACCGGCCCTGGCCGCAGCACGCCTGGGTGGCCGTCTCGAAGCCGTACGCCTTGGGGTCCTCGATGAAGTCGTTGTGGATCCGCTGCATGTTCACGCCGACGAACACGCCGCCGCCGTACCGCGCGTTCAGATCCTTCAGCATCGCCATCAGCCGCGGGTTGTACATCTCCGCCGCGCGCTGCAGCTCCCGGTCGCAGCTCCCGTCCAGGCTGTGCAACGCCAGCTCCGCCGGGACGCACCCGATGGGCCCGACGCCCTGCACCAACACGCGCCGAGCGCCCAGGTCGTACAGCCTCTGGATCGTGAATTCATGTCATCATCAGGTCGGCCATCGCAGTCAGGTCGTCGTGGTCAAGCAATGCAGTGGTGTACAGGAGATGCAGTGCAGGGCCGGGCGTACCGTGAGGATCTGCCTGTACTCGGAGAGGATGTAGCTGATGTAGTCGGGGAGGGAGAACTCGCGGGAGCGCGCCGAGTAGGGCACCAGGTAGTAGTTGTTGACGAAGTCGTTGCCGCCGAGGGTGATGAGCACCAGCGAGCCGTGCACCAGCCGGGCCGTCTGCTCCGCGCCGATCAGCGAGCTCAGACGCTTCTGGTATTGCTGGAAGTAGAGCAGCTGCTTCGAGATGTGGATGATGTTCGCCTGCAGATCGCATTGAATTATATCCATTATTAGTTCAGCTTCACCTTAATTATTAATTTTTTTTAGACAAAAGGGGGTCCCCGCCTTAATTATTAATTAGGCCGTTGAAAGTTCGATCGAGATTAATTAGTTCAGAGACGCATTACGAATTGGATTCCGGTGTCGTTGAGGATCCCGACGCCGGCCGACGCGAAGTTGGCGCCGACGAGCATCTTATCGCCGTCCAGCTCCGGGCTCAGGTACGGCAGCACCGGCTCGGCGCCGAGGTGCTCGCCTGCATGTGTGTGCAACAAGTTAGAACGTACTCAAATAAACGAGTATGTTCCTGAGCAATGTGCACTGGAGTACAGTCTTGATTCTACTGCTTAGAGTGAGTTCAGACACAGGAAAACAACAGCGACTTAACTGATGATGTCCGGCACGTTCTTGCCGTTGCTGAAGCGCCCCGTGGCGCGGTGGTCCGGCGTGTCGATGCCGTAGGGCGGCGAGTCGGCCCGCGCCGCCGTCACCAGGTAGTTGTTGTTGCCGTTGTCGACGAGGGAGTCGCCGAAGACGAAGAAGGCGCGGGCCGCGTCGGAGGTCGGCAGCGTTCCCAGGCAGCAGAGCGCGGGGAGCAGGGCCAAGACGAGCCACGAGGAGGAGGCCATCGCAGCTAGCTGCTGCTGCACTTGCTGTCAGTGGCCTGCCTGCTGCTGATGCGATGGACTGACTCAGTTGCTGCTGCACTACTTGTCAGTAAGTGACGCTTCTTGCAGCGTCGCAGCCGGCCTTTTTATAGCGCCCTCGTGCCCATGCTGGCGAGATATGAGTGACTGGTGGTTGGTGCCCGTCATTAGTTCACTGTTCTTCATTTGCTTTGGGTCTTAGTACTTGATTCTCTGGTTCTAATTCTGTGCTGCAGTTTCTTCTGCAAGTGGAGCTTTCGTTCCATCCGGTCACACACAGATGTATACACGATTGGATCCTTATTTCCAGCTTTGCACAATCACAACGCTAAGTTCAGAACTGATGCAACCTCACCATCTTGATCTCTATAGGAGATGGATCTTGGAGTTTCCTTGCAGAAAACAAGGATGGATCTATGAAGAACCTAAGGGGATGGATTTGAATGGCAAAGAGCCAAACTCAACTGCTGGGAGCGGCTCATCACTGGGTTTCTGAAAATGCACAGCATTCTGAAGGTCCTACTGACTGAACAACCCAGTCTGAAAAGGAATGTGCCAAGAGCTTGACAGGGATGATTACAGCAGGGTATTCATGAGGGCAGTTGGATCTATCCTATCGTCCACGTAATGATGCCTAGGGTTAGATGAGATGAGCTGTATGTATCTAGCTACTATATATGAGACCTTGACAGTGAGCAGTAACATTGATCTGGATCAGTAGCTTGCATCTACATCCCACATGGGTCTGTCTTTTCCTCATTTCCTGCTGCGTCATTATGTGGAACTCTTCGATGGAGCACGCACAATATGGATGGAATTCAGAGGCAACAAAACTGCATCTGATCTGTCCGTGACAATCTTAGGAAATGATGATCCACATGTTCTATTGATGGCTTTTATCTCATAGAGCAGAAATCAAACTAGTATTGTACTAATGATACTAATCAAACGTTACCATTTTTGCTAGATTAATGTTTAGTTTGTACCACCTAATGTGAAGTTATTACTCCACTGGAGTTCTTCTCAAAACATCTACTTCAGTGTACAAACTACGGTGCAGCATCAATAGGCGTACCGGAGTACCGGCACCAGGTCGTACCACCTAATCAAAGGACACTGTGGACTGCTCGTCGTATGATTGCCGCTAGGGTTTATGGAGCACAAGATCCACTGGTGAAATCTAAAGGTAACTGAACCTGTCCTCCAACCTTCAACCGCTCTGCATTTACTACTGAATTTGTGATGAGATGAGACTGCAATTCTGCATCGTCTCCGTCCATGCTTCTTCATTCTTGCAAATCTACACTGCGCTTGGGTTCCGGGGTTGAGTTGAGTTATCTGAATTCTGAATCTACCACGGCCTTTTCATGCATGCTGGCCTGGGGCACATTTTGTATATAGAGAGAGAGGTTTTGTGCAGAAACGAAGCGGGCATTTCGCCAAGCTGTAACCGTTCCTGCACTGTCAATGTGAGGTTTTCAGATGGTATGCGCCAGAGGAACACGTACCTTTTTATTCTGTGATGTTTGTTTTACCAAGTAGTGGGACACACTGGACTTGAGAAGTGGAGATGGAGGAGACAGAGAAGTACCCTCCAATTACAAATGACCTGGCGTAATAACACCGGGTGCAGGCACACCATCTTACGGAGGCCATTCAAGTCCGGTGTTCCCTGGACAGGAGGATGAAAACAGGAGCAGGTGGAGATGGATCTCATGATCCCATCTCATCTGTGACGACGTCAGGTGAAGTACAGAATTTCTACTACTTCTCATCCTGTCGGTCGCTCGAATTGGTCGTTGACTTGCAGAGCCTATATGAGGTGAAGTACTTAGGCTGTCCCGGTCCAAGATTTACCTTCCCTCTACTGGTTACTTATTACTGCTCAGGATGCCACTAGCTAGCTTGCTCGACGATCAGTAAGTAATAGTATTAGTCGAAACCTCCATCTCTTTGCTGCACGGTAATAGCACACAACAGACACAGAGCTGAACTGAAGCCATCTCAAACATGACGCAGCACGATGATCCGAGTGAGGAGTGACAAATGCAGCTGCTGGACAGTAATGTTCAGTACTGATCTCTGCGTTATCTTCACATGGACGTGGTTGAAGTGTGTTAGGTTCCTAAGTATTAATACTGCCGCGGTATGGCTTCCTCTGACGAGCTCCATTACAAGTAAGTGTCTGACGAGCTCCATTACCAGCAGCGATCCATCCCGTTTCCACACCACGATGACGATGCTGCAGGTGGCCAATACCAGGCCGGATCGGCGCGATTGAATTGCATTGCGCCAATCTCTGCTTGATGGATCATCGATCCTTTAATCGTACGGTACGACGTTGTTGCAATTGAGAGGGCATGCAGAGGTTGATCGCGGGTCGCTGTCTCACTTGAAGGTATCCCCTCCCCTCCCCTCCCGTCCCTAACAACGAACGCATCTAATAATTAAAAAAAAAACAACAACGAACGCATCCTGATCTGCGAGAGCGATGCCAGTGGGTCTAGCACTAGCAGAGCCATCAGGAGCCCATGAAGGCGCGAGCTGATTTGCTCGGACAAGGGGATTAAGAGGAGGTCGTATTGACCAATGATCAATCGCATGAGTTGGTGGAGGGGGTTTAATTTCTACTAGTACAGTGTCAAGCCGACGCTGCTAAGCATGCTCTGAAAGTGCCTCTGATTCTGTTTCTAGAAAAGGTTAAAGACTAGGGAGTGGGTACAAGCTAGCCGTGGAATTGATTGATTAGAAGGAATTGATTTCCTTCCTGGCCTGAGGAAATAGGGGAATTGTTTTTACTTTGGCAGGAAGTCTAGGTGGGGTCGTGCGTGGACCGTTGGTGGACTGGTGGCGGTGGCGTGGTAGAGCCGACAGGCGACCATACCCGTTTCACCGGCTATTTATGGCCGGTGGTACGGCGGCGCGGTGAGAGTCCTGCTCCTCCAGTCCTGCCGGCGGCGAATTCTTGCCCCGCGGCTGCTCCGTTTTCCCGGCGGAGCTCTGCTCTGCGCCGCTCCGTAGATAGATTCCGCCACCCACCGGCAGCGGAGTAATTGCGGGCGGAGACACGGCACGGCTCGCCTCGAGTGACCAGTGACCTCAGCCGCAGGAAACGCGCAATGGAGCAACGCAACGGGCAACGCAGCGCGCGCCTGTGCGTGCTGTACGGGAGGGGCCCAGTCGTCGGTGTCTCCGGCTCTCGAGGTGGTCGGTGGATGGTAGATGGGTCCATAAGCCGGGGCCACTGCTCAGATGCAGGAACGGAATAGTCGCGGGCCGTCCCAGCCAAAATGATCCGGGCCGGCTTTGCCTTTTGGGCTCACACCACGTAAACATCTGAGCCCACCCTAGGGAGTTGGCATTTCATTGGGCCGAGATATCTTTTGGATCAATCTGCCCTGCCTCACATGGGCCCGTTGTCTCAGTCTGCGCATACTCCAACACCCCAACTGCAGAGCAGCAAGTCCTTTATATATATATATATATATATATATATATATATATATATATATATAAGAATCGGAATAGCAAGTGTACTACTGTATATGGAGTATAATCAAGCACAGTACGTATTCTGTCCTCCTTCCTTTGCCGTCGTTGCATCACTATTTGACTAGGAGAAGGCCTGCTTGACCCCATTTTTTAATTTCATTTCCCCCTAATAAACTACAGTTGTACAGCTGTGCTTCAGACTAGCTAGTTTCACCGGCAGACCCAACTACTCAGCTGAGTTTAGCACGCACGACCCCTTACCTACGAGCAGTTGGATGGATGGATCATTTCTTTGGTTTATTTACTTCCGTGTCGTGTACAGTATGTACACACTGACACTGCACCACAAACAAACGGAGCCAGCCAAGGAGTAGACTACCTATATATATACACATGTAGGTACAGACAACACTACCAGAAAACCAGTATATATATATATTTGTTGGCGTTAAAATCGGCCGGATAGAAATCGGCCGACGGTCTTCAGCGTCGGACACACGACCCGGGAGAATCTGCTTAGCTCCTGTTCGGGTTATCGCCCTGGTGCGGTTCGCGCGGCGTGCCAGTCAATCTGACCTGTTGATTGACAAGGAAATAGAGTATTAAATTTCAGGCGCGTCGATCGGCTGGGATTCCGATCTGTCCTGAGGAGCGCGTCGGCGGCGAATCGGCCGATTTGCTGTAGAGATGATCGGCTATGGATCAGCCGATAATCGCGTAATAATTGTAAAGAAGACTGCTGGAGCGATCTAAACAATTAGTACGGATGCAACACTTGAAATAGATCTAATCGGCTGTAAGATGATAAATCGAAGAAGAATAATGATGAAGCCGATTATCCTGATCTCAAGCTGGATAACTGGTGATAATATTAGAACAACAGGTAAAACTTGATATTCTAGTAAATATCGATAACTGGTGAATAAATCCAAACAAAACCACAGCGATGCGCCCGTAGTTAAAGCTCGGATATTACTCGGTAAGCGGAACTTACCAATTAGCCGGAGATCAAGTTGATGCAGCCCTGCCAATCCGTACGAACTCGTAAAAGAAGAAAAGTATTGGCGAAGTCGCCGACTTGAAAGTAAATTGCTGGAAAAGTAGAGGTATTGTTGTTGATTGATGTGTTGATCCTTTGCAAAGCCCTAGCGACTCCTATTTATACCCTGAAACTAGGACTTCTGGTCGATTACGACTTGTTACAACCTTATTTAAAACAAGAAAAGTACTATATCTATAATATCTTTAAAAAGGAAACGGACTCCCGCAGAATCTTCTGCCGCCATCTCCTAATCCAATCAGGATTCTTTCCATTGCTTCTAGACCGAATCGGCATCGTTCCGTTGACCAACATCAGGCTGCTTTTGACCGGGATTATCTGTTGTGGTCCCAATGGCTTTCACCCTCCCTGTTGGCGCAAGTTGCATTGC
The DNA here is from genome assembly GCA_032594955.1 of Panicum miliaceum. Lineage (NCBI taxonomy): Eukaryota > Viridiplantae > Streptophyta > Magnoliopsida > Poales > Poaceae > Panicum > Panicum miliaceum. Next base: position 884,242 of record CM064061.1, on the reverse strand, counting down.
CAATCGGCCGATTCCCAACTGTAGCCTCAATCGGCCGATTCCTCACTGTAGCCTTTAGATCTGCCGCATCGGCCAATCTCTTCCTTTCCTGACGCCGATTCAACACATGTCAAAATCTGGCGTCAACAATATTCACCTGTGTATATACTACTAGTAGTAGCTAGCCATCACGGCATCACGTGCTCGGCCCCCGTATATACAACTTGTTTGTTTAGTTTCTCGTGTAAAATTTTTGAAATGGAATATTTTCATATTTGAAGTATTGAATATAGACTAATTAAAAAACTAATTGCACATTTCGTACGAGCCTAATTAGTACATCATTAGCATATGTTATTGCAGCAACACTGTAGCAATTTATTATCTAATCACGGTCTAATTAGGTTCATTAGATTCGTCCCGCGATTTACAGTCCATTTGTGTAATGCGATTTCTTTTTCGACTATATTTAATACACCATGCATGTGTCCAAACATTGATGTGATTGATGTGTAAAAATTTTGACGGAAAACTAAACCAGGCCATATTATATTTGCACACTCCATCGGTTAAGTTCGGCCAAGATGCATCGCCACGCTAAAGGGAGCCCTGGGCTTCCCTGGGAGCCCGAGCACACCAGCCCGCGTCAGCGCGTGCGACCGCACCAGGTCTCCCGCATGCATGCGCTGGTGACCCATCATGAGAGAGAGAAAAGGACACATGCGCCCACCAGGAGAGAGAGAAAAGGACGCATGCGCGACGCATGCGCTGACCCATCAGGAGAGAGAGAAAAGGAGCCCAGTCAGGTACATGCAAAATACATTTAGCCTCTTTTTTCTACGATAACTTTTCACTCGGATGTTCAGTTCACAAACGGTTTTCAACACTAGATTGCTGGCGTTTTTTTTGCATCATATGAGATCCATTTTGAATATTTTTTTGAAAAATTTTGAAATTTGAATCTAGACATCATAGATACACATAGTTACAATCATAGATGCATTTGTCCTGGAGCATGGCATAGAATCATATGCGTGCAGTCATAGAAATATATGTGCAGAGGCACAAAATTCCCTCTGCATTTTTGAACTTCGAATCTTCTTAACCCGTATAAATCACACTATCATACAAGTCATAGAAGGCGGACATAGAAATCCCAGTAGCGTGTCATAGACTTTACATCCAATAGCTTTTAAGGATCTTATACGTTCGAATTTGAATCAGATTGCCACATAAACATATACGTTGAAGCTATATAGAGTCATAGGAGGCAGCCATACAGGTCATAGAAGGTTGTAGATGGCAATATATAGGTCATAGAAGGTTGTAGATGGCAATATACAGGTCATAGAAGGCAACAATACAAATCATAGAAAGATCATTGATGGTAGTTTATATTATATACATGTCATAGAAGGTAGCGATAACAGTTTCATAGAGGTCCATAGAGATCGAATGTTGGCATATACACGCATGAACATTGGCATAAGATCAGATATTGCGATCATAGAATGCATTCATGACAATTGTAGAAGGTAGTGGTGACAACATAGAAGGCAGTAGTGACAAATCATAAAAACTCCTACAAATGTAGCCATGGCAGCAGAGGTCTCTGCGACACCGTTCACGTCATAGAAATCACAGTAGCATGTCATAGAAAAATTGAACTTTCGAATCTTATTGACCCATATAAATCACAGGGTCATTGACAATGATACATGTCATAGAAGGTTGTAGATGGCAGTTTTATACTATATACAGGTCATACAGGGCAACGATATCGGTCATAGAATATCATTGATGGTAGTTTATACTATATACAAGGTAGCCATATGGATCATAGAAGATTTAGACTATCTATAACACTGTCATACAGGTCCGTAGAGATCGAACGTTAGCATATACACGCATAAATATTGGCATATAATCAGACATTGCGATCATAGAATGCGGTCGTGACAATCGTAGAAGGTAGTGGTGATAAATATAGAAGGCAGCGGTGACAATCATAAAGAACTCCTGCACATGTAGCTTAGCCAGGGCAGCAGGGGTCACTGCGACGAAGTTCAGGGACCCCAGGGTCACCGCTCCATGGACCAGGGTCGCCGCCGAAGGGGGGGGGGGGGGGGGGGCTCCTCGCGCCGCCGCCAGGTGGGAGCTCCGCATGCCACCGGGGTGAACCGCGCGCGCCACGCCGCCGGGGAGGGGGGAGGTGGACCGCCGCACGCCGCTGGGGGAGGGGACCGCCGCACGCCGCCGGTGGCCGCGAGATCAGGGACCGCCGCATGCAGCCGGGAGAGGAGGGCACGCCACGCCGCCTGGGTAGGGAACTGCCGTGTGCCGTCGGGGGATGGTGAGCGCCGCCGGGGAGGGGGGGGGGGTGCCGCCGCCGCCGCCGAGGGCCCACCTGTGCGCCGCCGTCGTGGATCCACCGCGCGCCGCCGTCCCCGCGCACGACCACCGCGGGATCCGTGGCCGGGGGCGCACCACCACCGTGGATCCATCGCGCGCAGCAGGTGGGTGCGCGGCCGGGCGCCTGTAGGTGGGGGGAGGGGGACGCGGCGGGATCGGGGGCTGGGATGCGCGCCGCTGCTGCGGATCTGCCGCGCGCCGCCGTCCAGGCGCACGGTCACTATGGATCCGGGCCTGGCGGCGTGCCGCCGTTGTGGGTCCACCGCGCGCCGCTGTCCCCGCGCACGGCCACCGCGGGATCCATGGCCAGGGGCACGCCGCCACCGCGGATCCATCGCGCGCCGCAGGTGGGTGGCGGCCGGGCGCATGCAGGTGGGGGGAGGGGGAGCGAGATTAGGGTTGGGGGATGGGGTGGGTGCAGTTATATACACCTGGGCTTGGCTGGGTCCAATGGGTCTGGTGTCGACCGGTAGGGGGAGCTGGTTGAGGAGCTGGTTCGGTTGGACCAGCTCGCGCGCGTGGTTAGGGCTCCCTAGTGAGCCCATAACTCCCAATAGCATGCAGACCAAACATATACGTGCTGCTCTGAGTCGATCTGAGCCCCTGATCGGCTAGCAAGTCGTAGTCGTAGCACATGCATGCAGACGGCCGGCCCGAAAGGCGGTGAAAGAAACCGCCGCGCCGTTGATGTCAACATACCAACGCATATATATACCCAAAATGTCTAAATGTATCAACCAGTGCAGCGCAGGAGATAAGCTAGCTAGACGCGTGCATTACTCACCTAACAAATTAATTAAAGCTCATCCTCATTGGATGTTATCATTGGCCCAGTGTGTATGCCGCCGTCCCTTAAAATTTATGGGCCTTGCGAGTGGCGTGAGAAATGAAAAGTTTTCGAAGAAGACAATGCAATGCAACCAACAAGATTGTTGATCCATCACATGGGAGGACGAATAATTAAGGAACTTGAAGTATTAAAAGAAAACTCTATATATAGAACATGCATGCATGCATGAGAATGTAGACTGGTGGCTGCTTTATTTTAGCCTGGCCAGCTCAGCTCACACATCCATCCAACAAAATACCAGTACATCTGGATGTGCATTTTGCAACGATCGATTCGACCGTGGTGCGCTGTTATTAGTTCTGAAAGGAACATACCTACTAGCTACCTTTGATTTCTCCAGTTTTAATTTACCTCAGCTCGGAATGCAAGCCACCACCGTACCGCCAGGTGAAAATTACAAGCTAAGTGTGTGTGAACAAGAATATATAATAACGTACGTGTACGCTGGCAGGGGATTATATATATTATTTTTCAGAACATTTTATCTCATTGCATTGCATGCAACTCTTCAGTATGTAAAAGCCTTCTTAATGCGTACTAGTAGTATTCGATAGAAATAAACTACCTAGTAGTTGCCGGCCGGCCGTTCAATGTATTCATTCGTCTGGTGTTATTATGTGTTATATTGCAAAGGACAAGCAGACAAGGTCATTTGCTGGTAGCACATGATCAACGTATAAATAAAAATATATACCAGTGTATGTATAAGACCATCAAAGGCCGGTAGTCTACGTACGTGCGTGCGCTGACGCACGGGAGCTTAATTCATCAGCTTCTTCATCGTCTGTTGAGGAGGAGGCATCACAGACACACACACACACACACACACACACACACACACACACACACAGACATACATACACACACACACACGCACTGAAAACTGACAAGGAGCTAGCTGCTATATGTGCAGAGGATCGGAGCCATCCTGCTGGGCTCCTGGACGCCGTTGGATCGGATCGTACAAGCAAGCAATACTACAAAGGATGAAATCAATGGAGGTTCTAATTTTTTTTTACTGTCCGTTTTACCTTTTTGACGGTATAAATGGTCTATACCGTCGGTTCCAAACATAGCATGCTTGAAATAGCATTATTACAGTAGGTTCTATCCATCAACCGCCGGTATAAACTGTCAATGATTTTTACCAGAGGTTTGTACTAAGCACCGCCACTATAAATACGATCTTTATCCAAGGTTTTTCTAATAACTGCCGGTAATGATTACGCTTCATCTTTTGCCCCCGACCTCAAACAGTCCAGAATCACGGCCCAGGCGCCCAACCACTCGCGGCCCAGCGTGGAGCCCATCTCGGTGCCCACTCGATAGGCACTTGCAGATCGATGAAAGATAACTCTCCCAGACAACTGTGGCGGCCAGCCAACCCTAAAGTTATTTCCCGTCCACTTCTCACACCGCCAGCCCAAATCGGAGGACCGGCAGCGGCGGCGCTGCCCCTGCCCCGGCGGCGCGGTGCTGCCCCGACTCCGACTCCGAGGACCGGCGGGGCGGCCCCTGCCCCGGCGGCGCGGACCAGCGGCGCGCGCTGCCCCGACTCCGAGGACCGGCGGCGCGGCGCTGCCCCTTCCCCGACTCCGCGGACCAGGGGCGCGCGCTGCCCCGACTCTGGCTCCGGGGACCGGCGCGGCGTTGCCCCAACTCCGGCTCCGGGTACCGGCGCGGCGCTCCGCTTCCACTGCCCCTCCCTCTCCCCCGCCGCAGCAGCTGGCTACTGGGCCCCCAAGCTCACCTCCGGCCCCTGACTGGGTAAGAGACTAAGAGCACCATTTCTGCGGTCCATGGAGATCGTGAGGTGGTCCGATGATAAAAGGATCAGTAACAAATCCATGTATTACCCACGTGAGATGGATTTGTCGACCTGGGCTCCAACATTTAGCAGTAGCTTAGCTTGTAGTTCATTCACTTGATTCAGTTTAAGAGTCGAGTCTCACCTCATACTCAGAGAGTGTACCTCCATGCAATGCAGTAAGATTTTATAAAAACAAGTGCAGAATATTCATCTGATACTTCAGTAGAATTAACTGATACTCTGCATGTATTATGAGCACCAGCTATATATGCTAGTCTTTCTTTTTGCTGAGTTGATTTGGATCTGTTCCCTATAACAAATTACCAATACTGCATCAAGGAGGAATGTTTCAGTTTTCAAATAATCTGCTAATTTGTTAACCTCTTTTGTTCTTTTGGAGCTCTGCTTTTCCTCTTGTTGTACCTGGCTTTGTGCTTACAAACTCATGCAGTAGGATAGCCGTGTATTCAGCGGTCCTGCTAGTGTTGTTGCTGCTGTACGAGGACACTCCTCACTTTTGAATCTAAGGTTTTTTACTATAACATATCATGTCTTTTCAGTTATGTTGTGCACATTCCAACACGATCATGGTCTTTCAGTTTTTTTCAGACATTGTAGGTTTGCTTCTAGTTGGTTTTCACTAAAGCCACAAGCTGAAAGAATGATTTCTGTAGATTTCTAGCAAAGCCACATGCTGAGTTCAGAACAGAACTGATTCACTTGCAGTCATGTTCATGGCCATAGCTAGAATTTGGGTGCTCATTCTATTGCAGCTTATATAAGTCCATGTCATCTAGAATTCTAGATACCAAACCTATCATTTCTGCATATATACTTTCTTGCATTTCCGTAGCATTTCCATTCTTATATATGTTTGAACCTGTGCATATGAAGTTGTGATGGTTCTATGAACTTGAGAATGACTAGCATCCTTGCTAAATAACCATAAAGCTGATCTGTTAACAAGCAGCATTTCTAGAAACCTTTCATCAGCATTTGCTAAATAATCATCAGCTTTTCTAAATAATCATATGAATTAGTTGGACTAGCATTCTAGAATTGGTGGCAAGCTGATAACATTTTTGCATGTTCATTCGCAGTGCGAGACCCACCCGAAGCAAAGTGCACTTCCTCAATCCGAGCTCACCAAAATCAGAGGTGAGCTGTGCTACTTCCTAATGATTCAGGTCATCAAAAAAACTGGCGAGTTTTATGATAGCAGCTGAACATGATTTATTTTGGGTAGAGACTTGTTGTAACTTAGATGAGCAAATAGAACTCCCGTAGCTTTCTGAAATGTATCTGACTGCCTCAATATATTCCTGCATGTGAACTTTGGTTATGTGTTTGAGCTGTATGTGTGCTACATAATTTGTTGTGGGCTAAATTAATCTGTATCTGTGTGTGTGAGGCAATTCGAAATTCGAAATAGAGCCTAGAATTTGTACTGGTATGATACTATTTTTTAGTGGAGGTTCATGTGGCAAACCTTAGGTACACAGATACTATTTGTAACGGAGGTTCTTTAAAATACCCGCCGGTGATGACGGCACTAGTAGTCATTTTTACAGTCACATTCGTAACGGCGGTTCGAAAACCATGCATGCTGCCGTACGTGGAGGTGGGCGAGCTACCACGGCGACTGGGATAGATATGATCGACGAGTGCTAGCTACCCGTATCTGTCTGCATGGCCTCATCTATCTCACTGGCCGTACGTTAGCAGCTCCATCGAGTAACATTTGGTGCGTGCCAAAAACGACTCGATGCCAACGTCTTAACGGATGGATCATCACGTCGTACGTCCATGGATGGCCCAAGCCACCACTCTCCTATATACACAATCATGAACCGAACGCGTTTCTCCCTCTGTGTACAGTATATATGTCGTACTTTGATGCTTTGCAGCTAGATACCGTCTGCCCCTTCATTTTAAATTCTGACGGAGCTAAGCGTTGGCTAGTTTTCTTTCTTTTATTCTTCTTCAGAAGTCAGAACGCCAAATTAAATATATATAATAATAATGCTGCTGAACCACCTTGAGGCACGACGCAGCTAGCTAGCATTAGCTTCTCCACCACGCCCCAGCTAGTAGCTGGCACACACATATACTACGTACACGAACAATGAGACAGCCGAATGAGCTAGTGCGGCTGTGACGGATGAACAACTACAAGTCTAAAACATCAGACGTGTCAGTGTAGGCCTGCTCTGATGAAAGGAACAGCGAAACAACCATCATGCATGCAGTATAAACAAGAATATAATATATAGCAGCAGGGACTGTATTATCGACTGTACCTTTCCGATCGAGGAATCATATAAGCTTTCTTTAAAAAAAAATCTCCAGGTGCAACCACCTAGGATCTTAAGTGGACACTAAACCAGAAATTCTCATAAAAATTAAAAATATATGGCCATCAATCCGACAAATCTAATCATAGTAACCATTGGATCTATAACCTTTTCTACTAAATTACCCACATCTGTTATTATGAAAGTAGGCTAAAGTAACCCTCTAAACATGTATCTAAATTACCCACTTCTGCCATTATAAAATATAATCTAAAGTAACCCTCTAAATATATATCTAAATTACCCACATCTGCTATTATAAAAAATAATCTAAAGTAACCACCTAATCTTTGTGTAAATTATCCACCTATGCCATTATAAAAATAATGCAAATAACCCTCTAAATTTGCATATATGTCCAATTATGTCATTATTAAAAGTTAAAGTAACCCATATATTTGAATATAAATTATATAATTATAACAAAATATTAAAGTGTTCCAATATAAAATTCAAAATTACCATTCCTATCATTTTTAATATTATTTATGTTATTGTCTATATAAAAATACTGCTCATGATATGTGTCACTATGTATTCATCATGTATGAGAAAAGAGAGATAAGAATACTAATTTTCATGTTGTTCACATAGTTCAAACAAATGGTTCAATTAAATACATATTAAACACATATGGAGGTGTGATACAAAGTAAAAAAAAGTTGTTACTAAATAAACCTATTGCAACCAAATAATGATGAATAATTGTGTTAGAATATTTAATAGATGAAAGAGAGTATGAGATAGACAATTATAATTATTAGCTATAAATCTTACTTTTAGTACGGATTGATAGGCTAGTGCTACTAATGAAAGGCATCTACGGAAGATCCACACACGGACACATTCTGGCATCTCCTTTAATTTCATCGGAGTGGTTGTGCAGTCCGCACCACATGTACGTTCCCGTGTCAGCCTGTGACTTTGAGAATCTCGCAGTAGAAATGATCGACGTGCATGTAAGCATGTTTAAGCGTTTGTAGTTAACTAAAAACCGGCCCAACACTGTGTGCGTGGTAGAAGACCAGCTGACTTTTATGCACAACCTAACAGCGATGCTGCAACCGGCGTGCAACGGCTATGACGAGTTGAGTTGATAAACTGATGAAACCAGTGGAACTTAACCAATAACCAGCAGCGTTCCTACACCTTTCCATTGGTTCAGGTTCACACAATAATTTGACAAATCTTCCACTACTGATAGGCCATAGAGCCATAGCTATGGACACATCATAACAATAATAATTTCAACCCTCATTTGGTTGACTAAACCAACCACATACATTTTTTAAAACTACTCCCTCAGTCATAAATTATCAATCGTTTTAACTTTTCTAAATATATTAATTTTTATATATTTAAATGTATAGTAAAAATTATGCACATAAAAAAATTAAAATCACTAATAATTTAGAACACAGGGAGTAGCTTTAATTCATTAATTTGATTTAATTTGGACCCCTTAGCCTTAGGCTATACATGTCGGTGCCCAACCATACAAGCACTGTAAAAGTACATACATGCGCAGCCAGTAACTTTCACCTGCCACGGTGCCACTACAGCACCTCCACATTTTGAGCTTGCCAAGTAGAAGTAGGTTGTCCATCACCGCCGGCTAATAATCCTGGTCAAAGCCATTTCCGAACCGCTAAACCCGCTCCTATAAAACCACCGCCCTCCAAAACCCGCACCTCGCTCCGCGTCCTCCTCCCTCGCGCCGAATCGCCGATCACTTCTCCTCTCTCTCCGCTCCACCACCAGTCCACCACCACCTCACGCCCTCACCCATCAAACCCTCGCGCCGGCGGGCGCGATGGCCTCCTCTGCCGCGGTGGCGCGGCTGCGGGAGCTGGAGCTGGCGCCGGCGCCCGGGGCGGGGCTCGACGGCCCCGGCGCGGCCGCGCTCGCCGAGTGCTGCGCGGAACTCCTGCGCCCCGGTGGCGGCAACGCCGAGGCCGTGCGCGAGGCGCTCGAGGCGCTTTGCGCCGCAGGCGGAGGGGACGCGATGCGGCGCCACGCCGACGGGCTCGCCCCGCTGGTCGTGGCGCGGCTTGGGGACGGCGACGCGGCCGTGCGGGAGGCCGCTAGGAGGTTCCTCGTGCTGCTTATGGAGGTAACCCGTCGTGCTGCTCCTTAGTTAAGAGATTGTACTGATGCTGCGGCTCCGAAATGATTAATCGAGGCTACCTTTGCAGCCGTTTGGGTTTCGAGTTAATTATTCCAAATTAGCCCAAATTAGTGATGTTAGCGTTAGCATAAATAAAGGATTTATGGGGGAAACCATTTTGGTTTAGCGTTTCGTATGGCGATAGGATTTTCGTACAGTGCATAAACGGTACGTTATGCAATTTATTTGGCACAAAAAACCTTCAGGTCATACGTACTGTCCATTAATATCAAACTATTATTCACTTATTACAATGTATCTTATGTTCTAAATTCATAAAGGTGGTTTGTTCATACTAAAAGAACAAATAGAAATTATAAGGTCTTGTTGTAAGACCCAGAAAATACTGGTTACCGCGAGTTATGCAATGATTTGCGTTTAGTAATTGTGTGTTCAGAAATTGATGGACCTGCTTTGGTTGTTGATGTTGCAGATGAAGGAGATGAATGCAAGAACGGAAAGTACACAGCCAAATTCCTGCATGTCAGACTCAGATGACCAACACCTTCATTCTACGACAATCAAGATGGAATCTTACAGTCCAGTAAGAAAAGGCTCCAAAGAAAAGATCACCACAAGAGATATCTCACTTCTTGCAGGTACATTATTGGGCTGACATTCAGTTTTTCAGGCTATTCAGTGCGCAATATGTAGTTTGGTTCTATATCCAATAGGAGCCTTGTATGAATCGATAAATCAGAAATTGCTATATCACATTATTCCAAAATATTTTTTTAACTAAATACATGATATTATTTGATGCTCAGAGTAGTATTAAAGTTCTGGAGGAAATTGACTGGTTATGTACCCCATGTAGGAGTACCGGTGCACTTCTGTAGCTAGTTTTCTATCTTACCATATCAGTTCCTGATTATTGGGGTATCATACATCATCCTTTTTTTTCAGGAGAAGGAGACATTACAAAGAAATTAGTTGAACCTATAAAAGTTTTCTCCGAGAAGGACCTACTAAGGGAAATAGAAAAGGTAGTATCTACTTTGCAGCCACATAATGAGTGGTCGATCCGGATAACTGCAATGCAAAGAGTGGAAGGCTTAGTGCTCGGAGGTTCCTAATTGTTTCTTTTTTGTGTTGGCTAAATTTACTGTACACATTGATAAAATATTTAAATTTCTCAGTTGAAGAAGTCTTCTGAGGGCTTTTTCTATTTGACCTTTATGCCAGGTGCTGCAGACTATTCAGCCTTCCCCATGCTCCTAAAACAGCTCGTGACCCCTCTAATAACTCAGCTTCTGGATAGGAGATCAAGCGTTGTAAAACAGGTTTGGTCATTTGTGGTTTCATGTTTGCAACCTAACTTCCTTTAATCGTTTGAGGAAAGAGAATTCTACTTACATGTACGCAAATCAACAAAATTTCCATGTTGGTACCTTATTAGATTTGCGTGACCCAAAAAAAAAGACGTGATGTGTGCTTGTCAATATTCTAGTGAACAGAACATGGCATATTTCGTCCATTTTTAGGCACTTGCTGAATTGCTATTTTCTATTTTGGTTACCTGTAGGCATGCCATTTACTAAACTTCCTATCGAAAGAGCTACTACGTGATTTTGAACCATACGCAGAGCTGCTCATTCCGGTACGCTGTTCCTTTTTTTTCTCTAAGCATCCACTGTTAACAACTATCATTGTCAGCCTCATGTATCTGAATCCACAATGTTACTTAAACCCACAGGTCCTTCTTAAGAATGTCGTAATCACCATTCTTGTAATTGCTGAGTCTGCTGATAACTGTATAAAAGAGGTATACATGCTGAAGAGCTTGCTGTGGCCATTTTGATTTCTTGTTGTTTGATTATTGCTCTCTCTATGCACAGATGCTAAGGAACTGCAAGGTGGCTCGTATATTACCAAGGATTATTGAATTTGCAAAGAATGATAGAAGTGCCGTTCTTCGTGCCAGGTAAGAAGCACCAATCTGGTATAGTGATAGTACTTGACGGAAGCGTAAAACGGTTTTTCCAATTGCAGGTGTTGCGAATATGCAATACTAATGCTGGAGTACTGGGTTGATACTCCAGAAATACAGAGATCAGCTGATCTGTACGAAGACCTTATCAAATGTTGTATAGAAGATGCAACTAGCGAGGTATTTACATTCTGCCATTTGTACATCTACATCGTTGTTTTGTTTATGAGAAATGCCAGTTAGAATTTCGACTAGGATACCGGATATCACAAGGTCATTTCTTCCTCCTGTTAATTTGGAGCACATTTTAGTGTTTTTCTTAAGAAAATCATTAGATGTGGCACATAGATAATAGATTTATTAAATTATACGGTGAACTTATGAGTAGCCCGTTGCCTGTCAAGTCATATTACTATCAGTATATGCTCTACATTGAACAGAAAAGAGGAAAAAGGAAAACCTGGACCGTTACAGTTTCTTCTTAGCTGCAGATCTTCAATCACTCTATAAGAGAGAATTATTGTCTACAATTTTTGCATTTGTTCCCCTCAAAAATAAAATAGTGCATTTGTTTCTTTGACCTTTTTTTATAGTCATGGATTATGGAGGAAAGATGCCTGTAAAGAATCTATAATTCTCTGCTTCTGGTTCTCAACTTCTGATTCTGGCCTGTTGGTTTCAAGTTGTCTTCTTGGTGTACAAATCCTCTGATTTATTCAGCTCTTTTCCAATTTCAAGGTTCGGTCAAGCGCTAGGGCATGCTACAGGATGTTCTCAGGGATATGGCCTGAGCGTTCACGCCAGTTGTACTCATCTTTTGAACTGTCTAGACAGAAAGTATCTCCTCAAACTGATTCTCCCCTTAAAACATATCTTTCATTTGTAAGGAATTTATCAGACATATTTGTCTGATTGATCATCTAATATAACTTGATTTTTTTTAAAATTTGTAGATGATAAATGATGAAGATGCTGAGACACATCAAAGGCATCTGCCTCCAGTAGAAAGTGTTAAACTAAGGCAACCTCAACCTAGTTCTTGCACTCCAGCTGTAACAGACAAAGTTGTTAAGGTTGATTCTGGGACATCATTTGCTTTTGGAGACTTGCAACCATCACAGATACTATGCCTTGAGTATGATGATATGACCTCGAAATGCCAAGATCAAGGCAGTACGGATGACACTTCGGCTATTGGAAGTTCTTTTGAAGATAAGATCACACTGCGAAAGGAAGAAATTACAAACAGAGATACTGATAAATGTGATTCAGGTACTTGTCATTGAAAAACAATTCTACCATTCCCTGTAAAAGAAAACATTTGTTATTTTTGTTTGTTTAACCGGAAAGATTAGGCTCGACTGACCAATTTCTTCCATAAATTCAGACAACAGTGCAGGTTTCAATTCATCGTCTTGTGACCTACCATCTGGTACTCTCGTTGCAACAGGGGCACCTTCAGAGATGCCATTAACCGATGCAGCTGTTGTAACAATTGTTCAAGATAAGGCTGAATGCGTTCCAAATGCTGAACAGATAACTTCTCATCAAGTTCAAGGACCAGAAGATCCTTCTTTGTTGACGAGCATATCACCTGCCGTTAGCTTGAGAGGATCAGGGAACTTGCTAAAGCAAAATCCTATTGAAGTAAGCTCTGATGCCGGATCAGGTGGAAAACTAGGCCCTCAGCAGGACAGGAAGCATTGTTTTGGTACTCCTAAGAAGAGTGCTGTTTCTAAGGAGCCACATAATAGTTACACTCCTAACTTCCGGCGACCACTGTTGAGTAAGCAGATGACAAATTGGTTTTATGCCAGTACCAAAAGTGATTTAGATGAGAAGAAACTCATTTTAGGTGAAATGATCAGCAACATGGATGTGCCCTCATCTCTCACTGAGGCACTTTCTTTAGGTCTTAACCCAAGGTCAGATTGGATGATGAAGGTATATGCATTTGATTTCTTAAGACGGTGTTTGTTAGAACGTGGACCAAAAGGCATTCAGGAGGTTGCACAAAATTTTGAGAAGGTTATGAGGCTTGTTTGTCGATATCTGGATGATCCCCATCACAAAGTGGCACAGGCTGCTATCTCATCACTCGCTGAGATCATGCCGGCTTTTAAGAAACCTTTTGAACATTATCTCGACAAGACACTGCCCCATATTTTCTCTCGGTTAAATGATCCAAAGGAATCAATTAAGAAGCAGTGCTTGGCAATTTTGAAACTTGCAAGTGAACTTTATTTCATTGATTCTCTCTTACCAGCCTTACTTCGTTCACTAGATGAGCAGAAATCTCCGAAGTCAAAACTGGCAGTTCTCGAGTTTGCAAATGCCTCTTTTGTAAAATGCACAATCAATTCTGAAAGGTATTCTAGCAGCAGTTTCCTTAAGCCATGGTTTGGAAAACTTGCCCTTTTGTTCAAGGATAAAAGCAAAAAACTGAAGGAGGTTGCGGTGGTTGGTTTCTCATCAATTTATTCCCATTATGATCCTACATCAATGTTAAGTTTTTTGGTCAGCTTGTCAATGGAAGAACAGAAGCGGCTAAGACGGGCAATGAAGCAACTAATACCAACAATAGAAAGTGATTTAGAAGAGTTCTTGCAGCAAAGGAGACATAAGCAAAAGGCTTCATCTTTTGATATTTTTACTGCAAAATCACCACTTCATCCTGCATCTCAATCTGCTGAATCACCGATGCATCCTGCATATCGATCTGCTAAATCACCGCTTCACCCCACATATCAATATGCTAAATCACCGCTACATCCCACATACCAATCTGCTAAATCACCGATGCATCCAGCACATCCATCTAATTCTGTTAAGACTGATGATTGTTTCAGTTATGCACTCCAGTGTCTCCCAAATACATCTTTGGAAGTGCAGGAGTGCCATATTGAGAGGGTCCACTTTGAATCCAGTAACGAATATTACAGTCACAAAGCTGAAATGATGGATAAGTCTAGTACCATGAGACTAAGGAACGGTCTCCAGAGAAGAATTGACTTCAGTATGATATCAGATAACAGAATCCAGAATGCAAGCGGGGACAGTCAGAATATGAAGGTATTTGATAAACCAAATGCAAGTGAACTGAGCATGAATATCAGAAATGATGAAGTCACGGGGAACGACTACCAGGATCATAAGGTAAGCATTTTCCAGTTAGCTTCTCTCACTCCAAATATAACATCATAATCCTAACAACCTGACCAACCTGCAGATGTTCTGTTGGAAAACTACTTTTGCCTTTTTCTCATCTTTGCAACAGTTAGCAACAGATTTCATTTTCTATTTGCAGGAGGCAGTGAGGCAATTGGAAGAAGTTTTGGAGATGAACGGACATCGTGTTCCCACCAAGGTTAGATTAGACTGCACTTTTCTTGTTCTGTGTGGTGTGTCACCTTAATGGTAGTTTTTCAGGGTATTCGTTGCGCACTGGTTACTTTGTTGGCTGTGAGTCTGTGACCTCATCTTGAACTCATTTTCAGAATTTACACCAGATGTCTTCTTCGCTGCTTGAGATGCTTGATGATCCAGATGTGCCCACCAGAGAGCTAGCCCTTTCTCTATTGGTTGAAATTCTTGAAAAGCACGTAGGCGTTTCTGAAATTCTGTAACAGTGACTACTTGTTTCCTACATGTGCCATTATTGAATGTCATCTTCCATGAAAATGACCCGTCTTGCCTTTTCCGTCCAGAGAAAGGCAATGGAGAGCTGCTTGGAAATTCTCATAGTTAAATTACTGCATGCAACCAAAGACGCTGCCTTGAAGGTAATACACTTAATGCTTGTTTCAGCTCGCATTTGCTGATGCAACCATAAAGCTGGCCTCTGAAGCCTTTAAGTCATTGTCATTGCAGGTTGTAAATCAGGCCCATATCTGCTTGACAACTGTGGTCACACAATTTGACCCACTGAGATGCCTTGGGGTACGCTTGTTTTGCATTTTTGTTAGTGTTATATCTGTGAATACCTTCTGAACTGAATCTGGTGGAAAGGGGCCTTGAACAACTTGTTGCTTGTCTTTTCCCCCATTTCAACTGTTCTTTTACTTTGTTTCTAAGTATTATTGTCTCCTGTTGTAAATATGCAGGCCATATCTTCTCAATTAGCCTGCCAGGATGAGAAAATTCTTATTATCAGCATCAATAGTTTGAGCAAGGTAATCAGTCCACCAAGTTTACTACGTTTCTCATGTCTGCAAACCAGTTCAAAAGCTGCACTACGAGCCTCAATTTGGCATTTTATATTCATGGATAGAAACTGGTAGTCAAGTAAGATTTAGCTGCATGTGTACAGCTCATTGTCTTACTTTGACCCATGTTATGAGTTGGGTGAGGCGTACAGCTACCTTATCTTTCCCATATCGGATATTGCTAATCTTTGTTCTTCCTTATTTGCAGCTTGTGAATCGATTGTCACAGGAAAACCTCATGGCTCATTTGTCAACATTTCTTCCTGCACTTCTGGATGCTTTTGAAAACCACAGCCCATATGTCCGTAAGGTTGTTAATCCACTCCCACTTTATTCTACAGATTTCTTTTTTTTTGTTCTACAGATGTCGTCTTTAATAAGGCACTATCTTTTTGGGCACCTGTTCTTATTGTAATTCATCTCCTGGAATTTACCTGTAGCAAAAGGTCATAGGAACAATTAAGGGGTCAATTATTTAGGCCATAAAGGAGCATAATATGTAGAAGTCGCACTAACCATGAGCTTGAGCTTATAAATTTGTCAACTTGAGTCTGTTCGTTCATTGGAAGGTCCACGGAAAGAAGACCCTAACTGAACTATGCTGCCGAAACATCACATAAGAATTATGGTTAGAACCTTGAGCAACTCCCAGTAGCCTTGCTAGCACACACTGACACACTATTCAATGTGTTCATAGAACCAGAAAATTCAGTAGCATTTCTTCGGCACACGTTTGGTCTGTTCCCTTCAGTTAGCCGGGCCATATCAGTCTTTACTGAACACAGCTCAGGTCGTGGGGTAACTTTATTCGGATCCAGTCAACATAGAAGTCATGCATGTAAGCACTGAATTGGTGGACCCTGGTCGTTTCTCATGCATTCAGTGTGCATCCTGACACTACTCCCACACATAAGCATGCTTTCTTCGCATAATGACTGAATCTGAATCTGAATCTGAATCCACCTAGAGAAGAAACAAGAGACGATCATCAACTAGGACCTGCAGTAGCATTTACCTGCTTCAGCATTGTACTTGCTTCGAATGATCCGAATCATAAGTACCAAGTATTTGCTGGAGGGAGATCATACAAAAGAAAAAAAAAGAAAAAGAAAGAAGAGCTGATGCCTACCATTCCATCCAACCGCTTACCCTGTTCTGCATTTGCTTTGGCACGGCTGCCCTGCAGGCTGTGATGGTGTGCGTGGTGGACACATACCTGAAGCTGGGGACGTCGCTGCTGCCGTATCTGGAGGGCCTGGACAGCGCGCAGCTGCAGCTCGTAACCACCTACGCTAGCCGGCTGTCCCAGGCAAGATTCATTGCAGCGGACGGCTGATGCAGGCCCCGTCGTGGAGGATGTCTCGCGGCACGGGCAGGCCGGCAAGGGTACCACCACTCCACTCGCCCTCCCCCTCATAAACGCCCGTGGCCGCACCGGAAGAAGAAGGGGAAGAACACCCAATTTATGAGGATAGATTTCGGCCATAATTTCCCTGCATCCGGATGGAAATGTGCAGCGTTGTACGAGTCCTGTGGTGGAGTAATGGTTGCGTTTGGTTTTCTCCTTCCCCGTGGCTGTTGTGAATTAAAGGGGAAAATAAAGGGTGTGCAGTTCCTGGGATTGTGCTGTGCGTGAGTGAATTTTGTGAAACGAAATCTGGATGGATTCCAAGCCAGCCTCGCCAAACTGGTTGTCCAGAGTCTCCTGTGCCCGTACTGCCCTCATGGTGGCCAGCAGCTGCATGTGCACCATATCCCTCGCTGATACCATACTAGTCGCTGCTTGATCGATCAATCGGGCTGGGCTGGCTCTGCTCTGACCACCCTACACGTCCGTATGTAATCTGAATATCTGATCGCCGGCCGTAAGTTGGCAGTCCACTCTCATCACGGGCAGCACAGATGGACCATCATCTTTCATCTCATCTCAAGTTGCAGCTGCGTTCTCTATTTACACAAGAGGAGAGAGGAGCTTTCAGGTATAAAGTTATGCTATGCATGTCTTTCTGTTTTTACATAAGGCAAAAGTGGTAATTATTTGCACTGCTCTGCCAGGTCCCATCCCATGGCAATTCTATTCTTGGATTCAAATCCAAGAAGAAGCCTGCTACCACTGCTCTTGGAGGCTGCAAGTTGGAAGTCGCAGAAATGAAATGATACCCGTACACACATGGCAATTCAGCAATTGGCGAGGCAGGTATGCGTGCGTGTGGTATGAGTGATCATCGACAGCAGCGGCGGCAGGATGCATGCCCGACGGGCCACGGCTCATGAGCACGCGCACCACACGGGGCTGTCGAGGCAGAGAGGGAGCGCACGGCACACATCGAGGGTGATCAAATAAAGTTTTTTTTTACCAGCAAGCACTCACTGACCGCAGCTGTTTTCACTGTGCGTGTCCCGGGGGCGGGGGGAGGTTTTTGCTTTGGGCATCAGGCAGAGGCAGCGGCCATTGGCGGCCATGAATGCCCAGCGCAGGCGCAGTGGCGCTGCTCCCTGGCGCGCACGGACGACGGGCCGGCGCGGCGAGGGAGGCGGACGACATGCCCAGCCCTGCCCATCCGGAAACTCGCGAGAGCAGCAAGGGAAAGAAGACGCTGGTGGATTGTAATGGCGGCGCGGTGAGACGACGGAGGCACCACCGTTGAACCGGCATCAGGTAAGGGGCAGGGGAGCTTGGCGCCACCGCTCGTCTTTCCGGGACTGGATTGACTGCTGACTGGGAATAGGCCCCCGGCATGCAATGATCAGTACAAGGGGAGGTCGGTCCAGTTCAGTTAGGCTTGCGCACATGCACATGCGCGTAACGCCAAGCCGCCAGTGTCACACTGCTACTGCCATGCCGCCCACCCCACCCAAGTGCAGAAAGAAGAAACGGCACGCGAAGGACCCGGCGGCCCTCGTTCAGCACTGAGCTGAGCCACTCTCGTCTCGTGAGCAAGCTGCAACCTTTTTTTTCTGATCTGAAAAGTAAGCAAGCTGCAACGCAAGCGCACACGGGCGCGCTTGGGTTTGTGCCGGCACATGCGGATCTGCAAAGCCCATGAGTCCACTCCATCCCAGTGGATAAGCCAATAAGATTAGATAACACTACTGCTTAGTTAGAACAATGAGCAATCCGACGACCAGATGGGATGGACGGGATCGAGAAAAAGAAAACATCCCCCCGCCCGTCCCCGATTCCCCGAGCACGAGGCCGGGCGAGGCCCAAGGCCAGCGACGGCAGCAGCAGGAGCGAGCGCCGCCGGCTGAGGACGAGCTGAGCGCCTGAGCTGAGTGTGTTGGGAGAGAGAGTGTGTGCGTGTGTGCCGCGGCCCATTAATGGGGCTTCACGTGACCTGCCACGCCCCCACCTCCGCCCTCCTAACTCGCTCAGCTCAGCTCCCTCCCTTTGCTTTGCCCCTTCCTTCCGTGTGCCGGTGCGTGCGCCATTGCGACCTCGCCTCACCCTTTGCCAAGTTGACACTTGCCTCTCCTCTCCCCCATCTCCCTCTCCTCGCTCGCTAGCTGCCATTGCTGCCGCCCTCTCCGCTCCACCACATCACCAGTCGCCTCGCCACGATCTCGCGCTGCTCCCTGGTGGGGCCCCCGCTTCGTCTCCACCTCCGGTCTCCTGCTCTTGTCTGACGAGGCGGGCGTGCTCGCGACGGCCTTCGGTTCCTGACCCGGCCGACTGCCGGAATCCGGCGCTGGCTGGCCGCGGCACAAGCGCCGCGCCTCCGCCGCGGGGAGACGCGGAATAGGCGCGGGGAGTCCTAGATCCGCGCGCCTGGCAGGGTACCTCGGCCCCGCTCGCCGCATTCCTCGGCCGCACCGGCGGCGGCGGCGGGTTTCCTCGTAGCCGCGGCCAACGCAGCCGCTGCAGTGCAGGTCCGTCCTCCTGCTCCCTCCCCTCCTTTGTTTGGCTTACCTCTTCTCTCTCTCCCTTTGGCGGTGGTGGGTTTTGCCATTTTTGGGTCGGGGGCGGTGGGGAGGTGACCGTTCGTTCGTTGGCTCCGTCGCTTTCGCTCCCAAAAGCGCCGCCGCCTTTTCAGCCGATTACTCCTCCACTTTTTAAATCTCCCCGCTAATCCCATCCAGGAGTAATCGCAATCACCTCGTCCACTCTACGGACCTCCAGTGATTAATGCGCAGTTACTTCTCCTAACCTTGTCGCCTAATCCCAGCCGGCCGCATCCATGGGGACCATCGCCATCGCCAGCTTTACCTCCGCCACGCTCATTGGCCGCGACCGTCACTCTCCGTTGCCGCTGCCGCTGCCACTGCCCGTTCTTCTCCACGCCGCGCGACGCAGAGGGGGATAACGAACCACCGCGTCATCTCCTCGCGTCTCCGCCAACCCCCGATTCGGTGGTTGCCGGCTCCGTTCCGCCGACCAGGTAGCATGCGCATCGGCTGGCGCCGCGCCGCCCGTCCCAATCACGCCATTTCTGCCGCTGGTCTCTCTCTCTCAGTAATTTATTCGTTTCACCGCTGGGTCTTCTTTGATGAATGAAGATTCGGTCGGGTCTTTTTCCTGCGCCCGTCCGTTCGGGCAAGAAAGGCCGGTGCCTTTCTTCTGCGCCGCGCACCTCCTGCCGTCGCAGCTTCCTTGGCGCGTTTGCGGGAGAGGGAATGCGAGCTGGCTTTCGTGCCGCGCGCTTTCCTTTTCGTGTGGATTTTCTGGGTTGGACTCGCACCGCATGCCTCTGCGACACAACCTCGATTTGGGTAGGAAATCGCCCCACCTTTCGCCGCGTGGTTGCGACATTCGCAAGCTTCTTCCCGGTTTTCGCTGCATTTGCGTGCCAGTTCATACTAAAGCAAGTAGGCAGGAAATTGCCCGAGCTACTGCATCGAAGGTTTTTGTTTTCCTTGCAGCCAAGCGAGAGGAGCAACAGCTTTTCGCGCGGCGCATTTTTTTTCTTCTCTTTTTATCTCCGTTCGTCTCTTGCGGGCTGCTCCTGTGGCCTTTTTCGGGGCCAGAATGTGATGATGAGTTCTTGTGGCATCGATCTGTTCTCTCATCATAGTTCCCCATTGTCCTCTGCGCATTGTTCTCCTCGGAGGCGAGGTGGGGGATCGCGTTTCACGTGTTGATTCCTCGCTCCCCCACTGCCTCCTCGTCGGATTTCGTGATGTGGAGGGAGCTTTTTGGACGCAGTTGTTTTTTGTTCCGTTCTTGCGCGCTTGTCCTATACGGTTCCTCTCTCTCCTCTGTCTTTAAAAGTTCTAAACTTTGAAACCTCTGCTAGTAAGTATGATGCTGGTATGATTACGGCATCTGATTGTGTTGTAGCTCTGAGTTGCAGGAGGACGGTGTGAATGAAAGGGGTTCAGGATAGGAGGCACAAAACGAAGCAGGACCTCCAGGTTCTCGCCCCGTTCCCGGGATGCCTGGGGAGGATGATCAACATGTTCGACCTCAGCAATGGTGTGGTTGCGACCAAGATGCTCACGGAGAAGGCATATAGAGATGGTATATATTTCTCTTACCCTTTTCTTCTGTTCCCTGGGATGGGTCTCTGCTTCAGTGTACTGTGTACGCAAGGTTGTGCTGCCCAGAATCTCTGATGCAGTGTAGCATACGTTTGCAGTTTCTCCTGCGGGGAGAGACCGGAGCAACACTTTCAAGATGGCAATTAACCCCCCAGCTCAGACTGAAGATAAACAAGTATGTCGATAGTTTTCTTTCTTCATCGAGTGAAAGTAAAAATTGGAGTAAACTGAAGTTACACAATTTGTTTGTTCTCTAATTTACCTGCAGAGAGATAGTCAGGCAAGAAGGAGTTCCCCTACTAAAAGATCTGGCGGGACACCCGTTAAGATGCTCATGGAACAGGACATGTGGAAAGAAGGGGTGCCTGATGAGGAGCCACTGAATGTTGTTGCGCGATTAATGGGTCTACATGATGCTCCGGTTCAGCAATCTAATTTTGTATTGGGAAGCCAATTGGATAAGGAATATCAGTCTGGCGGATTTGAAGAGAACTACCGGAATATCAAGGCGAAGAAGGAAAGCAAATGCCATCAAAATCGAAAGGCAGGACCACGCCATCAGCATCCATGGAGTGGTTTTGGTGATCAACCTTCAAGAATCAATAGCAGCCAGAGCAGGCTCCAAAGAAATGAGCCTTGCTGTGAGAACAAAATGTCACTTGTTCGTGAAAAGTTTGCTGAAGCTAAGCGTCTAGCCACAGATGAGAAGCTTCTTCATTCAAAGGAGTTCCAAGATGCACTGCAGTTTTTAAGCTCAAATAGAGACCTATTCTTGGAGTTCCTTGATGAGCCAAATCCACTGTTATCAAGCAACCGCTATGAGTTCCAACCTGCTGCACCACCTTCTGAAGTAAAGCAGATAACCATACTGAAGCCATCGGAACCAACAAAGAGAAGAGGCAGTGTTCTTGTGGGGAGACAACTATTTTCAGATGGAGATGAAAGTGAATGTAACAGGTACAGGCGTCATCAGAGCTTAGATGTTTCCCCAGCAAACTCAAATTTGTCTGAGCCAACAAAAATTGTAGTACTAAAGCCAGGGCTCGCAAATTCTCATGATGCCAGGATTGTAAGATCTCCATTATCATCTGCAGAAGAAAGTGAAGATGATAGTATGATGACAGTTGATGAAACAGTATCCTCAAGAAGGTTGGCAAAGGAGATCACTTGGCAGATGAGGATGCGTCTCAAAGACAAGCAAGACGAAGAAAGCATGCTATCATGTGAATATCCTGATTTTTATATCGGAGATGACTCTTTCAGTAAATCGGAAGTTGAGATTGCAAAAGAAATGTCTGGTGAAACAAGTGAGGATTTGGAGTTTGGCACTCCGACGTCTGGCCGTTCTTGGGATTTTCTGAGCAGGAGTGGAAGTCCTTACTCTGCATCATGCTCTAGTCAGACATCCCATAGACGGGAACCGTCAGTAGTTAGGGAAGGGAAGAAGAAGATTTTAGAGAGATGGTCTATGGTATCATCAACAGTCAGTAGTGAGGAAGAAATGGAAGGTCGTAGAAGTACGGGCACACTGGGTGACATGCTCACAATTCCAAAAGTCAAGGTCCAGGAAGAAATTGAGGGTGAAACACTGGAGAGCCAAGCATCTGAGCTGGAAGCTGAAGAGCCTTTCTCATGTTTGCCAAGGTCTCGATCTCTTCCAGTTTCTTTGTCAGGCATTGAGTCAAATTGTGTAGCCTCTGGCACTCAGGTAGCTCAAAAGGAAAGAATCAGGAAGTCATCCTCATTTAGGGAAAAATTTTCTAGCCTGTTCTCTAAAAATAAGAAATCAACTCGGGAGAAGGTAGATCCACCTGCCAGCAATAGACTCCAGCATGGAGGTGCTGTGACTAATGGTGATGTGAGGGAAGGCTGGAACCATCTTGTGCTAGACAATTGTCAGAAACAAAATATTTGCCTTAACACAGATGAGAAGAACACTATGCAAGGACTAGTGACTAGTTCTTGTCATACCAACGGTACAGCTAACATCCCTTCCAAGGTAATTAAAAATTTATCTTATCAAAGCTGGTGCTCATAGATTTTGTGCAACTACTTGTTTAGCATGGAGAAGTTCAAAATATGAATAGTTAGCTTTACTTTTTCAGGATATTTCTTCTATGTCAAGTCTTAGCGCCCGAGGAATCATTGGTGACCCTCAGGACCAACCAAGTCCTGTATCTGTACTAGACGGACCATTTATATCTGATAACAATAGGAGGCTACTGTACTCATCTGAAAATTTCATCGCTTCATCCCCACGTAAGCCTGGAAACCCATTTCATCAAACTTTTACCAGATGAAACTTTTGTCATCCATATGCAATGACATTTCTATATGTATGTGCAGAAGCTTTGTCGAGGTCTCCCCTTATTGGATCGTTTTCACGGTCCCTATCATGGGAGGATCCGCCGCTGGAAGTCATGTCGCCAAATTCTTTGAGACTCTCAAGGCTTTTCTCAAAGGCTGATGAAGATCTGGATTCGCTGACGTTTATCCAAAAGCTTGTCCACTCTTGTAGCATGGATAGAGAAGGCTGCTTATTAGCTGAACCTTTGGACCCAAAATTGCTTGAGAAATTTTCAGATTACCAAGAGGAGGGAGTTAAGTTGGGGACAAAGCGGTCAAAACAGAGGCTTCTTTTTGACGCTGTAAATGAAGCACTCACTGAGCTTGCTTCGATGGCAGAACTGGCTGCATACCCTTGGGGTAGATCTTGCTCTTTGGAGCAAAGGGATTGCAAGAATGGTTCCAGTAATTCAGCGGCTGAGGAAATTTGGCGAGTCATAAGAAACTGGTCGATACTCGAGAAGTATCCTCCGGGCGAAGCTATCGAAAGAAATATATTGCTGGAGATGATACTTAAGAGGGAGGTGGCAGAGGCGGCCAGTGCTGACACGACTCGATTAGAGATATTTGAGCTCAACGCAACAGTTTGCGCAATGGTTTTGGAGGACCTGGTTGAGGAGACACTTTTAGATCTGACTAACAACTAGTGAGTTACCTCTGTGCCCTCTAACTAATAATTTTACCTCTGCTCCCTAGTGTTGGTGTTCAAGTGATACTTGCTGCTGTAACACTGCTCCATTTGTTGTTCGCGTTACTTGCGGAAATGTGATGCCATGTGCCTTTGCCTTGTTTGCGTTTCTCTTTATCTCTTCTCCTCTGATATTTGCCTTCTCTTGTAATTAGTCAATAACTTTTCATTTTTCGGCAATAAAATTATGCCCATTGTGTGTCTATAACTGTTTCACATACAACAGAGAGACAAAAAACAATGAGTTGCATGGCTCCACTAGGTTGTTGATGTTGCCTGTAGTTGAGATTGTCTCATCCAAAGATGGAGAAAAGGAAAGGAGGGTAGACACAAGAGAAAATAGTAGTGCACTGTCTCCTTTGTGTGTGCGTGCGTGCCGGGGGGGGGGGGGGGGGGGGGGACCTATTCTTGGACCAATAATCAGTTGAATTTCATGATCTGATGCAAAAGACATGAAACCATGCACATGCATGGCATCTTGGAGGCTGTCCTGTCCACACAACTCACAAGGCAGCAAGATGATCTTGTTAGGATGCATATCAACTGCCATTTGTTTATTCATTTGCTTGATTTGAGGACCCCTTTTGCTTAGTTTAATCCAATCTTAGAGCCTATGGCACTAGCCTGAAACTTAGTACACGTTTAGCAGTAAGACAAATGCTGCCTGCCCATTGGCATGATTTGGTGGAGGAATCAGACAGACAAACTACCTTGTCATGGCCTCGAGATTAGCGCATTTTCTGGGGTTTTGCACATAAACAAAAGCTACCAAGAGATTCTGTTGATGCTGAATATCAAAGTTACAAGTGGGGAAGAGCAGTTTTGAGGTGAATCTGAAAGGACGGCGTCAAACATGGAGCCGTGGCCTGGTGCCTCGTGCCATTCCATTCCACCAGTTCAACAATTTGACCCCCGAGCCATATACTTACTGTTGCTGTAACTTTAAGGAAGGAGATGTGCTGCCTCGGATTGGGTTTTCTGGCTGCGTGTCGGCTTGTCACTGCCATGTGGGGGCTACAGTAGCTCCATGTGGGCGTGCACGGGGGCCCACATGCCAGGCAGATGAGATGGCTGATAGATACCGGGGGCGGGTCTGCTACAGGTGACTGGGGACCTGGAGGAGGGCAAAGCCGCCAGCCAACAGGCCAGAGCCAAAGCTGGCCAGGTCTGCTGCTGGCTTAGCCCTGTTTATCTTTTCAGGTCCAGCATGTGAATTTATCTGGGGCATCAGCAGTGAAAGTTGGCCATCCTCCCGAGCCCTGGTGGCTTTGGCTGGCCTGGCCCCAAGCAGTCGCCCTCAGTTGCTCCCTACAGGAACAGCCCTTCTTTGTTTGTTTTCTAGGGCGAGCTGTGACTGTTGTTACATTGTCCTGTCTCTGCAGTAACAATTTATTAGTGGTGGCTGCATTGCACGGGAGCGGCTGTAGTTGCAGGGTGGGTAATTGGTAAAGAAATGCAGTGCTGTGCCTGTGACTCTCTCTGTCTGCTTCAGGATGCAATATAATCAGGCCTGTGCCTTTTCGCTTGCCAGTATCAACTTTTTCTGGTGCCTCTGTGTGAACAATAGCAGCTAAAGCATATTCGCAGACAAAAAAAAAAGAGAAAAATGATGATCAAGATAATAGTTGTGTGATAGCAAGCAAGAGGTGGTGTGAAGCTATGAACAGTGGAGTGGTTGCGGGTGCTGGGAGATGCGTGATCTTGCTATGCGTTCCTATCGTTCGCAGTGTCTCTTGCCCATGCCATTCGCTGGGTTCGGCGAGCAAGCAAGCAGGGAATGCGTGACGGACGATGAGGAGAAGAATAAACGCGGCTGCAGGAGAGGAGGTTGTGCTTGAAATCTGCCATTCCTTATTTCAAAAAACAAAAAGTGTCCGTTCCCTTGAGCCGCTGGTGCCAAAATTGTTGTAGGTTTTGGGATGGATATTAATGATGGAAGCCTCGTGCATGGCCCGAGCTGCTTGTTGATGGGTGGGGTAGGTATTTGCAGCTGGTTGCTGGTTGGTTCTTTCTTTCTTCAGATTGCAGTGTACAGTGATTTGCAAGTGTGAAGAAATTAAACAGGGCATGCATCATGCATGGCAGCCGCAGCGCCGTTGGGACTGGGAGGGGAGGCGGCCCTCATTTATTGGGGCTGGCCTGGCCTGCCACAACGGTCACTGGCTTGGACAGGCCCTCATCATCCGAAAAGGAAGGGAAAGGGCGGTGCAACCCCCCGCTGAAATTTGGTTCGGTGATGGTGGAGGAGAGGTAATCACCGCACGTGCATGCATGCTAGTTATTAGCCTGCTGGTAGTAACAGTCATTTTTCTATCATTCCTGGCGATGCGATGCAAAGCTTCCCGCCTGCGCTCTGTGAGCATCTGTACGTATCTACATGGCATCATGCACGTAGCTGCACGTATGAGTAGTAGTAAGTAGTTTACAGCTAGCTAAATATGTACATGTGTGCATCTCGTGAGCGTCGTCGATATCTACAACGGAAGTCGAAAGGTATAGTAGCTGCAGTAGTAGTACAAGCAAGTACATGCATGTATGTATGTATGTATGTATGTATGTGATCTAGCTATATCTTACTGGCCGCTGCCAAAGGTACGGTTAATAAGAAAGGGGCTTTGAAATAAAGTCTCGCCACCTGCAGATAGACTGGGACTAAACTAGTAGCGCAGCTTAATTAGCACCCAGACATGTACGAGGTCGCGTGCAGCTGCTGCTGCTACCAGCTTAATTCAAAGCTAGCTAGTCGTCGCCCAAACCAAACCCCAAGCACGCACGCATGCCACCAGTAGTAGTGACCGATCGACCAGCCAATCACCTGCTACAAACGCCAACACGTACCAAACTGGCAATCCATCCACCTACCTTTCTCGCCTAGCTAGTTTCCCACGCATGCGTGTCTCTCTCCATCTGCTATTATCTACTCCCTCCGTCCCCTTTTAATTGTCGCTAGGGAAGCTTGACTTTGACTGTGAGGGAGTATACCGGGACAGAGGGAGTAGCACAGATATATGATCTCAGCTCAACTCCCAGCTGGTACGGTACGGTGGAGGTCCAATTCCACAAATCATATATTTATATAGGGTGATCGATATATATGCCGGTAATTAAGAGAGGATGATGATGGCTGATTCTGCTTGTGATCGATGCATGCTTTCTGTGTATATATCACGCGAAAAAAAAAAACATGTCACGTGAGATGAGTAAATGAACGACGACAGGGTGTGTGCGTGCATGTAAACAATCGTTCATTCATGCATGCATGCGTTAGTTGTAGTGTACCCACGCCCAGCGTTAGTTGTTGCGTTGAGCCCACTGTGGTACTCCTGGTAGTAGTAGCACGGCCAGCTACACTCCAATGCAAGGACTAGTCGTCCCCCACACCGGCAGACACGGAGACACATGCATACGGAGCAACGACTTCGCTGTCCCGTCGTCGTATCACAGTCACAGATCTATCTCAGGTCCAATTCTAATAAGTGCCAACGTAAAAGCTACTAGACTAAATGTGTTACTTTGTGTCAGCACGCAAGAGCAACAAGCTTCAACTTCAAACACTAGTGTAGTGCAGCACACAAGTGATGACGAATAGAAAGAAACAAAAGCCCGCAGAGCCTCCTCGTGGTCAAGTTCTTCTTTATATACGAGGATACGCTTAAAGTTCACCAGTTGTACTTATTATTAGAAGCTGGAAGGCGTCTGTTAGACTCTCGGATGCATAGGTCTGCATTATTTATAGGTTGGCCGAAAGAGGAAAAAAAAACAGGACAAAAAGAGATGCACTTTACCTTGTCAGTTCAGGTAGCTCCATTCCTAATTATATTGGTGGTCTTGGCCTGCTCTTATTCAACAATGTCTACCTCATGGTGCAACCGTCCAATGAATCACACATATATTATTAGCCGCAATCTTAGAGCACCAAGCAAGCGGACAGATCGATGGATGGTCTCAACTTTCAATAATGCAGGCACAAACACTTGGGCTACTGTAGGGACTCCGTGCATCTACAAACGAGCAAAGGTAACCACATCAGTACACTATTATACGCCCCAATTACCTTCTGCTAAACATACGGCAGGACCACACACCACGGCTCATACCAAACCTTATTCACGAGCCGATTGCTACTACTTGCTTCTATACACAAGCAAGCAAGCTACTTGCATCTCGATCGGTACACAGCAATGCAACATGGAGTGGTAATAATACACCAACTGATCGAGCTCATAATTTAAGAAGGCTCTTAGTGCATACTATCTGCCAAAATGAGCACTGTTTCCTTCCACAATTTTTCGTAACATGCACGGCCCTGATCGAACCCAAGACAGCATGGCAGAGTGGTGGTAGTATCGTGCTTTAAATATTGCTAGGTATTCTCGAATATGTAGGAGAGCTACGTATCTTTATATTATAAAGAAGAAGGTTAGGACTATTCTTTAGAGAGATGCTGCATGCAAGCCTGCGATTTAGTAATTAGGTGATACCCAGCAACATGGCAGATTATCCTAAGCAGCCACATGAACTGATTTGCATAGTTAAGTAATGTAACTATCTTTATTAAATACTCCAACTGCCTGGTCTATCAGATAGGATGGAATCCTTTCCGCCTATTTGGGCCATTTTTATTAATAATGCACTATAAAAAAAAACTCAGCACTGGTAGAAACGAATCAATACGAAGAAGCTGACTGCAGGTCTCTGACAGGAGATCAGGGATATATACTAGTATTGTCAAATTTCGGTTAGAATTATGGCATGCATTTACGCATATAAAACTTGTGAGCTGATACTGGGTTTAATAATTATTTGTCATGCCTATCCGAGACATGCTAATTAATTGCCTGTACCTCACAGGCGATGAGGTCCTGGATCTTGATTAATTGTCCTGGGTCATCAAGATAGCCTGGGCGAGAGGATCTGGATGCAGATCAGGTGATGACATAAATCTGCAGTAACCTATATATGCTTATTAGTAGCTATGCCTACTTAAGCTATGGTTCTATGGATACATATAGGTACATTTGATGGGCTGAAAATCTACATGAACGTATTGATAGCAGGCTGCCATGCATTCTGAACTGACTCTATCTGCATCTGCTGTTCTGCATATGAAGCGAGACGTGTCAAATTTGCTAGCTGCTAAAGTAATGTTCCAAAGCTATAAATGGTATCGACAAATGGATAGATACATACACTCGCCGGCATAAACTTCATAGGCCACTGACCAACAACAGTTAGCAGCAAAGTCCAGTCGATGCATACAAAGTTGTAAAAGGGATTTATGCCGACACACAACAGGCTGAATAAATCCAGGTCCCATGGGAGACTTGCTGTTGGATTTAAAGTACACCCAAGTGACCAACCACCCCCTGGCTGAATCGGCGGGTACCAGATTCACGGGCGGAACCATCGCAGCATCAGAGATTAATAATAACTCGCTTGCGATCTCTGAATAGTATAAACCCCAATGGTCATTAGGGAACCCCACAGCGCACATGTGAACACAGCATCCCCGCGTACTGAACCGTATGGCCGGTTGCTGTTAACATGAATCAATTCAGACATGCTTCCGACCAACAACCGATTCACTGACCAAGCAGGCAGCTAGGCCTCGCACCAACCAAAAACAGGGAGATCACGAACCAACCAGATCGCAAATGCATAGGTGTATTTACCGGGATGCAGTCAAGTCCTGCGCAGTAGTCTAAACAACCATTGAAAGGAACGGATAGGAAGAGAAGGCATGGGATACCGGAGCCGGAGAGTGGGGAGAGGCAGCGCCGCCATGGCCGGAGCCGCCAAGAGGGAGACGACGACGAGGAGGAGCCAAGAGGGAGGCGGCCGGTTTAGCATACTCGGCCCATTACCGGCCCAGTCAGAAGAAGATGTGGCTGTGCGGCGCATGCAGTACTTGGGTTAGGATGGGCCGAGCGAGAGAGGGGATGACTGGGCCGACGGCTGAGACGGACTGGTGTGGCTTCCTTTCCACCAACCGACACCACCGCTGCTCACCTCCCTGCCGCTCTTTCCGCTACTCCAGTAGCCCCGCACGCCGCCGCGAGACGTCGCCGGAGAAGAACCCGCCGCCGCCACCGCGAGACGTCGCGGGACAGTACCCTTAGGTACGCAGTTCATCGCCTTTCTGACCTCTCAGTCTTAATCCTCACCTCCTCCGTGGCCCGATCTCACGATCAACAAGGATCAGATCCATTTCAGATTCACTGTCTAGGGTTGTCCTCGCCGTCCTGTTTCCCGGATCCCGAGTGCCTGATATCCTTTCAATTTGTTGCGTCCTAGGATGGCGACCCTGAGGAACTTGAAGATCAAGACGTCGACGTGCAAGAGGATCGTCAAGGAGCTGCGCTCGTACGAGAAGGAGGTGGAGAAGGAGGCGGCAAAGACCGCCGACATGAAGGAGAAGGGCGCCGATCCCTACGATCTCAAGCAGCAGGTGACAATGCTCAAAGTTTTCTTCCTTTCTTGACGAAGTTATTAACCTCCCTACGACCCTGCAGTGCCGACGTTAACTTGAGATTATAAAATGTTGTGCTCTTTGTTCACTAAAATCATAAAATGTTTCGATATTGAAGACATACAATACTGGTTACTGGTTGTAACCTAATATGTTCACAACGTTTACTGTAGTTGCAGTATCATTGTTCGCTGGTTTTTGAATGAGCATCTAGTTTGCTTGCTTGTGATTGCTATGCGATAATTGGTTCAGTTTAGCCTTGGGAAAATAGGAAGAAGGTTCATTAGTCAGAATTTTTGTGTCTTTCCAGTAAGAGGAAATATTTTTTTTTATTATAATGAAGTGTTTCTGAAAATTATATTTTGATCAAAGTATATGAGAATCTGTTCCCTTTGAGGCTGTAAGGATAGGAGGATTAATTTGACTGTTGACTGATGCATTGCTTTTTTTTTCTTTGTTCTTGGACGGGAGAAGATTCATTGAGATTACATTTCATCCTAGTTTATCTTTTCGTGGCCTAGAATTAAAATATTGCATTAAACGGATTTTTGATTTCTAAACTGCATTGCATTTGTCAGGCCACATGAAGCGGCTGAAGTGTTTTTCCCCATTTCCATGTAATTGAGGTTGTGAAAGGTCATGTTGAAATTGTCTGATGGTCTAAGGAAATCATTGAATTTCGAACTTCACCTCTGCAGGAGAATGTTTTAGCCGAGTCAAGGATGATGGTCCCAGACTGCCACAAGCGACTTGAAACTGCACTGGCAGACTTGAAAGCAACGCTGGTACTCTAAAAAATATCCATATCTAGATCCAGAAATTGCGCAGCTTGGTCCGTCTATTGCAACAATTGTTTCATTGCAGGCTGAACTGAAGGAGTCAAATGATCAAGGTGCTGAGATCGGAGAAGCTGAGAGTACAATCGCAGAGGTCGAAACTGTGGTCAAGCCAACAGAAGAATGAATTCTGAACTCCCAATTGCTGAACTACTACCAAGCATCCTCATTGCTCTTGTTGAGACCTTGTGAGCTCGTTAGTAAGATGTGTTTGATGTAAACTCATGTACCAGTATCTTGACTTGGAAATTCTACGATTGGGCATGGAATTGTGTTTGCTGCTCTGCTTATACGTGGGATGGCCCAGGAGAGCACCTTCTTTTGACCGAACAGCAAGGGGGAGGCCCTGCTGAGATTTTTATATTTATATAAAAATATAAAATGGCAATGAAAGATTATGTACAAGTACATGGTCGGAAATTACTGGGCCAATTTTCTGGAAGCACCTGAACTGATGGTGTTACCATTGAACAAGTAGGGCAATGTCTTTGAACGATCTCTTCCTTTATACTAGACGAGAAAGTGTTCCAGGATGAAAGATGATACTGTTACGGTGGCATCAAGTGGTCCAGCTTGCCAGGATGATGGATGACACCCTCTCTGAAGATGGTGGAACCAAATCTGCAAATAGCACAATGTTTCCTCCATATACGCTGGCAAAGAACACGATAGTGGTCATCTAAGACGCGCTTGGCAAAGAACAGTAGTCATCTAAGACCGTTTTCATCAGAATGTTCCTCACCTCAGCAAGGTCTCTACATCCATTTGAAGAGTAAATCTTGTATGTAAGAAAAAAAAAGGTGAAATATAGGGTACGCACAACCATGCGCATGACACGCAGCACGGCAGCGGAGTCAGAATTGTCGGCTAAACTTTGGTTAATTTGCATAGATATAAATTATATACATCGCACTGCTGTACAATTTTCTATCATTATGCGTGTGTTGTTCGGGTAGGTAGGTGTACCTAACTGTAGTTTGCTGTTAGAAAGAAAAAAGAACCAAAACTTTACAAAAACGCCTCTCTGATCAACCGTGCAAATACTCGTGATGACAACCGGCTCAAGACATCCGGTAGGATCTTCGATGAGATGCCCGGCAACACAGGAAGAAGTTCTCGGACTACAGACACCATGTTTACGTCCTGCCAACAACGAAATGATATCAGAAACCTTCAACATCCATTCTTTGTTGATACACAAAAATAAAAGGCAGCTTAGGACGCATACCCCGTTCATGGTTGTAGTTGCAGTCCCAGATGTTAGGAACTTCACAACCTTCTCGACATTGTTCAAGATGACTCTGTCTTCCTCTGTAATTGTTGGAAGCAACGCTCTGGCCCTAACAGGAACCATGCTAAAAACAGGGGTTGCGTTCCCTACCCCGAAAGATGCAGCAATCTGTATTAATTGCTCCCTTGAAACTGCATCAATGGCTTTGACAATCTGCAAGGAACAGAATAAGAAGGTTTTATATGTTAGAAGTTCTTCTAAGCACATCTCTCCATATCTAGTAAATTAATGTGCCAAGTACAAGTCCTGGTTCTTGCTGTTGTAACTTTCAACACGAGAGCTCACCTCATCAAGAATGAACTCCCGAAAGAAGTTCCCCCTCTCAGACAGTAGAAAAGCAAGAGCTGCACGGGCTTTAACTGGCTGCTCAGGCTGGGCTATGGCCATTGGAAATACAGGAACCAAACTGGTGCTAGGTTGAGCTCCTATATCAGCCAGCTCGGCCATGTTTCCCTTCAAGTTCTCCCCACCGCCGCTCTTTGCTGCACGAATAAAATTCTCGAAGGCTTGCATAACATCAATGAACCTTTCTGCGTCGAAAACACCAGTTTTGCCATATATTGTGTAACGCAAGGCACTCCTTAGCCGAGGTGATTCATCTGTTAGTAGCCTCTGATATTATCAAATAAAACCACATATTAGTAATACAAAACCTTAAAATCAAACTCCCATTAGAACATCTATGTGCATCCTTTTTGTGTTTCTTTGGTAGAAAATGAGGAAAATTTTAGTTGCGATTGCAATAGTGTCCACTCATAGACTATAGAGTAGAAACATATGGGGAGGATGTGCAGGTTGAATGCTGACCTGTGCAATATATGGGTATGCTTCATCCACAATGGCAAATTCAGGATCTCCCACCAAAGCTATACCTTCTAGTACTCCAATTGCTCTAATAATCAAAGCAAAGTACGGAGGTATCCTGAATGGATAATCAAAAGTTATCTGTGCTAGATCCGCTGCTAATTCTTGAAAGTTAATATTCTTGGCACCGCCTCCTTCAAGTGCCTGATCAAAAACCTTGGCCAGTACAGGCAAGATTGGATCCAAGTTAACTCCCTCAGGGATGAAACCAAGCTTCACAAAGTCCTTAACAATTGCATCATAATCACGATGAATAAGGTGAGCAATTGCTTCGATCATTCCATACTTCTGATCATCTGTCAGTTTTGTTACAAGCCCTACAAAGAAAAAGGATACAATTTTTATTGGATGTTCATGAGTACAAAAATTGGAATGAGAAACATAGCAAAAGTAGGCTGATAGAAAAGCTAATGACACAATTAATTATTTTTAAAATTCAGTTGGCAATACAGACAGGCTATTAAATGGTACTGAAAAGGAGGATTGCACTTGTCATGCTTTAATCTAGTGTGTGCGGCAGTAGTTAGCAATGTATAGTTACAGAAACTGCCAGAATGCACGCAATTGTACGAATTTTATTAAAGGCAATTGTACGAATTGTAGTTAGCAATGCATAGCCATCTGCACCACAGATTAGGTAAATATATGGAGCATTTGTTACAATTTTATTAAAGCAAAGCAAAATAATGTAGCTTTTTTTAGTGGCAAAATAACATAGTTGAACGCGAGAGTCATCTATGGATTTTCAAACAAGTTGACTAACCAAAATCAAGAATGGCCAGCTTTCCATCAGGTGTTCTAATCATATTGCCTGGATGTGGATCAGCGTGGAAGAATCCGGTATCAAGCAACTGCAAATATAAAAAAATATAACATGAAAAGTGACTCGAGCAAAGAATGTGATTGACAAACTAACCTGGGAATAGTATGAATAAGATGTACATAAAATGATTGACAAACTAACCTGTTTCAGATAGCATATGACACCAACACTGACCAATGATCCAACATCATCCTCTGTACTTTGTGACAGCTTCTCTCCCTCTATCCATTGTGTGGTAAGAACTTTTCTAGATGTGTATTTATGGTATGTCTTTGGTACAACAACCTGGAAGATTATTAATAAATTGTAAATCCATAAGTGAACAGATTGACAGGGAAATTAACATGTGCATGCTGTATTCAGTAACACCATAAAGTCATAAAACATATTGTTAGTTTGTTACACGACACGCTCCTACAAGGCAAATACAAAGCAGTTACCTGTGGCAGATCTTCTTTCATCATTTCAGCAAAGTAGGTGCCATTTCCCCCTTCATTTACATAATCAAGTTCTTCAAAAAATCGAGCAGCCCACTCATCTACCAGGCCAACAACATCAACGGAGACCTGACAGTATTCAGCAGTGTTTCAGTTAAAATTAACAAAGGTAATATCTCCATATTTTTTTTAAATTAGATGAAAATCTATACCTGTGGGAATCTCCTGAGTACCAAACCCAAGTTTCTAATGATGAATAAATCAATGGTGACAGTCTCAAGTACAAATGGTCTCTGCACTTTGACGGCTACTAGTTCTCCAGTTTCTTTCAAGCGGCCTTTATATACCTGTCCCAAAGACGCTGCAATACAATGCATAAGACAAGTTTAGTCCAGGAACAGCGCTTAGTGCAGCAGACAGAGAATACATAGTTTTCTTTAGTATAATTACCTGCAGCAATTGGGGAGGGGGATAACTCAGAGTAGATTGCTTGCCAAGGCTGACCAAGCTCTTCTTCCAGAAGAGCCATTGCTAAATCATCTGGGAATGAAGGAACCTTGACATAGAAGTAGAAATCCCAATCAGCAAATAGGTATGAGTTACATGTCATAGGCTCATAGCAAAGGAAACATAATGAACTTAAAGATAGCAATGTTTACCTTATCACATAATTTTTGCAACTCAGTCATCGCTGCAGGGGACAGAATATCTGGCCGTATGCTTAGCGCTTGCCCAAGCTTGATGTAAGCAGGACCCAGAGATGTTACAATTTCCCTCAGTTCAATAGCGCGAGCTACTTCATTCTATGGATGAGCATTTGACAGCAATGGAAGAGTATATAGTGATTAGCAAATGCATTTACATGGTTTTGGGGAAGGTGACGCAGCTGCAGGAATATGATACCAACCTCCTTGAGTTTCTTGTTAATAAGATCGGATATGAGAGAAGAGATGAAACCACCAGCAACAGACAGTAATTGCACAACACGAGTGGCGACAGCCCTTGGACGCTTTCCCCAGTATGCTGAAATGATTTCAGGACTATAAACAAGAGGCAGACCCTCATTGTTATCCGCAGATTCTACCTTGAACCAAGAAAAACAACAGAATCAATAACAACCTACTGTATATTAACGGTCTGCTGGAAGCGATTGTGCTTTTATCGTGAAAAAACATTTGTTCTGTTGGAAATGTTTCTGTTGTGTAGTTGGGTAAAGATGAGAGCACGCTGTGTGAGAGGTTAACGGAAGTGCAGGGATCAAGGGGGTTGCGGTTTGGACCTCAACGAGGCGAAGGCGGACATTGTCGTCAGCGAACTGCTCGTCGCGGAGGTTCTGGCCGCGGAGGCCACGCATGAGCGTGGCGAGCTGCTCGTCCTCCTCCATCTGCTTGCGGACGCGCTGGATCTCCTTGGACACTCCTCTGAACCTCTGCGCCATCCACAGGCAAGCAAACCATATCAGCAAGGTCACAGCGACAGTGAAGGGGAAAAGGAACAACGTTGGAGTGGCTTGAACTTACGGTGTTGGAGAGATCATTACGGCTCCTGGGCCTCGGGCGTGAGGAGGAGGAGGTGGACGGCTTCGGCTCCGTGGCGACGGCGCGGACGCGGGGGAGCTGCTGTCCTCGGCGGCGGCGGCGACCGGGGAGCGCCGGTAGGTGCGCGACGCGCCCGAAGCCGCCGCAGTGCAGGAGATGCGGCGGCGCCGCCGCGGCCTCCATGCTCAGCTGCGCGAATGAAGGCCCCGAGGACTTGGCCGCAGCTGGAACCCGCAGCCGCGTCTCTCGTGGGTTGTGAAGCGAAGCCGGGCAGCCGGCGTAGGACGCGTGGGGAAGGAAAGGCGGGGGGTGCAAGAAGGTTAACTAAACCGAGTGAACAAGTGCGAAGTGGTGGTTGGGGAAGAAGAAGAATTGGGGCCGGTCGGTCAATGGGTGGTGGGAGCGGAGGCAGCAGGCACCCAGCGAGCGCCGGGGAGTGAGGCAGCTGGCTCGCGCGCGGCCACGAGGCCGAGGCGCCCGTGCTTGTGGTTGGTGCTCGCGCTCCCGCCGCATGAGGCCCGCGTTCCCGGGGAGTCCGGGAGCGCATGGGCGGCGCCGAGGCGGACACCGCGGCCGGCCGGCCGCGCCGGACAAAGATCGCGTGGACCTGTCGACGACGATGACCCCACCGTAAGAGCGTGGGGATCAGGGAGGGGGTGTGCGAGTGAGTGGGCTCACACTTGCGATGTGTCCGCGACCCATTCGAACGTTCAGAATTGCAGCGAATTATCTCCAACCACAAGCTACCAGCTGCCTGTTGATCGATGGCATTCGCCGAGTGAACGGGTGACCGGCAATTCAACGACAGATGACGATAGCTGCAGGATCAAACAGGGTTACTCGTTTGAACCGCTTTTTTTTTGTTCTTATTGATGCGTGGTTGGAATTGTTTCAGATGAAAACAGTTCAAATCTGTCAAGTTTGATTTCTCACAAGGATAGAATGTGGACCATTTTCTTGCACCTCTTCACACGACTTGAAACAATAAAATCTTGTTGTATATCTTTAAGTATTACATGAGCAGGGGAAAAGTAGCCTCTTTTTACAAAGAAAATTGATACTGATACATGCTACTTAAACACAACATGGAAAATAACTTCTGGTAAAACTTCACTTCTACAACAACAGTGCTACAAGTAATTTACAAACATCAGAGAGACGGAGACAATAGCTCTGAACAGACTGAACTGAATGCACACCACAGCAACTCCAAACCTCAACAAAATCCCTTGTGCTGAATAATACTTCTCTCGCTTCATAGTGTTTTTGCACTAGATGACCCATTCTTTTCTATTGCACGCTGCCTTGCACGCTCCATCTTCCGCTTACGCCATTCTTCAAGAGCTGGAGATGTTGATAAAAAATCACGTTAGATAAGTTTGAAAGAAGAGCAATTCTGCCCAGCTGCTCTAGCAAAGCAGTAACACCACTTACAAATCACTATTCAAGAACAACAAGTTGCAAACTGCACTCTGTTGCGTACACTGGAAACAAAGCTTATTTTCCAAATATGCTGACTTCAGAGCTGACAACACTACCATTTCATTGTTTTTTTGCTCTATCCGTGTGCTAACTGTATCATTGCATCTTCAATTTAGTTGAATCTACCTACATCTGGTGTTCTGTTTCCTGGGAGGATATTCTTAAACCACAAAACAAAACTACAGGCAATCGATTACAGGCTTACAGCTGCCATGATATGCGCCATTGAGTTGTAAATACTTCTAGATACATTTCAGCAAGATGTTAGAGTAAAATATATTTCGACAAGAAAAGAATCACCTTTTTCTGCCAATCCAGTTGGAACAACAGGGTAAATTATTTTCACAAGTGAGGAAGTAGTAGTAGAATCTGTCAGCCTTGATCATGTATTCATTTAAAAGTTGTGGGGCACAATTGACAGTACTATGGCATCATTACAACGATTATGATGTTTTAGCCATGTATAAAAACAAATGGGCTCAAATTATCTGTGATTTGTTCTGATTAATGTACCATGTTTATCAAATCCTATCACACATATTGCAGAAAAAAATAAATTGATCGAATTATGTTTGCCCCTAAATCTGCAGGAAGTAAAAGACTGAGCAGAGTGGGTGGAAGAAAACCTTTTTGGCTGCTGCCATCATTCCCTGCCCTTAAATCTTTCAGCCTATTTGATAAATCAACGGCAGCAGTCTGCTTAGGATCTTCTTGTGTTGCCATGCCGTGCTCACCATAAGCTTCATGCTCAATTTCCTTCACCTAAGTAATGATCAATGAGAATTGTCAGAAATAATTTTTTTATGCAGCAACATGGTGTGCATCCCCATTTCTTTCTCAAATCACTATAAGCAAAGTGCATGGAAACATACTCTTCTAATCAAATCCACAGGTTCCATAGCACGACGCAACTCTTCAGATTCCCATATATACCGAAGCTGAGCTGCATAATAGTAGGACCCGGTACTTAGGCTGAATTGAGTTATCGAAGAATAGAAGTGAAGTGCACCACCTTAGTATTAGTAGAATTTTCCAAGAAGGACCCTGGTAAAATTCCAACACTTGTATACTGATACAGACCAGGCAGTCACACAGCACCGAAATGGCTACAAGGACTAGCAGTTGAGCAGAGAATGCTGACACAGGGTAACGGATAACCAGCGTCTTTTTTGAGAAAGCATAATCTTAGGCTCATGCGGAATTCAGGATGGAAAAAAGAGGTCCCATCTTTCTCCCAGGTGCTCACAATTGCAAATGGATCGAAACGTCCTGTTCTGGGCTGCAATCAGAATTTCTCAGCCCGCGTTTAGTTGAAAGAAAATTTTTGAAGTTCGCTAGATTTAGTTCGCTAACGAGTGAACCCTACTAAATTGGGAGCAAACCGAACACATCTCTCAATCCAAATAACCATAGTAAAAAATCAGAAACTTAGGGAGAATACGAGCAAGGGATTACGGTAGCATACCAGAATCGAACTGGTCGCCGCCTGCGATGCGCGTCCAGGACGAGAAGTAGTTGTGAAGGAGGAGGGCAGCAACGAGGAGGTTAAAGGCGCACACGGCGATGGTGGCGTTCTTGTACGAGAGCCTCGAGGCCGCCGTCCCCGCTCTCCAATTAGACTGGGCGTCCATCCCCTCGACGGCGCCGCCGTAGAGCTCGCCGGAGAAGACGATGAAGCCGACGAGCAATCAGCCAAGGCGAGCCGGATCTGCTGCCCAGCTGCAGCCTGCAGGCTGCAGCCTAAACACACCAGCAGCCAAGCCCATATCATCTGAACCGTCCATCTCCTCATCAAACGGACCAGATTAGCGCCCGAAGCTCGCACGAAAATGGGCCTGGCCCAGTAATGGAGTGGCATTGATTTGGGCCTCGGGTTGGCAGATCCGGACACCCAGAAGGCCCCCCCAACCCTACACCTTCCTTTCTCTCTCTCTCCGTGCCCGTCGTCGTCATCGCCACCACCACTTGGCCCCCTCTCGTCGCCTCCTCCGCCGACCACCACCACCGTCCACCGGCGACAAGGACAGCGACGATGCAGTCGGCGGCGCGGAGGCGGCACCTCCTCGACCACCACCTCTCCCCTTCCACCTCGGCCGCCATCGCTGCCTTCAGATCCGCCTCCCAGCCCGGGCTCACTCCCCAAGGTAGCTACCATTTCCCTCGGCTCGCGTGTCCCTCCGGGTAGATCTTAGAGGCAATTTCCTTCCAGGGTTGTGTGGAGCGGATGGCGCGAGGTACATGTCGTCCGCGAGGGCGCCGGCGGTCAAGGGGTCGGGGCATCTCGTCCGCAAGGGCACCGGAGGGAGGTCTTCTGTGAGGTGAAGAATCAACTCCTTTTTTCCCAATTGATTGTGCTTCAATTGAACGGCCACAAGTGTTGCGGCAATGTATCCGGGTTGTCCTTCAAGGCGATTTAGTCTATTGTGACTTGTGAGATTGAGCTAATGTCCTGATCTGTTTGAACTGCCAAACATTGATGGGGTGCCTAGACATGACCTTTCCGATGCTCGTATCGTCAGATCATGTAGTTCATATTGTCACACTTGGCAATGAATGCATCAAAATTTAGTTAATTGATTGATTGGTGTAGTAGCTGTTGTTTGAAACGTGCGTACCACTAACTTTGCCTGCTATGAAACATAGTGAGGACTTTATAATGTGTAACCTGGAAAATTCTGAAGTACAGTTTTACTCATTGTCGCAGTTGCCAAAGCTTGTGGTGTGATATATATTAAAACTCGAGACAATCTTAGGAGTGCTACTTGCAGATTTGTTATGCTTTTTTTTGTTGATGTTTTCTTTGCAATTGTTTGGCTACTGAAAAATTATGGCTTTAGCTTCTTGGTCTACTTCATGTGGCAAAGTTGCTGCCCCTTTTCGCATTTCGATTTTCGAGTGCTCTGCTATCTCTGTCTCACCGGCAGATGGTTACTTATGTTAATCTGTGAACACAGCTTGTTTTTTATACTGTTATCCTGTATAAGGATGTATGAGCCTAACCATGTAGATGCATTGATCCATGTAGCTTTTGAAGTTTCGGAAATTTTTAGTGGATCTTAACATTGCTTGGTTTGGTGTCGCACAGAATCTGAACGGTTGCAATATAGTCTAAGCTGCTTTTGATATTTTGCAATGCTACAGTACGTCAGTGCCATTCATCTTCTTGTTCACTGCAATGCAGTGAAGACTTGAATTAGGGATTCAGGTTAGAGTACA
Source organism: Panicum miliaceum (assembly GCA_032594955.1). NCBI lineage: Eukaryota > Viridiplantae > Streptophyta > Magnoliopsida > Poales > Poaceae > Panicum > Panicum miliaceum. Next base: position 843,067 of record CM064061.1, on the reverse strand, counting down.
TATGTGTGATGTGCTGATACAATTTGGTCCAGCATGATTGCTCAATCATTGCATCTGCCATATCTGCTGGTGAACGCTAGAGTTTTTCAGTCATAGTTTGAAGCTGCCTTAATCATGTACCTTAGCTTTGTTTATATTGAGCATATCATTTTGGCCTTTTACAGTGGGATTGTAGCTACGGTGTTTGGAGCTACTGGGTTTCTTGGGCGTTATCTTGTGCAACAGCTTGGTGAGATGATAAGGCTATGATTCTATATAAATTGAGTTATGAATAGAGGGGTTACTAAACATCAAATTTTTATTCAGCCAAGATGGGATCTCAAGTGCTTGTCCCATTCCGAGGTTCTGAGGATTGTCACCGCCACCTGAAGATTATGGGTGACTTGGGTCAGGTAAAACAGTAAAGAAGTAGCTTCGGCAATTACCTCATTTTTCTATATATTTATTTTTCATTCTTTTAACTTCTGGCAGATTGTGCCGATGAAATACCATCCAAGAGATGTTGATTCTATTAAGGCTGTTATGGCCAAGTCAAATGTGGTTGTTAACCTCATAGGTGTGGTTTACTTGAGACACATATTCTATTCAGCTTTTCATGATCAAATCCTATTCTGACTTTGTTAACTCCACGTCAACAGGACGAGAGTATGAAACAAGGAACTACAGCTTCGAAGAAGTAAACCATCATATGGCTGAACAGCTTGCTATGGTATGCCCTATATACACATCCATTTTACTTCCTGTTACAGATCTGCTCTCCAAGCATGTTGCCCATTTTTCTAGAAATATTTGTTTCGGGGAAAGAAAAAACTATGTAGTCTGTTTTCTGCAAGGGAGTTGAAAACTAGGATTTGATGGTGCTTACTGCTTAGCTGTAGTGAAAAACTTTAGTAGTGGGCCTTCTGGCTCTGGCTCACAGACGCAGATCACGTCAGCATAAGAAGGCAGCTGATCTCATTATTTTGCATATTGTTAAAAGGTTGCCACCTGGCAGGATCACACATCCCATGGTTATTGATTTCCAATTGTACCTGCTTAGTTAACTTTGTAATGTTGCTTCCAGATCTAGCATGATCCATGCTAAAACAAAGTATGTTAGCTTTCTATTCTGAGTTTCTGACAGGGTAATTGTAGCTGGCCTTTTGGTTAATATCAGTTCGTATATCTCTTATTTATCTTCCTTGTGTAAAGATTTATAGCTTAGCTTCTTGGTATAGTGTAGAGGATGTTGCTTTACTTCTTGTTTAATGCCCTTTACTCCTTTTGAAAGTGAAGAATGTATCTCTCATCGCACTGAGCCATTGCCTTGTTGGTCTGTTAGTTTAGGGCCATATTGGCAGGTTCTGGTATGGAATCTAACCGCTACTTGTGCAAGAGTTTTGCCCTGAGGAATATCCTGATTACATAATTTCTTAAAACCACTAACTATTCATGTTCCATAAGCAATTGGAGATTGCCCTATCATTTATGGTACTTTTGTTTGCAATATGCGAACTGGAGTCATGTTAAGACTCTGGTGTCTGGCTAGTAACCTGATGCTCTGGATTCTACCCAGATTGCTAAGGAGCATGGGGGTATCATGAGATTTATCCAGGTTTCTTGCCTAGGGGCATCACCCTCTTCTGAATCTAGATTGTTGAGGACAAAAGCTGCAGGAGAGGAATCGATCTTGAAAGAATTTCCTGAGGTGATCACTTGGTTCTCAACTTTAGTCACACAGCAGAGGATGATAACTCTTGTTTCAGAACCATTCAAAGGCCAATGTCAATAGTTTATAATATCCCCCTTTCCTATAAGTAATGAGTTTAACTGAAACTTTGTTTCTATACATCAACAGGCTACAATCATGAGGCCTGCAACAATGATTGGCACAGAAGATCGAATTTTAAACAGATGGGCACAATTCGCTAAGAATTGGGGTTTCCTCCCGCTTGTTGGCGGTGGAACTACAAAGTAATTGAGTTTACCTGTTCCCTGTTCTCTTAATGTCTGACCTGAAAAATAGTTTAGAGAATGAAATATTCTACTCTCATATATTTTAGAAGTTCTTTACCAGCAAGTAAATTACATGGATGCTACCTTTTTTCAGGATTCAGCCTGTTTATGTGATTGATGTTGCTGCTGCTATTGTCAACTCCCTCAAGGATGATGGTACTAGCATGGGAAAGATATATGAGCTCGGGGGACCTGAGATTTACACTGTCCATGAGCTGGTAATTATTACCCAAACCTTTGTTGTGCTGATGAATAAAATTTAAATTTGCATTTGAGAAGGAAAAAGAGATGTGACTGTGATTGGGAATAACAGGCTGAGCTGATGTATGGGACAATCCGTGAATGGCCGCGATATGTCAATGTTCCGCTTCCTGTTGCAAGGGTATGAATTTAATTACCAGCACATGTTGACCAGAAAACTGGGCATCATTTAGACTCCCCTGTTGACCTGTATAGTTCTGAAATGCAGGCTATTGCTTCTCCAAGGGAAATGTTGCTAAACAAAGTACCATTTCCCCTGCCAACCCCTTCTATCTTCAACCTAGATCAGATCAATGCATTCTCTGTGGACAACCTCGTGTCTGAAGATGGTGCGGATCTCATCTGAAACCAAGTAGCATGCAATTTTACTTTATTCACTGCATCCTGCTCATACTGTTCCAACTGATCCTGCAGCTCTCACTTTCGAGGACCTTGGTATCATGCCTCAGAAGCTGAAGGGGTACCCTGTGGAGTACCTCGTGTCTTACCGGAAGGGCGGGCCTGCTTTTGGTTCAACCGTGAGCGAGAAGATGAGGAGCTCCGAGATGTAGCCTCCTCCCGTCCCTGAAGACACTGTAGATTTATAATCATTTAGTTGCAGATGCATTGGTGTGTTTGTTGTCCGGCCATCTGTTGCCGCCGCAGCTGCTCCCGCCGGCTGCCTCATCAGTGGGCAGGACCCAAATTCCATGCATGGCTCCTGCTCCTTGTTTGTTTTTACATCAATAAGAAGAACGCTCAGATGTTTTCTTTTGTCAAAATTTTTGAGCTGGATGCAACAGGTGAAGAGAGGAACCGTTCCAACGATGACACGATTGTGGGGAGGTCTCAGATCATAATATAACCCTTGATTTTGTATACATGGCCCATTCTTTCCAAGTGTTTTGTTTTGTCCGCGCGTGGAATATTTTTGCTGGGAGAGTCCGCGTCGAATGGAGTAGTAGGCGAGTTTGTCGGAGAAGACCCTGCCGTGCGTCTGGGGCTCGTCGTCGTCCTCAATGGCGCCCCGGCCCCCGGCAGATTCGGCGAGGTGTTGGCCGCAACTCATTGCTCGCGCTAGTGTTGTGTTGAGGTTTGTGAAAGTCTTCTGACGTCGCATAAAATGGTGCGCTGTGTTCTTTTTTTTCTAAGGATGGTGCGCTGCGTTGACAAAAACCTGCAGCACTGCAAAAACTGGTCTGGACTGTCTCCCAGCAAGCAGAGCTGACTCTCTGACAAAATCTGCAACACTGCAAACCTGTTTGTGGATTCTCTAAATTAAGGTCTCCATGGACTAACATCTAGCAACTAGGATTGGAGTTTGCACTTGTGAAACGGCAGGTCCGTAGTACCCTGGAGGGGGGGTCCTTGTTGTTGCTGGCCCGCTTCATCTTGGATGATTGATTATTGTGATTAGAAATCGTCCCCATAATAATTGAAACGGACATGGCAACACGCCCAGTGGAGTGGTGCGCTCATGAGAGATGGATGTGCCACCACTCGTTAGAGCAAGACAATTAGCCTGGGCCAGCAGCACGCTTCGATCGACCGATCACTGGATTTAAACCGCATCCAATCACGCAACCGTCACATCCATCGCCGCGATCGTCTCTCTGAATTCCGGAGCCGCCATCAGTCACGGTGGCTACTGAATTCGGTGACGGCGACGTCCCCTCGCCTTTTATTTAGGCGCTGGTTTAGGCCGCAGCGCACGCCGAGCCCCTTCTTAGCATAGCTTCATAAAGAGCTTCAAATGAAATTATACCGAACATTTATTTTTACAACAACTTCATAAAAGTACCTGATAAAGATGTTTTCAGCTTATATCAGGGAGAAGAAGCTGGAAATTGTAGTTTTGTCCAGTTTCTCCCATAGGCCCATATTTTGCCAAATAATTTTGAGAATAGCTCCAGCTGATCAGAGAAGCTGCTTGAGAGCAGTTTTAGAAGAAAGTGGAGCTATGCAAGTACGTACGTGTTGTGCTATATGGAACTCACGTGCAGGAGCATCAAATTCAAGGATGGCTACCGTTTTGTTTATTCGAGTGCATGGTACAGAGCATACGATGATGCAGGGGACAGCTCAAGTTAAAAGGCACCGTCGTGTTGCAGTTACAAAGGCGCACGGTGGCATAGCTCCATGTTGTTCCAGTACAAATCATGCTCTTTATTCGTTGGTCATGGACGGTGTGTTGTACCCTACGACCAGAGCACTAGCTCATACCAACTTGGTTGTTAGATTATCTAGTTCATTTATTTGTCAAAGTGCCGAGCATGATTCCGGGATTTGATTCAACTGAACGTGTTATTTATTCACGCCCAGGGTGTCATTCTTGGTTACAACTGGCCAGACATCAATCAGCCATCCAGATTATTGAGTACTATAGTATAACAAATAGCATACTTTCATCGCCATTTTGTTTGAAATTCGATGATCCGGGCAGAATTAGTCGATCCACAAAAAAAATATGTACATTTCCTTTTTTTCTCGAACATGCATAAGAGCATCTCCAAGAGTCTCTCTAAACTTCACTCTCTAAATCATCATTTAGATAATTATTTGCATAAAAATTATTTTCTATATCTTTCCGTTTTCCAACAGCTTTTGTGCACTCTCTTTTCTATATTTGACTAGCGAGAAATTCGAAATAGAGAAGCTGTTGGAAGGTACCTTTTAATAAAAACTCTAAAATTAGCAATTAAAATAATTTAAAGAGTCTCTTGGAGTTGCTAAAAATTGCATATCATTTGATTGAAAAAAGAAGGTAACTCTGGTCCTGCATATTTCAACCCATCATTTTCCTTTGTTCTACCTTTATACGGTCAGCGGTCAGAAAAATAAAAAATGGCCATAGCTAAATGATGATGCATGATATCGCTCAACCATATACCCCCAGTTATTATTAGATTGTGACAATTGAAAAAATATCAACCGCTGTTTCAAAGCACTACTTGCGCCGGGCTAGGCTACTGTAGCCACATCATTAACGGACAAACGCATGCAGATCAAGGGGAGGAGCCAAGCCCAGCAGAGGCGCATGCAGATCGATCGAGTCTCGTCATCATTTTTTTTTTCAATCGTGATGCCTTGAGACAAAAGGCAGCCGCATGGATTGATGCCTGATTTTTTTGGTTTGGTGTGTTCTTGTGGCAATTCTTTTCCTTTTCCTCGGGTTCCTTGGCATGCAGATCCTGCGGAGAAGAGACAAGCCATTGATGGGGGATTTGACCCTGCCCCCCCCCCCCCCCCACCCCCCACCCACCAACGCGTTTACTTGCACCTCATGCCCTCCTCCCTTTTTTATTTTTTTTCGTTTTCTTCTGCACGAGCACATCTGATCTAGCGATCCTGGCGTTCATGTACCTTGCCGCTTTGTTAATTCAGACAGGTCCCTTTTCGCAGTGATACGATATGCTTCTCTGTGGAGCAAGTACTACACTCACTTTTGAGCTCGCCTTTCATCACTTCAATTCACTTGCACTGCCGGCTTTGTCAGCCTACCCGTATAGAAGAAAGTATCTATCCATGACGTACGCAATGTTCTTCTTCTCAGCTTCAGATGCAAAACTTCTCTCTTCGCTTTCCCTGAAAAAGAGAAGGCACACGACGAGTACGTTTGCATTGGGTAGAGTGATACGGACCCAAGGTTTTGGGGCTGTGTGTCTTCAACATTCTTTTTTTTTTCTTTAAATTTGCGATATGCTGTCCGCAACAAAATAATGAAAATAGCTTTTGACACTGATGGGTTTTTTTTTTCTCTGCAAAGATCGTACGGGGACAGTTAGTCGATCACATGGAACGAGACGTATTTAATTTACACTTTTACATGAGCAGTGAATGGATGGCCGTACTACCGCTCGCCGTAACGTGACCCGGTTGACGCTAGTAGGATCGAGTGGTAAATACCGGTGCGTAAACAAAACGGGCAAGGTGTGGAGTTCAACTGATTCCTACCAGCCAAACATGGTAGGTATGACACCACTCTTGAGCTAGTATCGCACAAGAAATATATATACTCCAATATGAACAAATATAAATAGGACGATAAGAGGAAGATTCATCATCCTGTTGAAAATTGACCTACCTCCGCGAATGCCGGCCCACCCACATTGTTAGGCGTCAAACCATAGGAGAGAGAGGAGCTCAACAAAAGTGCCTGCGGCTGCCTCCTGGTCGTTGATTGAAGTTCTGCCGTAAGGCCACCTCCAAGATTTAAAAGATATATAGCTCTAGCTCTAAGGCAAAATTGTCATCTAAAAGACATCACTAATTAAGGCTTATTTCTTTAATGGACTATCTCTAAGATTAGCTCTAAGGCATACGTTATACGTATCATCTAAGATATCATAAAGCGTATGACAGTCTAAATGCTTTATTTTCAAAATTTCTTTCAACAGGGGATATATTGCTAACGTAAATTTTGTTTGAACTTATATCTCTAATCATTATTAAAGGGTTGAGTGGTTGGGGTACTGAATATCAATATTCATGCGACCATGAAACTATGTTTTTTATATTAGTACTAGTTTAACGGAAGAGGTGACCACCTTGAATGGTGAGCTGGTGACCCTAGGTGAAAAGGTGCGATCAGGCATCCGTCTTGTCCTTTTTTGACAGTATTTATCCTGTTCTTGGCATAACACACGTCTTGCAGAAATTCATCCTCCAACCAGTATTTCTGACTACATGCACATAGTGTCACACATGTGTTGCATATGTAGGATACGTGTACATAAAATTCTACTCTATAAGATTGCAGATCATCCGCAAGATTTGCACACAAATACAAATACTTGACGACGAAGCAAGACTACTAGCACCAACAATGAAAGCCCACCGGCCACACGTCAATTGAACTCACCAGTCGGTGAATGGAACAGCCTACTCTTCCTTTCGCTTTCACAGCACACACCACCAACGCACCACGGCCGTTTCTGTTCCGTTCCAATTCATGGGGGACAACCAAGATCGATCACCAGGAGACGTGGGCGCCACCACCTGCCGCCGTCACCGCCTCTGTTTGCGAACGCGAGCCGATGCCCGGTTCCGTCATTGCGCACGCGACCCTCCTGCCTGCCAAAGTGCCAAGGAAATCGAAAGAACACAGCTGCTGAGTGCTGACCTCTCAGAAAACGCGCCACCGACCAGGTAAGCACCGGGAAGTACCCAAAGTGCCCTCGCGCCTCCCAGAATGAGTTGTCAAACCGTGTTGTGTGGCTGAGACGGAATCACGAGGCCATGTTGGAGCGCCATAAACTGCCCCACCGCTCACCGACACCGTGGGCCCCACGCGGGGGAGGAGGGGCCGGGCCGGGCGGCGACACTGAGGTAAGCAAACGGCCTTGGGGCGGTGGACGGCCGCTCCTGTCGCGGGCCCACGACTCGGGACGCGGGGTCCACGGGAGGAGTGGCAGCCAGCCCCATTTTTTCCGTTTACGGTTGGGCCAATGAGCAGGCACCACGTAGGACGCTACAAAATCTCACCGGGGGTCATGCTGTCGGATCCGGGCTTTGCTTGGCTTCGCTACCTTTTGCCGGCTCCGTTGCACGACAAGTCAGCAGCTACCGTCGACCCACCGCGCCCATCTACATTCCGTTTCAAAAATATACATACGATGTGTACTGCGTATCATTATTGTGCTGAAATATTGATACGGGCTATATGCTCAAACATGATACGGAAATTTCATGAAAAAGACAATGGACAAATAGTGCTATTTTCATCATCCATTGTCTTAATCAGGTACTTATATACTCATAATGATAGGTCCGATTACAAGTAAAACGTCCATAGAGATTAGGGATGACCAATGAAGATGGTAATCTTCTAGGCGGGGATGAGCTTAGGCTACTACGCCTTATAATCATATAATGGACATGGGAAGATTGCTTCATATAGTATTTTTGTGATTTCATTTGATTTCCACGACAATCCAATTCAGAGCTACTAATACTAACATACAAACTAGTAAAACATTCATTAGTCTTAATTTGTTGAAAGGTACGTGCAACATTCTCTATTGCTAATTAGAGAGAGTATATATTTCAAACTTGTAAAAAAGAACAAACAAGAGCAAATGATACAGTTAGTTTTCTATAATAGTACGTATGAAAGAATATAATGGAGTAGCAATAATTTAATACCGCATTAAATAACATTACATTTACAAATGTTACTTTATAAGCGATTCGCTTATAAAGATTCAACGTGTGACGACAAAAGCCAACTTCTTCTAGCATCTTCCCGCCTTTCACACCGTGAGGGTTACCCTTTGGGTACGTGTCCATACCATTCTTGCAATCCACATGTATTTTTTTTTTACTTGTCATCACTGCACTTAGAGAAAGCCTGCTTGAACTCGATGCAATCCAATGCTTGAGATCTTGTCAACGTGAGACCACCTTCACCTAAAGTTACCCTGGTAGTTTCTCAAAAACCTATTGCAAAATCATTTACCAAACCTGCAGGAAATATTTCAGCAGGGAAGGAATCGCTTCAAATTTTGCTTCAGGGATACCACCCATTTTGCGGGGTGCAGGGAAGAGAAGAAGAAACCCAGAACCCGCAATGGAATGAAGCCAGCACGACCGGGCCAGAATGGAGAAAGGGAAACCCAAAAGACCCGGACGAAACGGCGCTGTAGGATTTTGGCGACGGCAGTAAGTAAACGAGAAGTGGAAGCAAAAGGAGACACACACAAAAAAAGCGTCTCCTCCGACGCAGCTGTGTTCTCTTCTCGGTCTCTCTCCCCTTCCTTCCCTTTCCCACCTCCGCCGAAGCGGAAAACATCGTCCAACACGAGGGGTGCCCCCCTCCGCATCGCCGCCGGACGCGCTGCCGTCCGCCGAGTCGAATTCGCGCCGCCACCACGGAGGGGAAGCCTCTCTGGCGTAGCATCCGTCGCCGGCGCCGGCGCCGCCTTCCGCCTCCCCTCTTCTGGACCGGCGTGGAGCCGAGATCCGTCCGGACTTGGGCCGTTCTGCTGTGATGGTAAGGGAGCCCTAGCTTGCTTGGATTACTGCTTTGCTCCGGGAGTCATCGCGTCTCCGAATCTCTCCCCCTCCCCGTCCAGTCAGTTGCGGATTCTGTTCGCCGAGTCATGGTGCTCGATTCAGTCATGCTTGCAGAGAGAGCGCGAGATCCGGGAGCAGTACGACGCGTCCGTGCATGGTCAAGCACACATTGTATCAGGGCGCCTGTTACCCTAAGCTGGTAGCGTAAGAGCGGTTTATTTTTCCAAAAGAAAAAAATCTAGGGTACTACTGGACCCCTGCTCCCCGCTTCAAGCCTTCTCATGGAGATCTAGACTCAGAAATGAGAATGCCGTTTCTGACGAATTCTAGCGCCACAGGCGTTGACTTGTGCTTTGCTACCTGTCTGATCATTAGGACAGGACGCTGCTCTCTTTCGCGCCATGAAAATGGGCGAAGGCCTCAACTTAGTTTCACTAGTTTCCATATGGAGCTGCTATGACGGTTCTGGAGTGCATGAGCGTTGGCATTTTATGTTTTGGTTGGCGGAGCACATTTTCTCTCTCCATATCATACATATATGCAGCTAGTGTTTAATGTCGATGTGTTCCTGCAGGCGGCACAAGCTTCCATTGCGGTGGGATCCCAAGTTTGGGTCGAGAACCCTGATGTGGCCTGGATTGATGGGGAGGTCATAAAAGTTAATGGAGACATAGTTACGGTCAGATGTTCTAACGAAAAGACGGTATGTTACTTTTGGCAAGTTTGGGGTTAGTGCTAGGCTTGTAAAAGGCAAAACTGCTAAGAAGGGCCACCCTAAGCTGAGACAACCTTCTATAAATAGGCAAAACACTTGCACGTTGCAAATGGCACACACGCTGAATTAAAACCTGGTCGTCTGACAGGTTACGGCGAAAGCAACTAATGTCCATGCTAAGGATCCTGAGGAAGCGCCATGTGGAGTTGACGACATGACAAAGCTTGCCTATCTGCATGAACCTGGGGTTCTTCAGAATTTGAAATCGAGATATGACATGAATGAAATTTATGTAAGTTCCAATAACTGTATAGCCTAACTATATTTCAATGTGGAAATAGTTTCCACAGCTACTTCTTAACTGAGCCAGCCATGCTTTTCTGACACGTGTTTCTAACTTCCTCATTATCAAACCAGACATATACTGGAAATATCTTGATTGCTGTAAATCCTTTCCGAAGACTGCCCCATCTATACGATACTCAGATGATGCAGCAATATAAAGGGGCAGATTTTGGTGAATTAAGTCCCCATCCTTTTGCCGTTGCAGATGTTGCATATAGGTAGGTTCATTCTGATACATCTGATACTTTTTGGGTGGTTTGTACTTATATAATTTAACAGGTGCTTTCCATAGAAGAATTCTGTGTTGTTATCTCCTTTTTGATTTTGGAATTCGACTGAGAAGAATGTCTTGATTACTTTACTGTTGCAGATTGATGTTGAATGAAGGAATAAGTCAGTCGATTCTTGTAAGTGGAGAAAGTGGTGCTGGTAAAACGGAAAGCACAAAAATGATCATGCGTTATCTTGCTTACATGGGTGGGAAGGCCGCATCTGAAGGGCGAACTGTCGAGAAGCAAGTGCTTCAGGTGATAATTTCTTAGACACCTAGTTTCGAAAAAAGTATTGCCGTGACCACTTTGTTCTTGTTTTACTGAATAACACATATCATATTCCTTGACAGTCCAATCCTGTTCTTGAAGCATTTGGAAATGCGAAGACTGTCAGAAACAATAATTCAAGGTAAGAGGTATTTCTTTACATGATCATCTTGGTTAATATTGTGGGTAGCTATTTTTGTAACTCAACCAGCTTTGTTCTTGCTGCTATTACTTCAGTCGTTTCGGTAAATTTGTTGAGATCCAGTTTGATCAGAATGGGAGAATATCAGGAGCTGCCGTAAGAACTTATCTCCTTGAGAGATCCCGTGTCTGTCAAATATCTGATCCAGAGAGAAATTACCATTGTTTCTACATGCTATGTGCTGCCCCTCCTGAGGTGCTGCCCCTGGCCTATCCATGCACTTCTCCAATATAACATGTTTACAATAAATGTGTACCCTGTAATCATATCGTGCATCTATCAGGAGCGTGAGAAATACAAACTCGGAGATCCCAGAACGTTTCATTACCTTAATCAGTCTAAATGCATCAAGCTTGAAGGCCTAGATGAATCTAAAGAGTATCTTGAAACCAGGAAGGCTATGGACATTATTGGAATTAGTTCTGAAGAGCAGGTATACATTTGATTGCATTTCCTTTTTATTTTTCCTTTATAAAATCAGCTGGAGCCTACCCTTGACCACATGCTAGTGTTTCATTTAGGAAGCAATCTTTCGGGTTGTTGCTGCTATTCTCCACCTTGGGAATGTTGAGTTTGCAGAAGGGGTTGATGGAGATTCATCAAAACCAAAAGATGAAAAATCTCTGTTTCATTTGAGGACAGTTGCTGAGCTCTTCATGTATGTTTTCCCCCTTATTTTCAGAAACTTTACATGGTTACTCTGGCTTACAAGAACTCCAAATTTGGTATTGTAGGTGTGATGCGAAAGCTCTAGAAGATTCATTATGTCAGCGCATCATTGTGACTCGCGATGAGAACATAGTAAAAACTTTGGATCCTGAAGCTGCCAAGGGAAGTAGAGATGCACTTGCTAAGACTGTGTACTCACGGTTGTTTGATTGGTGAGTCTGCTTCAACGTTTTGTGCTGTCTTTGCCTGCTATTCTTGCTCAAAAGTAGCTTCATGGCTATTTTTCATATGTTTCCTTTGACACTTATATGGCAAATGACCTTTGATCTTAGGCTTGTGAATAAGATCAACAACTCTATTGGCCAAGATCCAAACTCCAAATGCTTGATCGGAGTGCTGGATATCTACGGGTTTGAAAGCTTCAAGACAAACAGGTGCTTAATTTGGCACCCTTTGATGATTGGTTGCATGCTGGGTGTTTTGTTGTCAATAGGCTGCGAGCTAGTTGTAATGTGCTGGAGCATTTGGCCACATAACTTTCTTTTTCAGGGATGGGCTGGCTATCCTTGGCTATTTCTCTTTGTTGGAATCTTGAATCCTCGTTCACAGCAGGCTTTTCATGTCTCATGTTCTGAAGAATTGACTAGCTTTAGTGGAAGTTGCCACAGTGGTTCCTAACTTTCTTCTAGTTCTGCCTGCGTCTTTTCTTTTGCATCAGATGTTTAAAAATTAGCATTTTTGGGGGTAAATTCTTGGATAGTACATGGCAGAAATTTAACTTGTATAGAAGTCTTTAACAACAGGCGACATATGTGGAATGAAGGGTATTCCCTTTTTCTTTTTGGCGTGAACTTACTGTTCTGTTTATCCATAGATTGCAGTAACAGCATTTGTTTTGCAATTATTTGAACAGTCTGTATAAGCAGTTCTGCTATGACATGCATGTTTGTACGGTAGTTATGACATGATTATGAATGCAAATGGTAGCGAAGTAGGTTATGGAGACACTGAGTCTGTGACTAGAATGTCTAAGGTTTCCCCCCTAATTTCAGTCTGATGAGCAAATGGACTAAGGTTACATTTTACTTGTGGTGAATAAAATATTTAGTCACTTGTTGTATTTTTTTCGCTACTGCTTCTTTACTTGAGGCTTGTTTTTCTTTACAGCTTTGAGCAGTTTTGTATCAACCTGACAAATGAAAAGCTGCAACAACACTTCAATCAGGCAAGTTTATAGAGCCTTTGTTAGTTGGTGCCATAGTCATAGTTCCATTTGTCTTTCTGAAAGAGTTTTTAACTTTGTATTTCTGCATCCTGCAGCATGTCTTTAAGATGGAACAGGAAGAGTACACCAAAGAAGAAATTAATTGGAGTTATATTGAGTTCATTGACAACCAGGATGTTCTTGATCTCATTGAGAAGGTAGTTTTCTTTGCATGCCGTCATGTTTTGAATAGTTGCTTGCTGTTTATTCTATATTTTTAATTTTCATAAATCATAATACCACCGATTTAGTGAACTAGTGATGCTCAATTGCCATCCTGCATCACCTTGTTGAAGCAAATGAAACTGCCTTATACATCAAATCAAATTAGTAACTTGCATGTCCAATGGGAATGATCCAACTGCACCATCAAATACTCAGATGAGAGCGTACATGCTATTGAAGAGACCAAAGCAATGGCACCATGCTTAGCTAGCAAATATTGTTGTTGATACTGCTTTAATCCTTAGTCCCAATTCAAATAGACATTTGTGCTAATGTTCTGATGCTAATGTCTCTGATGTCTCTGATGCACAGTGTATTTAAACTTTGCGGCTTCACCTGGTCATGTCATGTTGTTCTATTGTTTTGCTATGTTCCATCTAAGCACTCAACCCTAACTTTGCAGAAACCTGGTGGAATTGTTGCCCTTCTTGATGAAGCTTGGTATGGATGTGTGATAAAATATCTCTTTATAGTTGCCTTTTTGCAATCATACAGGACTCTAATCTATCCGATAACTTTTAACATGTCTACATTTGCTACCGTGTTACAGTATGTTGCCGAGATCGACACATGAGACATTTGCTCAGAAATTGTACCAAACTTTCAAAAATCACAAGCGCTTTGCTAAGCCAAAATTATCTCGGTCAGACTTTACTATATGCCATTATGCAGGAGATGTAAGTATGAACTGCTTTTGCGTTTGTTTGTTAGCTTCGTTCACAGAACTAAACCTTTGACAAAATTTATCTCCGTATATTTTTTTTTGTATAGGTCACCTATCAAACAGAGTTATTTCTGGACAAGAATAAAGATTATGTTGTTGCTGAACATCAGGCTCTCTTGAATGCTTCAAAATGTGCATTTGTTTCGGGCCTTTTCCCTCTTTTATCTGAGGATTCCTCTAAATCTTCCAAGTTTTCATCCATTGGTTCTAGGTTCAAGGTGAAAATGGCTTCCTCCCAATGCTTCAATGGGATTTCATTAGAGATCAAGTCTTAATAGTAATTATGATATAAATGCAGCAACAATTGCAATCGCTCTTGGAAACTCTGAGTGCAACTGAGCCACACTACATCCGCTGTGTAAAGCCCAATAATTTGTTGAAGCCTGCAATTTTTGAGAACCAAAACGTTCTCCAGCAACTAAGATGCGGAGTAAGATTTTCTGTCAGTTTTCTTTTGGCTTACAATGTCAGTATTTACATTATTGGGTACTAATAATTAGCCTGCTTCAGGGAGTTATGGAAGCAATTAGGATTAGCTGTGCTGGATATCCAACCAGAAGAACATTCTATGAGTTCATAGACCGTTTTGGTATTCTTGCTCCTGATGTTTTGAGCGGAAGGTAATGATGTTCAGTGAATAAATAAGAACATATTTTACCATGTTCTTATTTTTCTTTTGAGCCTAATTGTTGATCTGGTCTGTGGAAATTGTCACTGTTGTAGTTCTGATGAGGTCAGTGCTGTAAGGAGGCTGTTAGAGAAGGTAGATCTGCAAGGTTATCAGGTAATTAATGGAAATCTGAATTCTACATCTGTGCATTTTTTCTCTCGAACGGCGCAGGAGGACTGCGGATCATTTCATTTAAGATACAAGAAAGGAATGAGTACAGAGGTTAGAAAACCCCTGTACTCAGTACAACACACACCACTAGAATGTCTCTTACACAAAACAAACCATGACCAAACACCCCCAGGACCTAAGGGGCCGGGGGCAGCGAGCTATCAAGGAGCTCTTTGAGCTTGGATGCTCCTGCCAAGTGCCAAGCACCAAAGAACACACTCACTAGACACTGTCCTTACTATTTATCGGTGATTATGAAGCTAACTTTTCAAACTCTTTTGCAGCGTGTCTAAACTCTAGAAGTACTTATTTTTAGGACTAGAAGTAAAATATTGTGTTCTTGTAGACTGTTTAGTGATGCTGCCTTAGATGATGCTGAAGTTTGTGCACCAGAGATCTTGAAGGGACTCTTAGATAGTCAGATATTTGGAGCTGGTAGACATTTATTTGTGGACCTACCTTTGGACCTTCGTACAGACTTCTATTTTGAATGCTGACTGCTGGTTGTGGAACAGCATCATTTGAAATCTCACATTACGGACCTTCCTATGGTTGATACCTCAAGAAAACTATATTGCTTTTCATATTATAGTTGCTTATTGGCATGGTGCCAACTAAAAAGAAATTACCACCCATGAACTTTTAGATATCATAATATAGCTAGGATTGTGAATCTATGTGCAAGAAAGGCGTGTTCTATCCCAAATAGATATATATTTTGTAGGCCGTGGAGTGAAGATATTTAAAATACAACAACGATTGGGCCTTTTTCTTCCAAGCAAGTTGGGAATAGGCTAGATATGGAACCCAGCAAGAACCACAAAAGCATATTACCTTCAGATGGGATGTTCTCTTTTGGCGCCTACTATTATGTTATCTTTTCAGCCATACAATGAAGGCTCTTTGATGTGTGGACTAAGCTGTATGCCTTCTGCAAATATGACCATCTAGATTGGCAAGACAAAAGTATTCCTTCGTGCTGGTCAGATGGCTGAACTTGATGCTCGTAGAAATGAAGTGTTAGGGCGTTCAGCTAGCTTGATTCAGAGGAAAGTTCGCTCATTTTTGGCACAGAAGAGTTTCATTGCATTGCGACGATCAGCTTTACAAATCCAGATAGTTTGTCGTGGTGAGATTAATTTGTTCTCCCAAAGTTATTATAATAGTTTATCTGAAACTAATATTTTTTTGTGAAGATTCTCTGATGTGGCTTTGCTTAACTCTTTGTAGGGGAGCTTGCAAGAAGAGTTTACCACAACCTGCGCAGAGAAGCTGCTTCACTCAAGATCCAGACTTGGTACCGTATGCATACTGCCAGAAAAACATACAAAGAGCTTTCTACTTCAGCAGTTACCATTCAGTCAGCATTGCGTGGTATGTGTGCACGTAAAGAGTTGCACTTTAGAAGACAAACAAGAGCGGCAATTATTATCCAGGTAATATGACAAAAAAGAGAAACCTTTACATATTCATATTGTGTTACAAGCAATGGACTACTAGAAGGAAATAATCATTATGAAAAAATTATACTGGTAAATTTAGAATAGCAGTGGCCATTCTGAAACATGCAATGCTAACTTTACTGGTTTAATATCCGAGCCAGTAGTTATCAGTTTTTTTTACATGGTTAGTGGCTGAATCTTTTCCGGAGTAGGAAGCTAGATAAGCCATAATTTGTGGAAGTCAGTTTTCTCAACCTTTTTCTATACAGTAAGATGGGAAATTTGTTTATAGGAAATGTTTAATTGTATTTACGGTTTTGTTAGTGCGAAAACAGCAATATGAGTTGCAACACTGTCATGTGCGTACTTTAGATGGACCCTAAACCAAAGCAGTGTGACCATGCTGACGAACAGCGGTCGCACCACAAGAGCAGGGATAGAGAGGGAGTAGAAACTTATGATCTATTTTCTGCTTAATCAAAAGAGATGCAATCCCATC
The DNA here is from genome assembly GCA_032594955.1 of Panicum miliaceum. Taxonomy (NCBI): domain Eukaryota; kingdom Viridiplantae; phylum Streptophyta; class Magnoliopsida; order Poales; family Poaceae; genus Panicum; species Panicum miliaceum. The sequence continues at coordinate 826,353 of CM064061.1, read as the reverse complement.
CTTATATAGATGAGGTGACTTGACTCCTTAGAAACCACAATATTTCTTACCCACTTTATATATAGTTGGATTCAACAACAACAACAACAACATAGCTTTTTGTCCCAAACAAGTTGGGGTAGGCTAGAGATAAAACCCATAAAAAAACAAAGATCACGGATCTTCATGTGCGTGGACGGCGAGTCTCCAAGCGCTCCTATCCAAAGCTACCTCTTTGGAGATATTCCACTCCTTAAGGTCTCTCTTCACCGACTCGTCCCAAGTCAGTTTAGGTCTACCTCTACCTCTCTTTACATTTTCGGCCTGCTTTAGAACCCCACTACGCACCGGCGCCTCAGGGGATCTCCGTTGGACATGTCCAAACCATTTCAATCGATGTTGGGTTCGATGTTGGGTAAGTTTCTCCTCAATTGGTGCCACCCCGACTCTATCTCGAATAACTTCGTTCCGGACTCTATCCCTTCGTGTGTGCCCGCAAAACCACCGCAACATCCGCATCTCTACTACACTCAGTTGTTGGACATGTCGTCTTTTTGTAGGCCAACATTCAGCACCGTATAACATCGCCGGACGAATCGCTGTCCTATAGAACTTACCTTTTAACTTTTGTGCCACCCTTCTGTCACATAGGACGCCAGAAGCTTGACGCCACTTCAACCAGGCAGCTGAGATTCTATATCTAACATCTTTATCAATGTCGCCATCCTTTTGAAGCATCGATCCTAAATACCGAAAAGTATCCTTCTGGACCACCACTTGCCCATCGAGGCTAACATCTCCATCCTCATGCCTAGTCGCGCTGAAATCGCACATCATGTACTCGGTCTTGGTCCTACTGAGTCTGAACCCTTTCGACTCTAACGTGCGTCTCCACAGCTCTAACTTCCTATTAACCCCTTCTCTACTCTCGTCCACCAGCACCACATCATCAGCAAAGAGCATACATCTAGGGATATCATCTTGTATGTCCCTTGTGACCTCATCCATCACCAAGGCAAATAAATAAGGACTCAATGCTGACCCCTGATGTAGGCCTATGTTAATAGGAAAGTCAGTGGTGCCACCATCACATGTTCGGACAAACGTCATCGCATCCTTATACATATCCTTGATGAGGGTAATGTACTTAGTTGGGACTTTGTGCTTCTCCAAAGCCCACCACATGACATTTCTCGGTATTTTATCATACGCCTTCTCAAGGTACCGTATGCAAGTCCTTCTTCTGCTCTCTATATCTCTCCATCAATTGTCGGATTAAGAAAAACGCCTCCATGGTCGACCTTCCAGGCATGAACCCAAACTGGTTTTGGGTCACACTTGTCACTCTTCTTAGACGGTGCTCGATAACCCTCTCCCAAAGCTTCATCGTATGGCTCATCAGCTTAATCCCACGGTAGTTAGTACAATTTTGAACATCTCCTTTGTTCTTGAAGATTGGTACTAATATACTTCTCCTCCATTCTTCAGGCATCCTGTTGGACTGAAAAATAATGTTAAAAAGCTTAGTTAACCATACTATCGCTTTGGCACCTAGGCATCTCCATACCTCAATGGGATACCATCGGGGCCCATCGCTTTACTCCCCTTCATCCTCTTCAACGCCTCCCCGATCTCAGCCTCATGAATTTTCCTCACAAAGCGTCTGTTGGTGTCATCAAAAGAGTGATCTAACTCAAGGGTAGGGTCCTCATTCTCCCCATTAAACGACTTACCAAAATACTCTCGCTATCGTCCTTGATCTCCTCATCCTTCACTAAAAGTCGATCTGTCCCATCCTTGATGCATTTGATTTGGTTGATATATCTTGTCTTCCGCTCGCGGATCCTAGCCATCCTATAGATGTTCTTCTCCCCTTCCTTCGTGGCTAGCCGTTGATACAGGTCATCATACGCTTTACCCTTTGCTACGCTCACAGCTCGCTTTGCAACCCTCTTACCCTCTTCGCTTAATTATAGCTCTCGATGTTGGCTGCACTCTTATCAAGGTGGAGGCGCTTGAAACACTCCTTCTTCTCCTGTTTGCCTCCCCTACTCACGCCAAACACCTCTGAGGCCACCTTCCGAACACATGTTGCCATCTTTAGCCACATGTCTTCTGCATCTTCTCCTTCCTCCCAGGGCCCCTCACCTAACATTCTCTCCTTGAACGTTTGCGCCGCTTCCCCTCTAAGCTTCCACCACTTCGTTCTCGCAATCTTGGCGCGTTTATCTCGATGGACACGTACCAGAAAACGAAAGTCCGCCACCACAAGCTTGTGTTGAGGGACAACACACTCCCCGGGTATTACCTTACAATATAAGCAATCCCGTCTATTCTCCCTCCTAGCAAGGATAAAGTCGATCTGGCTCGAGTGTTGTCCACTATGAAAGGTCACAAGATGGAATTCTCTTGCTAAAAAGGGTATTCACTATCAACAAGTCGTAGGCCAACGCGAAGTTCAAAATATCCTCCCCCTCTTGACTCATGCGACCATACCCAAAGCCCCCGTGCACTCGCTCGAACCCTACATTAGCCGCACCCACATGGCCGTTGAGATCTCCTCCTATGAAGAGTTTCTCTCTGCTAGGAACGGTACTAGCCATGTTATCTAGGTCTTCCCAGAACTGCCTCTTGGTGCTCTCACTGAGACCTACCTGAGGGGCATAGGCACTGATCACATTCAGGGCTGAGTCTCCAACTACCATCCGGACAAAGATAATCCGGTCGCCTCGCCTCCTAACCTCTACGATTCCATCCTTAAGGCTCCTATCGATCAAGGTACTTACACCATTCCTACCCGGTGTTGCCCCCATGTACCAAAGCTTGAAGCCAGTACCCTCAACCTCCTTCGCCTTTTGACCCTTCCATTTAGTCTCCTGAAAGCATAGAATATTTACATGCCTCTTAATTGCTGCATCAACTAGCTCCCGCAGCTTACCTGTTAGGGATCCTAAAATCCTAGTTGGCTTGGCTAACTTCCTTACCCTTCGCACCCGTCGAGGGAAGTGCGAAGACCCTTGCTCATTTTCCACTACACCCGGGCGCAGATGTAGCGCGCCACTCAAGTTGTGACGACCCGACCCTTGCTCACTTTTCATCGTACCCAGGTCACGATACGACGCGCCCTTGGGGGATGGCGACCCGGCCCTTGCCCATTTAACACCACACCCGGGTTCCGATGTAGCGCGTCGCTAAGAGGGTTACGCCCCAACGAGTTTCTTATGGGTTTCATATCCATTAGAGTGGCTGTTTTTTTACGCTGGTTCGCCAAACCTAACACAACCCTCCTCCTTTATCCGGGCTTGGGACCGGCTATGTTGAGAACTAACACAGGCGGATATATAGTTGGATTGTGCCATAATATTTCGTAAAACATGATACCTATCTTGATGAAACCTGACAACTTCACTGCTATTAATTTGTAGATAACATGCGTATTAGTATAGGTGATGATCCTCGATATCCTTTGTCAACTAAGTAGGTACATGGTCCTGACCATTATGATCCTTCATATTTCTATCCCAGAGTCACTGCCGCCAATTTTTGGCGAGGTTGCATTATTCAAGGACAAAGAAAGCTGCAATTACTACGCAGTGTGCCTGGAGAGGAAAGATTGCTAGAAAGGAGCTCCGAAAGCTCAAAATGGTAAGTTCGAGCACACTGACACCTTTTGTGTTCTACCAAGGTTATTTCTGTGGAATATGCATATTTCTCATGCCAATTCGTGTCCATATTAATGTTATTAGGCTGCCCGGGAAACTGGTGCCTTGCAAGCGGCCAAAAACAAACTTGAAAAGCAAGTTGAAGAGCTTACATGGCGGCTACAGTTGGAGAAGCGCATGAGAGTGAGTTTTCTATAGTAACGTTTGCAACTATCACTATGAACATGTAATCTTAAGCATGTTTCCCCACTGATGAGATAGCACCATCTAGTTTGACATGCTTCTTGCTCCAGTTTTTTTCTTCGTGTTCCGGTTAAAAACATGAATGACTACCCGTTCAAGTTTCCTTTTGATGACATTTCCTGAAAAGGGCGCAGGCCATACTATTTTGAATTATTGTTGCAGAATTTCTCATACAACAAGCCAACTTAGTTGTATAGTTAGGAAGCTGTCTTATCTGTAAAATGTGTAGATTGTAGAGTCATTTTGAGACCATATATTGTGTGTAATGCATCCTTGTTGTTGTAGGCTGATCTCGAGGAAGCTAAATCACAAGAAAATGCAAAGTTGCAAGCTGCACTGCAGGAGGTGCAACAGCAGTACAAAGAAACAAAAGAAATACTAGTACAGGAGAGGGAAGCAGCCAAGAAGGCTGCAGAGATAGCTCCGGTTATTAAAGAGGTCCCTGTTGTAGATACAGAGCTCATGAATAAGCTTAGAGATGAAAATGACAAACTGAAGGTGAGAGAACTTAACACAATGTGGATTCCTCCCACTTATGCAACATTGACAAGTGTTTGCATTTCTTTTAGTGCTTCTGCCATACTTTAAGAACAATTATTGTTTTGTTATATCTTTCTATGAGGCTCCTTTTCCTTGTAATTTTTCAGCTGCATTAATTTTTTTCTCATAATTGCTAGCTTTGTTTATGTCACTTGCATGCCATGCTGCAGACTTTGGTCAGTTCTCTTGAAAAGAAGATTGATGATACTGAGAAGAAATATCAAGAAACAAGCAAAATTAGTGAGGAGAGGCTCAAACAGGCAATGGATGCTGAGACGAAAATTGTTGACCTGAACATGGCAATGCTAAGGTTTTCCTATTTTCCTAGTCGTTTCACCATAGCTAATTGCTACTTCTCCTATATTTTAGGTTGCACTTGGTTTGCATAGATCCATAATTGTTGAAAAATTTATGTTTTATTATTCTGCTTCAGGCTTCAAGAGAAAATATCCACCATGGAATCTGATGAGAAAGTGCAAAGACAAGCGCTTTTAAACACGCCTGTCAAGAGTATGTCTGAACATTTGTCAATTCCGATTGCTCCAAAGGTACAAGTAATGGAATGATTGAAAAATGATGGTTCTTGCTATTGAAATTCTTTATTTCCTTACTGAATTCTTCTGTTCTCTTTGTTATGCAGAATTTGGAGAATGGCTATCATGAGGTTGAAGAACAAAAGGTTTGAAATTTTCCATCTTGGTACCTACCTTTTGTCTATCGAACTTTTGTGAATGTCGTAGTCTCATGAGAAACATTGTAACTTTTCAGGAACCCCAAAGTGCACCACCTGCTATTAAGGAATACGGGAATGGTGATCCAAAACTGAGGAAATCTTGTGCTGACAGGCAACTTGTAGGTTACCAAAATTTTATGTTTAAATTGCTTATGTAAACATGGTCACCTGATTCTTACCTTTCTGTAGGAAAATGTGGATGCGCTTATTGACTGTGTAGGGAAAAACCTTGGATATTGTGCTGGGAAGCCAATTGCTGCTTTTACCATATACAAATGTCTTCTTCATTGGAAATCTTTTGAGGCGGAGAAGACTAGTGTTTTTGACCGTCTCATTCAGTTAATAGGATCTGCAATCGAGGTAATATGGAGCTGGGATTTTAGTCAAGATACTGAAATATGAAAGTACCTAATTTTCCATTCAAAAAAAAAGCCGTCCTTTGCTGATAAAGTTAAAAATTTACTCTCGGCATGGAACAATGAAGATGTGTAAACGCTGGACATATTATGCCAAAGTGTTGATGTAGAGGCAGAAATCACCTGTGACATTTCACTAATCTAGCACATTCTTGTTAATGAAGATATAAGCCATGACAGCACTCCACCGTACTTTTCCTAATCCAAAATCTTTTAAAAATGAACCTGCTGCTATGCTCTTTAGGAGTTCTTTTTTCCAGTTTTATAAGTGGCAAGCTTATTATTTTGTTTTTTATCCTGCCACCACTCACTTTGTCTAGTGTTTGATGCAGAACGAGGACGACAATGACAACCTAGCCTACTGGCTCTCGAATACATCTAGCTTACTGTTCCTACTGCAGAGAAGTCTCAAGGCTGCTGGTGCTCCTGGTAGTGTTTCACGAAAGAAACCTCCTCAGCCGACATCATTATTTGGCAGGATGGCTCAAGTATGTTACTGACCTTTGCATGCTTGAAAAATGAATCAATGACTAGTATAACATATATCTATTTGTCTAGGGCTTGCGTTCTGCATCTTTCGCCAATATGCATGTGGAAGCAACAGATGTTGTCCGCCAAGTTGAGGCCAAATATCCTGCTTTGCTTTTCAAGCAGCAGTTAACTGCCTATGTGGAGAAGATATATGGAATCGTACGAGACAATATTAAAAAGGAATTATCATCTTTGATTTCGCTATGTATCCAGGTAGCATATCCTCTCTGTGGTTTGTTTACTGTTGATAAATTCATGTTGAGCATTAGGTCCTAAACATTTTATCCAAAAAGATTCATGGTTTGCCATCCTTGATCTTTTTAATCATCAGGCCCCAAGAACAATGAAAGCTAGCATGCTGCGGGTTTCTGGACGATTATCTGGTCAACCTCAGAATCAGAGCAACCACTGGCAGAAAATTATTGAAAGCTTAGATAAGTTATTGAAGACACTGCAAGATAACTATGTATGTGTCTCATCGTTTCCATACGATGCACTCGTGCTGGATGTATGTTTACTTCTTTTTTTTTATCCTCAGGTACCCCCAGTTTTAGCTCAGAAAATCTTTACCCAGATATTCTCGTACATTAATGTACAGCTATTCAACAGGTGAACATATTTTTAAATGTTTCAACTTTTATGCATGCGGCAACTAGTGTAGTGACTGGTTTCGCTGTTTGTTCTGTAGTCTATTGCTTCGCCGTGAGTGTTGCTCCTTCAGCAATGGAGAGTATGTCAAGGCTGGTCTTGCTGAGCTGGAGTTGTGGTGTGCAAAGGCAACAACTGAGGTGATCTGCTTGCTGTGTGAATCGCTAGTTTTATTTTATTTTATTGATTAATTACTGAAGTTTCCCGGTTACAGTATGCAGCATCTTCATGGGATGAGCTCAAGCATATCAGACAGGCTGTTGGCTTTTTGGTATGACATCTTCTAACAAATTATGCACTCTAAGTTATTCACGTTGAGATTTGTGCATCGATGCTTGTATATAGTTCTGACACCCACCTTCTATATTCAATTTTGTGGCATCCTAGAGCTCAGTCGTACTCTTATGTTTGGATTTATCAAGTTTCATGATCTTGGAAGACAAACACAAGAAATTTGTAGCTTGATCTTTAGTTTAAACTGACTTGTGTTATGAGTTAAGCTTGCATGTACTAATACTTATTTAATGCTCTTTTCAGGTTATATTCCAAAAATTCAGAATATCTTATGATGAGATAGTCAACGACCTGTGTCCGGTAAAATCTGAATACTTGGAACCTACTTTATTGAATCTCTCGTATTTTTCGTGTTCTACTTCCATTCACTTCTTTTGCAAAGTATGGAGGCATCTTGTTTCTAATACATGTTGTATTGTGTATGCTTGTAGATCTTGAGTGTTCAACAACTGTACAGAATTTGTACACAATACTGGGATGACAAGTATAATACCCAAAGTGTCTCATCAGATGTGAGTTCCTTTTCTGAAGAGATTCAATATTGTATCTGCAACCTTATCTTTTGAAAATGTTTTTATTTCGTTAGTATAAAAATTCACAATTCCCTTTTTTCTCTCGAACACGCAAAATTCACAATTCCCTTTTTTCTCTCGAACACGCAAAATTCACAATTCCCTAGTCGTATGGAATATGCTGATACTCATTGCTCACTACTTGATGCATTTTTTAATAGAAAACTGCAACACTATTTTGCATATCCAACTAACTGGTAGATTTTTTTTACGCGGTATTCAAGGGAAAAAAGGAAAACTAACTTGATTTTCTAATTTTTCAGGTTCTTAGTAATATGCGGGTGCTGATGACAGAGGATTCTAACAATGCTGAAAGCAGTTCATTTTTGTTGGATGATAATTCAAGGTATCAAATGTACCATTTCACTCAACTGTTGGATTGTCCTGAATAATATCATAATCTCAACATATATTTTCTGCAATGCAGCATCCCGTTCTCGGTGGATGATATCACCAACTCAATGCAAGAGAAGGATTTCTCAGATATGAAACCAGCTGAGGAGCTAGTCGAGAACCCTGCCTTCCAGTTTTTACAGGACTAGGGCTTGTGACGTCTCGAGCTTTATACTGTCAGATCATTTCTTGATTTGTTGTAAATTTTTCAATCCTTTCTACCCCATATGTGCCTTTGTTTAGCTATCTTTTCTTTTCAGCTAGTTTTGTAAAATCCATATAGGTATCTGTTAGGGTTGGGATGGGATTCCCCCCTCACAGTTAGAAAAAGCCGTATCTTTTAAAGCGGGGCAAATGATTCTTTGTAGGGCAACATCAAATCAATCTTTTACCCAAGGGTGGTAAGGAGGGGGGAGAGGCAATGTTAGTAGCCTCTCCCCGGCTATAGATTTTGTAAATTATACTGTAAATCAACAGTGCAAGGAAAAAGAAAGGAAAGCCGTATACCAAATGCAGTTACGTTCGTGACATATATACTGTTGGTGTCTTGTGTCTGAACCGTGTGTAACTGCTCAGTGTAATGCCTATCATGTGTTGGTTTGTTCATGTGGTGTGCGTGGCTGGACGTGCCTGAGTTTCTTGGGACCAGATGCCGCATTTTCGGCTATATTCTGCTTTGCGTTATTCTGTGATTTGTTCAGCTCCGCGGAGATGTTGCGCGACTAGACTAGGGTGGTAACTGTTAAGGAGCAGTAGCTTCTCCCTAATTATATACTCGTCCCAAATTATTATTAAGTAGTCGTTTCGGCTTTTGTAGATATATTGATTTTGCTATGCATTATGCATAGTAAAAACTATGCATCGAAAAAAAACTAAAATGACTAATAATTTAGAACGGATGGAGTATTAGATTGTGTGCATCATCATACTGTAAATGGACGGTGCAAGCAAAAGGGAAGGAAACACATAAACCCAATCCAGTTTATGTTCATGACATCGTCCAGCTGTCCCCGTCTTGTGTCTGGCCCCGCGTGTACTGTAGGTGTTTTGCTCGGTGTGAGGGTTCATGACGACACGACACTGAGCATGTCCATAACGTCTTCGACTCTGCTCGTGCGGTGTGCCCTCAAATCAATGCTGGTGGCCTTTGCTGGATGCAAGTACCCAAGAGCAGACGCGTAATTGTTTCAGGCTGCGTAGTTTCCAGTTCAATACTTACGATTATCATTTGCGCTTATTCCAACTTGGAGTCCAGTCCAGTGAAATCGCAGTATTTATCCGTACCTGACGCAGGTTTCGCTCCGGCCTCTTGTCCCTAGTCCCTTCCTGTTCGTTCGCGGGAAAGGGCCGGGCAAAAAGGATGGCTCCCCCCGCCATCGGATTTCGAAGGTGCGCCAAACCCACCCACACATGCCCAAAACAACAACCAACATTCCCCGGGAAGCAGAAACAAACCAAACCACTCCCAACTTTTCCGCTTTCCAAAGTTACCCCTCCCAGGAGGCCCCACCCGCGCATTTACGCGCAAGCGATCAGGGGCACCCCCGTCCGCCCGAATAAACAATGCATGAAAAGGGGGGACGCCGCTGACTGCTCCTCCCTCCAGCTCTCCTTTTCTCTCTCTTCCCCTGAAATAGCAGCAGCAGGTTCGTCCTTGTCCCTTTCCATCCATCCCGCATTCCTTCCCCCGCCCGAATCTTCCATCCGTCCCCAATCCGCCGCTGAGCCTGCGCGATCGAGAGAATGGTAAGGGCCCAGATTTCTTCTCGCTCGATTTCTTCTCGGTTTGCTCTGAGTCTGCGATGATTGCCGTTTCGTTTCTGGGAAGCGGTTGTTGGGTTTGGTGAGAATTGTTTCTCCGTGGAACGAGGGAGCGAAAGAGACACCCTTGCTTCGCTTTGCTGTGCGAAAAAGGCGCGCGCAGCCGCCTTGTTCCCCGCCTCTTCATCCGAATTCTTCCCTCCTCCGATTTATCCCCAATCCTCGGCGGCGGGGAGGCGCCAGGGCAGCGCTCGCTTCACCGGAGCCTCCACTCGTTATCCTTCTTCCTCGAATCATCCTCATGCCCCTTCCAATGATACTGCACTGCCGTGGAGCGGGGGATCCATCCGGACTTGCTTCATTTCTTATTTTGTTCGTGAGTAGCCCTACCTTGCTTGCGCGGATTGTTCTAGGAGTTAGGCGTTCCTTTCATTGCGTGACTCCGTTCGGTTAGTTGAGGATTTTATTATTATTTTGGCTGTTGCAATCCGTGGTTGTGGTTCGATTAGGTTCGTCTTCCTCAGCGCATAAGCCATAAGGTCCATCCATCCAACTTGCGGTACCAATTCCTGATACCCAATTTAAGTGCCAGTGCATTTTGTTTCCTATAAGATTTTGGGGATTCGACTAAACTCCCAATGCCCCACTTGAGTTCTGGGATGGTGTGTGAATTACAATTCAGCGATGATGTTCGCAAGGAAGTCCAGTAATTTCCTAAATCAGCAAAAATCATGTCCATGTAATGTATTTGAGCAAAAAATGTTGTAGTGCTTAATCTATGGCGAGTAGTGGGTCTACTTCACCAATGGGGAGGAGCCTGGAGCCTCCCTTCTGGAACAAGTGGAATTGGATTATCATCTTTCTCCAGAGGTGTTAGTCTGTATTTACATGAAAGATTGAAGTCTGTGATGTAGGTCCAGTCAACTGATGCAGAGAACTAGCTGTGTGAGAGGGGAAACAAAATGTTGTTTTGTGTTTCCAGTTAGGAGAGTACTCCTATCATCACTATCTTCTGTAAAGCTGGCATTACTGACTGGTTGTACCATAAGGGTTGTCTGAGTGAAAAATTACAGATAAAGTTGAGCATATGACGCTCACATTGCAACCACACTAATATGTGTGGGAGAATGATTGAGATCATGAGATGTAAATCATGAAAAGGAATCGTGGCTTCATTCTATATGATAGTCTCTCTTGCTTTATAACTTTTTGTTCTAAATTTCACAATTTTTTCAGCACAACTTTACCATTGCTGGGGCTCTACTTACAGCTTATCACTTGTCTCTTTGCAGTGAACACAGGTGGAACAAATCTGAATATCTGATACAGTTGGCAGGCTTTCCTTTCCATCACATTTGCACATTTCAGGATGACCTCCAAGATCATGATAACCTACAAGAGGAAGCGTGTTACCTCACAAGACCATACTGCTGATGACACAGTTTTTGATTCATCTCCTGCTGCTTCCAGTAATGTAGTTGCCAGCAATTTACCCCCTAAGTTTGAGGCGCATGCTGAGAACACCATTGCAAATGAAGATAATTTTGTGAGAATCCTGTCTTGTTTCTCTTCCTGTTGATGTTGTTATTTGACGTCATCTCTATCACGTGATTATCTAGATTGTTGCTGTTCCCACATTCCTCAAAAGGCATGAGATTACTTATGACTTTTTTTTGGGCATGGAACTTGTGATGTCATATTGATATTTGCATCTAAAGATATTAATTGCTACATGTTTTCATCAATTGTCTGTGTGTGCCTTGTTAGAAAACTCTATCACTAAACCTGATATCCTCTAAAGGGATCCTTGATATTTATGTGTTCTGAAAAATTGGTAGCAATTAGTTTCCATCTTTGATATCACTGATGAGTCTTCAGGTTAACTCTTCTATCTACTTTCTTTTCTGATACCTTTTTCTCATCTGGAATGATTGGCAGGTTACTCCTGTAAAGCAACAGCGTTTGTCAATGCAAAAAAGCATCAAAGAAGAATGCGAACCGGATAGAGGGCAAAATGAGTTGCAGGTATCATTACCACAGAAAGAGCAACCTGAGATTTGTTCTGCCATGATTCTGACTGCAGTGGCGCATAGCGAATTATTACAATGCAGTGAGGACACAAATAATCAAATTCCTGTTTCAAGTTCTGTGTGTGATCTCATGTATGCTGATGGAACGGTTGGTCAGACAAAAGATCCAAATACCTCTGCCATCGTGGAAACAAATTCTCATAAGGTGCCAGAAAGTACTATTGGATCTCGCCAATGTAAGAGTAGGTATAGCCCTCTGCTTACTTTTCGCAGGCGAGCTAAAAAGAAAATTAATTTGGATGAACCAACAGAGGAAATTTGTTCACCAGACAACGAGAAACAGCATTCAACACTGACATGCAGCCAACCAAGCTCGTCAATTAATGATAAACCCTTGCTCAAATATACTGCTGGAGACCCTTTGGATACTGAGGATAAGGTATTCTTTTACCCTTATCTTACCCTGGACCTGTACAATGACGCAAAATGGCATGTTTTTTTTAAATCTTTCCTTCATGTTTCCTGCCTTACTTTAGCTGTCTGTATGTGGGTGGGTGGGTGTGGTTGTGAGCTGGCAATCAAGAGAAGGAAACTAGTACTTTTTTAATGCCGACAAGATTTCATAGTGTATGCACAAGAACTTATCAATGTACCTGTATCAAGGTATGAAGTCTGTAATCTAAGCTATGAGGTTCGGATGCTAGATGAGTGATCTAATGCACTTCTTTCAAACACACACAAAAAAAAAACAAAACTGTAAATATACTAAGTAATAGCCTAGTTGTAGAAGTTGTTCATCTTACTTCGCTACATAAAGTTCCAAGAACATAACGAAGCAGAGGGGACCTTGTATACTGGATGTATCTGCATCTGCTACTTTCAGTACCTTGCACTATTGAAATGATGTGTCATTGTCTGTAAATATTGTGATAGTTAAACAGGCTTTCAAAATTAACCAGATTAGCATTCTGTCATGTTTAATTTATAATTTATTACCTCTATTTTCTGTGTTTAAAAGTTAGAACTGGATCTTTATAGGTGTAGAGAATGAGAAAAAATGATGCCATTAAAAATTTATTGTTTTCAGTATATAAAAAACTCAACACAACAGTACACATAGCCTTTTGGTATCATGGCAAATTTTCTATACAAGGTAACTAAAAGTAATGAAATAGGTGACACCTTGTTTGTGGTGCTAAAGGAAAATTTTCTTACGGTTTCTTTTTCTCTATTTTTTAAATCCATTTTTATGTCACATAGATGCACTTGCTCTGTTTATTTATTTATTGCTTTAGCAATAACCCATGTGGTAGTTTCCTTGCTTGTCCCCACATTATCTGCCTAGGGCATTCAGAAAATTAAAGCTCACATTTAATTCAATTACAGGTAGCTTCAGTGAGAAGTACTGGGCTATCTACACAAGCTGAACACACACCTGAACAAGAAAGGTAAGGTGATGGTACTTGTTTGTTATTAATACACAGGCAAAAAATTAATACAATGTTCCTTTTGTAGTTCTGAAATCATAAAATCCTCAGTTCAGCCTATGGTTCCACAGAGTGCTGATGGTGGAAACCGAAACATGATCCTGGAAGGTGATGGTACACCAGTGTCAAAATTCACTTGTGCACAAGAGGTCAGAGAGCAAGATGCAACAGTGGAGGATTCGAGCAAAACATTGCCAATTACTATTGAAGTACCGAACGTTATTGATATGCAAGGGGAGGGACATGGTATTGGGCAAACTACAATGCAGCAGCTGCCAAGACAAAACTTAAATGTCAGTTGGTTGAAACCAACCAATAAATCTGCCGCAGAAGATGTTCCGGAGTCGCAAGGTTCAACAAAAAATGTAGCAATTATTGTCTTGGATGATGATAGTGATGAGAGAGGCAAAGAGATGGAAAATTCAGAGGCACTTGATCATGGAGGTCGTCATCAAAATAAAAGAATTTCTTTAGGGACGATTGACCTGAACTGTGCTGAATTACGACAGGAGGGTTCTCTCCATTTGGGTGACTCATCAATTCAAAAGCTCACAGATCAGGTGAGGATAATAAAATTAGATGTTTTATCACGTGTTCACTTGGTTGTTCAGCATATGTCCGTATTCTCCATGCATTAAATGAGAATTGTTTTCTTGGTGCTGTAAAATTTTTTATCTGAATAATATATAGCCGTTTCCTTCATTCTAACAGAGGGCGGTAAGGTTTTCTTTCTATTCAGTTTTATTTGTGAGCGTGGAGGGGTGTGGAGAGGTGGTTTCACATACTTCATTCAATTTTTTGCCTTTCATATAACCACCAAATTCTATACAAGCTGGAAATCATTTTCTTTTGTCATACAAATACAATGTACTGTAACTGTAAAAATAAAATCTTAACATAGATGTTCTGAAACATTTTCTCGCTGCTCGCAGGATCTAGTTGGTAGTACTCGAAAGCAGATGTCCCAACCAATTGAAAGGATGTTTTTCAGAAAGGAGAAAGACACTATCCATGGTAAGCAGCAACAGCATGAAGAAAGCTCAACCATGCATACCTCATACTCAAATTTATTTGACCTGACTCCACCATGGAACACTGGGAATTTGAAGGGACCAAGTAGCTTGCCTTCAGAATTGAAGTTCAGAATAATGGATAAGGCTCCTGAATTCAGTTTAGACCTAAGCCTCGATAGTTTCCAAGACAATAGAGTGTCTGCCCTGAGGAGCGATAAGTTATTTCTTGGAGGCACCTCCAGCATATCTCATAAGCTGACAGAAAGGCTTGGCACATACTCCTACAGGAGGCACTCAGCTCCTTGGTCAGAAGAAGAGTTAGATTTTCTTTGGATTGGAGTTAGGAGGTATGGCGTCAATAATTGGAATGCGATGTTGAGGGATACACGGCTACGGTTTTCAAACTCAAGGATACCTGAGGATCTTGCTAAGCAATGGGGCAAGGAGCAGAAGAAGCTGCTGACATCTGGTCTGGGTCCTGCACCGCCCCTTCATATAGCAGAAGATTATCTTAGTAGAGCTTCGTGCTCAGGTTGCTCAAAGTCTCCATTTCTTGGAGCCCCCACGGACCTTTCATTGGGTGATGTCTACCTTCGCAATGCTCGTGCTTCAGAAAGAGGTCAGCATCATTTGTCAAGTTTGGGCATGTTAAACCTTAATGGAACTGACAGTGGCCCAAGAAATCTGTCCCTGGGAGGCTTCCTTGGGGCTTCTTCGTCGTATGGAAGAAGTGGCAGCAGGCGCAGGAGGGCATCCAAGCTCCAAAAGTCATACTACGATAGCAAGTCACCTTGGTTCCAAGAACCATCAGAGAGGGCCGAGCTTGGCACCAGCACCAGGACCTTTCCCATGAACCAACAACGGTTGATCAATAGCCTTCCGCAGTGGCTGACCAAGGTTGCGGAGACCGGCACAAGTCGAATCGACCGGGAGATGTGGCCGAGCTTGGCACCAGCACCAGGACATTCTGCTGCAGAGCCACCGAGGGATAGCCTGAGAGTTAATCTCTTCTCTGACGACCTGAAGCCCCATGTCCTCCCTGATGCTTCTCTGAAGCGCGCGATGCGGAGGAATGCAGATTGGCGCTCGTTCAGCAAGAGGCTGTTCCAGACTGGCGACGCCTTGGATCTGAACCGGGGGACTGCAGCTGCAGCCATCGCAGGAGCCAACGGTGCCACCCCGAGCGACACCGGCGCGTCATCGGAAGAGACGGTGTCAGACAGCTGAGGGCCCATGCTTAATATGGGCCGTTGTTATACCCGTACGTCATGTTGAAATTGCGTCTAGTATTTTGATGATGAAGCTGGTGAACAGTAGCAACGAAGTGTTTAATCTGCAATGCCATGCCAGTGAATAATCTGATTGCATCTTGTAAAGTAGCAGCAGTGTATATCTTACTAGGTGTCAGCTCTCTCCATCCATAGAGAGGAGAGGTTCTATTGATTCTATCCTGTAATATCTCGATCGTGTAAGCAGAAGAGATATTATCACCTTAATTTAATCTTATTTTTCTGATTGCCGGGACGGTGTGACCCTCTTGGCTGTCGAGATTAGCAATAGGTTGGGCATGATCTCAGCAGGATTTGGGTCGCTTCAGGTCAGTCACCCCAAATCCTAGCCCTGCTAGTTCACGCACAGGCTATGGCCGTGAGTTTCTGGATCATCTTCTCCTTTCCCTTCGGGTTGCTAGGCACACGCGTGCGTATGGGGTCATTGAATTCGCGTCGGTGGCTAGCTCTAATTTCTTACGCCTAGATTGTGCATCTAATCTTCGTGGTATAGGTGCTTGGTTGGTCCTCCTGTACACTGGCCACCATCGGTTTTGATTCCGTTCGATTTGTAGCCATTTGGGGGGCCTAGTAGCATTATTTGTGTATTCTGCTCGTGTTGTTTCTCTTAATGGTGTACCACTTAGAATTTGGGTCTACTTGTTTAATGCTGATTTTCCATACTATTAAGGCGCTAATTTGTTGCTTGTTATATTTAGGTGATTCTGCCAAACATTATGTCGTGAGCAACACCCGCATATGAATTAGGTTCTCTTTTCCTTTTGCATTGACAAGGACTATTTTGATCCCATTAGATATCTCCTGATGTCCTTAGTACTTGAGCCACAGGGAGGGTTTTAAGAGAACATTGGAACTTGCTGACAGCATGCTCGTGCCAGCAAGCGAGGGCTTTAAAGGATTTGGGGAATTTACGAGAACTAGGGCTTGGTTGCTTAATATAATATGTATACCAGTGCTTTTCTGTATCCTTGTGTATTTCAGTTAAATTTGCAATGTGGGAGCTTCAATAGCATTCATTGGTTTAGACACGGAATATGTTGTTTCCTTGCTGTTGTTTAGGACTTTGGAGTAACCTGCATCGACTTTTGCTTTTTGTTGATGCTAGATAGGAACAGTGGTGGAGGACGGATAAAAACTGAGGTATTGGCGGAGTCAATCGATTTTCAAGCAACCAAACTTGCTATTTGTTTTGCGGATGTCTGACTGTGCAGATCACTTGCCTACTCCTGCTGCTAAGCAAGGGTTTCCATTTTTTTCTACCTTCCTCTACCGTCAAATACTCAGTACTTATCCTCATTCATGACAGCGTGCCATAGGATAAGTCAGAACTAAACACAGAGATTGAGGATTAAGAAGAGTAGGTTATCATGGGAAAAACAAGGTATGGCAGTGGCCATTCCTTGCCACCATGCTCCTCCGCCACTGGATAGGAAGGTGGCTTTATTTCCTGTGGCTAAGTGTTTACCCGTTTGTTTCAGCTGTGATACTATGCTTTTTTGATTTTTGGGGAGATGGCATATTTGGACTGGACATGGTTTGCAATCTTTACCGCTATTGGAGTTGGTGCATGTGCATACGTGCTTACAAGTGCAGCAGTGCACATTCGGTGAATATAGAAGTACCTCATTTTAGACTTCGGTAGTTTACTCTGCTGTTGAGGAACTCAGCGTAACTCTGTTGATGCTAGACCACCCAATTTCAAATCCTCATCGAGGCGAATTTGGGTGCCTATTTCTTCTTAATTAAAAAAGTGATCTGGTTCCTCCTAGATTTGTTGATCTTTTTTTCTGTTTACTCTGCTGTTGGATCTTTCTTGCTGCACTGTTTAGTCTCACCGTATTGGAGAAGGTGGTGATTCTGATTCACATTGCCCTTTAAATGCTTGTCTGTTGCTTCTGACATTGATATTTGTTGTGGAATGAAATGGGCAATCCTTATTACCTTCTAACTTCATATTGAGTTTTGGAATTTCATGTGGTGCTATTGCATCTATATGATATGTGGGTCCAACATAGCTTATTTAAGTCAGACTATTGTTATTAATTTACTAGCTTGGAATTTGTGTTATGTTGCCTTAAGACCTTTTGAAGAGGGATATTTCTTTTGGCGTATACTTGAAGTATTCTGGGGGGATAACTGTTGCTAGTGAAAAACAAACTTAGCTCATTCCTTTAGCTCCCCATCACTCCATTGCCAAATCATCTGCCATGCTAGTGTGTATACATGATTGCATCATATTTGAATACTTTTTTTGGATTTTGCCCGTTGGTGATGTTGTTTGATGCCATTATATGCTTTAGAATATGTTTGACCTTGTAATTAGGTGGTTATTCTTACTTAGGTGCCTGCCACATATTTGATGATATGATGTTGGTAAATTTTAGTTTTGACTGTACAAATAATCAAAGTGAAATATTCCTCATTCAGTTGTGCTCCATCTTTCGAGCCTTGGAAACATTGTCAACAGCAGCTCTAGCTAATTTGGTGGAGGCGTGAAGCACAAAAGGCTGGCTTTACTTTTGCACTTGATGAATATGGTAAGAAAATCCTCATATTATTATAAAAAAAGAGAAAATCCTCTCATTATGCAGTATGTATCAGTGTAAAGTGATGATTCGGAAGGTGTAGGGTCTAGGCTTGTTTTCACTCATTGTCCTCAAATTGGCAAGCAGTTGTTGCATGTATACGGGAGTAATTTTTTTCTAACCGATTTTACCTTGCGTTTTTGCAGTGATTTACATGCTGGCACCTGAATCCCGACCGAAGTGGACGGACAATGTGTACTACAGTCCCCTGTGCACAATCCTTGCTGATGCGAACTACCGATACCATTGTGCTTACGCAATTATGGACATGAAGACACCTACTAAATCACGTTGTAGATATGGCGCCGTTTTAAATTTAATTACACGTGACAAATTAATAACGCCAACCGGTGCACAAACAATTTTTTTTTGAGATGCACCAGTGCACAAACAAATGTCCATGCAGATGCGTATTGTGGCACAAAGATGCCCATGAAGGTCCAGGAGGACTACTGGTCACTTCTTGAGGCCAATAGGGATGCGAGCCCACTATATAGGCCCAAGCCGATTTCTTTATCCTTACGAGTCCATCGTTTCCATAATCGGGCCATTAACAAGGCCGAACACGCCGTCGGCCCATAACATTTATGAGTTCGTGACGGCCCAAACACCGTGGCCCGTGAATGATGGATTGAGAGCCGACATGGGCCCAAACGTGGCCCATTTAACCCCACTCGAGTCCATACCGGAACATCCTAGCCCATTAATGGCTCATATTGTAGCTTCATGTGGCCCATTAACGGCCCATAATGTAGCCTTTTGTGGTCCATTAAAGGCCCATATGGTAACTTTCTCTGGCCCATAACGGAACACTATGTAGCCCATTAACGGCCCATATTGTAACTTTTCGTGGCTCATTAACAGCCAATATCGTAACTTTCTGTGGCCCATAAACAGAACATTACGTGGCCCATTAACGGCCCATGTCGTAACTTTGCGTGGCCTGTTATAACGGCACGATATCGTAACTTTATGTTGCCGCACTTACAACATTCGAGAACCATGGGACGGCCCACCTGAGACCCATGTCATCATTAGCCCAGTGAACTATTGTGCCCATCTGCCAACATCGGTGGTTAGGACATATTACTATCCAGTTTAGGGGCATCCAAGGCCCATGAGAATTTTCTTGGACATCAGAGGCCTATCTAAGCCCAGTTCGATCTGTCCTCACTCCCACGACCGCAAAATCTCAGTGCCACAAAAAAGCCCACAGATCTCTCTTGCAACTTGTTTTGCTCAAACCACGACATTCATAAAACAATGATACAATGTAATGCAATCTATCATGATTTTAAATTTACAACCTACCATGACGATCATAAATAAACTAAATCTAGTTTTTTTAAAGAAAATAATTACAACCTCATCACTACTTTAAAAAGACAATTAGGCGAGGCCCATGAATTCTAAAATTTCGATAGAGCCCCAACCCTAGCAAGGTCACTAGTGCCTATCCTACCAGATTCCTCGCATACTCAACAGTTCATCACAGTTCGATAGGAATACCATCCTATCACAGGTGGCAAAGTCCCATTAACAAACGGTGATTGCCTATCTGTACAAGAATCATTGGTCTAGGAGTCAGAGAACCTACTTCATGGGAATCTACAACTTTAAACTGCTCCACACAATGTGAATCAGAATGCGCGGAATGCACGGGTATTCAGGGCCACAGAACTGATGCCCTCCCAACTTCGTCGCCTAATCAAGATGGAAGGTGAGGAGTGAATAGCAGCAGGTGCCCGGCACCTAGGTTGTTTGTACCACGAGTAGTAAGTTTCATTTGTGCCCTCTGTATTTCATTCTTGCGGATGCACAGGGCTAATGTGCGCGAACTCGCGTTACATTAAACTCTTTGAACTCTCCTTAATACAAAGATACACAATTTTTCTGCGTATTCGAGAAAAAAAAATAAAAAAGACGTACAGTGACGCCACATTCTCAGCACTGTTAAAAACTGCAGCCACCTTTAGCATCCCCTTCAGAACCACACATTTCCAAGGCAAATTCACATCGTTTCACATAATCAAACAGATTAGGATCATGATGAGGGGCTGTATGTGTCTTTTCATGTCAGTGGATCAGTGCATAATTACGTCGAGTCATTAAAATCTTCGGTCCACGCGTTCTCTTGTCACTAACTCACTACTGCAAACTTGACATCTTGTTTTAAGTTATTTTATTTTCTTCATGGAGTTCAGCAAAATATATAGCAGGAGCCAATGCTTTATTATGACTCTCTGTGTCAATATAGGGTCAATTTTTATCCCTTCTTTTTCCCACTGATCTCGTTTCATAGAAAAGTTTCCCAATTAATGACCGCAGGTATTTCTATCAGCACAGTGTTTCTCCTTGTTTGCATCTTTCCTCTGGTAATTGAGTATCAAAAGAGAGAGCTCGTCAAAGAGAAGGATGGTTTCTTCAAGCAAAATGGTGGTTTTATTTTACTTGAACAGATGCGATCAAGACGAGTAGAAACAGTAAGAGTATTCTCGAAAGAAGAACTAGAGAATGCAACTAACAATTTTTACAAGAGAAGATAGCTGGGAAGAGGGGGGCATGGCACAGTATACAGGGGGATTATGAAGGATAACAGAACTGTAGCCATAAAGCGCTCGAAAGTTTGCAGCACAAATCAGAAGGATGAATTCGTGCAGGAGATCATTATACTTCCTCAAATAAACCACAAGAATGTGGTCAGGCTTCTAGGTTGCAGTGTAGAAGTGGAAGTCTCTTCCAGTTGATCAACAGTACTGCATTGGATGACAGACTGAGAATAGCCATAGAATCTGCATTCCCCTCCATAATACATGGAGACGTGAAATCTTCAAACATTCTCCTAGATGACAAGTACATGGCAAAGGTGACTGATTTTGGTGCATCACACATGCTTGCTAGGAGCAATTTCTGAACTCGCGAGGAAATGCCTCAGTATGAAGGGGGAAGAGCGACCACAGATGACCGAAGTTGCTTGCTTGCTGCATGCATGAACCTCGCGGTGAGCGGGTGGATTTGTTTAAAGGACTGGGCGCGTACCATGAGGGCACAAGCTTCATGTGGGAGGGATCTGATTGGGCGATGTCGATCGATCACGGCTACTCAGCTAGCTAGGGTGCAATGCAGTTTGCCTTAAGAGGCCGGCCGGGTTGAACAAACTTATATTAACGCGATCGAAGGTCTTGTCAAATCCTAGCGCCCTTTCTATATCGGGAAACGTATGCAGCTCTGCTTTTGGAGGAGTAAAACTTTAGAGATGGATTCAGATGCTTTTAATTTCGATCATCAACTACTGGACCGTAACAGGGATCGATCGGGGAACAACAACTTGCGGATGCTGCTAATAGTATAATAATGAGCCTCCAACCAATAGGCGCACGCGACGAAATTGATGAATTATTATTGGTGACAAGCAACCAGCAACTTGTAGTCACTAGCAAATTTTTTTTTTTCACTTCGGGGTCGTTTTTCAGTTTCGGTAGCAAATTCAGGGACGTATAGGTATGAATTTACTTGACATATATATACCTATACCTGTGGTCACTAGCAAATCTATATCTATACCCATACCTATTTCTAAAGCACGTAATAAGATTTTTTCACCTAAATTTTTGGTTGGTCCGCCTTGTGTCATTGACAGGTGGACCTTAGTCCATCCCGTATATGAGTCGGAGCAGCCCTCTGTCCACGACTCAATCATGGGCAACTGTACGTATCCGATGCTTAATTATACCAACTTTGTCCGCACAAACACATTTGCCTACTTAATTAGATTAAATGTCTTCCTAGTTACTAGTCTTTATTTGATACAGTCATGGGAAATTAATTCTTACCAGTGAATCTAAGTTGCAATTATCCTTTTCTAATCCTACACTCACACCAAGTCAAAACATTGGTATGAGTGTATCCACCTACCTGGTATCACACCCTCACCTCAAGACAGGTGTGCATGCAAATAGTGGATATATCAAATCAGCTAGTAATCCTCCCTAGAACTGGACCCCCAAAATGAACCCATTTGAAAACATCAAATCAAAGCAGAAACAAGCAGCAGGCAGGTACACGAGAAGAGGAAAGAATTGGCTAAGTCCAAGGATGGAGTTGGATGGCCCTTCAAGCTAGGGCTGTAGCTATGCTTGCAGGTGGCAAGTTCTGTACTTTGCTGGTCCCTGGCTGAAAAAAGAAATGCACCTTTGGCATCGGCCATTGTGACAGTTGTCAATTGTCATGTAACATTGCTCCTTAAACTAATTAACAGATAATTACTCACCATAACCAATGGGTTAGGACCACATGCTACAGATTTTTTAGAATTAATTGTGCATAGTTCTTGTGCTAATCCCCCTCACTTTCTGCATGGCACATGTACTGTGTTCCCTCCAGATAGTGTGGTTAAGATCTCACATCCCAAACTAGTTGATTGGCATCTGCTTCTGTTATGATGATCTCCATTTTATTGTAGAAATTGATTAAATTATATATCTTCAATTCACTGCAAAAACGGCAGCAGTACGTACGTAGCTTACATACATAACAATCTTGAGCAACCTGCATCGATACTATTCATACTAACAATTCAGTTTTGATAAATATCCACAACAGTAATGTCAGCTAGCTAGCTTCAGATAACAACATTAATTTCAAAGCTGATAATTAATCTGCACTGACCAATCAAGAGCCCAACTTGCGTTGCCAGAAGATAGTGAAAGAGATCTACAAGTCTCTCTTTTCCCTTACAGGCTATATATACTAACATGCCTTCATTGCAAAGATTGATCAGCACTCCCCTCTTGTTATAGTAAAACATAAGTTGCAGAGAATGTTGCAAAACCCTAGCCCACAGGTCCCCCCCTTTCCACATTAGGGCAGCCCTCCCTATCCTGCTGCTTCCACACACCACCCATCAGCCACATGCATGGTGAGACATGCCATGCTACCCAAATCATCACCTTGTACCTTCATGTGTATATATATTCCTCTCCGGCCTCTTCACACCTAATTACACTCTCATATATATATTTCCATCTAGCTAGCTCCTCCACAGCTAGCTCTTCTCCATCACAAATTAAAGACGATGGTTGGCAAGCCACAGCACCATCACCATGGCTCCTCCTCACTTGGGGCGGAGGAGCTCAACCTGTTGCACATGGCCAGGGGGTCCCCGGACGGTGGCGGCCGCGGTGAGAGCCGGGGCGCGCTGGGCCAGTGGAAGTGCAGGCTGCTCGGCTCCCTGGGCGGCCTCCTCCCACGGCGCGCGCGCTGCGTGGTGTGCCTGCAGGTGCAGCACGTCACCGGCCTGCCCCAGGCCGCGGAGGGACGCGGCGTGGTGGTCGGGTGGCGGAGCAAGGGCGGCGAGGGGGAGCACACGGCGCCGGCGCGGGTGACGCGGGGCGCGGCCGCGTTCGACGACGTGTTCCTGCACTACTTCAGCGCCGGCGGCGCCACGCTGCGGAGCTTCACCGTGTGGGCGGCGCTCCTGGACTCGCCCGCGAACGGGGATCTCGGCGCGTTCCCCGTGGACCTCACCGAGGTCGCGGCGGCGGAGACCTCCAACCCCAAGTTCGGAGGCAAGGCGCTCAGCTTCCCGCTTGGCGGGGCGGCAGCCGGTGCGGTGCTCACCGTCAGCATCTACTGTAGAGTGATGGAGCCCGAGGAGAACCACGGGGCTAATGGTATGTACGTGATTGTCCTTTAGTTATTGATGCAGAAGCTTTTTAATTATTAATTACATCTAGCCGGTAGTACTATACAAATACATGCAATTAATATTCAAAGACAATATATAGATTGTTCATCAGAATCCAAAACAATCAAATTTAGGAAGAATTCCCCACGAAGCTACGTCATCTGTAATCGTTCTTCACTGCATATGTTCGTTCACAGTATATTTAGGAAGAATTCTCCATTCTATCAAGTTTTGATGTTAGTGATCTGCGTTGGTATATATAAGCTGATGGCTTTGTGACGTATACACGGAATCAAATTAAGGAACCCTAGCTAGTGGTCGATCGATTAAATGTGATCAATTGCATCATTGTGATGTTGTTAATTACATACTTATTACATGAGGCAATTAATGCCATGGTCGATCGTGTACGTAGGTCATGCACGGGAGAAGAAGAACAAGGGCAAGGGCTCCTACGCCTCCTGCCTGCCGGACCTGAGCTGCCTCCTCAACCGGCAGGTGGCGGCGGCGTCCGGATCGGCGCGCCGTGCGACGTCCATCCGCTCCGACCGAGGCGGCTTCATCACGATCGAGAACTCGGTGGCCGAGATGGACGACGGCGCCGGCGGGGCGGCCTTCCGCGTGGCGGAGGACGTGGACGAGGAGGGCGCGGGTTTCATCACCATGGAGAAGGGCACGGTGTCGTCGCGGTCGAGGCGGCCGCTGCCCGACACGGTGTCGTCCGCCGACGAGGAGGACGAGAAGCCGTGCCTGTTCATGGAGCTGTCGGAGGAGGCCGCTTCCGTCGCGTCGGCGTTCGACGTGGAGAAGGTGGAGGACGAGTTCCTGGCGATGCTGGAGGACAAGTACTGGGCGAGGAGCAAGGAGATCGAGAAGGGGCTGAGCGTGAGCCTGGACCTGGGGCTGGACCTGGACTCGCTCATCAAGGACGCCGAGACGGAGCTCGCCAAGGCGGAGCAGGCGTGGAAGAGCAAGGTCGGCGCCGCCATCGTGGAGGAGGAGGAGTACAAGGAGCTCGTCCGGAGGTGGAGCGCCAGGGAGACGATGAACATGAACTCCCAGTCCACCGGTTGCTCCTGGGGCTTTGGATTCGGGAGCCCAATCTAATTTAGTTGCCCCCAACACAACACCTTTACCGTTACAAGAATATATATGTCGAGTCAGAAATGTATTGCAATTTGCCTGCTAGCTGAAATACTATCAGTAAAAGGATCGGACAAAAGAGAAATCATAAGTTGGGTTCCAATTTTGGTCGTGTGATTGTCTCTTGCAAGTTGCTACTTACTAGGCATGTAGCAAAGCAACCAAATTTCAGCATTAAACCAAGACACGAAGACAAGCCAAACATTGCCTAGTTGATTGATGCAGCAAGTAGCCACACCACTTACACTAACAGTCTGAACGAACTGGTTCCAACTGACGCGGCGGCGTTGTCAGTCAATCCACATCTTGCGTGACCGTGACTACAGAACAGCAGAAAGTGATCTGCTCCGCAGCCGCAAGATTTGCTCACTCTTAGAACAAAAGCAAAGCCAAAGCTGGCCGACCTGGAAAAATGCCTTTGATTATAGGGCAGAGAAGGATTAGCGTATGGGGATCCACCAACAGGGCCGGTCCCCACAGGCCACATTTCAGCACGGCCTGATTTCATGCCCCTCCTACTGTGGATTACACATACGTGTTCACAGATTTCGACAGCCAGGCGACCCTGCCGATGCTGCAGGTTCCAACGAATCAAAGTGCGACTCAGCAGAACAAACAAGATGTCCACAAGTACCAGTAAAGCATCCGCGGATAAATTCCACGTGTGGTTATTTTACACAGGGCACTGAAAGAACACCGGAAAATGCCGACTCAAGTCATTGCCTACCTAGCTAAAATTATACAGGTTACACAATATATGGGATTCGAAAGACAAAATTACTCACCAAAAATGATGCTACTTGATAGATGCAAAGCTGCCCCTACGCTAAAGAAATATCTGTGTACAGGTACAACAAAATAAGCAATCTACCTGGCTGGCCCTGGATCTCGAAAACCTGCAGGACCCCGCTGCCAAGAATGGTCCCCGATTACCATGGGTAATGGCAGAAGTTCATTCAATATGATTGATATGAAACCTTTGAGCTATTTTGCAATTGTGAAATGGTTCTCCAAATCCCATACCACAATCTTACCATCCAATCCTGTAAACCATTTGGCAAGGAATGTCAAAACAGGTTCAAACAAAGAGCTGGAAGCAAATGGGGAGGATCAGCTATGTATATATTATATAAACCTGACGTGCTGAATCGTTTTATAGTACCATCACGTCCTTTTGTCAACGGTACGATGCACCTGACGATATCAAGGAAGTATTAGTCTAAATCATCAATAAGAGCACATCACTGGACGTACCAAAATAGAGATAAGCTAAGGAGTGTACGTTATGCAATTCTCATGGGCCCCACCACGAGGCTTTGATGGTTCAACGGAGTCGCTACTAGTCCCTTGCTTTGATTGGCCATATAGCTTTCCAAGGGCTTCAGAGAGCTGAAATCGAAAATTTTCAGGATTAGTTCGTGTGTGACGTTGACTTGCTGAGTTCAACTCAGTCACAGTTTAGTTTCTGTCATTGATCAGAACTTCAGCAGCACTATAGCCATAAAGTCGTAGTCAGCTACTATTAAACTACATTTCACAGCCCTGGGAAAGCTTCAGGTACTGAATTAATTACATTTAGCGTTCAATAAAGTCAATACACAAATAAGCACTAATTGCTAGCTATAAGCCTCTAACAGCAAAGTGCAAAAAAAAAAGATGACTTACACTGACCACGTCTGCTGTGTCTAGTAATCTAGTACCGATTTTCCTAACCAGTCAAAACTAGAATAGTTTGGCATCTAAAAAGTCACACACTGCAAAATAGATTGCTTGTGAATCTTTTTGACAAAGAATTCCATTTCCATTAGGGCCTACTATGGCCCAATCCCAAGCCACCATTGCATTAGACTGGTGTTGGGTGCATCCAAACAAAGCCTTAACAAAAACCAGAAGCATAAAGGTTTGGTTATACTTTACAGCTCAAAGGAAATCCAGAATCAGATAGCCCACCAAACTGTTTTGCAAGCAGGGCCTGCAATATCGGAACATCAATTCACCTAACACCCACCCATGCAGCAGGACAAAGCTATCCTTTGATGAACATAGTGAATAGCACCCTTAGAGCAACTCCAGCAGACCCTCTAAACAGCCCCCTATCTCAAGTTTAGAGGGCATTCCAGCAGACCCTCTACTAGACCCTCTATTTTGGAGAGGCCTCCAAATTCCCTCCACCCTCCATTCCTAGGGGGTCTCTAGGGAGCCCACTATTATAAGTTAGAATTGAGGATTATTGCTGGAGTTAGAGCAAATTTGGAAGCCTCTAAAAAATAGAGGCAGGCCCCATTTAACATTTAGAGGGTCTGATTTAAGGGTTGCTGCTGGAGTAGCTCTTATACAACAGAACAATAACGACAAGGTATAATATGCATAAACATTGACTAACACAAATTAATAATAAGGAAGAAAAAAGCGCTAGACCTGTGAGGCTTTTGAAGTTGATGGAGTAGCTTTCCTCTCATCGAAGAATCTTACAAAACTCCTACACATGAAAGGGTGTAGCTATGGTGAAAAGAAATATGGACATAAAACTCGTAAAGGCTTAGCTGTCATAGTGGAAAATCAGAGCTGCTAGCACATCCTGTAGAATAGCCAAAAGGTGCAATAGAGTATTTTGCCAGGGTACTGAGATTAAAAGAATTAACAGACTTAAGGTATCCATAAAAATTTACATGGTTCGTGGTACAAGAAGCAGTAACTCAGTTCATAGCACGTCAAGAATAAAAGGGAAAGGAAATACAAACAATATAAGATAAGAGCTGTTACATATATCTTTGCTTACCAAAGTCCAGTCTCATCAGCAGCAAAGATCATAGGATTGCAGTCAAACCCGACACCAATCACCGTGCGCTCAGAGACAAAAAGAACCTGAGAGTTTGAAGAGTCGTTCAACATTATGAAACTCAGAAATCACCACATGCGACTAAATAATATCAGAAGGGAAAATGCTGACCCACATCACGGAGAGGCAGATCACGCAGCGCCAAATTTTGTGCAGCAGGAGCCGATTCAACTTCATCAACGAAATAAATCATGGAGTTGTGCCCTGGAATCAAAGTACATGTCAGCACAACAGCACAGTTGTTATGCGTAACAAATGGTGTGGTGAAAAATGGTGCACATTTGGCAAACTCTCAATAACAACAATCTGTAGTGGAGAAATAACCTGCATATGCCAACGTTTTTCCACTTGCTGACCACCTTACACCAAATACCCAGGTAGATGATAGATCAAGTTGAGCAATTTGCTGCATCCACAGAGAACAGGAGAAGAATGTTAAAAGGATATATACTCACTTCCAGTCCACATGAAAAAATATATTTAATACGAAGCATTGTTCTCGTCATGAAAAAATAATGATATACCCTAAGTCTATGACAAATGGAAGGATTTGGGCAAACATTTTGCACAAAAAAAAAGTAATCACAAAGTTAAGTCTAGCTTAGCCCATAAATAGATGAAGTGTTATTTTTAACAGTAAGCAGGGTGATAAAAAAAAGGTATACTTGAATTTTTAGTTACTAACAAAAGTTATAGATGTTCAGTTGCGGCCATTAGCCTAGTAAGTGATGCAACAAATGAATGGGGAAACATATCTAAACCTTGCTAAGGTACAAACTATGAGAAGTATAGTCACATTCAACCAGGGGCGGAGCCAGAATAAACCTAAAGGGGGTGTTGAACCTCTTTTAATTAAGCTAACTTCATACTTTATATGTGAACTTCAGAGCTAAAGGACTAGTTCTACATGAGACAAACATGGGCTCAGGGGGTGCTGCAGCACCCCCTGCACCCGTGCATTCAACAGGTGGCATAATATCGAACGGATGGTTAAAAAAAATACCTCTCCAAATTTTGGATCGGTTGAAGTGCTTGATTGCGATCCCCTGGTCAGAAATGAAAAAAAAAGGTATGAGACAATAAAGCATTTTGAAGATCCTAGATTCCTAGTAGATGTAAGGCTAGCATGTTCCACCTTTTATCCACACCCTTGATAAAAGTAGAGAATACTCTGCATTTACCATCAGTAGACGTTGTTGCAAGATATATCTGAAGAAAAACAATAGCAGTCAAACCAGCATTACATTCAATGGGAACAGGCCTTGCATCTACATGACAAAACCAGTTCCTACACAGTGACTTACATATACAGAAAAATTACAACAAAAATAACTGCATCACATTATCCAATATTTGTGAAGGCATCGATGGAGGTTCTCGCAAATGGCACGAATACATCACAATAAAACACGTAGAGAACACTAAAATAATTGCGTCCTAAGTTTCGTACTGAAGACTCTCATTACATTAAAGGGGGTAACAATAATAAACTCACATTGTTTGGATGCCATGCGAGACTAGTGACAGAAGATTCATGCCTTTTCCTGATAACCTTGCTAATCCACCTGTAGCACAGCGCAGGATAAAGACAGTTAAAGACGCAAATCAATAGTGTCACATCAACCTTGCTAATTGCTAGAAATAGATCAGTATAAAACATGTTCAATGGCTCATCAATCACCAATTCAGATGTACAACAAAAGATAGTGGAAAACTAAGGTCAT
Organism: Panicum miliaceum; assembly: GCA_032594955.1. Taxonomy (NCBI): domain Eukaryota; kingdom Viridiplantae; phylum Streptophyta; class Magnoliopsida; order Poales; family Poaceae; genus Panicum; species Panicum miliaceum. The sequence goes on along the minus strand of CM064061.1, from coordinate 796,785 downwards.
GTAGAGAACAGTAGTCAATGGATGAAAAGGGTAGGGAACTGAGGATCAATACCAGTTGTTTTCTTGCTCGTAGTAGCAAATACACACAGATTTGGCACCACTTCCCACGGCAAACTTGTTTTCTGCGAACAATACAAAGATTTTTAAGGAAATAGATCATAATTATTCGGAAAAAAAACACCGTAAAAGTTTTTCTTTCACATGTTCAGCTTACAAGTAATTACATTCTTTCAATATGATCGGCACGGTGTTGCAACAAAATGAGGAAGCAAGGCTGAGATAATACGACTAACTAAGCAACTAACTAATTCATATGTTAGCATCAGAGGACACAGAAATAAGTTAGCATTACAGAATTCAACTATGGTCAGTAGTCAGTTGTTTATTACTTAATTTTTAGCTAACATCTATCAAGTAGCCAGGTGATCAGAAGCAGCAAAGAAAAAAAGGTATCGAACTTCAAAAGTCTCATGTTGTGTGTGTGGAACAGTGAGCATTCAACTTAGATAATCTATTCATTTCGCCAATAGCACGAGAAAATGTCCAGTTTGTAAAAGAGAATATGAAGGGAAGATCATTAACTAACCTTTAGGGCTCCATTGAACACATAAAGCTGCACGGTTTAATTTTAGAATAACAAGGGTAGGTACCCAATCAGATCCTTCTTGTGTCCAAACATATCTGCAGACAGTACAACGAAAAGAAAAACAAAGCATTGAATAACTGTTGGAATAAGAAGAAAGATACATCTTCTAGGAATCTGCACTTTGACGTATACTTACGAATTTCTATCATGTGAAACTGTTACAATTTTGTTGGATGATCTACTCCAATCTATTCCCGAAACTATTTGATCATGCTGCAAGATTAAATATAAACAGAAATAAGATAATGAATTGCATTCTTATTTGAAGGTACAAAAAGATTCCTTGTGAGACAAACAGGACCATCTACCTTTGACAGAACATGAAGTTTCTCCCACTTGTCTGTGAAAAACTTATAAATATGCACTTCATTGTTGTTTGGACAAAAGGCAATCACTGCAAGAGAGGAGAAGGTTTCCAGTCAAACTAAAGATCAAACTCCATGATATGTGCAATTACAAAATTTGAAAAAAAAAATGTAAAATGTCATGTATGTTTAGCTGCATAAGAAGGAAAGCAATGTTTTTTTTTCTTAAACTGCCCTAGGCTGTTTGCCACTCCAAGCAAACACATAATCTACTTTGCGGCATTTTTTTCTACAAAGAACTGAAATGGAAACACACCATAACCAACTCGATAGTAGAGGAGAGCCATGATCTATTCGCCCATTGCCCCATTTCAAGGTACATATTTAATGCAATAATGAATTCTCATGATTTATTTTTGCTACAGACTATTATCATCATAAGGAAAATATTTAACACAATCAGGAATCGAATTCGAAGCAACCTGCATGCTTCTCAAAGAGTACTTGGCATTTTAAAGTAAACATAATTGGCATTACATAAATATAATGCATATTTCAGTAACTAGTATAATTTAACATGCTCCTCTATTATCAGCAAGTAGTAACAGAGCAAAATAAGGGTGTCTTCAGAAGGTGCCTACTGCAAACACCGGTCCATTTCACCTTATAACCATGTCCGTTTGCCAACATGGTCCATGGATGAAGATAGATTCATAATCGTACAAAAAGCACAGGGGCTAGTGCTAGGTAGCAAGATGGTATACCACTGCACGCCTTGGCACCATTAACAGAGTCCATCAATTTTTTGTTTCACCTGTCATTTGGCCTTAAATTGCCTTGAGGCGCAATTTAAAATCGGTTCAGCTTATCAGGAAACATCCCAAGCGTGGAAGTGGCACCAAGCAAGCCGAATGTGAATGATGCACAGCAGTACACAAAAATGGTGGAAACGAAGAAGAGGGATCCCTGACGAAATATCCCGGCACCTGATTGTTCATGTAATAACCCTTAGACATGGCAATTAGCGTTTGATCCCTAGGGATGACAGAACCGAAACCCAAGGAATCTGATCCTGGAACCCAGGCCTAGTAGTCCGGAGCCCCCGTGCCTGGCCAACCACCGACGGAAACCAGCCGCGGCGATTCAGAATCGGAACGGACGGGCGCATATGAAGGAGCGAGATCTAGAGCGGGGGAGAGGAGGGGGGGCGTTACTCGACTGGTCGGGGCTCCAGGCGTGGCAGGTGATGCACTCGGCGAACTGGTGGATCGCCACCGCCGCCATCGGGGACGCGAGGCCAGCGGAAAGGCGAGGGGGGCGCTCGGGGCTGGTGGTCGACGCAGAGGCAGAGAGGTGGTGGTGGTGGAGTGGAGGCGAAGGGAAGGGAAATGGAGCGCTCCACTCCCAACTATAACTCGAGAGGTAGTAGGCCGTTAGGCTTCTTGGTTTGCAAGTGGGCGAATAGGATGATGGGCACCCGCACGCACGGCCCGCGGGAGCCCCACCGGCCCACCACCCAACAATTGCAGCAGCAATGACCCAACAAGTTACTGTTTGGAATTGCCCTTGAATGGTTGCCATGATATGCCACTTCACTCTCTCTCACAGTGTCTGCTCACTCATCTAAGTCTTCATCATCATTGAGGGTAGCCAGCAGTCACAGATTGCTCATCGCCATTAGCTTTGGGCCCACCCAGTTCATTTCAAGCCGCCACAAAGAAAAGGGTGAGAGGAGGAGAAGAAGGGAATCCCTTCTTTTTCTTCGTACGCTTTCTTGTGTGCTCGGTCCACTCCGACCATTGGAATATAGCTGCAATCATTGTCCCTCTAGCCAAGGTAGATTGATGGAAGCTCCTCCATCATCACGTCTGTTATTATTCTCTGAACGCTTTTCTTTTCTGCATTTTTCAGATTCTCTCAACTCCTCGCGAAAGATGACCACACGTAGAAGAGGAAGATAACAGAAGGTGGAACAGGACGACACACGGATGCATTCTGGGCCAACAGGCCCCCAACAACCACTGCATGGGCCGGGGTGCGTCTTGCTCGTTTCTTTGGATCCTTGTCACGTGATCATTGAGGGGAAGAGCAGGCGGCGCAGTGGAGCGCTTGCCTAGATCCGGGCGGGTCTGACAGTGAGAACATGCAGGACAAGCTGAAGATCCCGCATGAGCAGGCACATGACCTGACCGAATCTTTGGATCCTAAAGCAAGCAAGGTTTTCGGCATGACTCAACGTTACAAAATAATAAGCAGAAAATTTATTTCAAAAAAAAGCAGAGAACACCAACTCTGCAACAAGAGCTTGCATCGAAGAATGCCACACACAGAAAACACCAGGGCCACGCCGCTGGGCGCAGCGTCGCCTTCCCTTTTTTTCTTCTCCGGGCTCGTCGATCTCCTCGTCGCCCGGGACGCGGGGCCCGCGTGGCAGTGGCACCACCGCCCGGTCGCTCTCGCCAAGTCGTTGCCACGGATTGAGGAGGCCCCGCCCGATCTCTTCTGTCACTACAGCTTTATTACCTACCACACCACCCGGGACTCGTCTTGCCCCACCTGTCAGCCAGCAGCAGGACGCGCCCTACGGTGACCGGGACCACAAGCCACCCTCGAGGAAGGAAAGATTAATTACCACACATCCCACGCGACACGGTTCCTTCCGCTGCCACTGCAGGTGGGTCCCGTACAGCCCGGTCCACCTGTCCGTCGCGGGTGGCGCCAGTTGCGAGCATCCGAGTAGAAATAAGCCACTGCCTGCCTGCCCCCAGTTAGTTCCATTGCGCTTCGTCTTCCTCCCCCCTCACCTCGCGCAGATCGGAGCGCAGCGCGAGCGGGCGACCCAAGGAGGAGGGAGGGAGGGAGGGCGACGAACCAGGCAAGCAAGATGCAGTACAAGAACCTGGGCCGGTCGGGGCTGCGCGTCAGCCAGCTCTCGTACGGCGCCTGGGTCACCTTCGGCAACCAGCTGGACGTCAAGGAGGCCAAGGCGCTGCTCCAGGCGTGCCGCGACGCCGGCGTCAACTTCTTCGACAACGCCGAGGTCTACGCCAACGGCCGCGCCGAGGAGATCATGGGCCAGGCCATCCGCGACCTCGGCTGGCGCCGCTCCGACGTCGTCATCTCCACCAAGCTCTTCTGGGGCGGCCAGGGGCCCAACGACAAGGGCCTCTCCCGGAAGCACATCGTCGAGGGGCTCAGGGGCTCGCTCAAGCGCCTCGACATGGACTACGTCGACGTCGTCTACTGCCACCGCCCCGACGCCTCCACGCCCATCGAGGAGACCGTGCGCGCCATGAACTGGGTCATCGACCAGGGATGGGCCTTCTACTGGGGCACATCCGAGTGGTCCGCGCAGCAGATCACCGAGGCATGGGCGGTCGCCAACCGCCTCGACCTCGTCGGACCCATCGTCGAGCAGCCAGAGTACAATCTCTTCTCGCGGCACAAGGTCAGTCAAATCTTCTAATCCATTCCCTCGAAAACTCGATCCCATTAATGATGCGGATTTCACGCCATGGATTTCGTACAATCCCAAGGTGGATTTCACGCCTTGGATTGGTACTTGTCGCGCGCTGTTCAGCCGTACTTGCGGATTCGTCGGGGATGGGGATCCTTCCTAAATAATAACTTCCTCCAATTGAATGGATAGTATAGTATGCAGTTAACCGTACTCACTGACGCTGGATCTTTGACCTGGGAGCTGTAGTACTCTCCTCTGGGGTGTTTTTTTTTTCATGCCCCGGAACCCAGGACTGTTGAAATGGGAAGGGGATATTTGGTTGATTTAATTGGAATTCAGTACAATTGCTGCTGCTGCGAAAGTAGGTCACCATGGTACAGCGACTCTGTCGGTAGGATACTTGGATTAGGTAACGGTTCTTCGTGGCATTTATTCGCTCTTTGATGAGGCAAAGTAGATAGTTGGACAGGAATGGCCTCTGCTATAGATTCTGTTTTGTAGGCACGCATGGTCACGAGTAGTACCGTTCTCTCCATCAGCAAGCTACCTGGTTTGCTCGTGAGAGCATTGGTTTGTTGAGATGAAGATGACAGATCCCCTTCTTCACCCACCAGATGGGCAGATAGTATGATAATTATCAATCTGCCTGACTGCCTCCAGGAGGGTGACTCATAAAAATATAATCTTTCATGATGTAACCCACAGCTCTGCACAGCTCTAGGAATGCTGTAGCTACCAAACTACACAGTAATGCCAACCATGCATTGTCGTGTATGCTTTTGTGCCATGTTGGATGCCAGGCATAAGACAGCTCAATGCTGATAATGAAATGAAAGCTTTTGTTTAATAATATGCCACGTGGTATGGACAATTTAGAGCTAGACAAAAAGGAATATGTTTCTATGCTAGCAATGGATACTCAGTTTAATGCTTAGTTTTAGTCGAGCGGTCAATTTAGTTTTAGTCAAGGAGTCCATTTAGTATTTGGTTTAAACTCACTATCAAACAGAAGAAGCCACCAACCTTTCCCTGTCAATGTTGCATTTAAATTAGTTGGTAGTGGTTACTCATTCCAGGTTGGATGCTAATTAAACAAAATTATATGATTCATGAAAATTGCCTGTGCAAGTTGTAGGTTCGATTTTAAATTCTTGTTATACTTAAGTGTTGCAGCTGGGATGTGGATGTGTTATAAAGTTCAGGAGCAGACCTTGGTTCAGGTTACAGCAACAAGAACATAATTACATAAACAAAAATTTATGTTTGGTCAATGGAGTATGGCTGTAACCAGAAATTTTAAAAAAAAACTATACTCAGCTCATTTGTTATTCTTTCAAAATGGAACTGGAGGACTCAGAAGCTACTAGAAACCTTTTACTGCAAGGATCTTTCATGGTTGATACCAGAAAAATTGTGGATGCCTGGGATATTATTAACTACATTAACTACCGTTGTTCCAAATGAAACAGCATTTTTTTTACTGAAATTGAAACAGTAAGTTATGCAGTCTACTTTTTAGAGGAACTTCTACTCTGCATCTTGAGAATCCAGGGTACATGCTATTTAGACACATCTGACTAGTGATACATCTGATACTTCTCATAGGCTCATCCTTCAGTTACACTATTTTGTAACTTTGCTAGGATTTCTCATTTCCATGTACGTTTTACATCAAAAATTCAGTGAGCATAATGAAAATAATTTTTAGCTTCAGATAGTAACAGGTTTGTCATCCAGTGTTGTAAAGATATTTTTTTCATTTTTAGTCTTATGTAGTGGATCAGATACAATTTTTTGCATGCCTATTAGTTCATTTTTAATCTATGTAGTGAATCAGATACAATTTGTTGCATGCCTAATCACGCTGGTTCGGCCGATCAATTTTCAGTACGAAACTTTCTGATATGGAATTGCCATTTTGCACTATTAGAATCATCCATGTTTATTTGTGTCTCTGATATTCGTTCTCCTTTTTGTGGACATATCTATTTGAGATTCCATGGTTCAATAGTAAACACATTTACTCTTGAATGATTTCCAAAATTTTTTGTTTGAAACAGATCAGCCTATTCATGCAGTTTGTCTTACAAGAACACTGCTTTTCTGCAGGTTGAGTCCGAGTTTTTACCTCTTTACAGCACCTATGGTATTGGTTTAACTACCTGGAGTCCTCTAGCTTCAGGAGTACTAACTGGAAAATATGGCAAAGGGAACATACCTGCTGATAGCAGGTTTGCCCTTGACAATTACAAGGTAATTATTTTACATCAGGCCAGTACTCTTGTTCTAATTTAACCTCTAGTGATTTAGAATACCAATTACCAAAACTTAAAGGTTTACTTCCCCAGCCTCATATCATTATCTCTGTGAGTACATTACATTGCTACTATAGTGCTAGCAATTAAAATAGCTAACTAGTAATTTCCGCTGACCAACATTGTTCAACTACACCGCTATTTAATCATGGCATAAAACTCGCAATTGCTGTATAAGTTATGCTAATCATTAGATGTTAGCTTATGGTTGCTCAATGTCACACTGCAGAATCAATGTATAAGAAGAATCTGACACAACTTTGTAGGAATTAACCTTTTTGTTAGCAGCTACTAGTTTGGTTCTGCTTTTATCCTTAAGTTTACTAATATGTACTCAGTAATCTGTTGTTATGCCTTCTGAGTATTTTGTAGTTGATTTGTTTCGTGTACCTTGGGTTTCCAGAACTTGGCTAACAGATCCCTGGTCGACGAGACACTCCGGAAAGTGAATGGGCTAAAACCTATTGCCGCTGAACTTGGTGTCTCATTAGCTCAACTTTCAATTGCTTGGTGTGCATCAAACCCCAATGTCTCATCCGTGATCACAGGAGCCACTAAAGAAAGCCAGGTACATTTTGCAGAGAATTTTTTCTTTGTTAGGAAAGCATTGCTAAACTAGTAATGTTAACCTCCGCCCCATTTGGCAACTGCATGAACAGATTGTGGAGAACATGAGGGCTCTTGATGTCATTCCTCAGCTGACTCCAGAGGTTATCGACAGGATCGAGGCGGTAGTCCAAAGCAGGCCGAAGCGCACTGAGTCATACAGGTGAAGTGGTACAGCGTGCAGAATGAGTGCCAGGGAGAGATTGGGCTTTCATCTGATCGAGTTTAGGTCATGCTACCTCACCAGCGTTTGATATCATGGAACTATATGCATGCTTTTGTGTATTCTGGGTGTCCAGTCGTGGTGCTGTGTTCCAAACATTTCCCATTGTGGACCACTTGGTGGGCGCGAACAGTAGTTTGTCCTTGTGTGTATTCTGCATTTCCCGATGGCATCTATTCCGATTCCTGGTTTTCGATGCTCAGATTGGACTGCATTGTTGCTGCTTGCGAGCAGCGAAATTTATCGAGGATCCGTCTTTCAACAAGAAGAATTTCTCTTCTGGATGATGTGATCCTACTGGTTCTGCTGCAAGATTTCTGGAGTGATCCTCTGCTGTGTCAGATATGTTCTGTTGGTTGTAGGAGTTTCAAGTCCAGTCTTCTGAACAGAGAAGCCGGTTAGTGCTGATCACGGCATCGGCGTGCTGCACGGCCAAGGCACGTAGCTTTCGGGCTGCTGTTCAAACGCGCGATGGCATTTGTCCATTCGCAAGGCAGGTTCAGAGGCACGATCCGGCACAGGGATCCGCCATGAACAACCGGCAAAGTGAACTATCAGCAGCAGCCACGGAGCAGCTTTCAAGTGGCGTGCAAATGGCGCTTTCACTTGACATTTTGTCTCCTCCGGTGGTTGGCATCACAGACCACAACAATTTGCACATCCATTCAGGTATGAACATGAATATGAAACAAGTTGAACAGATACTATTGCCACAGCACAAAAGGGGAAAAACCGACACTTTGGGCGACCATGCCTCAGATAAAAACAGTGTGGACAGAAGAGACGGGGAGGATGCTCGTAGCCATGAGAAGAGGGCTCAAAGAGGGCACCGAAGGGCAAGAAAAAAGAATAGAATAGAACAGGGTGTTGTGGCTCCTTCACAGAGCTTCTACTATTTCCACTAGACACAAGTAATCTCACAGCTATGACAAAGATACGGACTGCTGTTATGTGATATCAAACACATTTCAAGCTTCACCAGCGGTATAGCTCTCTAGACCGATCGCCATCGGCGCTTCTCATGTTCTACCTCTTGTGGAAGCTGCGGCTCTGTGAACCCCTTGGAATTGCGGACCTGCAGTACAAAGTTAGGAGTTTTGGCATCAAGACAAGGGTACAGCCAAAATGCATAAGTGTTCTAATTACAGTGCTATAAAGCCAGCTACTCAGTAGATAACCAGCATGCAGTAAACCTCCAAATGTTTTTACTATGCCTGGGTTGAAGAAGAGAGAGCGAGGAATCTAACCGAGACCATTAGCATCCGATGTCCTCATGATCTTGAGCCTCTTCACTGAACCTACAAACATTCTGAAGAGAAGGACAATAAGCCATCTGGAATAGACATTCCAAGACACTTCGAAAACAGTCAACAATAAGAACTAGCGTTCAGCTTCTAATTGCTAATGTAGTGTAGGCGACTTACTCCCATGGAACATCTCCGACTAGCATCCAGTCCCCATCCCTGTCCTCATAGGTGAGCTGATATTCTGATGAGCTGTCCAATAGATTCAGAGACTTTGCACTACCTGATAATGTCATGATCAATACAAATCAGGTTCAGGAATAAGTGCAGGAAAAGCATTCTCAGAAGCTTACAAAACTATATTCAGAATAGCATCGTCTCTTAAGTATATTTTTTAGTATACAGCCCCACTGCCACAACTATGGCACCATAGACCCTGATGCATGTGTGCATCCCGCTACAGAGGTCGGAAGTGTATTTCAAGACTTTATATCAAATCGAAGTAATGCTCTTGAAATTTAATAAAGCTTCCTTATTGGGAAAAAATAGACTCAGTAGATCACTGAATTGTTCAATCAAATGAATGATCACATCCATAGCATTTCCGACCCATTGCAACATTACCATTAGCAGCAATACTACACTTTGCAGTGATGGTTGTGAGAAAAAGAAAAGAGCTCTACGCCTCTAAACCATATAGGTTGGCATTTCAGAATCTGCTCTACGCTACACTAGTTAAAGGATCGGAGTATGACTTACTAGAAGTGCAAAGACTGATGGATGGCTTCATGAACATTAGCTCAAGTGCTGAGGCAAGGGTCTTATACGAACGATGGGCGTTAAGATCGACCTTCCTTCCAATGATATCTCCATCCATGTTCACCTTCACCCAACCAATAACACGTCCTTTCTTCTCGCTCTCCTCCTTGTCTTTCTGCATGTCAGATTCGTCGGCAGCCTTCTTGGTGCCATGAGCCTCTGAAGCATTGTCTTTGGCCTGGTTGAATAGGCTGTTCATCCTGAAAGTTCTTATGGGTGGCCATCCCACCACTCCAAAGCTGCTACCAAACCGGAAAATGCCGTTGAGATTAGTTGAAGTTGATTTGCGTAGCTCGTCAATGAAGGAAATGATGTTCTTTCTTAACTAAGAAAATGATGCCATATTCAGCATTTCAGACATAATATCAGGATACTGTTTTCTTGTCAAGAAAATATTGGAGACTGCAGATCTGAAGGGCAGTGCAACCAACAAAAGTCTCATTTTTATTCTATCTCCGAGTTTTGCAGGATGCTCATGGTTAAAAAGAACTTTGCCCTTCAATAATAGAAGGGTTGCAAATTAGGTAGCTTTGGCAGAAAATAATTAGCCTTAGGAGTTGTGTGCATAAACAAGAAAGAAGGCTTATTTTTTGGGAAAAAATTATGTGTAAATGCACGGTAACCCATCATCCTACGATCCTAACAACAAGCAGAACAAGTAAGCACTGTTCCTCAAAAAAAAAAGAACAACTAGGCACTTATAGAGATTCGAACTTTTTTTCCTTGAAAAATAAAGTGCATGCTTGCAGATGTTCTGCGTAGATGCAGAAGAAGCGTGCACATAGTTGTTCTTGCTGCTCACCTCTGTGGGTGGCCAGAAGCGACCGTCCCCGGCGAGGTGGTGGCGTTGGGCGCTGTATCCGCCTTGGCCCTCTTGCTGGCCGCCGCTGCCCCTGCCGCGGGGGAGGAGGAGGACACGGAGGAGTCCGGAGACAAGGCCCCGGGCTGCAGGTCCCTGGCCGTCAGGATCCGGCACGGCGCTGGCGACGGGGGCTGCTGTTGCTTCTTGGAGCCTAGGCAGAGCCCCAGCTCCAGCTCGTCGTCCTCCTGCTCCTCCTCCTCGCCGCCAGAGTTCTCCTCCACCTCCTCCTCCTCCGCCGCCGCCGCATCCGGAGGCCGGTCACCGGCGATGAACGCTACCGTGGGCCCCGCTCCTCCTCTCATCGCGCTGCTCTTGTTCTCGGCTCAGTGACTGCGGGCGGCGAGGGGGTGTGTTTTGGGAGAGACACCTCGAGAGGTAGGAAAGGAGCTGTTACTATTATCTGAGCTGAGCTGAGTTCTGGCCTTCTTGGGTGTGCGTGCAGGGCAGTATAGGAAGCTTTCGCCTCCTGCAATCCTGACGTGTGGGCCCTGCAGTGCCGGGATAACACCTAATTGCTACGGGCACCAGCCGCTGGCGGGGGGGTAACCCCCGCCTCCCATTCGGGAGTTGCCACTGGGCCATCGGCCCATCCGCATCAATACGAAAGTCTGACCCTAAAATATAGGAAGCGGCTGGTGCCCGCATCAATACGCATCAACAAGCATGTAGAGAATGGTTTCCTGCGAATGTTGCTGAGAATTATTGCATATGTTGGTGGATAAAGTTATAGAGAGAATGCAAGGATCTACTACAATAGCGCATGAATTAACGCACCATGTAGATTGAAGAGGCCATGCAATTATTTAGACAAAGATGACAAGTCATATGACGCTGAATGGTACCACATATTAATCGATGAGCTATTCTTTTTTGCTTAAGGAAAAAATGGTATATAGCTATTCTAGGGATGCGTGAAAATATTTGTCACACTTAATTCTTGAGGTTATAAACATACTACTGCGTGATTTCTGATTCTAGGTTTGGACAATAACGTGCACGTTAGCAACTTTAGTCTACAAGACCAACTAAAGATAGTCTAATGCGTAGGGGAGAAAGAGAGGGTATGCAAAGCATTTTTGCCTTATCCTTTGATACTTGCCCGTTGGGTGGTGGGCCCCAGGGTAGCTTTTATAGGGTTTACAAAATGTAAAAGACAAGGGAGAGAAAAGGCTAAACACCGTGAAAATGGGAGGGGGTGGACAAAAGGCCGGGAAAGGTCCATCACGTGAGCCCCCTCATGTCACGTGTCCATTCGGACCAGTACTAGTATTTGGATACAGCTATGAGCCTATGGCAAACATTGTTGAAGCTTGATGCCTCGCTAATTTCGGAAGAAATTTGGTTGGGAAAAAACTATCGGACGACCTGTCGCTCTCGTGTCAAGCGCGCGACCCCGCACGACTTGCTGCGGCCTGTTGGAAGCTGGTGGGCTGTTGTGGCTCACATACTTTTATATTATTTGAGTTCAAGAAAATGTGAAAACTTTCTTCTAGTTATTCTGATTTTAAATCTGTTTGCATCATTGTATTCTTCTCGATAAGATCTACAAAACTAGATCCATGATGTATATATTTTAAAATATTTTTTGCAAACTAGCAACTTATATTAAATGTGCAGTAGCTATTTATGTGTCAAGTCTGTAGCAATTTATGCATGAACCTCCATGTTGTTTACCTCTATAAAGTGTCTACATAAGTTACCATGTTGTCTCTATATAAGTTGTTAACATATATACTATATGACATTGTCTATACACAATTTATTACCTAATCTTTATAAGTTGATATATTTTTATCTAAAGTTGTCATTAGAAAAAATAGACATGCAAGTTGCTATATAGTATAAGTTTGATACGTTGCATCTATATACGTTGTTAAGTTGTATCAATAAAAAATTATCTATTGATTTGTACATAAGTTTCATGCATAAATTGTTGCATAGTTTGTACATAAGTTGCTACATGCAATTACATAACTTGTCTGGCACATAAAAAAACTTCAAAACATATCAAATATGGATATTGTTTCATAGATTTTATTCCAAGAAACACAATGATGCAAATGGATTTAAAAACGGACACTTGATGAGAGCGTAATGATTATTTTAAGAAAATAGATCCGTTTTTCATTGGTCATTGCTCATGTCACTTGTCCTTCCGTTGATAAAGGCACTTACGGATAGATAATAGAGTAGCAACTGGAAGAGAAAACGAACTAACAAATATATGCAGTGTAGCGTAGGGTCGCGCATTAACCTGATCCATTTGGTTGGCGTGCAAGCTAATAAATGCCGCGGGAACTACATGAAAATCTGGAAGGCGTAATATTGATTTATAGGAATTACAAATAAAGATTTTCATTAGCTTTAATTTTTTCCTTTTTAACCAAAAGATTTATTATCATGCCCCAATCTAGATTATTATACATTTAAGCCCGAATATAAATTATATATATAACACAGATAAATAATGCTTGTTATATATATAATATTTGATGATCGGCAAAAGGCATATAAAATGAATATAGTATATATGTTGCTAGCATTGGCGGAGCTATGTGTCGGCCAAAGTGAGCCATGGCCCCCCTGCTATGCAAAAATTCCACTAGATGAACAGTAATTTTGATACTGTTTATTGGTTTAGCACCTCAATTATCAAAGGCTGCCCCCGCTGATTCTTTGATCTGGCTCCGCCACTGGTTGCTAGTGATGTGAATGATGCGTATATAGACGTGGGCGGCAAGGTGGAGCAGATTTGTTTGAGTTAGCTGCTAGGCTAACCATTCCAAGGCCACCCCCGGCCGGTTAACCTGCCGCTTTGTTTCTCGGTTGAGAAGAAGCAAGCAGCAGCCTTTTTTGAAAAAAAGTATTTTAGTGTTTTATTGGCAACGAAACCAAAGCCTCTTCCATGGACGACCATCCTTGTCAAGAGTGAAGACGACGGAAAGGGCCCCGGTACTGGTGGTAGTACGTACGGTGGCGCCCCTACCCGTCACATTGCCGGCCAGCCAGCCGTAGAGGGGGGGGGGGGGGGAGGGGGGGGGGGTGCGGCAGGGCGCCCAACTGCCCAAGAATGAAATGGAAATCCCCCTGAAGTACGGCTGAACCCGAACCAGCTGATTACTGATACCAGCACTGAACTGTCTATGGTGCTGTTGAATGGTGAAAGAAAGAGGAGGTTATACTCCTAAAAGGAAAAAAAAATATAAAGAGCGTTTCAGCATGCACTTTCACTTTAGGAAAAAAACTGCAAACAAGTTTGAGGGGTTTCCAAATAATTACAAGGAGCGATGGTCTAATAAATATTTGTCGGCGCGTCATTTGACCGGGTTGTTCAGTCTTTTCACATATTTTGTTTTCATAAAAATATAAGAACATGCTTGAGATGTTTTATTTTTGATAAAGGCTGAGACACATCTGGGTACAAAATCTACTATATGTTTTGTTGTGTGCTGTTGCAACAGCCACCCACTGGATAGATAATCTTGTTAAGAATAAACTAGTGGATAGATAATCTGGGGCTCCGCTCTTGTGTGTGGGGTGTGCACGTAGCGGAGAGTGCGTGGGGGAGGCTAGGGAGCCGGGGGCCCCGCGCGAGCGGCGGGAGGGAGGAGGGAGGGGAAAGGGAAAAGAAGCAAGCGAGGAGGGAGGGCCCCGACAAGCCGACAAGGGTGGGCGCGGCAACTGTTGACCCCGTGCCCGGCCCGACAGCCTTACCTCCTCTCCTGCTCTCTCTCTCTCTCTGCTGTCGGGTCTGTCCCCACCACCACACCACACCCATTTCATTTCTCTCTCTGTCCAGTATGTAGGTAATGTAATTAACTCCTCCGCCTGCCCTTAATGTAATCACTGGAGTATCAATCAATCCATCGCTGCTCCGCACGTGTCCACCCAACCAACCAAACCCCGTACGTGCGCATTGCATTCCATACACTGCTGCTGCAGCCTACCTGCCTAGCTGGACCGGCCTCTTCTACTGATTCCTTTTCTTTTCTTCTCAATAGAAAAATGATATTTTTGAAAGAAAGAAAAAGAAAGAAGGAGAATGGGCTCTATTATCCTGTATCTGTTTCGAAATAGTAGAGATGCTAAATTCAACTTTGAACGATAGGTTGGTCTGGCGATGCTAAATTCAACCGAATTTGGTCGAAGGATCAAAAATGCTACTTCGCACGCACGCACCCATCGTGCCCTAGACCTGACCGAGTGTGCAAAGTAGCAGCGGCCGGCTCTGGGGGCGTGCGGGCCGTACCAGACGGAGATGTGGCCGGTGTCTCGCTGCAAGGGAGCAGGCCCACCAACCAGTAGGAGTACTCTACAGGTTGCAAGTGCAAATGCAAATGCGCCGCGATTCGCGATGATGGCGCCCGAGATCCTGCCTGCATCAGGGCAGGGCCATCATCATGCCTCGGCTAATCATCTCCCTCTCTGTAATTTGCTTTGTTTATGCACCCCGGCGAAAAGGCCAGGTCCCCTGTATCATTCATGTCTCTGCGCTGCATACCACTACTCAGCACTAGTGCGTCTCCTTTTGACCAGCAGAGGCAGAGCTAGCAGCCACCACTACTTCACTGCCAATCTTTTAGAAGCTCAGTTGTAGGTAGATAACCCAGAACAATACTGTAGTATAGTGGTTATAAGAGCCTTAGTAGTACCTGAAGTTCTGGGTTCGACTCTCCGTGGGAGCGAATTTTTTAGGATTTTAACAACGTTGTACTTTCAGTGATAGATGAAGTTTTTTGGAGGTGCTCATAGGGGTACGGGTTGCGTGCGTGTTTCATAGGGGTATGTTTCATAGGGGTGAGTGTGCGTGCATGTTGTGAGCGTCTGCGTCTGTACTGTGTTTCTAGAAAAAGATAGCCCAAAAAAGTAAGCACAACACCAATCCAACCAACCATGACAGTGGTTTAAAACTAGGGTTCATCAACATTCGGAAACCCATGTTTGCATAGCAGAGGCAGACAGACAGTTGACAAGCTTCCATGATCCAGCTCAATCCCTCGGGACTGGAAGGAACACTTGGGTTGGGTGGGTAATGAGGGAAACACAATTTCCAAATACACTGAAGCATTCTGGTTGAAACTGCTCAACCCGAATCTCATACCAGCACAAGAAAGGATACAGTATCCCGGAAGCTACAAGTAGGTGGTCAGAAAAAAGAAAGAAGCATCTCGTATTATTTTTTTTAAATACAATACAGACGCAGACGCTTATAAACACGCACACACTTACCCCTATGAATACACGTACGCAACCCTACTTCTATGAGCATCTCCGAAAGACTGAGCCGACAAATCCTCAAGATTGACGAAGTCACCACAAGCGCCTTCCTATCGACGGGAACGTCACCTACCACTGAAAACACAACGCCGTTAAATCCTACAAAATTCGCTCCTACGGAAAGTCAAAACCAGGACCTCAGGTGGAGCTCTTGTAAGCACCGGGCTCCAGGCCCTTTCGCAGCATCTCTTATTGTTGGAATAACAGTGTTTGTATCAGGCTATCAGCGTATCAGGTACAAAGAGGAAAGAGAATTTCATATGCCTCAAGCTACCAAAGTGGCAAACAATACAATGGCTACTATTCTTCTTTGGTTTTCATTACAGATCTCGATTCCTCAGTAAAATATACAAATCGGAGCGGTACAACCAATAGCATGTGCTTGACTAAAATAGACCCAAAAGAGCTAGCACGAACGGATATATAACAACTCCAAGGCAGGAACATGATGCCCGTTGCTTCTTACAGGCACCGAACAGGTTCCTAGCTGGCAAGGTGGCTGGGAGAGCTTTTGAACATCGTGTGCCACATGTAAGCCCTGGAGAGGACCATCTCAAGCTCGTGGTGCGCCCAGGTCCTTGTGGGAAGGTGCTGAAGGAACATCACCATTTCCTGAAAATCCAGTTTCTGCAGCTTGTCCGACCACTGATGGGGGACAGGGTTTCGAACTATCAGGAACTTGAAATGCTATCCGTGCAATAAGAACACATTAACATATTGCAAACAGGGCTTACAGTTAACAAAAAACTAGCCGAGATGTACACAAGAAAATCTGGCAGATAATCTCCTTCAGCAAGATATGTATCCCACAGGCGTGTGACAAGATGAAAAGGTATCTACATGGATATGAGACAGATTGGCAACTCTTTTACGTGTACATGGAACATATAATCAAGTCATCAAGTGTAACAGGGCAAACCTCCCGTATCAGAAGGCAGTTGAACCAACGGAAGGCAAATTGAAGAAACTCTAGTCCTTGTTCTTCAATGTGCTTGGATACAGGTTCTGCATATAACCCAAAAATATGAGGTAAAGAATTGCTAGAAAGTGGAACAAGAAGTGGCAATACATGAGAATCAGTGGAACATTACCATTGATACGGCGGACTAGTTCCTTCAATCTAAAAACAAGACGCTGAATTCCTGGTTGTGCAAAGGTGTAATGATCCTGCATTCCATCAAGAAACTTCGAGAGACACCAATAGCAGTCTGCTTCTATGTTAGAAATGTCCTGTGCTGAAAGATTGTCCATAGACCAACTGTCCATGTTGCCCTCTAGGTGCTCAGATAAGAAAACAACCAAGAATGGCGTGACAAGGTCATTTATTCCTTGGACGTAGCCACTTGCTGGGTGACGAATAGCCCTGAAATCCCCATATCAGAACAATGGAGAAAAGCAAATAAATATAACAGCAGTCATATTAAATACAAATAACAACGCCAAAGGTCAAAATATTAGTAAAAGTCATGTTTGCACCAACAGAAACAGGTCTGCACGTGGATGATAATTTGGCTACAAGAACCATCTTAGATGTTACTGCAAACAAACTCAAAATTAAAAACAATGCATAAAAGTGTTAAGAGAAAGTGCAGTAAATATGGGAGATGTACTAACACAGGGACCAAAAATACGAAAGTACGAAAAGATGGAGAAGTCACTGGTCCTGACAGAATCGGTCTACATCTGGGTGAGGTGAGACCAAATTACTTCAAAGGAAACAAATAATCATGCTAGTGCAAGAGGAAGGAAAGCGTTCAGCATTAAGATCCATACAGATGTCAAGATAAAGAAGACTCAATCCATGCCAAACAAACTAAAGGAATTAACACAAGAGCAAGTTTAGTGCAAAGTACACCCACTTAACCAAGTTTTTCCACATAAGACATTAGCTTGCAATGTATAAAGAACTTCGCAAATGTAGTATTATCCACACTGGAAACAAGCATATTTGCATACACCAGGCTAACATCAGGAGGAAAATAGTGCATCAAAATTGGAAAAGAGATATATTCAGTTAATGAACCCACCACCACCACCAAAAAAGAAAGAAAACAAGCCACCCAAGCTCACCATGTATATAAAATGCGCTCGAGAGATTTCTGAATTTGAGGATTCTGAAAAAAGGTAACATCAGGCACAGTTCTTGGGCAATCAACTGCAATCTGCAGGCCAATAGGCGACTGTAAGATAATTGATTTCGAGAAAATATGGTGAGGGAATGAGCCAATAAGTTACAAGCCCAAAATGTTACCTGGCGAAGCATAGTAATTTCTTCATCCGAGCGTTCACTATCCGGGATATCGTAGTATTGAGAAACACATTCCACATACTCTAGTCTTTTTCTTGTTAGAACACCTTCTCGTCTATCTTTATTAGGTGGTGCATATCCCTGTAGCCAGCTATATTAAATTCAAAAATTGGAAAACAATATTCAAAAGAAGTTCAGTGATCTTTACACTAAGCATCTCTACTCACCAAAAGAAGCCTCCATACATTAGGTCGCATATATGGCGGCACACCACTCCAAGATAATTCACGCAAATTGTCTACATAATGGAGGATAGATTGCAGATGTCAACTGAATTCTACATAATCTTGAAGAACCAAAATATATTAAAAGAAAGTTTTTTTAAAAGGGAAAAAAAGCTCAAAAGGGCTTTCGTTTATATGCAAGAGTTCTTGATTTATGATTTATCATATCTGACCTGAGATAGAAATTGATATTTACTAATAAAAAACAATGTATAGATGGCCATATCATGACTTCATGGTTTGTGGGTATAAGAAGAATCAGATACTCTGAAATGCTAGTTCTCCTTGTATTTCAAGTAAGTTATATCATCAACAAAAGCAAGCTTGATTGATAAACTGAAGCGAAAAACATAGCTTTCATAAAATACAAGGAATAACAACTCATCAGATTATCACTGTACATAAATTTTAATACTTTTGATGTTTGCCCTTCTGACCAAAACAATGCAAAAGCATCCGAAATTCCGAATAGAAAAATTAGAGATGATCAGCCATGCCTAATATAAGAATATTACTGTAATGTTTACTTCTGATATCGAACTACTTCACGCAAAATTGACGATGAATTCAAAATAGTATACTACAAAGAGTAGTATGCATACCTAATATAACAGCTGGCCTAGAGAGTTCCTTCGTGAATTTATCAATTCTTGCAGAATCTGTAGCTCTAGCCCCAGAAACGAGCCCTTGGGCATCTGGTAATAAATTTGAGCTACTTGTTGACAAAATATTTGATTTCTTTGCACTTGCATTGTCAAATGAGTTTCCAGGTGTTTGGCCTTCTCCCTGCACAATGTCAACTCCATCAGCTACAATACATCTTCTTTACATGTCAAAAGCAATCAAAGTAATATCACATTACCTCCTGTGAACCTTCCTTGCGCTCATCTCCATCATGCTCACTCTCAAATCTTGGAGAATAATCAGGAGGGGAAAGAGGCTCAGATCGCCGGGTTAGCAAAACCTTTCCAGGAAAGCTGCGTCCTTTGAGCATGCTGACAAAGAGTTTGGACAATAACAGCCAATGATCATTTTAAGGTTACAAGCAGATAGGGTACACGCCGTCTAGGAACGGTAATATATGTTCAATCAAAACATCCCTATGGTATCTTGATGGAAGTAACAAAGCTTGAAAGTATACAGGTTGTAAAAGTGCCATTTGGTTATTTCTGGATAACAGAGTTAACAAATTTGAACACCCGTGCTGTATAGATAACAAAGGAACGGATCGTGAGCATTTCTTCGGAATATGCAGCCTAGGAACTGCACTAGTGTACTGACACTAAGCAAAGCTACACCGTCCCATTTGGACACAGTCAGATCGAAGATGGGGAAAGGCTCGCGCGAGGGAGGAAAGATCGGCTTACCCTTGCACGTTGCGGAGAGTCTGGTTGAAGCGCCACTCCGTGTTGTTGGGGCTCCCGCCGGCACCGCCGCCGACTCCTCCACCGCTGCCGCTCATCGCCGCCGCCGGTCCGCGCTGCCTCGCTCAGGCAACCGAGCTCAGGCCCAGGCGCAGGGAATCGGACGCCTCAGCTCGTCTGCGCACGCCCTTCACGACCGCCCACAAAGCATCGCCGGGATCCACGGCGTTGCTGCCCGTGCAATCGCCGCCGCGGCGCCTGTGCGCCTGCCGCCTGGCTGCCCCACTGTCCGCTCGATCCTGCTGCTCAGCAAGCGGTTCTGTCACCGATCTAGTTGTGGAGGAGCAGAAGGAATTGGGGATCCATGGGAATGCAACTGAAAGCGCCTTGCTCAGAATCTTCACATCGCAGCAACGAAAGCGTACTTCAGGATTTACGCTTCTCTCGTTGGTAGTGTGGTTAGCTTTGGGGCCTGCATGCAGAATTTTGTTATTTTGGGGCATGGGGTATTTGAATAACAATATAATCTCTTCGTCCTCTGATATAGCTAATTTAGATTTATTATAAATTAAATATTTTAACTTTAATCTTGAATAATGAAAAAGTTATAAACATTCATAATGTAAAAATGAGGTTAGCAAGTTTGTTATGAAACCAACTATCATGATATTTAACTTTCTCTATTTGAAATAAACTATTTTTAGAATTATTGTTGATCAAAGATTAAAAAGTTTGACTTAGGACTAGGAAGTATCAACTAATAGGCTCCACGTATGAAAGATTAGGAAAGATTAAAATGTTTGACTTAGGACTAGGAAGCAAGGTTTTAAATAGCGGGCTAAGCCCCTTAGCGGTTGTCTCTCCCAAAAGCTAAGAAAGGCTATAGTTGACTAAATAGCGGGCTAAGCTATTTAGCGGCTATTTAGTAGCTGAGCAAAAAATATGTCAAATATCAGATAATTTTGCACATAATAAACATAGAAGACGAAGAGATTACAAATACCAATTACCAAGTAACTAGAAACAAATATTATAAAGTCTTACTAACACATTACATCACAACTTCATTGTTCATACATGATACATCATCACAGACACCTACACAAGAGTTCAAAGTTCATACAAAGTTGACAGACATTACACTGCATATCAACTAAAGAAAAATAAACAAACATAAGGCGTGGAGCCTTAGGCCATAGTCTGATACATCAGTAGATCACACATGTATTTCAGCATCTAAATAGTTTGTTGTACTCACCTAATCATCTTCAGTATCAGTAGATAGTACCATAGCATCTTGATTTTCTTCTGATTCAGAAGTAGAGATTGCAGACTGAGGTTTCTTCAGAGATGCCACGGTCCTGAATGTCTTCCTATTGCGCACAGGCCTTTTCCTTTTGGCTTTTGCTTGAGATGCCGATGCTCCCTGTGATGCTCCTTCTTGTGCTTTTGCTGATGTTTCTGCACATCCCTGATCTTCTTGTGCATTTGGTTCTAATCCAGTAATGAACTCATTGTTGTCATCCTCCAGTACATCATTAATATCCTTTGATGAAGTAATCTATTGCGCATTTTTGTGTGCACCTAGTTTTGTTGAGATAATAAAATTCAAGGAATGAACAAAGATGCAAAAATATATTCATGTAGATGAGTTGTGAAAGTAGAATTTTTTTATTACATGTTCAGATACTGACCAATTCCTCTCACAACCAGAGGAGCTACATGTCAAACTTAGAATCTTTATCGCCAACAGCCTCAAATTAGGTGTAGTTGTGCCATGATTTAGCCACCATATTGCTGCAAAAACAAGCAAAGAGTTAAACTCTCGTGATAGCAAAAATGATTACATTAGTTTCACAATTTTCACCTGGGTTGAAGTCCTTATTTCTCCTCCGCCTTGTGGCAATATCATGTCCAAATGACCCTTGCTGTTCTTTATATTTGTTGAGGTCTTCAATAATATTATCTTGAATTTCTTCATCATCAATTAGCGTCGTAACACATTCAATTATAGCAACTCTAAACGAACTATCATTCTCAATGTTTGCCTTGTTTGGGTAGTAATAATAATAATAAGGGTTCAAATAGTACCCAGTCAAGTGTAG
The DNA here is from genome assembly GCA_032594955.1 of Panicum miliaceum. Lineage (NCBI taxonomy): Eukaryota > Viridiplantae > Streptophyta > Magnoliopsida > Poales > Poaceae > Panicum > Panicum miliaceum. Next base: position 775,027 of record CM064061.1, on the reverse strand, counting down.
TGGACTCTTTAGCTTGTTGTCCCACCTTTTGTCAATTATTTTCCAAACAAGTTTGTATCTTATCTCATCATTGTCAAACCTCAAAGCAATTTCTTTCTTTGCCTCAAGCATATATCCATGCAAAAATCTCATTGCAGGCACATCACTATCCATTCTTCTCAGCACATTAGCCAATGGCTCAAAAAAATTAACAGCACTATCAACATTTTTCCATAAAATTTCAGATTTGACCACCTTTTCCGCCTTCTTCCCCTTGGCACTCTTCAAGTAACCCATCTCATTGAGATCATTATCTCTAAAGAACCTTTCAAGCTCCTTCTTGTTGTCTTGCAAACTCTTTAGATTCAAATAAGCAGTGGCAAATCGAGTAACTCCAGAGCGAACCAAGTCGTTACCAAGAAATTTTTTCATCAAATCCAGCACCCTTGTATGAGCATAGAGAAATGCAGTCACTTGTCTTGCACTTGCAATTGTTTCCTGGACTGGTTGAAGCCTCCCAATATCCTCCAACATGAGATCTAGGCAATGAGCTGCACATCCGTTCCAAAATATTTTGGGTCTCTTTGCTGCTAGAAGACTTGCTGCTGCTATATTAACACTAGCATTGTCAGTGACCACTTGGACAATATTTTTCTCTCCTATGTCTTCAATGCATCTATCCACAAGGTCAAAGATGTATTTACTATTTTTCTTGACAGCAGAGCAGTCCACGGAATCCAAAAAAAGGACCCCATGAGCACTATGCACAACTAAATTCATTACTCCCCTGCCCTTCTTATCTGTCCATGCATGTGTCATAAGTGTACAGCCTGAGGTTTTCCAAGATTCCTCATGGCTCTCGAATCCATCCAACACCTTCTCTTTCCTTTTCTGCAAAAATGGTCCACCATCTCATAGGGACTAGGCCCTCTCAAACCTCTACCAAAGGCTCCAATGGCCTCAACCATATTGGCAAAGCTAGGAAGAAGGACGGTATTGTGTGCAATGCTAGCTTCATAAAAAAACTGACATATATACTCACAACCTCTATCCCTCCTCTCTTCTCTTTTCTGAGAAGTTAACTTTGTTTGAACCTTTTGGCTAACGTTAGCTCCTTTTCGGTTCTTCTGAACATACTCTTCTATAGAAGCCGGCTTGTAGAACTTCTCAATAGAGCCACTACCCGATGAAGCAACAACACTACAACTAGGTCCTTTTGTTGACCTTAGCACAGTAACCTTGTCCCCATAGTCAGAGTCTTCACTGCACATTTCACCATCTGAGCGATCTAGATTGATTTCATCTCTGACCCTTTGCTTTTCCTTTTGCTTTTGTTCCTTTACACTAGTTTTCTTGGTAATCAAAGCCAGCATCTCTTCCTTCACATCGGTCGGAACCTTGTCACACTTAGCAACATTGTAGCCACTGAGATAAGCAAGATGGTACTTCACTCTTGTAATTCCAGCATTTATCGTCTTCTTACAGTAGTTGCACACTATTGAATGCTTCTTCTTCGGGTCTGGGCAATAACAATGACTCCATGCAGGGTCATCTGAGTTGATAGCAACTCTGGTTGAAGCTGATTGTTCTACTGATTCAGATGCAACACTTGATGGGGCACCTAAGCAACAAAATTAATGAGATAAAACAAATGTCAAGCTTACTGCAGCAACCTAGAACAGATTTGGTACTAGACTTTCTTCATGGGATAAATGCCAATTTATTTACAGGAAAGAGTAAACAAATCAAAGTCACTATCAAGCTGAATGCAGTAGTACAAAAATCCTAAGCCAATCAGTTATTCAGTTTGTTTAAGTTCTCAAGCCAGTTCATAGAAATACTAAAATTTGAAACACTACGTATCCGGTTCATAGGCCATCGCATCTAGCAGGTCAATACGTAAAGAACAGAGGAAAAATGAAAGGAGTTTCAAGAATCTTGCCTTCTGGCTGGGACTGGGACATGGCCGTCGCAGCAATAGCACCAGCCGGTGCCGTAGCTTGCCGCCGCCGCACTTCCGACTCCCCTCTCCGGTATTGCACCCTCGCCGGTCGCCGGTCACAACAGCAACAGTATCCGGCGGCGTCGCCGCCAGCACTCACGCGAGCTCAGGAGGAATGGCGTCAAATGGCTAGGGTTGTGCGTGTGACTGCTTCACATCGGTGCATTTGGGCCTGCGTTTCATTTAGGCTGACGAAAATGACAGCCCATGCTGAATAGCGGCGCTAGATAAACAACAGTTTAGCGGAGATAGCGCGCTATTAGCCGCTAATAACAGAAAATAGCGATCTAGCGTTAAAGACGTTGTAGCTTAGCCTCGAACCCTCTGAACAGCTAAATAGCGCTATAGCGGCAGCTAAATCCCGCTATTTAAAACTATGCTAGGAAGTATCAACTCGCAAGGCAATGCCATGGACCCATCAAAATTTAGGTTAACGATGGGACTATTTCAGGCAGCTTGTTTGGATTCGGAGGGCTATTTTTTAGCTCTAGATTTGCAGAACTTCTGGGCTATTTCGCAAGACGAATCTAACGGGGTATGTCAATCCATAATTAGCGGATGGTTACTGTAGCATTACCGTAGCAAATCATGGATTAATTAGGTTTATTAGATTCGTCTCGTAAAATAGTCTAGATGTTATGAAATGAGTTTTTTAGCCCGAGGTATCCGAACAAGCCCATATCTCTCCAAATATACTGCGTACATCGCCAACCGGAAATGGCCCCATCGGAAAGCTGTATCCCCGGAACCCGGTACCTGTTCATCCACCTTCCAGCCCAAATGCCCAATGAACAAGAGGTAACTAACTACAAAGCATGTTAGTTTTCCCCTTTGCTACAGTACTCAGCGAGGGGGAAAGCGATTTCTTAGACTCCGGCGTCGATTTGATCGCTTCCCCCTCCTCTTAGGCGACCTCATCGGCGCTGGAGAGGGAGGGGAAGCCGGATCAGCTGGTGGCCTGTATAGTTTCTAGGCCTAGGGTAGGATCTAGTCTAGGGTTAGAATAATTTGTCCCATGGTAGCTCTGCCGCTTGGTGACTGGAATTTCTTCGTCATCGTTGGCGTCGTCCCTGGAGATGGTGCTACGGTGGTGAAGCTTTTGCTCCAATGGCCTGATTACAGTGAGGTCACCTTCCTTGCTCGGGCTGTGAGGCCAGTTTCTGCTCCGTACCAATCCTCTGTCGATTTTGGTGCGGAGATTTGTGTCTATTGTGCTGCTTCTCTGGCGGTGGAGGTAAAGATGGTGGATTCAGGTTCATCCTAGGCGTGGTGGGCTACTTCGCCTTCATCTTCTCCAACATTGTCGGCAACAGCATGAGGTTCTTTTACCAACTCGCTGAGAAATCGGGTTGGGCTTTAGATCCCACCTGTTCTGGTGGTTTGCTTCCCCTTCTGGGCGTCTTGTTGTCCGGCGTGCTGGGGTTGGTGCTGCTCGAGGCGCCAGATCTCTTCTACTCCGGCGATGTGATGGCCGTTGGCCATCTTGCTCGGCCTGAACGTTCAACGAATACAAAGCATGTTGGTTTTCCCGATATGCTACTCTTAGTGCCATTACAAAACTTTGATGCTTCTTCGTCGGGAAGATGGTCGGCTTCAAGGCATATGCTTCGACCGTCGGCGACGAGGACGACTGGGAGTCTCTTACAAGGACTTGATTGTATTTTTCCTCTTCTTTAAGAATGTTTTTTTTAAGACGTGGGATGTAAACTATCAGAATTATATGTGAAATATAATCCCGGTTTCTTAAAAAAAACGGCAAAGCATCACAGTGGCGACAAAGCATGCATCTCAACAGATTTTCAATTCCCAATCATCCCGGTGAACAAAGGTGATCTTTTTATCCTTTTGGTCCAAGTACATAAAGCAATAAGGTGGAATTCATTTCTCTTCAGATCCGGAAACAAACTAACAAGAGAACAGGCTCAGAACATGAGCTGTTTGGTTACAACACCCTTTCTCTTTTTCATCTAAGGGTGGCTACAACAAGATACCTTCTGATGCCCTTTATTCCTCGTATACATAGTTTCTGTGAAAAAAAAATATATGGTTTTCCGTATTGCTAACATAGAAGGCTTATGCTTTAGGATGATACTCTGATCGATGCCTTGAGATAGATAATAATGTTTCTGCAATTCTACTTTGCATCCCTAGATAGAAAATTGTGTGACTGGATGTTCCGCACGTTGGAGAGTTCATCCACCGTGTCTCCCCGCTCAAACACAGCTGCTGCGCCCATCCCAGATCCTGCAATCACCACAATGCAACATGGTCAAATGCCTTTACTCATTACACATTCTTTGCCTTTGTACTAATACAAATGTGAGTATCTAACGACAAGCATGATGGAGATAATAGATCTAACCGATGCACATGGTTACAACACCAAATCTGCAGTCTCTTCCTCGACGCTTCATTTCGTTTAGAAGAGTAGCCACACACCGCGCACCTGAATAACAAAACGGAATCACCAGCTTAGATGACTTTGCTCAGATGATCTGGTAACAGGTACTAATGTCAGTCCATTTCCTGACAATCTCGCATGCAAGTACTTGTTCAGTTACCTGTTGCGCCCAGAGGGTGTCCAAGGGCAATCGCGCCTCCATTCACATTTACTTTGGATCGGTCTAGTCCCAGCTTGTTGCAGCAATAGACAAATTGAGAGGCAAATGCCTGCAAGCGGATAATTCAGTAATCAGATATCGTTAATAGATGAGAGAAAATGTGTTGATTATGAGAGATAGACAGACCTCATTCAGTTCAAAGAGATCAATGTCTTCAATCTGAAGGCCAGCAGACTTCACTGCAGCAGGAATGGCTACAGCAGGACCAACACCCATAACAGCTGGGTCCACTCCAACAGCAGCAAAGCTCCTAATACATTATGTCAAGAAACATTTTAGTGTAACTATGAATTGAGGAAAAATGGGTCAAAACAATGATGATAAACACAATTTGAACTAATGAAGATGTTGTATGTATGTATATATGGAAAGGCGTATGAGGTACCTGAAAACACCAAGAATAGGAAGTCCTTTCTGCAGAGCTACAGATCTCTTCATGAGGAGAACAGCTCCAGCACCATCACTCACTTGACTAGAATTGCCTACACAGTTTGAATCATTTATCAGATGTTGTTTCAGCAGCGAGTGAAAAAACTCTGGATGCAAAAGGAGTGTCAGCGACAATTTTTCTCTTCTGCAATACCTGCAGTTGTAGTCCCATCCTTTTTGAAAACTGGTTTAAGCTTCGCCAATCCAGATGCTGTGGTGCCTGGCCTAATTCCATCGTCAACAGATATCACAACTTTCTCCTCCTCTCCAGTTTTAGGATCAACGATCTGCACAATATGGAAAGCGTCAGCAAACGCTTATAATAACAATCATTCAAACAATTTCTGTTTTCCTAGATAACTAGACTGAAAAATTGGTCCGACAATAATCATATTAGTTACTGCTAAGTTACATAGTTAAAAAACTAGATTAACTGTTGCTAGTGCCTACTTGAATGGAGTTGAGGGCTAGGAAACCAAATTTCAACGCCTCTTACCTTTGTTGGAACAGGGACAATCTCATCCTTGAATTTTCCAGAAGCCGTGGCTGCTGCAGCTCTTCTATGAGACTCGGCCTGATAAAATGCGAAGCTTGCATAACCGTATTAATCAAAAAAAGAAATGATTAAATTGAAACAGTTTGTGCCTAAGGAACTCACAGCAGCCTGATCTTGCTCTTGCCTGGTGACACCATATCGCTGAGCAACATTTTCAGAAGTAATTCCCATGGGCAGAAGACAATCCTGTGCTTTCTGGAATGCACTTATCTGTAGAGAAAAATGTGTTATAGAAATAACAAAAACATCCATATCAATATACAATGTGATTTATAATCCTTACCTTTGGGTTTACTTGTCCTTCCCAAGCAACGGAATTTATCGACATGGATTCCAAACCAGCACCAATCCCTGTTTGAAGGGGGAAAAAAAGCAGTCATATTCAGCACTGAAACAAAAGAACAGGAGGAAAGCTAGCATGTATATTCAGCATACAGCAATTACCTATGTCATAGAAACCAGCCTTTATAGCGGCAGCGACATCAGCTACTGCCTGTAACCCAGATGAGCATTGGCGGTTGACAGTTCTCACAGGAACAGTTTCTACAACAGAATGGGATAGTGAAAATTTTGCCCAGAAGGTAGAATCCTTTTGTTCATATGAGGGTGCCATGGTTGCAAACATAGGGACTTACCAGGAAATCCAGCATAGAAAGCAGCCATTCTGCACTCATTTGCACGCTGCGAACCTGGACCTAGCACCGTCCCAACCACAATGTCACCAATGTCACTTGGATTGATTTTAGTGTTGTCCAAAACAGCCTACAGGTGGGAAACAAAAGTAACAGAACATGGACAATGAGCACGTGAAAACTTTTGTTTAAGCACAGTCAACCAACTGTAATGAAAACTCTTTATGTTTAAGCACGGACAACCAGTTCCCATTGTAGCAAAATCTAGCAGAGAAACAAGATAACAAAATCAAACCTTGAGAACAACAGTAAGGAGGTCCTCTGGGTATGTGTCCTTGAAACCTCCTCGCTTGGCCTTGCATATCGGCGTCCGGTATGCACTGCAGTGAGACAGCACAGAAGGAAGAGGTATAGTATCCGTTAATGGGTACACATATGCAGCACATTAATTGATACTTAAAGGGCCAAAGCAGCAGAGCCTTGCAATCGAGGTTGCTAAGTGTTCTGTTTTGAACATTTTGAGTAATTGAGTTGGTCTGTCTGTGCGTAGCGTTATCCTTGTCTGTACTGTACTTATTCCTGTAAATTAGTTGTCCAGATTACGCATTCTCGTTGCTAAATAGCAGGACAAGGTTAGTGGGCTGAATTGCTGAGATGAGTTCTCCTCATGACCAACTGAAGTCAATCGATGCGACCCGATGGGGCGCGGTAATAACTTCAGTTTCTAACTTCCCATCAGTCAGCACGACGGAGAGTTAGTTGTCCTAAACAAATACTGAAGGAAGAAAGAGGGGGAGGAAAAAGCTGTATGAAGAAGGCTTACGCGACGACGACGACATCGTCTCCGAAGGAGGAGGTCCTCTGGTACGCGGCGCTGTCCCCGGCCGCGCACGCCGACGCCTGAACAGCGAGCACCCGCTGGCACCGTCAGAGAGACGGATCAAAACCTAAACCAACCAGCAGATCAGGGGAGGAGCTCACCTCCAGCTGCGGCTGCGAGGACGACGAGGAGGGGAGGAGGTGGGCGAGGAGGACCCGCTGCCGGTCGATCGCCTTCTCCATGGCTGGCTGGCTGGCTCGGTCGGTGCCGCCCGCGCGCGCGCGTTGGGGTTACCGAAGGGGAGGGAGGCGGAAGCGAGGTGGGTGGTTGCGGAGGAGAATTGAATTGGTTGCTTGCTCTCTCTTATGGCGCGGCGACGGCACGTAGCGGCAGGAAAAGCAGGCGGCCCGAGCAAGCAAGCGACCGGTGTTTATCCGACGTACGGCAACGGCATCGGCATGGCCGGGATTGGGATCAGGAAATCAGGATCACACCGGGCCATGCCGACCAGAAGATACTTGCGTTGCCACCCTCTAGAAGCTTTTGCTTGCACGTTTAAGATATCTCTAGCCCTTGTTGTTTTTTTCTTGGTCAACTGCATGTATTTTGTGCCAAAAATTTTTTTTGCATCCAGGGCATACAATTTTTGTATCTCCCGTAACTGTTCGTTGCCTCTCAAGACAAAGAAATCGTGTTTTGTCCTTAAGCCTGATTTTTATTGATCTATCTGCTCTTTTTTTTCCCAGTCACTGTTTTTCTGCTACCTCTACCTCACTGTGCTCAAAAGAACTACTTAGGATGCTCAAAAGCTAAATAGTTCTTTTTAAAAATTACACACATAAGAAATACTACCATAAGGTCTAGGTAAGCCGTAAGCGGAACACGCACGCATTGTGAAACGGAGGAAATATAGTATAAAGTTGTATGCCCCATGAAAATTACACATCTTTTGATTCTATACGAGTAAACAATATTTTTCTCTACATGGGAATAGCCGTATGCCCCATGAAATATGCTCAGAAGGTATAGCCCCCCTTGTCCATTTGTGGAGGATATGTATGGATGGATATACTACTAATCTCCACATGGAACGGAACGTGCCATGACTCGTGAATTTGTCGGGCTCCGCGCGGCTGGCGTCACCACTGACGCAGCAGGAGGGACTGGCTTTGGTGTTGGTCGGGACAAGTACCACCACCCCTAACCCTAACCGCCTAACGGCCTGCCTAGCTTGGCATCTTGGGCTCCGTAGCGGCCCACTACAGCCTGATCCCCAACATGATGCTACAGTGGGCTGCTACGGAGCTCGTAACATGATGCTGCAGCATCACGTTGGGTGGGCTTCTAACAGCGACGCACGTTGGGCTCCTTAACGGCCTCCCAAGCCTGGTCGTGTGTTCTACGGCCCACGACCTGATGCGACGAAGCTCGACTGACGAGCAAGTAGCTCGATCGCGTTTTCCAAAAAAAAAAAAAATTGTTTGCTCGATCGCAGCCATCCAAGCAGAAGGTCCATGGAAGCACCACGCATGCAGCAAAAGCAAAAGCAAAAGCAAAAGCAGGTGGGAATTTTTGCAGATAATTCGTGTGAAATCCATTCAATCGCGACGCGCTTTTAAAAAATACCTTCGCACGGACAGCAAAAGCACTACGAAACACTTGGATAGGAAGCAGCTATCACTGGCGTTACCAATTGCTGCACCAAAACCAGAGGATACCGTGCCCGCGGGTTCAGTCGATACCGCTACCATGAGCTCGCCGTTGCAACTAGAGCAAGTGCAGCACTAGTACCCAAAACAGAGGCCAACCATACATACCGGACAAATGCACAGACCACGAAACTAGAGGAAAAATTGCAACTTCAACCCCACACTTCCACGTCGCCCTGCTAATGGGTTGGGTTGAAATGGTTTTAATGGGTTGGGGTTTAATATGGTGTTTGTTTAGATGGATCAAAATGGATTGCATTAGGAAATAAGGTGGGGTGGGGCGGGTTCCATGTAAACACAGGTTGGAGTGAATTGGAGTGGGTTGAAATGGGTTTTATAGAAATTTGATTGAATTTTGTTGGTGATGACTCAATATGAGTATGACTGGCACCTACTCTCTGCAAAACAATATGGCTAAACCTACACGTAGGTCCCACGTAAAGAGTCGTATCCTAGAAATAAAATCTCGCGTTCACACTATAAAATTTTATCAAAATTGATTGAAATTTATTGGAGATGACTCAGTATGACTGGCAGCTACTACATGCAAAGGGTGTGACTAGATCTACATGTGGATCCCACGTCAACAGTCAGACCCTGGAAATAAAACCTCGCATCCACACTATAATTTTTTATCGAAATTGATTGAAATGTGTTGGAGATGACTCAATATGACTGCCAGCTACTCTGTGCAAAGTGGTGTGGCCAGATCTACACGTGGGCCTCATATCAAGAGTCGGACCTTGGAAATAAAACCTTGTGTTCACACTATAAAATTTTATCGAAATTGATTAAAATTTATCGAAGACGATTTAGTATGACTGACAGCTACTCTGTGCAAAGCGGTGTGGCTAGACTTACACGTGGGCCCCGTATCAATAGCGGAGCCTCTAAATTTATATATATAGTTAAATATAGGTTAGGATGGGTTTAATCAGTGGGTCTATGGGTTTAAGAATCAAATGGGGTGGGGTGGGTTGGGAGTGGGTTTTTTAGTTGAGGCTTTGAGTTGGAGTGGGTTGACATCATTGGGGTGGATGAGAGGTAGGTTTAGGCCCACTAGCAGGGTGACTTCCACAGTCACCTTATCCACTGCCGCGTGAAAGGGGCCCACGGGAATCTCGGCGACAAGTCACCGCGAGCCACGTCGGCCGCCCCGTCCCTGTACAAGAACCCATCATTGCAGGGGCAGCCCAACTTCCAGCAGGCGGCCCGTCCAAATACCACGTCAATCCATCCATATCCGAAACAGCCTCCTTCGCTGAATGCAGCATATGGTGTCGCCCTCAGAGTTGGGCACATATCCAGATCCAACACAGGGTAAATACAAAATGAACTATCATCACACAGATACCTCGAGTAATTCTTCGTCGATTTAGCTCACTGCAACCACAGCTACTCAGACTGTGGCAGAACAGTTACCTTTGGTTAGTCCAAGTATCAACCTGCAGCGAGCAGTCCAACTCTTAACCTTCTCAACAGATGGTAATTCTACATGAGAATGAGATGCAGGTCCATCAAGTCAAAATCCATCACTAGTACCTTGTCAGCAGTACCAGTCATTGGTGGGCCATGCCTTCCATGAAATCCTATCCACCTCAGCTCCCTCACAGTCGTTTTATAAACCCCACTCCCCTGCAAGAATCTGCAGAAGAACACACAGAAACCAGTGAGCCACCCACCAAAAGTTTCCTTCCATCCATGGCATGCATCAACACCTTCCAGAGTTGCTCCATTGCCAGAGGGGCAAAGATCAACACAAGAGCTAGGGGCAGTGCTGGAAAGGGATCACCAACCTTTCAGTGCAGGGCGTCGACTTTCGTTGATGCCAGCCTCCGGCTTGAGCTCGACGAGAACCCTGAGGCGATCATCTCAGGAGAGTGGCCTGAGAACTTCTCCCTTCTCAGCTATGATGATCTCCGTGCCTACCTTCAGTCACAGGAGACTGTCCAAGAAGGAGACCAGGTACTTGAACTGAAATTCTTGATATTTTTATTGTCAGCTCTCCTGATCTCCTTCAGCTCTAGCTGAATTCTGAATGTTTTTTTTTTGTGAATATACAGCACGTAGCTCTCTTGAGTGAGACCATGTCAACACCTGTGCTAGTGGCCACAGCAGAGCAGACGCTGGAGGAGGTCGATTGCCACTTTGAGGCCGTCTCAGGGCTTCCAGTCGTAGACAGCAGCCTCAGATGTGTTGGGGTCGTCGTCAAGAATGACCGGGCCAAAGCTTCTCATGGGGTCAGCTCCCTCCCTCCCTCACACACACACACACACACACAAAACTTGTGTGCAAGCGCGCTCATAACAAGTTGCTGGTTTCATACAAGGGTAAAGGAGAACATCCATTTTGTTTACTGATCTACTGCTGCTTGTAACAGCCAAAAACAAAAATTGAAGAAGTAATGACCTCTCCAGCCATCACACTATCATCAGATAAAACAGTGATGGGTAATCATTGTTTCCATCTCACCTTTTTCTTTTCATGTATGCTTTTAGTGAGTAAAATCTAAGAGTACATGTGTAATGTCTACAGATGCTGCGGTTCTGATGCTCAAGAAGAAGATCCACAGACTACCAATTGTAAATCAGGATAAACAATTGATAGGTGAGTATCAGAATGGCAAACAGTTAAGACTTAAGAGACAAAAGGACTGCATGTATATATACTTGATTTGTATTATTTAACATTGATGACTTTGCAAGCTTAATGGGGTTCTAAACGCTATCAACAGGTATAGTTACCCGTGCTGATGTTCTTCGCGAGTTGGAAGGACTGCTGAAGATTTAGAAGGGCAGCATTCCATGCTCGGAAGTCAGAACTTCTTGTAAATATGTCCATGGTGCTTTTGAGTGGCAGCAAGCAGATCTATAATCTTTGTAAAATCGGCAGAAATAAGCCAGGAAGAGTTTGAGATCTTATCCTTGTAAAAGTAGCACGCCAGGAAACTTCTTCTCTGTGTTGACTGCTTGCGCAACCAAATGTTGTAACAAGTCAAATATTTATAAATAGATATGCCTAAATAATCTTTCAGAAGAAATATGCCAAAGAATGGAAGAAACATGAGAAAATGTGATCAAATGCACATGCTGAATCAAAATAATTTAGAGAAATAAGTAACCGAATTACACTCTGAGGAGAATGCAAAGAACATACTCATTCTTTATGTCTGTGCAACTTGAAACTGCTAAATCAGGAGAGTTCCCTTTGATCTTCTCCCGAAGCAACATTAGCAGCACTAACAACCATTGATGGGGTAGAACGTGAGGGTTCTTGCGAATCAGAAACAACTTTCATCTCCAGGTTTGGAATTACTGGTGGCTTTGTCCTCCGAGTAACAGTCATTTTCAACCCCGCAGTTGTGTGAATTGTTGCTCCAGTTGTCATGTCAACCTATCATATTGCTCATAAATAATGGGTATGGTTATTAACTATAACAAACCAGAAACTTGTAGAAGCATACCGGAGGTGCTCCTGGAGCCATCTGAAAGTCAAATAGCTTGACAAGCATTGCTGTTGCCACCACAGTCTGCAATGACCCAGTATCCCTATGTTTATTTGAGTTCGAAATCGTGCATACTCAGCTGTGATAATTTTGTTGCTAATGTAGTGAAATGAGATGTTGGGCTTGTAAAACCTTGAAATAATAAAAAATACAGGTATAAAAATCTTAAAAAGTTACCTCAAAAGTGGCAAACATGTCACCAACACATTTCCTTGGTCCACCACCAAATGGTAAGTAACTGAAAATCCAAGAGATTGTGTGAATCCCACTGTGATTAAATAATTCTTCAGACATTAATCAACATGGTGGTAGGCAACAAGTATAAAAAGCCACTACCTTGATGACGACCTTTATTTTGTTGTTTATTTGAAATATATGCTCTTAAAAGGAAATCTAAGTATTCCCACCTTGTTCCCTAAGCTTATAAAATAGTGAGACCAGAATCTCAATCCCTAGACTCGGTTAAGCCCATATACTCTGCTGCATCATCAAAAGCCTTATGTTCTATCTTAGAACTCAGAACTAGTACCACAAAATCTCTTATGAAAAGTTCAATACATGCAAAAAAGTTGAAAATTATACTTAGTTGTGAGGTGATGACCAAATCACTTTGGAACTCAGTATCCAAAAGAATCAAAATTTCTTCAGAGACAGGCAGAGGATAAGCACATCGAATATGGATAACTAGACTGAAAAAAACAGCGTACCAGAAGCCAACACTATTATAAGTGCATTTCAGTACGGTGATAGAGAGGGAACCTGAAATTTTGGTTTATCTCATTTGGATTTGGTCCATCCAGAGGCCATCTTTCTGGGTTGAAAACTTCTGCATCATCCCAGTGCTTCGGGCAGTGGTGAAGATTCCAGACGGAAATAAAAATGTCTTCTCCACTTAAATAAAAAAAAGAAACAAAAATACTTCAGATGGTAACACCAAAGAAATGAGCGGTATCATATATCCAAATATCCTCGAGCAGCTATCAAATCAAGTTACTTTGACAGCAATGGTATTTTTAAAGCAGAAAATAAAATATTTTGCTATAAAGACGGCATAATATTGGGAAGAAGTAGTAGGCTTGCATGTTTTACATACTTGTTTAAATTAATATTAGTACCAAGTGTGTATCTCTTATACTACCAATGGAATTTGAAAAATATAGCAAATAACCCCCAGAAAAATAGAAGAAATCTAGTGTTATTAATTTACTTCTATAGTGCTGATTAGTCCTCGCAATTGTCTTAAAACTAAAACTACCTTCTTTATATAACTTCGACAGCAGCAGGAATTGCCTAAACTTAAGGCTAACTACTAGAAGTATAACTGAATATGCAGGCATTGGTGACTTAAATGTTTTCTAAATTCTGCTAGAAAAAAAATTACCGGCCAATTGGGTACCCTCCCAGCATATCATCCTCAAGCGACCGACGAATTAAAACCGGTGGTTGTGGATATAGTCTCAATGACTGCAGCAAAAATGATTTGGTGACATTCTTATTCAATGATCAATCATGTTCCATGAGATAGCACTGATAGTTTCTTACCTCATTAATCACTCGAGTAGTGTACTTTAGTTTCTTCACATCCTCAATTGTTGGCAAACCTTCGCCTAGAACACTATCAACCTGTGGCATTGAGTGATACTAGTCATGAAATTCTGGAAGGAGTGGAAAAACATCTTAAAAGTAAAGAGTAAAACGTGAGCCTACCTCATCTTGGAGCTTGGCCATTACTTTTGGATACTGCAGAGTACCAATAAGATAAAAAAGGTAAGTAGCTTAATATTGGTTTCTTAATACAAATGAGTTATGGAGACAATCAAATAAACACCAATGCATTTGATATATCTATGTCAATAAAGCATTGAGTTTTCAGCAGCGTACCTTAGATAGAAGATAAAATGTCCATGTCAAGACGGCTGCAGAGGTCTCATGACCAGCTATGAGCATTGTCATCAGATCATCGCGGAGTTGCTTACTGGAGACCTACGATAGATGGATTGAAGCTATGTGAAGGTGAGGAAGTTGAAGTATATAGAGAAATTCACATTTTGCATCGTACATCATCTCCAGATGCCAAGAGAAAGTGAAGAATACTAGGATCTTGCTCATTCATGTATTCCTCATGAAACTGAAGATCTTCTTGCTCAACCAGTCTCTGCATTAGCAACAATAGGCAATATTGCTGTCATGAACTAATGATTTTCTATAAATCCAAACATGTAAGACAGTAAGACAAAGTACCAACAAGATGTACCTTGCATATGGCAATTAGTTCATCGAGAGTAGTATTTATCAACTTGAGAGCTTCATTGACCTTCTTCTGCCGTGGGGAAATGTCCTTCCATATGGGTATTTCCCAGGTTGGTATAGGAGAAGTGCTACGCATTTCCGCTTCCCTTAGTGTTACATACACTGCCTGATCACCATCCCACAATAAAAAAAGGGTAAATGTTTCAGACAAGAAGAAGCGTAGATAAATGGAAACAAACATAGAGCAAAATCCGAATAATAACCTCGACAATTCCATTGTCGTAAGATAGTGAGTCAAAGTCATAATTGAACACTGCCTTCCCAATGACATCCAACGTTAGCCGAGAGAACAACGATTCCATCTCCACATCCTCCCCATCGGATGCTGCCTTGTCCAATTTCTGGCAGAGCCGATCTGAAGCTTCTCCAAAGAGACCTATCATTGCAGTCACATACTGCAGAGCAAAATTCAGGTGAGTAAACAAAGAAATCGATACACTAAACCTCACTAATAGCTAGATAGCTAGTACCTTCTGATGCAATGCGGGAACAATAGCACGCCTCCGAACACGCCAAATCTCCCCATCGGCTGGGATCAAACCTGTACCCATCACAAACTCCAAAATCTCCGCAAGAATTCCCTGCATCAGCCACAATGAAAGAGCACGCTCAACTCAGGGAGCGAACATCTTCCCGCCGGATGGAATGAAGCTTTGATAGACACAATCGAATTGTATGCATCCGGATTGATAGCCAAACCTTGGAATAAGCTTTGGAGTTTTCTCTCAGGATGTGCTTAGCAATAGCCGGATCAGAGACAATAAGAAATGACTGGAAGAACACAAGGCTCAAATCATCAGCCGCGGTAACGCCCCCAACTGGGTTTCAGAAGCAAATTGTAGTTAATTGAGCGTTACCTTAGGCCCAAAGTTGAGGCGGAAGATGCCGCCGTAGGTGAGGAAGAGGTCGTACAGGGGAACGAAGAACGCCTGGCCCACGACCGCGTTGATCGATCCCACCGCCTGCGGAATCTCCGGCCCGCCGCGCGCGGCACCAGCGCCGGCCAGCCTCGTGAGCAGCGCGGCGGCGAGCTCCCCCGGCGGCCCCAGCTTGGACAGCCTCCCCACGAGAGGAGCCATCCATCTGAAACCCCGAAATTTGAAACCAAATTACTCCTGGAGCAGCACAAGTAAACGCGTGAAAAAATGATGGAGGAGGAACGGAACAGGGGGCGCTGACCCAGGGCCTTGGACGGTGAACTCGCCCGACGCAATGCGCGCGGCCAGCTCGGCCTGACGCCGCCTCTGCTCCTCGAGGGCCGGGTCGGAGCCGGAGCCGCCGCCGCCGCCATCACCGCCACCAGAGGCGGCGCAGCGGAGTGACGAACGACGACGGCAGGCAGCTGCAGGAGGGAGTCGGAGCTGGGCCGGGGTGGAGGCGGAGGCGGAACCGAGGAGGCGGAACGGGGGAGCGGACGAGAGGCCGGCGCTGCCCGTGGTGGCGGCCATGGCGGGCGTCGTGGTCGCGGCGGAGCAGTGGTGCAGTGACATGGAAAGTGCGGGAGCAAGCGGAGGAGGGAGGAGTGGGGGGGATGAGGGTGGAGGAGGCGGGGGAGGACGTGGGGTTGGGTGCTCCGTTTGTTGTTGCGTTGCTGCCTCCGAGTCCGAGCAGGACGGCCGGCCCTGCCGCGCGCCGGGAGAGGGATGTCCGGCACTCCGGCGTTTGGCTTCTCTTGACGGAATCTGTTGGCCCCCAGGCGACGGTATCTTGTGACGTCAGACCCCAAGCCTCCCAGTCCAAAGTCACCTTATACATCTCGTCTGGGATTGTCGCAAATGTTCCACTAACTTTTGATTTTGTTGGCAAAAACAACCTAAGTGCATGTGTGCATGCTTTAACTGATTCATCTCGATTTCAAATTAATTTGGAGCCGTTAATGTAGTGTCTATAATTCGATACATTTTGGACATTTCGCTAAAACGAGTTGCTGCATTGTTCACAGCAAGTTCTGCTCTTTGCAAAAGCTTGTCATTGCAACATGATGTCGTGATGAATATGCCGAATCAAATACTTGAGCAAGTCCTCTTCAACCTTTTGGAGGCAAGGGAACAGTGCGTTCTCTGCGCACGTGTATGGATACGTGTCCGGTGCTATGTGGACCTTTGCTTTTTTAGGGCAACGTGGGAGGACCGTTAAGAGGCTTCAGCACTAAGTAGCTGTAACGCAACCGGATAGAGGTTAACGAAGATCTGATGGAGACATAGAGTACCTATGTGTACGAAGATAGCGCAGGCATCGTCATGTTAATCTTGATTTGCAGCCAAATCCTCATCAATCTCGAGCCACTGCGGTCTTTGGACATTTCAACTCGGCAACGGGCTGAAATGTCCATATCCTCAGTGAAATGCAGCCAGGATAAAAACAAAAAATTTATTGCCCTTTTTGCATTCTTCTCCTGCAAAAACGAAGCGCAGAGGGTGGATTTTATCCTGAAGGCGAAAACCTGTCATGGTCAGGACAAAACAAAAGCCTTCTGTCTTACCTTGGTTTTTCACTTGTCACCCTGTTTTTTCCTACATGGTAGATAAGACTTTTTCTTCCCACCGGTGCAAGAGGCATAGGATAAGATATACTAGATGGCTGCCTCTTTTGCATAGCTGAAATTGCACATCATCACTGAAAGCTTTCATGGTCAGAAAAGAGGCGAAGTTTTTCTCTTTTTTTTTTTGAAAAAAGAAACATTCAAGATGCTGCATAAGAAAACCTACAGCGTCAGTACCGATGATGTAACCTAATGGAGGCTCAACGGCCTTGACATGTTCTTTGTCCCCCCAGTCCAATTCTGCAACCGCAATTGAGCCGATGGAACGAATAATATGAGTTTATTTAACTTGACCCCTATGCATGTACAGGAACCACAGACACTGAAGCGCCCACGTCCCACAGGGTCATCAACCTGTGATGTGCTTGTTGTACATCGAAAAATGCAGGCAAGCTCGCCTGATCGCCTATCACGCAACTCAACAGGGGAGGCACGCTCAAAGCAGCCAGGATTTACAACGCAGTCCAATCGAGCGTGGCACGAGCTCGCAACGATCGCACACGGTGAAATCAGCGGCCATTCACATACCATTGAAACGATCGCAGCAGATGCTAAGCAGATGCGACGAGGGGGGTGGAACTATACCTCCAACTTGAGGAGTCGGAGGAGGAGAAGATCGATCGGTCAGTCGATGTCGGCATCCTGCCTGCAATAGCGCCCCTGTTGCTCTGCCACCGCGTGCTCCAGGTGGGACTAGGGTTTCACCGGCGGCGATCGCCATGGGAGAGACGAGTCCTTGCGCTCGCGGATTTGAAATTTGGGGGAGGTTCCGATTTGGGCTCGAGCGGGAAGGACGGCCGAACGGGAACTGATGAAGAAGCGCCTGGCTTGTGAGAGGGAGGGAAAAGCAGAGAGGATCGGGCTTGGGCCGAATTTCTATATAGAATATGATCGGCCCACATGTACGGAAGAAACAGCAGAAATTCTATCTGTTGCCAGAAAGGGTTAATCAACTGTTTCCCAAGAATGCTAAAAAAAACTGTTTTCCAAGAGGATGTATCAATACCTATTGATGATGGAACAAGGACTAATAATCTATAGTGTGCCATGCCCGGTACAATAATATGTCAATGTCAAAGCTAAATGATCAAGGACAATATCAGAGAGCTGCAGAGTTCTCCTCCTCATTTGAAATGAAAACATAAAGGAACAACAAATCAACGTATTCAGATCCAAGTTTACAACACTCGCTGTCCTATTAACACAAGGTAAAGAAACAACATCATCTGTGCTGCGCGAGAAATCAGATCCAAGTTTCGCATTACAATTTCACATCCTTAAGAAGCCTTGCAGCCATAGCCCCGCATCTTCTGATTTCCCAATCATCAAGACTAGCTTCTTGTGAGCCACAACAAGGTTCACTCTTCACTCCAGGATCTTCATCTTCCCCTGGATTCGTAACATCCTCTTCCTCCTCGTTGCCGTTATCGCTAGCGCCAGCCTCAGTCAACAATGGGGCTTTGGGGTCCATCATGTAGAGATGTATGCTAGGATGTTGATATTTTGCATCCATCTGTCTCAGAATACACACGATAAGCATCTGTACAACTGGTGTGATCATGAATAGAAGATATAACGGTTAGCTGATTGGCTAAGTTCAGTGATCCATACCTTTGACTTAGAGATAGTTTTCACAACAAAATTGCTTTTCCACATTTCCATCATCTTTTCATGGACTGTCGTCGAACGGATCTCGTATCCTAGCTGGATAACAAGCAAAAGTTCAGTACTTCTCAAGCCACTGTTTTACAAAAAAACTTCTGAGGACAGGAGCTACCAATATTTTTGTTTTAGGACCAGATAATGCAGTAATTGTCTCCATTAGAGGTTGCAGCAGATGCTCTGAATAAACCTTGAATATGCAGAAATGAAGGATCAAGTAAGTCACTTTGTCATCACTCAATCATCGATCCTGCTAGAATCAACCACAAGCTATTCTCCTAAACATCCGTTCTCTGGATTTAAATTGCAAATTGTTCGGTATGCGCCTAATTTATGAAATCTTGAAAACATAATGGTTTGCTGCTCTGTCTGCTGTGTAACAAAGATGACAAGATTATAATTGAATCTGAAGAGTGTAAAAAAATGGCAATAGTAAAATTAGATTTGAAATAAAACGAAATGTTTGAGAGCAAAGGTTTATGTGTGTAATTATGCATTTGCAGTGACAGTAAACTCCCACTGAACCATGTATCCAAGAATCACAGAAACAGTGAAGTGGCATGTCACATGAAAGTTTGCGTTGTTAGAAAGTAGGATCTGCTGTTTGACAGGCGGAGTTCAGAAGATTCAAAGACACTGCATAAACTTACAACGTCAGTTCCAATGATGTAGTCAAATGGAGGTTCAACGGCCTTAATATGTTCTTTGTTCCCCCAGTCCAATTCTGCAACTGTAATTGAGCCAATGGAACCTGTTTGCCACTGTATGTTTGTCAGAATTGAAGGAAAATTTACTAAACATGAACCCTATTCATTTACATGAACCATTCGAATAATTAAATCTTGATTATTTCCAAAATTACAACACCATATGACTATATCCCAAACTACAGCTATGAGTAGAATATAGATGGTTCTCATAACAAAACCTGAGTCTGAGTTCGATTGCGAAATCCAAGATCTGTTACGTTCAACATTTCTCATAAGCAATGGGAGCACCTCGACTTGGTCAGTTGTTGTAACATCACAACCCAACAAGGCCATTCCTAAAGGAGAAGCAAACAATTTTAAAAGAGAGAACCACTAGGACTAGCATCTAGATATACATCTGATGGGTAGTTGAATTGAGCTTACCAAACCCAGCTAGACCACAGCCAGCTCCTAATTCAATCACCCGTTTTCCTTTCATTTTGGATGAACAAAACCGACCTTTTCTGCTATTCTTTTCCTGTATAGAGTGGTAGTAGGCCCATAAAATGTCAAACATTATGATGGCCATAAAATTTAGCTGACATTTTCGTGAGAATAAAATCCTAGTATTAACATCTGGTGCAGCAAATAAGCTTTGAAAAGGGGTGCAGAAAGCCCAAAGAATATGTGTAGTGGATGTGCTTTGTCAAAGTTTTTTTTTTAAAAAAACAAAACGAAAACTATTTCTGTTCACATGACTATGTTTTCCCACATCAACTTGCGAAGGAGAGCCTAGAACTCAAAGAAATTACCAAGAACTTGACAAACACCATTGATGCATCCCAGACTGTGGTCCCAAGGTGCTTGGAGTTTGGATCCTGTCAATAAGATAAAGAGTCAAAAGAAAATTCTGATTGCCTACCATTCAGTATCATCACTACAGCTTGAACAATGCCCAATTTTTTAAAAATCTTTAATCACATCATAAAGCGAGATTCATCTGCTGCTTCTCCTATTCTCCTCACCTGTGAAATATGTAGTCGGTGACCCATCACTTCCAGTGAAATAGCCGATGTGCTCGGCGAATTCAACCTGTAATCAGCACGAACCGCACATGAAACTAAAATAAACAAGAAAATCTTGCAATTACTACAGCCATCATGCACGCCACCTGCTAACAAGATTCAATCACCAATGTACCAATTCACCATGCAATTCTCTCTTTGGCGCAAACTCTTTCAGCCTAAACTACGCTCGAAGAATAGGAGGTGGAGAGGTGATCCTGGAGGAAACGGCGTCCGCGCCCTCACCTGTCGTGGTCCATAGCCTCTGAAGAACTGCGTCACCGGAGCTCCGGCGGGCGGCGGCGGTGGTGAGGGTTCTGGGAGGAGCGCGACGACGAGTCGTGGTGGTGTTGGTATCAGCCGCTTGATGGGCCGGGCCTTGTCCTATCTCCTCAATCAAGGACAGATACGTATTTCTCCAATACGTCTTCTCTTCACATTTACGACTCCGATTCAAACGCCAGAAAGCAACTGCGCTGCCGTCCTCTCCAACTCCAGCCCGCCACTGCGCATCTGCACACCACCATCGCAAGGCCTCCCGTCAACAGCCATGCGCCGCCGCCCCGGCCGCACCATCGCCGCCGCGCCCGGTGGCTTTCTCCACCTTTCCCTCCTCGCCTCCCTCCGCCGCCGCCCTTCCCTCCAGGCGCACGCGCAGCTGCTCCTCCTCGGTCTCCCGCTCCCGCCCGCCGCCGCCTCCCGCCTCCTCCGCCCGCACCTCCGCGCCGGCCAGCCGCTCGCCTCTCTCCGCCTATTCATCCGCATGCTCCGCGACCATCAGCCCTCCTCAACCAGCGCCACCGCCTTCCAGGAGCAGGAGACCGTCCCCGACTCCCACTCCCTCTCGGCAGCACTCGCGGCCTGCTCCCGCCACGAGTCCCCTTCCCCCGGCTTCTGCATCCACGCCTTCCTCCTCAAATCGGGATTCGCCGCCGACATCTTCGCCACGAACTCGCTCCTCCATTTCTATGCCTCATTCGGTCTCCACTCCCTTGCGTGCAAGCTGTTTGACGAAATGCCGGCGAGGGACACCGTGACGTTCAACACTATGATCGATTCGTACGTGCAGTCTGGACGTATTGACGGCGCGTTTGGGGTGTACAGGAATATGGTGCAGGGAGGGTTCCGGCTGGATGGATGGACAATCACAGCGTTGCTGGGCGCATGTGCTGAGTTACGCGATTTGATGGTGGCAAAAGCTGCGCATGGGGTTGCCAGGAGAGCACTGAGGCTGAAATTGCTCAACTCTCCAGAGGTGGTAATTGGGTTAGTGGACATGTATGTAAAGTGTGGGGCAGTGCAGCTCGCCAGGAAGGTGTTTGATTTGTCCGAGGAGAAAGCAAAGGGTGTGAGGATTTGGAGTGTAATGTTGTCAGGGTATGCGAGGGCTGGGGAGATTGACATGGCTCGAAGGTTATTTGACGAGATGCCCAATAAGGATTTGGTTGCATGGACAGTTTTGATTGGTGGATATGTGCAGGCAGGTAGATACAATGAGGCACTTCGGTTGTTCGAGGAGATGGAAGCGACAGGACTTGAGGCTGATGAGGTGACAGTTGTCACAGTGCTTTCAGCTTGTGTCCAGCATGGTGCAATTGGTCTGGTAAAAAGGCTTCATCATCATATGAACCAGAATGGATTGATTAGCAGAAATGCAAGAGCCGCCACCAGTTTCGTGCACACATTTGCAAAGCATGGATGCATACAGACAGCTATGGATGTGTTTCGTGGAGTTGTTGATGAATTCAAGACCGTCGAGTTGTTTAATGCTATGATACGTGGACTTGCTCACCATGGTTATGGTGAGAAAGCTATTTCACTTTTTGATGAAATGGAATCACTGGGGCTCCATCCTGATGAGACCACATTTGTGGGTGTCTTGTGTGCATGCAGTCGCAGTTGCTTGGTCATGCAAGGGCGTGAGATGTTCAATTCAATGTTGGACAAGTACGGTGTCAAACCAGATGCCAAGCATTATGCTTGCATGGTTGATCTCCTTGGAAGAGCTGGACAACTTGACGATGCTTACAGCTTTATCCAAAATATGCCTTGTGAAGCAAATCATGTGATATGGTCATCTCTTCTGACAGCTTCCAAGATCCATGGAAATAACAAGATCAGAAAGCTTGCAGAGAAGCAACTTCTCAAGTTAGATGCTACCTACAAGCCCGAAAAGCTAACTTTATCTGGTTTATTTTCTGATGAGAAGAGGAAAGAGGTAGCTGCAAGGGTGAGAAAGGTTATAAGGCGCAAATCTGAGCACAGGCAAAGCCGCTAAAAGTGGCGTGGAATGGTAATGTTCATCTGATTGCAATTACCGATACTTCCCAGATCCAATCTCAGGCACAGGTGATTCATTATTGTAATCCCTGCAATTACCAATCCCTTTGTATGTGTGGATATAGGTTAGGTTTGAAGACCCAGGACCCTAAGTTCGGTGTTCCCCAGGAAGAAGGCATAACTGTTCTCAAAGAATAACTTGAGTAGGTATGAGATCAGATGACACATTGAAAAAATTGTTCTCCTGTTGACCTTACCGAAGTTAGTTAATAAAAACCTGCAGCGTACTGTTGAGTGATACTGACAGAAAACCTAACTCCTTTCAGAAACTCAGAGTAATATCTGAACAGTATGGAGTCAACGTTCTGTTAAACAACATGCAGAACAATAAAAGCAGAAACAAGCTTAAAGGTGGTAGTTGCATTGGCAAACTCCTTCCTTTTCTTTATCGATTGCATTAATAAATAGTGCATCAGAAACAAACCCATATGATCAAAGTAGCTACAAAAATTCAAACCTAGTTGTCATACTTCTTTGTTCCTATATGCATAAAGTTTTTTTTGGGTACTGTTGGCCATCCAAGTAAGATTACACATGATTTGTGCTGATTTTTAATTGAAAGCTTTCCATTCATCCGTACAGGCTTTCAAAGAAGGTGATGGCCAACCACAGGGAAAGCTAACATTTTTGCTTATTTCTTCACCTCTTGCTCTCAGTATAACTTATGACCACAGCCTTCCTGGATACGTGAACTATCAGGGCCAACTCAAGGTAGGGCATAAGTGATCATGGGAAAGGTATGCTCTCTTCAAGCATCTGATTATTTTGTGCAGTGCAATTATTTCTTCATATATTTGCTGACTTGTTGTTCTTATTCTGTAGCAGGAACAGTGCAAGGTTGATGGTTCAAAGACTTATGTTTTGAAGTTTGACATGCACTGACAATGCAATGGTTGTATCGAGAAGATCAATGATGGGGTAAAGGAAATTAGCCTTTCAGAAGGTACACAAATTCTTCTTTCCTTTATTATCGTGACCTACTTGGCTGCCAAAAAAAAAATAATGTTTCCCCTGTTGATTCCTTACTTAATATGTAGTTCAGTCTGAACGTAAAATCTGCTGTAGTTTCATCAAAATGAAAAGAAAACAAGATGGTGCATGTCTTTTTTAGGACTGAATGTTAAGTTACTTGAATTTATCCCTCCATTTAACCCTGTGCTGTAGGGGTGGAGAGGGCTGATCTTTTAATAGAGACAGGGAAGGTGAAAGTGTCTGGGAGAATGGACCCGGAGAAGCTCCGTTCTCTGTTGCATGCAGTGACAAAGAAGTGTGTGGAAATAGTTACTCAAAGCACCCTGTCTGAAGGACACACTGCACCATCTCAGCAAAACAAGTGATGAATGGATCTTTCAGGCGCCTCCTGTCCGGTTCGCCTTCCCTGTAACCCCGAGCGCCCCGCCATTGCCTGAGGCGACATGGAGCGAGACGGTGCCTTCAGAACGATGCTGGTACCGCTGGTCGGCGCCCTCGAGCTCGTTCGGCGTGTGGGCTGCATCGGACATCACCGGGACGCTGGCCATGCACCCGCAGATGCCGTTGATGGACCAGTTGCTTGCTTGCTTCATAGACTATCAGCCAGCTCCAGCCCTTTAGGTGATGTGATGGGTTTGTAATTTTGAAAGATGTGGGATGGTTCTTTTTTCGCTTCCTCGCAGCATTTGTAACTAGTCTATAATCTAAATATATGTTTAAGGATGATGGCATCATGCCTTTTGCCTTGGGTTGAGATGCACTGGCCGGCCTGGCACTGGCCACGCTACGAAACAAGTGCTGTGAAATGACATGGAAGCCGGGTCTGGCGCGTGAACCACGCACAGGCAAGGTCTGTCTGTCTGGTTTGTAGTCAGTCTTTGACAGTACACTGGGCGATGATCTGATTGCATTGTGGGCGATGATCTAAATATATATTCTTAAATATATGTTTAAGAATGAAGCTGTTTTAAAACAGTGGCTGGTTGGAACTTGGAACATGCAGCTGGATGGCCACCTCGCGCCCCCATTGACCTGGCCGCCCTAATATTTTTCTGTACTGTATCTGTATGTTTGCGACGACCGACGATCGACCACGCGGTGCCATTGCCAATGGCAGTATGAAATTTGGGATGTGCCTGCAAGCTCCGTGTAATTCCCCCCCACCCCACATGGTTGTGATGCAGCAAGCAAAGTGGGATTTCCGAAGGGAGCGGCGGGCGGCATGCGCGTGCCCTGTCCTTCCTTCCTTGTTGCGAGGGCTACCTTATCTTGGGAGGGAGGGAGGGAGGGTAGCGGCAGAAGCGCCGTACGCAGCGTACGGACCGACGAGCACAGGTGGTAGCGTGGGTTCTTCCTTGTATGGCAAGATAGCCAGGTCTCCCTCCCCGAACGGTCAAGTCCATCCGGGGCCATCGCGTCAATCAAAAAATCTAATCTCTGCTGGCTGCTGCTGCCCGTGTTTGCGCCGTTGACTGACCAAGACCAAAGACTCGACGGGCTCGGCTCCTGCATTGCATGCGCCAACGAATCTTCCCGGAAGCCGGCCACGTGGCCCACTCGCCATCCAGCGCCCCGCCCGCTCGTCCTGCTCCGCTCCTCTGCTCTCCTCTCCTCTCCTCTCCTCTCTATAAAATCCAACCCATCCCGCTCCTCTCACCTCCCGTCCAACCATGGCGCCGCCGCCGGACCAGCCTTGCCACTGGACCAACGACGCCGAGCGGGGGGGGGGGGGGGGGGGGGGGGGAGCTCGAACGCCGCTGCCTGGATCCGCTTCGAGCTTGATCGATTGGCAACTCAGCTTGTCTCTCTCACCTCATCGTAGCGTGCAGGCGGTTCTTGGTTCGTTCTGGATCCGCTTCAAGCTTGATTTGCTCCGTCCCAAGACCATCGCTTGCTGCCGGATTTGCCTTCCCTGCGCCCAACCTCGCTGTTCCCCCTCCGAGCCTTAGCTTCCTCATGATAGGTTTCTCTCGCGTTGCCGCATCGTCTCTCCGAGTAGAATCCGCCTTCTTCACTTACTCCGAGCAGAATCCGCCTACGTCGCCGGCAAGCACCCGCGGGACGCAGCTGCGCCGCATGTGCCCAAGCTCGTCACCGCCGCACTGCGGCGCGTCAGGGACCCGAACTCCTCCGTGCGCGCCATGGTTGTCGATGCAGCCCGCATCGCGACGGGGGCCGCGCAGTCCCCGCCCGCGGCACTCGGCCCGCTCACCGACACGCTGCTTCACGAGCAGGACCAGTGCACGCAGCTGGCCTCTGCCCTCACTGCGGCTGCGACCGTCGAGGCCTCCGAGCCCACCGACGACCTCGCTGCCTACCTCCTGGCTCTCCTCCCTAGCCTTCTCAGGGCCAAGCCAAAGAGAAAGGATGGAGTGAGTGGAGGGGCCCCACATGTCATGAAGGAAAAAAAGTTAGGCACTGACGTATGGGTCCCACCTGCCCATAACAAAAGTTGGAGCTGAAATGTAGAGGCTATTGTTAGGGCTGAACATAAAAATGGAGCCTCGGAAAGTTAGAGCTGCCACTGCTAAGTAGTAGGTAGACACGTACCAGTGGAGGTCAACATGGAACTAGTTCCTGTACATGGGAATCCGCCCGCACCAGTTCCGTTCTGTTGTGGGCTCAAACAGAGATTTTCAGCTCGCGGCGAGGTTGGCCTCCAAAAATTTGATAGGAAAATCGGAACATGACCTGGCAGGTCGGTCCACCTCAGAACTCCGCCGGATCCGAACCAGGTGTTTGATCAGGACGGCTCCATCTAACTGCACATTGGACGGACGGCTAAGATCTCCTCCTCCTTCCTAAGCCCACGCAAGCTACGTGCGCCGTGGGCCCGAAAAGCAAAACCCACCCGGGCCCAGCGGGCCCGTGTGCTCGTGGCTCCTAAAACCCTTGCTCCCTCCTCTACCACTCAGATCAGTAGTAGATCACTCGCGCACACGCAGGCGCAACGCAGGAGCGCAGCGCACCCACCGGAAGCGAGGCCATCCCCTTGGGCCAGCGAGCGAGCCCTCGTCCAGGACCCAGCCGCCGCCATGGCCAAGGTCAGACGCCGCCGCCGGCGCCGCGCGCGCGAGCATCCCCACGCCCGCCCCGACGATCCATCTATCCGCGATCGGCGTTCATGTTAGTAATAATCTCGTGATTTGTTGACCCCTTCCCCGGTGTATTGCTGTTGATTGCAGAAGAAGAAGCGCAGTGGAGGAGGCGGAGGCGGAGGCGGAGGCGGAGGCGGTGACGGCGGCCAGCAGCAGAAGCCGGTGGCCGAGACCCCGGCCACTGCGGAGGAGGGCGAGGAGCAGGCCGTCGCGGCCAACAACGACGCGGCGGCGGAGCACAACAAGAGCAAGGAGAACGACAAGGACAAGGGGAAGGACCACGAGAACAAGGACAACAAGGACAAGGGGAAGAAGCCGCCGCCGCCGCTCCCCGTGGTGACGGCGGTGCTCAAGGTCGACATGCACTGCGACGGCTGCGCCAAGCGCATCCGCGGCTCCGTCCACCGCTACCCAGGCAAGACTGAAGCCGCGCCCTTTCCTCTCCCCCCGTCTCTCTCTTTCCGAACCAGGTGAAGCTGATGATCGCTGCCGCCTGCCAGGTGTGGAGGGCGTGGCGATGGAGGTGGACAAGGGCACCATGACGGTGGTGGGCCGCTTCGACGCCAAGAAGCTGCGGGACCGCGTCGCCAACAAGACCAGGAAGAAGGTCGACCTCGTCGGCAACAACAATGCCGGCAACAAGGGCGGCGGCGGCGGCGGGGGGAACAACAAGGGAGGAGGAGGAGGAGGAGGAGGAGGCGGCGGCGGCAACCAGCAGAAGGGCGCAAGCGAAGAGGACGGCAAGCCGGAGAAAGATCACGACGGCGACAAGGAAGACAAGGGGAAGAACAAGGATGATCACCAGGAGGAGGAGAAGGGCAAGGACAACAAGGGTGGCGGCGGTGGAGGAGGAAAGGGAAAGGGCGGCGGCAGCAAGGACAACAAGAAACCTTCGGTGGTGCGTATACTAATACTATTTACACACCACTTCTCTGTTTTCATTCTCTGAATTCTGTGATTGGGATGAACCGTATGAAATTGAACGTGGCGGACTAGTACAATTTGCATGATTGGCAATGCTGGTAGCATGCTATCGATCAAATCAGTGAACTTTCTGTTGCGATCAGGTTCCATCCTGCTTTGACGTAAGCGCACTAGTACTGCTGCAGCTAGTACTTGTGTTTCACAGAGACAAAAATGAAATGGGTGTTGTGTTGTGCCTCATGAATCATGATCATATCGTGTCCTGGCCTCCTGGAATGAGTTTTGTGTGCTTTACTTATGGGTTGTTCGATTATTTTACTCCAACAACTGCTGTCATGCATGAGAATGCGGATGCCGTACTAGCATTCATTGTTCAGTATTAGCAGTAGAAGCAGCATTCTTTTTTTTTCCAGACTGAAGTTGTGCTGATCGAGTTTGGGTTTGAATGGACTGCACGATGACGATGCAGCCGGTGGTCGGGACGGTGGTGCTCAAGATCGGCTCCACGGGGCTCCACTGTGAAGGCTGCATGAACCGCATCCGCAGCAAGCTCTTCAAGATCAAAGGTACATTACGTACAGTCGCCGGGTTGTGTATCTATCCAAGTCTGATGCATCTTGAAATCATGGTGGATCACTGCTGCATTGAGACAATCGCGAACCGTATGTGATGTGCATTAACCGTCTGCACTCGATGGTGTGTAGGCGTGGAGCAGGTGAAGATGGACATGGCCAAGAACCAGGTGACGGTGACGGGGACCATGGACGCCAAGGCCCTGCCGGAGAAGCTCCGCAAGAAGCTGCGGCGCCCCGTGGACGTGGTGCCGGCCAAGGACGGCAAGCAGCAGGACGGCGGCGGCGGCAAGGACAAGGACGGGAAGGAGAAGGACGGCGGCAAGGACGCGGCGACCAAGAAGCTGACGGCGGAGCTGGGGGCGTGGAAGGCCGCCTTCTACGACCAGCAGTCCCTGACCAACGTCGAGTTCATGCTCAGCGACGAGAACCCAAACGCCTGCGCCGTCATGTGATTGCGATCCGTCCTCCGTTCGTTCGTGTTGGGTTGGTTGCTGTGTTCGATTGGTCCGATGGATCCTGTAGCTAGCTGGGGATTGGAGAACTGAGCCGGACTGACGGTCACAGTCACAGGCTGGTGAAATCACAGTAGGGAGGCTGAGAAACTAGTGATAGATGGTTACACAGACAGACAGATGCAGAGTGCAAGTTGCAAACTAGAAGTAGTTGTTTCAGCTGAAGTTGGAGCTGGTCACTGCTCTTTTGGGGACTGATGCAAGTAGTGTAGGTGTAGTGAGAGGGGTCTTGGAAGATACTGTAGTATCTGCTGTTTATCCTTTTGGGGGGGAGCTAGCTGGTGGTGATTTGTGATGGACAAGGAAAGAAAACTCTGTAGCCTGAACAAATCTGAGTTTTGACATGATGATCTCGAGACATTTTGCATTGAATCTGTCAGTATTGCGATTGCGAACACCAATGTTGCATTGAAATCCCGGTTTGAAGAGGTGGTGTTGGTTCTGCAAAGGAGGTTGTAGCTTGTGGGTTGTGACAAAGGTGAGGTGCAGCAGCTGCTGGTCTGCAGCAAGCACCGAGGGCTTGTGTTCTTTTGGTCAGGGCACTGTTTGGTGCACATGAGTTTGCACAGTGTGGTGTTGCAATTGGGCCAGAGAAAGAAGGAAGAGTAGAAAAGCAGCAGCTCTTTTGGGCAGGGCACTGTTTGGTTTGGTCTGGTCTGTCCTCCACAATCACAGTTCACAGCACCAAAGGGAGAAGCAGCCAAGCTGAAAAAGAGAGAGGCCAGAGGCCAGAGCTGCTGCCGCTGCTGGAAAATTAGAATCCTTGCAGGCGTAGCAGCAGCTCTGGGGTAAACTGCTGCTGCTGCTGCTGCTACGCTGCTGGAAAATTAGAGACTGCCTGCTTTCTCGCCACATAAAAGAGCCGCACCCCACACCAGTTTACCACTTTGGAAGTGGGTATTTTTGGCCGGGTAGGACTGGCCGTTTCCAACGAGATTTGACTCAAAAAAAGACTTTGAATTCTGGAACGAAGCTAGCCCTCCTGTTGTCTTGTGCTGCCCTCGCAGATAGATAACCATACTTCATCAGCTGTATGTTTTCATGAAAAGACCGGCTTTTTGTTTCATGACAGGAAGGTATACATACTATTTGTTAGCATGAACTACTACTAATACTTGGAGGTGGTGTGGTGTGAGACAAAAAAAAAGGAGCTGAGTAAAACTGGCTGTCCTTCACATTTTTGGTCTTCCATTCTCTCTCTTGGGTTCACAACTTGCAGTAGTAGAAGATGAATGGGCCACGCCCTTGTACTTTTATCATTTTGCATCATCATCCGATCTTGCTGTGGTCCAATGGGCTGGGTTGTGGACAGGCCGCTTATGGGCCTCCTATGTTCTTACGCTTTCCGGCCTGTTACTGTAACGGATCGTTTAGTTTTCTGCGTGTGCAGTTGTGTTTGTCAACATTTGGAATTTCCTTTAGACTGTTTCGAACCTTGGAATTAAATTCCATTTTAATAATTATATAATTTAGACATAAATTTATTAAACTAATATGATTATATACGGAATATATTCGTGTACTATTGTTGGTCATATGAAGGAGATACTTATGTGTTATATTTCTAATGTAGAAGAGTGAGCCAAAGAGCACGCTATAAGTTACGGAATAGAAATATAGCTTGGTGGTATATAGAATCAATTTTCATCTCCCACACTATAAATTTAGGATAGACTTATATCTAAACTTTGGGAAGTGATTGAAAAATGGTGGGATGTCAAATTCTAAGCCAAATAGCCTAGTTTATTAAGTAGATTTTAGTTTCTCCAAAATGAGAGGATCCAAACGGAAAATGAGTTTTATGGGAATTATAAATCGGCGACATATAAAATCTACTATAATGAGAGCTAACGTATTTTCAAAATGGAAACTTATTTCCTTTAAAATACCATGTGTTTGTAGGAATGAGTGGTCTGTCAAAGTTTTACCGTTGCGAACCGTGCATGTCAGTGTGCTAGACGGCATGTATTTGAGTCGGCAGCAAGCAATAAGAATGAAGAGGAATTGCGTGCTGCTACATTTTTCGAGCTGAGAATGATTAGCCAGACGCTGCCGATCCATCGACATGTTCTGCTGACCAGCAACATCAGCACCAGCCAGCTTCTTTTAGCTTATTTTTTTATAGAATACTATTAAACTAGTGAAAACCAGCCAATTTTTTTGACCGGCCGAAATATTGTAGCAGTCGAGCCGTACGGCAGCGTTGCCACCATGGATCATGGGTCGGTACTCAGTAGGCTGGCGATGGAAGTGCACTGCAGCATCACGTGCACCCATCCACTAATTATATTCCATTTCATCATAACGCAGGCAGCAGCCAACGAAAAACTACCCCCGGCCCGCCCCTGCACGACAGCTTTTCTTTTTCTTCTTTTACACGCACGCACGCACGCACAGGCAAACGCAGAACGCACTAGTATTTGTCAGCAGCAAGGATGGAGTACATAATTAATTACCACTACTGCAAAACACCTGCCCAAGCTAATTAAATACTGATAAAAAAAGTTATACCGGTCTTGAACATTCACAACTAAATGTCTACGACCATAAAAAACAAACCGGCCATCTAGCCTAAAGGTACATGAGCACTTAGATTCCACGTCTCAACACGAGTAACAAAGAAATAAGTTACTAAGAAAGAAAGTAAAAAGACTAAGCTTCATATTTCTTCTGAGCTCTTACTTCCACCTAGCAACGGGCTTTGTGTAGCAACTAATCCCTCACATCTGCCATTTTCTAGAAACAATCCTGCTTAACGGCCACTTATTTCCTGTTGTTATCTTGTCGCGTAGAAACTGCTCTTAGTCAATCTCTACAATGCACACTGGCACTCCAATCAAGTACTGAAACCATCCGTGCACTGCCATCCCTCAAGCTGATCGGGTACCACCATCCCAAGAACTCCAAAACAACGTCTCAAGAGGAAAGCATCGCTAAAGATACCACCGCTGTCCGAACCTGTATCGGTTCTCAGTTTTCACCTGAAAAAAATCCCTGAAGGTCGAAGTCCTCACCGCACCGCCTTCAACGAGGAGAACACCGTCATCGCGGCACCGGTCAAGACCGGTCATGGCTTTCGCCCGAGGACCTGGACACCATGGCGATCACCAAACCTGGCTGGCTGCTACCAAAGACGCTCGCCCGTTGTCTGCCACAACAGGAGACGAGCCACGCTCGCTTGTAGCCGCCACGGACCGCATTCAGGCGGATCCACCCGCGCCCCACGGAGCGCTGGCCTCCGTCCGGACGACTCACTCGCCGCCGGCACCTGCCCGTCGACGAGGAGGAGAGAGAGGAAGCCGGTCAGCGGCGGCCACGTTGTTCTCGCCGCCGGCCATCCTTGTCCCCGTACGAGCTTACGGCGTCGAACTCCGGCGGCGGCAGGACCGCGTTGGGTGCTGTCGAGCTGCAGAGTACGTCGATGGGAGGAAAATAGGGAGGTCGATGGGTGCCCAGCGGCTGTTGCTTTGCCCTGGATGTGCAGAGATCCTTGCCGCCGGCCATCCTCGTCTCCGGCCGGGCTTCCGGCGTCAGAACTTCTTCGGCGGCAGGACCACGAATGGTCGTCGGAGGAGCCCCTGACGGCGTTTTTGAGTGCTGCCGCCCGAGTCGCCACAGGGCGACGCGGGGGCAAGATCCCCATTTTCAAGAAGCTGTAATGCTGCTTCACTAAGCACTGATACGGTATGTTGTAAATTTATTCTGCACATCATATCCATCCATCGATCCTGGAGCGAGCGAGGACCGTCGATCACACACACGCGCGCACCGTGGATCGATCGATGATCAACACGGGACCATGCATGCTGCAAAGCTTGTGTATATTCGACCGACCGTCCGATCCACCGCCTATCTATACAACAACAGCCACATGCACGTAGCCTACTATAGCTAACTAGCGCCTATCTATATATCGAGGGATATGCATGCTAGCTAGGTCTCAGCATGCTGCTGCTTCATCAATTGAATAGAGTAAAATAAATAAAACCAACTGATCTGCATGGGGATCGGATTAATCGCATTTTGGTAGATTTAATTTGTAGGCGACGATTATACATGATGATCGATCACACAACATCTATCCATGTACTGCGTGCATGGTACTACTACATCCTGGCCGGCCGGCCGGTACTGAAACAACTCGATTGTTGCAGTAGTGATCCTCCGACGATCCCCACAGTTTATAACGCAGCACTGCACACACACACACACACACACACACACTCTAGATTGCATTGTAATCCTACTTATTAGCTTATCGATTCTCTCAAGTACATATAGTATGTACTATATGTACTGTACGTAGTGGATATATATGCTGCGGTGCACATACCAGACATTCAAGTTGGAACAATGAAATTAATAAATGCTGAATGGATAAAGAAAAGTCAATATTAATTAATAGACAGTCGATCACTACTTACATGTAAAATTAACTAAGTCACAGCTGCAGCTCTTGCTTATTAGCTTGAAAATTAAACTCCGCTTATTGAGGCCTTTAGAGTTGTTCGCCCCACACTTAGGGGGTGTTTGGGATCAAGTGCTAATAGGAACTATGATAGACAAAACGCTGACCGGCATGGTGTATTAATATGCAAATGTTTTTTTATGGGGTGGGTGTGGAATTATAGAGTAAAGTTCATTTTTAGCCATCAAAATATCGACTGCGTTCGAATTTGGCAATACCACTCTAAAATCAGACATCCGCAGCCACCACGATGGTGGTGGGACCCACCTATCAGCGCCTCTCTCTCGTTTCCCTCTCTTTCTTCTATCCTCTCCCTCTCCTCTCTCTTTCTTCAATCCTCTCTCCTTCGCCGATAGCCGTCGACCGCCAGGCTGCTCTCCGGCGCCACAGGCTGCTCGCCCCAACCTTCCTAGCGCCGGTCGCCACCGCGCCGTCGTCGACCGCGCGGAGCCGCCGTCAGCTCCTTCCCCGGCCTCCATGCTAGCCTGCCACACACCCCTATGACCTCCGCGCTTGGCTGGCCTCTGCCCCTAGCCATGCCGCACCCCAGCCGCGGGAGGTCGAGGGGGATGTGAGGGAGCTGTGGGCGCGGCCGATTCGAAGATGGCGCAGGGGACGGGGCGGATTTGGCCAGTGGGTTTGCTCAGCCACAGAAAGCTCGGGCACGGCAGTAATGGCGAACGGTGGGTGGCACTTTGGTGGTGGAATCACGCAATTGGTGGAGGGGAAATGGAGAGGGAAGGTAGGGGATACTGTGGTCGAGGGGAATCGAAGAGTGAAGGCTCGTGCGGCTCGAATTTGGCCGGCACTCGAGCTCGGCGATGGAGGCGAATGGAGGCCGAGCTTGGCCTTTATAGGCGAGCAGCAGAGGGAGAAGGGTGGAGCGTGGTCAAGGGCAAGCCCAGGACGCGTGAGGCCTCGGGCCAGCAGCCACGGAAGTGAGGCCGGCACGGTGCGATTCCAGCACGAGCGTGGGCAGTCATTTGCCGGCCTGGGCGGTCTTGGGGCCAGACGCACAGCAGCCGTGGGCATGCGCGCGCTTGGCCGTTGGCCGGCTGGAGTGGCCGCGCCGACCAGCACTTCTTCCGCGGGCGGCATCACGACGCAGCGGAGAAAAAAAAGGCAACCCGGTGAGAAAAAAGAAAAAGGAGAGAGGAGAGATAAAATAGCGCTAACAGGTGGGCCCCACCGTCATGTGGCATCCGACTCAGCAAAATAACTCGATGGCCAAACTTGAACGGTTTTGAGAGTTGGATGGCTGCGGATGTCTGGTTTTAAAGTTGCAGTCAGTCAATAGTTCGATGGTTAGAAATGGACTTTACTCTAAATTAAATTATTAGCCTATTACATCCAGCAGGTTATCACTCACAGTATGTATGTACTGCTATATGCATGATCATCATCAGGTAAGTAGGTAGCTGGACCATCTATATACCACACAACTGTGGCAATAATCCAATTTGCTGCAGGCTTTACAGATATGTACAGATTGATCATGGATGCATGCAGTGTGAACTGAAACTATTGAAGATCTATCTATCAGATGGATCGATCCAGTATAAATAAAGGGAGCGAGAACACAAACACACAGAGACCTGCAGTTTGCAGCCTGCAGAAAGGCAAAAGTAATAGGTAAGGTGAGTTGAAAATTTTCACCTTTATTAACTGCATGCGGCATTTTGGGCCAGTGAGCAGTAGTACGTTGTACCACCACCACCACCACCACCAGAGTCTGCAAAGGCCTGTCCCTCGCCTTGCAGCTCTGCTCTCTGGTGTGTGCATTATATGTGTATATATATTGGTCCCCTTCCTTTGGCACAATAATAGCAATGTACTGCGTACGTACCACCCCTGCCTGCCTCTTCTGCAATATGATCGATGATCCATGCATCTATGCAATGCAATGGTCCACTCCAACAAGTTGAAGCAGCTGTATAGTACGTGCATCTCTACCCAGGCACAGGCACTGCTGTGCTGATTTCTCCATTCTTCATCATATCATCAACTGCCACTGCTGTATGTTGCTGAATCATATATGCCCCTTCTTGCTTGCCGGCCGGTAGTATTGTGTTATTCTCTTCCTCCTCATGATATCATGGCTGCTACCTGCAGCTTGGTAGTACGTCACAGTGGTCCACCTTGAGATTTCACAAACAACCAAGCACTGCATGATGAACTCATGAACACCACATATATACATTTATCAGAAGAGATTTTAAATAAAATATATACCAAAAGATATATACCTTCCATGCATCTTATATATCACACACAGATCTTGGAGCGAGAAACTTATTATTGGTCAGTGCATTATTATATACTCCCTCCGTTCCAAATTGTAGGTCGTTTTAGCAAATTTAGATGCATAATTTTTGCTATGGATCTAGACACAATGCATATCTAGATGCATTGCAAAATCTATGCATCTAGATTTACCAAAACGACCTACATTTTGGAACAAAGGGAGTTCTCATTTTTTTTTGAAAAAACATTATCATATACTCATATTTACCATCTATTATTACCAGGAACGATATATTAAGCTTCAGATCTGATGATGACTACAGTACATACTAAGAAAAAATAAAGTAGGCTCTGGTGAGGGAGATAATAAATGCCTGCACTTCGGTCGTGTGTAGGAGGAAACACACACAGGCATCAGGAACAAATTAATAGGCAAGCATATGCTGTCTACACATAAATAACTAGCCACTAAGAAAAGAGTATATATGCCTATCTTTCTTGGATGGCACCCGGCTTTATATAGGAAATGGATAGGAGTGCGTACAATATAATGTCTGATGAGCGAGGTAGCAGCAGAGAGTACAGAGATGAGATACAACTAGAGAATATATGCAGTTAGCTAGGGTGACACAACATCTCAACTAGTGATGATTGGGAATATTTTGTAGATCAGCATATCTGTACGTCAATCAGATGATGTTGCCGACGCGAGTGCAGTGTTGGCAGTACACATTGGGTTTGCATTGGACAAGAACGAAGAAATAAAGTATATAGATGGCAGAGAATGATTAAGGAAACAGAACTCTCTTTGCATACATGTGCATATTAGTAATTAATTAGCTGTATAGATTAATAATTAATGTTTGATGACTGTGTTTGTCCCTCTCTAACTCTAATAATATAGGATGCTCTGCATGTGTGCTGTGGTCAATCTTATATACCATCAGTAGTACTGGATTAATCTTGAGGGATGGAGGATATAGACCAAAGATAGATGTATCATTTCAGGGGGGGGGGGGGGGGGGGGGGGGGAGAATTAAACACTAGGAATGAAGATGCAGCAAACCGAATGAAAGTTACTCGTAGTAGGTTACATGGATTATATATATGCACAAATATAATTAACTAGAACCTTTAATATAAGCTCGGCGTGAGCTGCTTAATGATGTCCAGCTACCCACTTCCTCCAAAGGAAATTATCCTCAAAATCAGCAAATGTGCACATGAATGATGGTGCCAAGCAAGGGAAGTGGTGAGCTCTTCCTCCACTTTCTGCCGTGCAAATCAAAGAAGGGAACCTGCAATTAATAATAATCTCATAATAATACACCATAAAATCATGGTGCCCCGGCCTTAATCATCAAGTATATATAATGAAGAACCACACAAAACCACTGCAGCCTACCTCGAGGTCGAATGAGGGCCGGGTTAGTTTGACGATGCCAGTTGAAATGGATATCAGTGAGGAAATTAAAGGGCAAATCACAACAACATCTGCTGAATGCTGCGGCGGCACTTCTTTCATTCTGGGCTCAACATCAGGCAAATAAACGACGACACTTCTCCACGATGGAGACTAGCTGGCTAGGATTCTGCAGTTTTGCTTGCAAGATGAAAACAAATTAAATGTATGCAAAAGGAGATCAGAGGAATGACTCAAGTGAAACATATTAATCAAGATAGCAACAGAAAGAAAGAAGGAAATACTCGTCGTTCCCAATGTTGCTGCACCGGATCCTTCAAGGTGATGAGTGAGTGTCCGCTGATGCAGCATCATCAAGATTCTCATCTCATCAGGTAAGTATAGCAACTGCGAACCAGCGCATTACTGAAGATGAGCTTGATGTGAATCTTGATGGTGCTGCACCTGCAAGCACCGACTGTTTGTTTCATAAGTCATTACCCGTAGCTTCTTCCATGGTGATCCGGCAGGAAGCTAAGGTTCACAGATGAGAGATCTGTACATGCTTCTGACTAATATCTGAACGAATCCCGTCAAGAGGGAAAGAAAGACCCCATGAGGAGCTTTGGATCGATATACACGGAGGAGGAGCTTTGAATATCAAGAAGAAGAGGAACTTAACGCATCAAATTAGACACCATGAGGAAGGATAGATGCAAGGGAAGAGATATATAGAGAATCGAAGAATCAAGAACCGGGCTGCACGATCTGCTTATCTTTCCACGCGCCACACGTGTACACCCCAGTAGTCGCCGCCACCGCCGCCGCCGCCGCCGGACAAATAAAGAAGGGGATGGACGGAGATGCATGAGGAGTCGAGGATCGATTGATCGATCTACACTCGCGTATATCGAGAGAGAAAGTAGTGGCAGGCGAATTGAACAAGGTAAGGTGAAGATTGCCGGGGCACTTGCTTGGGAGGAAGGGAGGTGATGAGACCTGGGACGCTACATGGATCGATCTATATAGGCAAGCAAGAGAGCTAGGTATATATAAGGCCGGCCGGGGCGGCCCTGGCCTGGCCGGTTAGAATGAAGAAGAAGCAGATCGATCGATGCATGACTGGGCCGGCCGGCCGCCAGAGCAAAACCCTAGATAGATAGATAGGATGATAGCAGTATGAGTGGGAGGAGGTGTACTGGATCTTGCTTGCTTGCTGCTGGTTCCTTAGCTTGTTGTAGGCGCCAGCTAGGAAAGCTCCATACATGGAGCTGCTGAGGAGCGAGGTGAAGGAAGGACGGACGGACTAATGGAGAAGAGGAGAGAGAGTAATGATAAGGTTTAGAGTCACTGAAAGGCCGGTGGATCGACTAGTACTACTCTAGCTCTCCAGTAGAAAGAAGTGGGGATGGAGGAGCAGTTGCTGATTGCTCTCTCCATCTCCATCTCCATCTTCTCTCTCTTTCATAAAAAAAAGACGAAAATAAATTAAACTGGACCAAAAAAAGTTGCTGGTAGAGGTGAGACCAAAGAATGCAAGCAAGCAAGCAAGCGTTGGATTGCTGACATGTATGCGGCCCCGCGCTCTTGCGTCCGATTGGCCGGTTGTTTTCGCAGGGGCAGGGCTGGGGGGACACTGCACAGGCCAGGCCAGGCCACCGCCCACATGTATCCATGACAGCGAGCGCCACCAACAATGCAACCTTAATTATGCTCTCGAAGAACTTTCTGAGACCACCAATAGCCTATCGCCATCTACGGGGCACACCAACCATAAACTACCGAGTGTTTCTTCTTCTTCTTCTTTAATATATATATATATATATATATATATATATATATATATATATATATATATATATAGTATTTCTCACTAGCCAATGCTGCTCCTGCGCGTGGCCTACACACACCACACCTATATATACTTCCTCGCTCTCATCAAAATCAGAATATATACCGATCAGAGTCTAAAAAAATTATCAACACATTTTTCATAAGTACTCCCTCCGTCTCAAATTAATAGTTATTTTGGCTTTTCTAAATTTATAGGCTTCAAACCACTAATAATTTGGGACGGAGGGAGTACTCTAGCAGTGTCAATCCTGTGTTATCGATCTAATATATATAAGAAAGAGTTCATGTGTCTGTAGTCAAAGCTAAAAATGCCGGAGAAAGTATATATATATAGATTAAGGCTTCTTAAATTTCCTAGAGCTAGCAATGAGGTAACTCCCTTGCATTATCTGAATATATATATGTTTTTGAAGAAATTCTCTAGAGCAATGCAATGCAATCAAATTAAGTTAATTTTACTCCCTTGAAGCTAGCAGTATGTGCTCCTGGTCCCTATAAATGACTTTTTACCAACTTGTGTGCTTGGATTAAAGTTGAGTGGAAATGCATGCATACTTGGGGCCGGGCGGGAACTGCAGGAGGCCGGTGGGCGGCCGAGCAACAATTCTGCCTGACCCTGACGGCTGGCTTAGGCCGGCCGCCAGC
This sequence comes from Panicum miliaceum, assembly GCA_032594955.1. Classification (NCBI taxonomy): domain Eukaryota; kingdom Viridiplantae; phylum Streptophyta; class Magnoliopsida; order Poales; family Poaceae; genus Panicum; species Panicum miliaceum. The sequence continues at coordinate 735,473 of CM064061.1, read as the reverse complement.
AGTACTACTACTGCCACGGGCGGGTCAGTCCATGTCTAAAGTTGAGGTCCACATCAAATTAAAACTTGTCACTGACGTGATCCCTGGTGTGACAAGGATGTGTGTGGGTGTCTCACCTACCTATATATATGCATATATAGCACAGTACCATGAATTTTAGATGCATAAGTTGAGTAGCTAGCTAGGTCTTGTGATCAGTTAAATTGTCAAAAATACCTTTCCGTAGGGAAAAAATGATATAGTTTTGGCAAGAAAACTGAAAAATTGAAAAATAATGATGTCTAAACTATAATCATCGATAGATCAAGATCCCCAAAGCACTCTCTGATGATATAGATGCATGTTTACAAGTGCAATTTAATTAGTCTGGAACTCTGATAAATACTAATAATGTAACTATCTATAACAAGCTTAATCGCCCATTTAATTGCATCACCACCTTAATCAGTTTCCTTGCTCAACACAGCGCTGTATGTATTATTGGTCCAGAGAGATGCAAAATCAAAAAAAAAGACAAGAGAAGGTAATAAGTGAAGCAGAAGAAGAAGAAAAAAAAAAGGTTAGATGGGAACGACGACTTCCCCTGCTGAGCAGTGAGCAGCAGCAGCAGCACACAGCATCGCATTCACCATTGGTGCGTTGCTGCTGCAGTCTGAGCTGTTTGTTCGGTGGCACTGTACTGCTTGCAGCCATGGCCACCATCCATGGTCCCCCGCGAGAACATGCCGGCCGATCCACCTCTTCGATCTGTTCTACCACACCATTGCTGCCTGACTAGTAAGTAGTAGTAGCTTCAATAATATATATAACCTGGCCTATCACATTATATTACCTCCGATCCAGCAGAGAACGAAGCAGTAGAGCTGTGTCTAAATAAACCACTCTTAAATCCAAATTTCTAAATATCTATTACTGCATTCTTCATTCATGCATTGTCAGTGATAGATGATCAATCAGATTATTCAGAAATGAAAGCAGCATATGCATGATGCATTATTATTCTGATGAAATTCACCGGCCCGGCCGATCTGAAACCCCGGTCATCTCCTGTCGGCAGTACGCATATATGGATCGATCAGGGGCCGGCCGGCTCGCATCTCGAAGCACGCGGCACAGGCTGTCACATTATGTGCGTGATGATTGCTTGATTAGTCAGTAGTGAGTTAACCAGGATACATACTTAGGATTACTTAATACTGATGATCGTCGCCTGGTGGCCTGCTTGCTGGCCCATGTGCATGCTACTCCCTCCCTTCGTTCTGAAATGTAAGACATTTTAATTTGTCCTAAGTCAAAGTAGTCCAAGTTTAACCAACTTTATAGAAAAAATTAATAATATTTTGAAAGTCAAATGAGAATAAGTAGATATATTATGAAATATATTTTCATAATTTACTTATTTGATGTGTTAGATGTTAATATTTTCTCTATAAAATAAAATGTCTTACATTTCAGGACGGAGTATATAGTAGTATCTGCGTGCGGATGTGAAGTCGTTTAACTGTGGTATTAAAGAAGCTAGCTGCTGGTTTTGATGTCGACATCGTCTCCATACTCCCTAAGTCAACTAAGCTTCATTATTCTTACTCTGTCAGTCAGTAAACTAATAAGACTCACTTGAGATTCCTGGATCAGATCCAATTAATAATATAATATATAATTATTCCATTGATGCATGCGCCTAGCTATATATGCCAATAACGAACATATCAGCATTCAACTGATACTGCTAGCCCAGATTATTATTGCATTGCTTGCGAATCGAATATACTTGCCCGTCCCCCTCCAATCTATTATCAGCGATAAATGCATGTCATGTGACTGAGTACCCCTCTTATCATGCAAATTAAATCTCATCCTGCTGCTGCTGCTGCTAAGTACTAGAGCTATAGTGTTCTGAGCAGATGTGCATATATATATGAGGCAGCAATCACTACCAGTGGTGATTATTTCACTGGATTATTATTCATCTACATATACTAATTTACCTCACATCACATCTAGGAAACAATATTTCCTTCAGGAATTATCGATACGACAACGAAAATCTTAATGTGGAAAATCTTTATGAATATTTTTGTTAAATAAAATTAACCTATTAAGATTGAAGCAATCAAGTGTCCTCACTATGCATTTATCATCAGCTCAAGATATATGCCAAGTGTCCTCAAAGGAAAAGCTAGCTGCCTTTATTTTACTACTCTTCGCTAGCGCGTATCTCAAATCAATTGGTGTCATCATCACATATAAGGCGACAAATGGCAAGAAATGGACTGACACAGAATATATATATATATATATATATATATATATATATATATATATATATATATATATATTATAGTACGGAGTGTTCCTCCCTAATTTGCGCCAAACGAATCATGGCGTTCCTTCGATCACTACTGATAATTGATGAATAGTTTAGTTTGTTAACGACGGCGATCCCATGAAAATACAGTATGATTTAAAGTATACACAGGCATCTAGCCTGCCTCCCCTCCCGAAAGATTCCTCATCTCGATCTCAGGCAGGTCCCTTCTGAATATTGTACAATTTAATTATTCGCCTTTTGGGGGCTTCTAATAATAAGTTTCAGTTCCTGTTGTATACTCCTATATAGTTCTGGCCCAGGTAAATTAAAATGCGTGGTCCATTTCTTTAGTTTTATGTTTTGGTGTGTTCCACACACACACACACACACACACACACACACACACACACACACACACACACACACACACACACACATATATATATATATATATATATGAGATTTTTTAAATGTTCACAGCTTAATTAGTTTACGACCAGTAAACTAAAGCATTGTTAATGCAGCTGCGGCAGGTCCATATATTGGTTTCTAGTCGACCGTCACCAGCAATATTTTATCAGTGACGGCCGCCCTTCCATGCAATTGAAAGGCTAAACACCTACTAAACAATCAATTAATGGGGTTGGAGCGTTGCGTATGCATGATGTGTAGCTCACCTTTTTTCATAATTGTAACATTTCTCGGTCTAATTCAGAAAATTCCATTCGGAACCGAATTTCTGTTTGACTCAAAGTGCATTTGATCACGATCGAGTTAGAGGGAGAGGGATGTTATAATTAAGGAAAAATGGCATTTCTTTGATGTCATTGTGATATGACCTTGATACTTAAATAACTTAAACTGCATGGGTGAGATGGTAATTCGATTGGCTTAATTGCATTTCATCTTATAGTTATATATTATTTCAACACACATTGATCTTATCCTTGTGAAAAGGAAAGAAAGGGGAGAGCCGGCCACCTGAAAGATGCTTTGCATTCTAAAGTGCAGATGCTCTTCTTCTAAGCATATATAGTCAATTGCCTAGACACATAGACAAAGGGATAAAGGGGCCTGTACTACTTACTCATTAGTTAGCTTTAGCCGAAGCAATGCAAAAAAGCAGGCATGTTCCTAGCTAGGCAAAAGAAGTGGGGTGCTTCCAAACAGGAGTAGCAAAGTTGTTAGGGAACAATTGAACACAATGCATATGTATAGGATTAGTTGCACCAAAAGCAACAATATACATATCATTATTAGCTAAGCATCATTGATGAGCTAGTCATGTCATTGGAGAGCAGGAGAAGAAAAAACCTTAAAAGTTGCGAACCCTAATCAAGGACCCTGGATTCTAGTATGGAGTTTAGAGCTAAAGAAATCATCGGTCATAACGCCCACGCACTGGAATCACCATACTCCGCAGTGTTTTGTTTATTGCAACAAAACAAAGGACAGTACGAGGAGTGAAGATGAGTTGTTGTATGGAGAGCTTTCGCTGCTGATTGAACCATGGCGTGGTTGAGTACAGATGCATGATTGCATATATTGCGTCTTCACTCCTCTCTAGCTAGCTGCCTACTCTACCCACAAAGGGTAAAAACTAGGAGAGCATTTCAGCATAGGACTGCCTATATCTGGGACGACCTCCTCCCACACAGGATGGGTGGCTAATTAACCAAGAGATGGTTTTATTTCCATCTTTTATGCATTTTAACGTGGAATGGTATAATTAAGGTACTAAATTATGGTCATTTCTTTGATAAAGGGTAAAATAAAAGGACTAAATTTCTAGATCTAGCCGTACAAAGATATTGACCAACAATCGCCCGCAGAATCCGCTAAGTGCTATAAAGGCTGGGGTCGGAGTCATATAACTTTATTTGAACGTGGACACGACAAATGAGATGTTTAATAGTTGGATTGTTGATGCCCGTGAGTGAACGGTCATACAAAGATATTAAGCGACAATTGCCTATGGATGTACTAACTGCTATAAAGGCTAGAGTGTGGGTTTTATGACTTTGAACATAAACACAAACACGTAGGATGAGGGTGTTTATTAGGTGGACTTTTGATACCCGTGAGTTTGCGGCCGTACAAAGATATTAACCGACAATCGCCCACGGGATGCACTGACCGCTATAATTACTGGGGTCAGAGTTATATGGCTTTAAATATATACACGTAGGATGATGTGTTTGCCAGTTGGGTTATCGATGACCGACCCGTGATAAAATTATGTCCTATTTAGCAGTGTTCTTCAGTACATGTGTTAGGTACGGTGGCTTTTCTTTATCTTCTGTCATAGTGAATGACGTGGCTATTACTAGGACAACGTGAACGGTCGGTTAGAGGATTGTTTCTTGAAGAAGGATCAGATGGGATCATAAGATGTCATTCTCCATGTAAAAAAGATCGACGATGCACAAGCTTCTATAAACAGAGAATGCTGCTGTCAAGTGATCCTCCTCTCCATATACATACAAAGCAGTGGCATTCGAAGTTCTAGTCATGAATTGATTTTGAAGCGGGGAGAGGGGCGAAAGGATGAAGAAAAAACCAATGGGGGCATTGCCTTGAAGAAAGGGAAGAAGTTGGATGCGGCGGCGGCGGGCCGGAGTGCCTGTGATGTGGGCAACAACCTAGTACCGCTCCCATTGAGCCCAATGCAGGTGGCCCCCACACCAGCCCAAACTTTCACGAGTCACCACCACTCGTTATCGCTGCAGCGTGGGCCCATCCTTTCATCCCCTCAAGTACTGAGCCAATGAGACCATGGCTTTCCCGGTCCACCATTTTCTCTCTCCTACTGGCTAATCAAAAGCGTACTGCTATCCACTCTCTTTCATCTACTAGTCCTCTCTGAAAACAACGCTGTTTTTCTTTTGTGGCAATTTCTCCTCCCTAGCCAATGCTGTATTTTCATTCTCAGCTTGCTTGTCACCCATTTTAACCAAAAACAAAAATCAGCAGAACAATAATCCATGAGTATTTTATAATTTCCAACTATATAACTCATGTATACCCTCCACTGTACCACTACCATGTTGTTCTTGCATGAGGTACTTTCTTCACAGATTCTTACAATATTTTTTTCTAGTATTTAGAAAGGGAGGGAGCAGTAGTACTGTTCTGGCACCAGAGTAATTTCTGATCTGAAGCGTGATGGGGCTATGGACGTACGAATGTGTCTCCTGCATCTCGTGTAGTACACTCCTATTGGGCCTGTCATCCTTGTCCATGGACCATGGTGAGTGAGAGCGATCTGATCCCTCCCTGGCTCGTGGCTCCCCCCTCCCTGCTGCTTGCATTGGATCTCCATCAATAAGCTAATAACAGTGACATGGACCTGCGCGGCCCTATATTTGGTGCGGGTTACGGAAAAGCATTGTTCACCCAACGTTGACGACATATAGACACTCCTGCTGAAAGTTCCTAGTCCAGTGATCATAATGATCATCAGCTACTCCATCCTTACGTTCCAAAATGCAGGTCGTTTTGGCTTTTATAAATTCATAGTGTTTGTTATGCACCCAGATATATATAACATATGTCTATGTCTGCTAACAGGTGCATAGAAAAACTGTGAACCTAGAAATATTTTGAAATGGAGGGAGTAGCTAGCTAGTCCTCCAATCATCGGTGCTGCAGTGCTTGCCTAGCCACCAGGTACGTTTTGTTATCTGCAGTGCCGTGAGTGGCATGGCTGTAGTATAGACTATAGTAGTATGGCACATGTGTGCACGTACTAGTACTGTAGTCGTTCAATTATTAACTTGCAGCCACCCACGGATACAGCTGCGTACGTGTGCTACTACCAGCAGGGGGTACCATGTACCATGTACTACCATGGTTGTTCCTCACATGCATGATTGGGGATGTATACATATCATATATATGCATATAATATGTAATAAATATATATAACCATGTATGTAAGTAGTAAAGGAGCTAGGAGTAATAGTTATCATCGATCGGCCGGCGCCACTTGTTACTGTGAAGAAGGTAGCACAATTAACTCATGTTCAAGCATGAAGATGAACAAGTAGCAGTGCATTGATTGCATACATGGTTGCGTTATTTATTTATCACAGTTAGTTCAACAAATTAAAGAAGAAGTGGCCAAGATGGAGTGCAGCCAGCAAGTAGTAGTGCTGTATAATATAATGTGTCTAGCTTGCAAAAGGGGCCTTAATTAGGTTCCAAACCAAGCTAATCCATTGTTTAGTCCGGTCTACATGCATCGTGTTTAATTTTAAGGACACCCGGGCGGCCTGCTGGCTCGCTCTGTGCGCATACATATATATATGTATATATGTATATGTGCATTGTATATATGCAGACAAGTAGCAAGCTGACACCTAGCGCTATCTAGTCTAGTATATATATTGCCCGATCGAGGACCACTGCACTGCTAGATGATCATTTGCAACACTCAAGACTAGCTTTCGCTCTTTCCAATACACGCTAACTGCTTACAGAATCTAAGCGCGACTAGGTTTTCGAGCTGATAGAATAAGGCCCATTCCTCTTTCTTTTGAACGAATAAAATAGTTTAACCTGCTTCAGTTTGCACAAGTCTCCTGAATTTTGGATTCTAAATTTCTCTAATCGTAGTACAGCCAGCCTATAATCACCGTGCGTGCAATTCATGTAGCCTACCTACGAAAAAGGCCCATAAAATTCGAAGGAGGCCTGCAGGACCGCCAGCCCATAGAGTCAGTCGTATGGGCGGCATTAGCAATTACAGCCCAGCTCTTCTACAGCCCAGGTGGCCCAGGGCAACCTCTAACAGAAAGCGAGATCGGGAGGGGCCCGACAAAGCGAACGGCGAGCCCACCGGCACCGGAGGAGAGATGGCGCGGAGGAGGGGCGCCCCCGCGGCGGCGGTCGCCTCGCCGGCCGTTGTCGGGACGCTCGCCCTCATGGCGCTCGTGTACTACTCCACGCTGTTCGTCTTCCTGGACCACTGGCTCAGCCTCGGCACGCCGGCCGGCGCCGCCCACGCGGCCGCCGTTTCGCTCGCCGTCGTCGCGTGCTTCTTCGCCTTTCTGTGCGCCGCGGCCGCCGACCCGGGCTCCGTTCCCGCCTCCTTCGCACCCGACGCAGAAGCCGCGCAGGGACAGGTCGGACAACCGAGATCTCGGTTTGCTTTCCTTGTCTTGGATTTACTCCTCTTTCTTGCCAACCTTGAGAGGCTACCACTAGGTTTATATTGCTATATATAAAACTGTGACGAACTGGTGGTTGTTCAATTGGAACACCTGCAAGTGTATGCACCTTCCACACGAGTTTAGCTGGAATCCATGTCTCATTACATCAGCTTGCCAATCACAAGCTTGATCGTTTTCAGAGATGAACCAGTCACCATGAACTAAATGAGATGGTTGTGCACGCACCAGAGAATCACACGTTTTTCTTGATTCCTTCATGTCACTTTGCTCGATCAGTACTCCTTAGTGCTTTGTTTGCACGCTGATTATGTATTTGGTTGCAGCGGGGGTTGGAATCAAGGTATTGTGATAAATGTTGCATGTTCAAGCCTCCTCGATCCCACCATTGCAGGGTCTGCAAAAGGTGTGTTCTGAAAATGGTAGGTGCGCACCATCTTTGTCAGTACTGATGCTCTGTCTTGCCATACACTGCTGCAACTAAAAGTCCTGGTAATGCTGTTGATGGCAGGATCATCACTGTGTCTGGATCAACAACTGTGTGGGATATGCCAACTACAAAGCCTTCATCATCTGTGTCCTAAATGCAACTATCGGGTCTCTTTATTCATTTGTAAGTGACTACATGCAGGACCAAAGTTGGTGCATCCTCGGCAATTTCACAATTGTGTCAAAATATTTTGCAGATGATATTTTTGTGTGATCTCTTTCTGAAAGAGCATGAGTTTGATGTTCTTTATGTGAAGATGGTCTATGTAAGTGCCTGACCTTTATTCTGAGCTAGGAGCTCTCACTATGCTATCAAAAACCTCTTTCTTGCTAAATATTCAATCAATTATTGGCTGTGATGCCACTGCTCTTCCAATTTGTACCATTATTCACCAATACACGGTTTGCTTGGTTGGTTGCCAGAAAGATTAGGTTTTGTGCCTGTTTTATCATGATCAGCTGGCATGCGGCTTTTGTATGCCCACGCTGATATGATTTGTACAATATTTAGATAGTCATTAAATCCTAGTACTTTCGTTTACACTATCAGAGGATCAACTAGGATATAGGGTATAGCAGACACCAGTAATGTACTCTTTCACATGTTGATATATTTTGACTTGCCAGGATCTGAGGGAAATGATCACGAACAATTGTTAACTAGTATATCGCATGAAAAAATTGACCCTTTTCTTGTAAAATTCTCGTGAGCTGTCAGCCGTTTGTCATGGATTTCAACTCAACTGAGATTGATATAAGTTTTAGCTGCAGAGAAGTAAAAAATGGATTCTGTTTTTTTTTTAAGTTGCATAATAGATGGAAACATTCCAACCTTACAAAATAATCTTTTAGGTTGTAGAAGTCATTCTCTATTTAGTTTTGTGTTATGTCTTTACTTCTTTTAATATAAGCAAAGCACCGGACTATGATCAAATTTAAAATTGAATAATGAAAATGCAGATCTTGGCTGGTGTCCTGTTATTCTTCTTAAGCTTGACAATAGGTTCTCTATTATGCTGGCACATCTACCTCTTGGGTCATAACATGGCAACCATAGAGGTAAGCCACTATTTGGAATTCCAAACTTCTCATCCACTACATAATTTCGTTGCACCATATTTTATTATTTTTGGCTCCTTTGCATCAGTACCGGGAGGCAGTAAGAGCCAAGTGGCTTGCAAAGAAGAGTGGGCAGAAATACCGCCACCGGTTCGATCTTGGCATGAGGAAGAACATTCAAATGGTACTTTTACATTAAAAGAATACGTACCACATCCAAAACTAATCCTTACAAGATCAGGATTTCAGTTTTCGGTGTTCCAAGTTTGGTGTTAAAGATCCACATATCAGTTACCCTGTTTTTGTTTACCACTCCGTTTGACTGAATTGTTGGCCGATTTGATCTGTAACAGATCCTGGGTCCAAACATTCTTTGCTGGTTTTGCCCTACTGCGACGGGGCATTTGAAGGATGGTACCGAGTTCCAAATCACAAACAACTGACGGGATGCACCATCAGCATTGCCAGTCGCCTCGTACTGTCATGTAGATTTTCAAGTTAGTTTATTTTATTACCAAACGGCTCATAGTCCTGTTCCATTGGCTTTGTTGCCAGCCAGGGCATCTGTAGAAATCTTCAGATCTCCCTCAATATTGTAACAGCATGTAAAGTTTCCTCCCTGCTGTCCCATCTCCATGTATCTCTGTCTGTTTGTTCAATTTTATTGTGTATGTGTAGAGATGTTTAGAGTTTGATCAAATGTACTGAAACATTGGATGTGAAGTTACTTTGAACGTGCTACAATTTTCCCCAAATTATATGGCATATGATCATAGTGTATGAGTAGAGTTGTTTTGGGCTTGAAATACGGTACTGAAACATTGGAGTGATTGGATCATTGGATTGTGAAGTTTTATCTGAATTTTTGTTGCAATTTTTTCCCCAATTTTATGAAGTATGATACGTGCAAGTTTCTGTTGTTTCTGGTAGTACTGGCCCCACATGCAGTGACACGAGTCGGCGAAGGAAAGAAAGGAACTGCAGCTTCTTCGTACTCGTACAATAGCAACAGGTCAAAACGAAACGGAAGCCTATAGAAGAACACGTTTCTTTCTCCCACGCCGGCAATGGCGACCGCCCCAGCCCACGCAGCCGCCGCCGCCGCCGCCGCCGCCGCCGGTGAAGCGGTGATGTCCTACGGCCGAGTTGGGACCCGTCGGATCCCACCTCGTCTTGGCTTCCTCTCCAAACCGTCCTCCCGGTGGGCCGCGATCTCGCTGCCTCCGGGGCCTCGCCACGCGGCTCCGGCGGCAGCCGCGGCCAAGGAGCGGGTCGCGGAGGAGGAGGAGGAGGAGGGGCCGGCGTGGGTGGAACTGGAGCCCATCGCCAGCGAGCAGCAGCTGGACCGGGCCCTCGCGGAGGCGCAGCAGCTCGACCTCCCCATCGTCCTGCTCTGGTAACCCACTTTCCTGGATTGGATTGTCTAGGCTGCCGCTGTTAATTTCTCCGATAAAGCGATCGTTTCTGTATGATTGCGGGGTTAGCAGGTCGTGTTTGTCGGATCAGGCGGCCATTGCTGGAGCTCAAATTGAGCATCTTGGGTGAACGGAAAGGAGACCTTTTGTCCATTTGTTCGTATGTTCAGTCACTTGGTGGTAGCCGGGAAATTTATGTATTTGACTTGGTTTGATGTCATTCTGGTTGGACGGATTATTTGCATCGGCATATCGCAATGATCAATGGCAGTGGCCTTTTCGTGAATCTACCTTTTTGTCTTTTCCTGATTTTCAGTTCTATCTACCTGTGTCTATATTAACAGTAAAGCTGCTACTTATATCCGAGCAGAAACCTAAATGTTGAACCGAACTTCATTTTGTGTCTATTGCGTGCACGTGTTGCAGCCAATGTTATGCTCTCCTGGTTCTGGTGTATGGTTCAGTGATCAACAGGTTGCTTACAGCTTACCTGTATTCTCCTTACCATATGAATAACAGTGCCATTATTCAATTTCTTTTTTGTCTATTTAACTCATATATGTTGATTGAAGGAAAGTACTTCCACTATAGACATTTTATGTAGAAAAAAATTGCAACTTATCATTTTCTTCATCTATTTCAACCATAGGATAAATATGCTACCAATGTCAAATTTATTTTGAGTAGTGTCTATAGTTGCGCCCATGAGAAACTTCCCAAAGCATCTATCGGACCATGCCTGAATTTATACTTTGGCGATATGTAGGATGGCAAGTTGGTGCAGAAAATGTATATATTTGAAGCCTAAGCTTGAGAAGTTGGCTGCAGAATACCATCCAAGGTTAGAGATGTGTCTCCCTAGATTGACAATGAACTACGCTGCTGGTGTTTTTGACAATCGATGATCTTAATATGCAGAATCCGGTTCTACTGTGTCGATGTCAATGCGGTTCCACAAAAGCTTGTGAACCGTGCTGGAGTAACAGTAAGTCTACTCTTGCTGTATTGATTCTGAAAACATATTTACGTCCAATTATGCTAAGATTAAAGATTTTTTAGATCTGTTTTGTTATTTATGAGAAGCTTCTAGAATCTGTTAATCTTGCTTCTTTCCTGTTGTGCTGGAACCTGGCAACCTCTCCTTTATTGGCCCTGGAAACTTTGTTGTCAGTTGCCGGCTTCGTGCAACTTGCATCTAAATGTTTCCTAGCCTTATCCTTTAGCTTTGGTATTAGAGTACAATATCAAATATCCTCCGATGATGCATTTGGCCTCACTATTACCTTGTCTGCAGCAATTACATATATACACAACTGACAAATTAGATCCCTTGTATATCTGTTAAATTAATACACACGCTAATGCCTGCTTTTGTCCAACTTGTGTGATCTGTACCACGGAGCTCGAGCAGAAGATGCCTTCTATACAGGTACAACTCGGGCTTGTTGCCTTCTTCATGTTGTCCATCTTGCTATTGTCTATCCTGAGGACGGTTCTTTGTCCTGTGCAGCTGTGGAGTGACTCCCAGAAACAGGACGAGGTGATCGGTGGACACAAATCATGGCTGGTAATCGACGACGTCCGGAGGATGATCGAGCGGGAGGAATGATCCAGCGTGTCTTTTAGTGCAGCAGCTCTGCGCCAATGCTCCTCGACAAAAAAAGTGTGCCAAAGAAGATAATCCAGTATTACCAGTTGCTCAAAGATTGAGCAATGTATCCACATATTAGGATCCGACGGTTAGAGGCGACAGAAACATCGATTCATCGTGCATAAACACTCAGGGAAGCACACTCTGGTGTTGGAATCAGAAGAATGATAGAATTCAGCTACCAGGAGTGGCCTGATATTCCTGTGATGTCCTTGATGTATCCATGTGTGGGTATTGACTGGAACTTGCTGTATCAACAATAATTCAATACGGAAAGACTTATTGCCTATGTACTGACCGTCCTTGATATTAGCCATTGAGTCGAGGACTTCTCGGCAACACATGTTGAAGTGGTGTACTAGTGTGGTTCCAGTGCCTGCTGTCTACTCTAAACTATTCATTCATCAATTGTGACAGACTTGAATACAGAGGCAGCACAACGACTACAATATTTTTTTTCAGGCTTTCCCAAAATATGCTAGTCCTGCTCACAAATACTACCCAGTAAATAGCTAGTATGCATGTTGGTCTTGGATTATCAAAAGACAAGTTTGATACGAGCTTATTTAATTGGGAAGTGGCGGCAGGTTCCCCTGTTTGCTTGATTACTATTTTATTAATACCAGATGGGTGCCCGAGATGAGGATATACCTTTTTTCTCAACCACAAACAATACCCCAATGCCTTTCTTGCGCCATGTTTTCTTAGCACGATCGCAACCTCGCCACTTTCTTGTGTCTAGCATTTTTTTTTCATATTTCTATACTTAACAACACTAATAGGCATCCACTTAATCTTTTCAGCCTTGTTTGGATCCCTGTGCTATTTTTAGTCCCCACTCAAATAGCCCAAATAGCTCTAGAGGAACCAAACATGAGGGCTATTTCTGGGCTATTTGCAAATAGCCCATCCAAAAAATTATTCCCTCCAAAGGATGCTATTTGGGGCTATTTCAGGTGGACCCACTGATTCTCTCTTTCTCTCTCTTGTTAAAGTGGCAGCCAAATGATTGAAAAAATATTTTAGGAGCTAAATAACTCTTAGATCCAAACATCTTAAAGACTATTTTATTGAAGGTTTATTTTCTTGGATAAATTTTACCCCTCAAAATAAGTCTTGTCTATTTCTCGAAACCGAAGCTCCTCCTCTTACGATGCATGTTATTATCCTCGTTTGACTCGTCCGTCAATCGGAGTAGCTTGTGCGCTCTGCCCTAGCCCCACAGCCGCAGAGTGTGGGCCCAATTGTCAGCCGCAGACCGAGAGAAGAAATAATCAACGCAACAACTTTCCATCTGCAAACATGGTATGGTACCCTAGAACTATCGTTCTGTATTCACTCCTGATGACAAGCAGGGAACACATGAGCAAGAGGAGATAAAATCTTTTTCCTTTAAATAGAAAGATAAATCTGTTTCAAATCAAACAAACTGAAAGACAGATACGGCGTGGTTTGTTATGATCTGCACAATTCCTCGTCGATTTCAATTTCTCCCTGGATTGTTGGTCTTCCAGATTTGTACTGCCACGTCATATCTCATCATGATCGGACGGCTGTGGAGGACCCGAGAGGCGGCCTACCGGTCTCCAGGAAGAAAAGGCCAGACGTCGCTTTCTGTTTCCGCCTCCTTTCCCATTCGTCTCGTCCTGCGCTGCGCCTCTCTCCTCTCTCCTCTCTCCTCTCCGGCGCAGCAGCCGCCTTCCACAAATTCCCCAATCCCCAAACCCTAAATAAATCCCCTCCCGTCAGGGCAATCGCCGCCCGAAATCCTCGGCTGAATCCAGCAGCCACCGTCTTCTTTCGCGGGGGCGCGAGGCGGTGGCCCGTTGGATGGGGCGGCGGCCGGCGCTTTCGGTTCCGTAGTGGATTGAAGGCGCTTCCGGGGGTCCACCGCCTGCCTGTTTGATGCTGCTGCTGCGGCCCTTCTAGAGGTGAGATTCTGATCGGGTTCGCGTAGGTTCTCGATCGATTGATTGCCCGGGTACGACAGTAGGGGATGCTGTGCGATGTTTTATCTTCCTTTTGGTGTTGTTTGCCTGCCTTAGTTGGGCTAGGGAATGTTTCATCGTTCTCATCCCGCAGATTAGGATATCGCCCCCTGAAGTTTTCATCGGGATGTCGTCTGATAGTTAGGTTTTCAGCGACTTCTAGTGTCTGTTTCTTCCTTCTGAGGCAACTTGATGCGCCAGCTTCCTACTTCCCTTAAAGGTTTGGTTTTTCTTGATAGAAATAACGGCAAAGACCTACGATTGATGAAGCGATTTCTTTTGTTCTATAATCCACTCTGCTCTTGAAAGATGCATCCAATTGTACCTACAATTGAATTCTTGAAAAACCTCAGATTACCACCCAACTGTATACAAGCTTGGGCACAACAGTACTGATCATTGCCTGCTCGCTGGTTTTAGGCTTTCACTGAAGGAAGCAGAAGGCACAACAAAGGCAGGCGCTGCGGCGATGGCTCCGTCTCCAGCGGCAGCGGCTGGCCCCACCTTCGAAGACCTTGAACGTGACTTGCAGGCAGTTCTGATGGACCAGAACCATACATCATCTGCCGACGACCTCAGCATATTCCGCAGTGGCAGCGCTCCCCCCACTGTTGAGGGCTCTCGCACTGCCATTGATGCGCTCTTCTCTGGTCCACCACTTCATGTCAACAATCTTGGTGGTGGCGGTAGTAGCGGTGCTGGTGTTGACATGCTCACTGAGGAAGAGATACGTTCACACCCAGCATATCTGTCCTACTACTATTCTAATGAGCACCTCAACCCAAGGCTTCCACCACCAATGGTGTCTAAAGAGGACTGGCGTGCGGCACAGCGGTTCCAGGCTGTGTCTGGAGGTATTGGGGACAGAAGGAGGAGGCCCTCAGAGGTTGGGGGTGGAAACTCGCTGTTCTCGGTGCAGCCAGGGGCACGCGAGGGTGGTGGAGAGAAGGTGCTGCTGGATGATAGAATGGGGAGAGGTGAAAGGAATGGGCTTGCACGACAACAGTCATCGGAGTGGCTCGGGAGGGGCACCGATGGGCTCATTGGCTTGTCAGATGTCAATGGCCTTGGGTCTCGGCGCAAGAGCTTTGCTGATGCATTGCAGGTTTGGAAGATATTTCATCATTGATTTTGATTTTATTCCGTTGCTGTATTTACATCTTCAATAGAAGTAAACATTCTTATTGAATGGAATTATGGAACTCATATTCGGTGTAAGCAAACACTTTTTTTTTTGTTTACTGACTACGTAGTGCATCTCTTTTGATCTATTGGTGGAATGCTATATGAAATTAGCGGATTATTTATATTGCCTTCAAATACCTTTAGTAACATTAAAATCGACCAGAGTTACGTGCACTGCTGAACTTAGTGGATGCCATATGAAACTTCTTGCAGAGATACTGATAGGCTGCTACTACAATGCATCGCCGCTATATTTATTAGTGTGCCTGGCATTATGTTTCTCTTTTTTTGTTTTCCAATTCTCATCTGCAATTGTTTCAATGACAGGAAAATATTAGCCGTCCTGCTGCTACAGCCGGTCATCTTTTACGGTCCAATAGCCGCAATGCTCTTGAGAGCCCAAATCCAATCAGGTCATCTGATTCACCTAAACCACAACTGCAGAACAGATCAGAATCCATGAATGGCCTGCGATCTGGATCCACTTCACCCAGTCTGGTCAGGGTGCAAAGTCTTGGTTCGTCAATGTCTCATACCTTTGCTTCTGCAGTAGGCTCCTCTGTTTCAAGAAGCACCACCCCGGACCCCCAGCTGATCCGGAGAACTCCTAGCCCTTGCCTTCCTCCAGTTGGAGTTCGAATGGGGGGTTCTGATAAAAAGGTTGAAGCTATAGCAGCTGCTTCACTTAATCATGATGGTGCTGACATTGCGGCAACTCTGTCTAGCTTAAGCCTATCTGGAAATAAGATGTCAAATGTGGAAACTGAAGCTCAGAATCATGTTTACCAGAACTTTGGTGATCAGGCAGATGTATTGTTCAATGTACCAAAGGAACATAGGCAATTTTCACAGCAAAGTTTAGCTCAAAATACTGATGAAGACTCGCTTAATGCCCCTGAATATGCAGTTTTTCCAAATGGGGGGAGTAACTTCAGTAATTTGCATGTTAGTAAGCTGGCGTCTCATAGCAATAGCAAGTTCTCTATGCAGTCACCACACGGTAATGCCAACAAGAAAGGATCTTTGATGAACTCAACTGGATCAATTTCTCACTACCAGAACCTTAATGGTGATAGCGCTGGCATTGATATATCTGGACGGCATATGAAGACTCATGCAGGTGGTTTTACTTCATCCATGCTAAACAATCAACTGTCTCCTGGTACACTTAATCCCCTTCCCCATCTCTTCCTCTATGCATGTCTGTCTGTCTGTCTTTCGTTCACTCACCTTTTGAACTGTGTTTTCATGTCCAGATGCGGACTATGGCAACGTTCTTTCGAACCATGGGGGATCCAGTTTTCAGGGCCAACCGACGGAGACAATGTATGCGCAATATTTGCAGGCAAACCCTGATTCCCCCCTTGGTGCAACTGCAGGCATGAGTCCTTTCCAAGGGAGGGGTTTTACTAGTACAGGTCACCTGGATAGTCCTGGATACCAAAAAGCATACCTTGGGTCATTATTTGCCCAGCAAAAGCTTCAGTATGGAATGCCATACCTAACCAAATCTGGTGCTCTTAATCCCAATATTTATGGCAATGATCCTGCATTTGGCATGGGAATGACTTATCTCACAAGTCCTCCATCTAGTCCGTATATCTCATCTCATCAAGGCCATGCCAGGCAAGGAGAGCGACTAACCCGAATTCCATCTGTGGTGATGAACACTGCTGGAGGATCCATGGGATCATGGAATTCGGAAAATGGTCTGATGGATAATGGTTACGGGTCCTCCCTGCTGGAGGAATTCAAAACCAACAAAACCAGATCTTTTGAGCTGTTAGATATTGTAGGCCATGTGGTCGAATTCAGGTAATATTCCTTGGAATTCCAACAGATTCAAGTTGCTTTGTTTTTCATGAAGCTAATATGGTTCTCTCTCTCTCTCTCTCTCTCTCTCTCTCACCCTTCAGTTCGGATCAGTATGGGAGTCGCTTTATACAGCAGAAACTGGAAACTGCTTCTATTGAAGAGAAGAAACTGATTTTCCCTGAGATCCTTCCCCAGGCACGTACTTTGATGACTGATGTTTTCGGAAATTATGTTATACAGAAGGTGAGCAAACCATATTTGCAACAGAACAAGTTTGATTTGATTTTTTTAATTTGCAAATTTGCGTTAAAATTGAGATATTAGTTTTTAATTGGTAACTGCTTGAGCTTGGCAGTTCTTTGAATACGGAACTGAAACACAAACAAAGCAACTGGCAAGCCTACTCAAGGGTTATGTGTTACAGCTGAGTCTTCAAATGTATGGCTGCCGAGTGATTCAGAAGGTTTGTATATTTCTACAATCACATTGTTTTCTCCATATTAGTTTAAATCACACTCATGTAGTGATCCAGTATTTGTATGGATGCTTAGTAGTGTACTAATTTTGTAGGCTTTGGAAGTTGTTGAAGTGGAACAACAAACACAAATGGCTTTGGAGCTTGATGGATCTATCATGAGATGTGTTCGTGATCAGAACGGCAACCATGTTATCCAAAAATGTATAGAATGCATCCCTCAGGAGAGGATACGCTTTATTATTTCAGCCTTCTATGGACATGTGGTGGAACTTTCCATGCATCCCTATGGTTGCCGTGTTATTCAGGTTACATCGACCTTCCTCTTGTTTTACCATCTTTTTTTAAATAAAAGATTTTGCTAAATGTATTCTTGGATATCACCAGAGAGTCCTTGAGCACTGTGATGATGAAAGCACACAAAATGCCATGATGGAAGAGATTATGCAGTCTGTGGTTACTTTAACAGAGGACCAGTATGGCAATTATGTAATCCAGGTAACTTTCTAATCATTTCCTTGTCTTTTTTCTGATGTACTGAGTTATGACTTCAATTTCACCTGTACAAAACTACAAAGTGATGCACGCTATACTGAATCATTCTTCTGTCAATCAATCATCCATTGTAGCTATATCCCTCGTGCATATGAGCTGTACTATCCCACAGAAAGTGTTTTCTAGGACTTGTCTATTTGTGACCAACACCCCTACTGTTCTGTCTCTACTTTTGCTTCATTACCATGAGCCAATTTTTCTGGCATGGTGTTGAGGTGATGTTCAGCTTTGTCATCCCAAAATATGAATTTTGAAAAGGCTTTGTTGTTGTTTAATGTATGATATATTGATATTTGACTTTCAATATGTTTCCTTTTTTTTATTTAAAATGTCATATTATGTTGTGGTTTCTGTATTGACCTGCCATTGCCTTTGGGTTATGTTTATCCATCCCATTTTCAGAGATAGCTTTCTATAATCCCGTTCCTTGTTTCGCAGCATGTTCTGCAGCATGGGAAACCAGAAGAGCGTTCTACTATAATTACACAACTTGCTGGGCAGATAGTGAAGATGAGCCAGCAGAAGTTTGCTTCCAATGTTGTTGAGAAATGTCTTACTTTTGGTACTCCTGAGCAACGCCAGATTCTGATCAATGAGATGCTTGGCACAACTGATGAAAATGTGCCATTACAGGTTTGTTTTCAACAATCTGTTTGAGCTTGCTAGTTCTTTAGTGCAAAGCACTTTTGGTATAGCAAAGGTAGAAGAACAATAGCAAAATGTTTGGTAATAATTTTGAACTCTTGATGCGGTTTGGATGCTGAATTGTGATAGCGTATAAGTAGTGGAAGGCAATTCTTATTTTCTTTTTGCTGAGTAACTTAAGTTCTGTGACAGTTCCATGGTCTTCTGTTGCACGGTTGAATTTCTTGCATTCTCACAACACTTGTCATGTGAACTTATGTTTCCCAGGCAATGATGAAAGATCAGTTTGGAAACTATGTGGTGCAGAAGGTTCTAGAGATCTGTGATGACCATAACCGTGAATTGATTCTTTCCCGTATCAAGGTACACTTGAATGCACTGAAAAGATACACCTATGGAAAGCATATTGTTGCGCGTGTTGAGAAGCTCATTGCTGCAGGAGGTAAATAGATCCTGAGACCAAAAGCTATATTATACTGATGAAATTATCATCCTTTTTGTTTGATCTTTCGTGGTCAGTTACTGAAGCATTGTTGCTTGTGTTTTTTTATCATCGTTTAGAACGGCGTGTTGGCGCTCCATCATCTTGCTGAGATGGCAATGGTTAGTTGACAGAATAACACCTGTACAGACAGACAGACAGACAGATAGCGAGGCCTAGCTTTTTACCATTACCCCAGTAGTCAGTCATGTTGAGCGATTTACAACCGGAGAAGTTAAAAAGGCTCCCAAAGCCTTTGCTGTAAATAAAGGAGAGCCTCTGGAAATAAATAAGAAATCAGAAGAAGAGATTTTGCTTGTCCTTGAGAAATCAAGCTGTATATTTGTATGGTTTATTTTCCCCTCTGGAAGCAGCAGGATAAAGAAGTGCAAAATACTGTGGAAGAAGCAAAGCAATTAGCAGAAAAAAAGGTTTAGGATGATAGATGATGGGAATCAGGGACAGCTGTAGAATATCTTTTTTTTTTCCTTGGGTTTCACCAGTCAGTGTATAAGTAAGGTTCATGGTGATGTTTAAATCTCTGTAAAGCCTGCCTTTAATTTACTGACATTTTGCTGAAATCAAATGCATATGTTTCTCTGTCGAATGCCTGCACCTGAGCAACCCTTGAAAGATCGGCTTTTTTTTCAACGTTTGCATAATACTTATCAAATGTTGTAGTTAACTTTCGTAGACGATGCATATAATGGCGTAATCTCCCTGCTATTAAAATTCTAAGCTCAGTCTAGTCCATCTTGTAATCTTCTTGCCATAAAAATTCTAAGCTCACTCCAGATAATACTGGAGCATCGGGTACGTCCAGTTATGTTGAAACAGGCTGATTTGGAACTTTTGAACATGAATGCAATTATGGTTCCATTTGTATGCGTTAAAACAGAGGGGCTAAAGTTCAACCTTAATTTTAAACTTAATTTTATTAACGCTAATTAGAAGCTAAGTACGGCTACTGGACTCTAACCATCAATTTGTTCTTACCTGTGCAGTTAGTCAATTTTATTAACGGCCTAAACAAGAGCTAATTAGGGCTAACAGACTCAATTAGCCCTTATCTGTGCAATTAGCCCAATGAACTAAACATGGGTAAATTAGAGGCTAGTTAGGGCTAATGGACTAACCATCAATTAGCCCGTGTTTGTGCAATTGGCTCAGCAATTAGCTCATATTATCTTGCTAATTGACCTAGGGTTAAAGTTTAGCCACAGAATCCAAACAGAGCTTATATTTCCCAATTCGTCGCGCTCAAAACTCAAGACAGCGATTCTAGGCCAAGGGGTGAACTTTATTAACAGCCGGGACGTTATTTTCTTCCAGGGATACATGCCTGCCCGGAATATTATTCCCAAAGATACATACATGAACATGGCTGCCTGGACAAAGCATCAGGTACTATCTCTTTACAGCCAGGTGAGGGCACTTTGGACAGGTCCAAGCTACAAGCCACTAGTCTACACTCTACAGCACACCGCTCGAAGATCACCCGCCGGTGATCAGTGCGCAAGTGTCAGTGACCGGTGTATCTGGCTTTCCCCTCAACCCAGCAGGGCCAGTGGCGCTATGACGCGCACGGCATTCTGGTGCCGGCTACCTCCTTGGACATTTTTAGGAACAGGTCCAGGTTGTGGTGGTACAGGCCTTCCATGCCATCATCTTCGTCTGTTCCTCCTCCATGGATGATGCCCTCCGGGGCTAGTGAGTTCTTGGTGCTGCTCGCCGCTTGCTCATCATCGGACCAGTCACCATTCTCCATCACATCCCGCATGGCTAGATCCTCATATTCCTCATCTGATTTGGTAGAGTGCTCGTCCACAGAGCCTGCATCTATCTGCAAGGATTCAGTGTACATGAAAACATTCAGCGCATTTGACTTCGAAGTGTTTGGTGCGTGAAAAAACTAGAAGCAAAACACCAATCAAAATTGTTGACATTGAAAGAGGGGTATCACTACCTCGTGGTTGTCTCTTTCTTCATCAGTTAGATCTTCATCAGTTTCACCATCGCGAGGGTCATCAGGTTCTTCTTCTTCTTCGCTGCCATAGACCGAGTACTCCTCCATAAGCTGATGAAGTTAAAGTACTGTTAGATTGCAAATACTGCATGTGCCATACTAATTTCGCATGCGAACAATCTGAAGTTTTCTCTAATACATATGGCCATATCAAGAGCCCTCCAGGATTTGCACTGGATGCTATAACATTTCAAACCCAAAAAAAAAAACTCGAGGTTTGAAATGTTACTCAAATCACAATCCTGGTAGATCAAAACATACCTCCTTAGAAGTGGAATCTGACATCTTCGGTGAACTGCAGCATGATGAAAAATTTCTACCACCATTCTCCGTGCAATCAACCCTCAGGTCATCTACACTTCCAGTATGGCTGGTTCCACCTGTGTCACTCATCCAGGCACTGATCCCAAAAGGACCAAAGTGGAGATTGACTGCCTCCGCCTTCCCAATTTGTGAGGGATCCAATAGAGTGTTTTCAGCGGACTTCTTGCTGTTTCTAATATCACTGAGATCCCCATTGCCATCACCTGTACCTACATGCCAAGCTTTGGTGACTGAACCATCAGTGTTCAGGAGAGCCATTAGATTCCTTGAGGACCCCTTCCTTTGGATCAACTGGAACATGCCCTTAGAACCCAAGGTGTTCGCTGCACGCTGATTCCTGTATTCCTCATCCACCACGGCAACAGTGTTTGTGTTGAGGTCGTAGAGTTGCTCCCCAGCTTCTCGGCGGCGAAGACAGCTGAAAACTGTGGCATGTATAGCTGCCACACTCTGGTCAACATTGGTGTTGTTAATCTTTGGCACAAGATGCTTGTCAGCTCGGTTGCATAGGTATTCCTGGATAGCTCTGATATTTCGGATGTATTTGATATATCTGTTCTTTGCTGGGTCTAGAGTCATGTACTTTGCACGAACAGCAAATCGTTCCATGTGTTTCTCCTCATTTGTAATGTATATCATAAATGGTATTATGGAAGGATGTATCTTCATCAGCCCCATCTGTTGGATAACATAAGTAGAACAGCTTAATCAGGGAACATGAGATAACTAAGGCAAAGTAGCATAACTGAAAACAGTGTTATGAAATATCCCTTTCATTGTTTCTTGACTAATACGTACCACGAAATTAAGGCTTAGATGGACTCCTTCAACAATCACAGATTCTTTTTGCTCTTCCCAGGATGTAATTAATCTGTCCAGGCTGTCAATCACCATCTCGCTTTGCGCCTTGTAGCCTTCTACTGCCATTTGCTTGTTGCCAATCAATTCAGTTCTAGGTGGTAACTCTGAGTTTCCATGATGAGATTTGCCATCCGAAGTGACATCTTTGCCTCCATTGATATTAGTATGAGAAACAATTGTTGGTTTATTTGCCTTACGCTTTGCCTTTGCCTGAGCAACCGCAATAGGATCTAAATAGTCACCTGCATGGTAGGTTGAGGCATAGAGAAGAGGATTTTGTTTTTCATCTGCAAAGCCTCTCATCATATGTCGTATGGAATCAGTAGAAACTACTGTCGTGATACCCAATCTACTACCCTGGGAAACAAAAACAGCTCATATTAGGCATTCAACAATTGTCATTGCTAGTTTCTTTGAGTTTGATAAAATTTTCTTAAAGCAATTAAACAGTAAGTTAAACTAGAAAGAATTAGATGCTTCTAAGTTGGTTGTATTATGGGCACTTGTTACTAAAATGAACAGACTTGTAGCAAATTGCTGGATTGCTGATATGGTTCAATGATTGCTAATCCAAAAATGGACAACTGCTCTAGACGATAAACATACCAGCAAAGATGATAGAGTGGACTTGCCACATCCGCTTGTTCCACACAAGAGTATTGTCACCGATTCCTTTCTCTCTTTAATTCTGATTTGAACAGTGGGAGAAAGGAAAGGAAATAAATGTTATCAATTACTTTCAGGTTGCTTTTGAGTGGCTGTGCTGTGATGAAACGTTGATGGGTAAAAATACGTCCATCATGTTACGACAAATAATTTTACTTGAAAGAAAGCATATCAAACATGCATGGAAATAAATATGATGGACATGTGAGCTTAGAAATACAGAAACAATGAAGTTACTTTACCTGCAAGCGAGAAGGAAGTCAGCTTTCTGGTTGGGTCCGACATACTTGTACAAAGAGAGGGCATCGCATACAACACTTACGAACTGCTCCCTTGAAATAACAACGGTTGTCTGGTTCTTGTATAACTCAAATGGTATGCTGCTGCTACTTCTCTCCAGAGTTTTTTGAGTATCTGTACCATCTCCAAGAGCAGGATAATTTTCTTGTTTGGTTACCCCATCTAACTTTGATGCAGCCAAGAATTCACTCTTCATCACATTGAATACTCTCTTGCTAATCTGATGGTGCCAACAAGAATGGAAAAAAGTTTCTTATCAATTCAGGTCTAGTCAATGCTTCACACAGTCTTCAGAGCAGTAGGTATCAACAAGTAATTGCTTTTACACATAACCCAATTGGACCGTCAGAGGAACAAAAGGTGTCAACCAGCCACGACCAAATCAGAGTGAAAATAAGGCACGTCAAGTGGGAACCTGATACCCGTTCAAGTCAATTGCCAGATACTGTCTAGAATCGTGTACCCATCAAACAAGCTAGGGTCCGAAAGCAAAAGGATCATCCATCATGCAGAGGCGAAACAAAACGCGTCTACGTCACACAACATGGTGTTGTCTTCATCGATCAAACATAATAATTCCGAGAAAGCAATAGTAATCCACACCAGCTGAACTAAGAGGCAACAGTTGCATGACAGTATACCTGCGACAGCGACCCCACAAGCAAAGTAGTATCACTTAAGGACAAATTCTGTTTGCAGCAAGAACAAGAGCTTGGAAGGAAAGGTGGATTTTTCAGATTCCAAAAATGCAAAATTGGAGCCACTTGAAGCGTTGGGGAGCTCAAGCCTGACAAGGATAGGGGATGGGGATTTTGGATTGAGCCGAGAACAAATCTGCGCATCAGCAGGAGACTCAAAGATGTCACCTTTTCATGTCAAAATCGCCGATCATAAACCACAGATACCAGCGCAATAATAGACATACAACAAGAAGAGGCGAATGACGCCCAAACCCCACAGAAAGTAGCGAGCTTTCGATGCAGGGATCTAGCGCGGAAGAGGGTCAAGGCAATTAGCACGCCAAGCAAAGTAAACATAGGAACAAGCAAGGAAGCACTGCAGAGGTTGGGATCAAGATTGCACGCAAGAGCGGGGGGTGGGGGGGGGGGGGGGGGGGGCGGGCGTCGTGAATAGAGAGGGGGGGAGAGGAAGAGGCACCTTGAAGGCATGGCGAGGCTTGCATCCCATGAGATGCAGCGTGCTCTGCAGCACGGGGCGCGTGTACCGGAACGCCCGCCGGCCCCCGCCGTCGACGACGGCAATGTAGAGCAGCTTCGGCGCCGGCGGTGGCGCCTCCTCCGCCATGCCCCCTACCTGCAACGGAGGGACCGGGGAGCCGGATCAAGAAACGGTGACCGGATCAGGGGAGCGGCGGCGGGCGCGGCACTGGGGAGAGGGCGGTACCTGGAGGTGGGGAGGCGCGGAGGTGGGTTTTGAGGCGCATTGCGGCGGCGGGGTCATGGCGGTGCGGTTGGGGGGCGGCGGGCGGCAGGTGTCACGACGTCCACGCCGCGTCCGCGCATGGCGTCCACATGGCCGCCCGCGCGGCGCGCGGCCTTGTTCGCTTCTCCCCCCTGCCTTCCTCCCGCTGGCCTTGGCCGCCCGCCTCGGTGTCCCTCTCTCGCAGCCTCGGGCGGGCGGCCGGCCGGCCTGCCTGGTTGCCTGCCCCTCTCCTCTCTCTCTCTTGTTGCCTTGTTGGGATGCGAATTTCCCCCCCTGTTTTCTCCTTGTTTCGAGGGTTCTTCGAATTTCTTCCCGCTTCTATGGTGGCTTTGTCACGCCAAATGCTTCGCCCTTCTTGACCCTTATATATACTCTATCTATCTAGTTAGGCAGATGGGCTAGCAATAAGCCATGTGATTGATTAGTTGTTGCTGCTAAACGCAACTGGGATGAGATGAGATGAGATGAGATGAGATCCGGTCATACAAAATCCATGAATCGTATTCCATTATATATTTTACTAATTTTGAACAATGTTGGACGCGGCGTGCACTATAATTTAATTAGATTACGATGCCTTGGCTATTAGCGACTAATTATATTTCTCGGGAAAGTAGATGTTTAACTTGATGCATACAACAAAGCATCAAACAAAGGTTAATTAGCTTTCATCTCTGCTCTACTACTACTCTATTGAAAATAGGGAACTTGTTGGCTCTGGCTAAATTCCCAAGACGCTGCATAGAATTGTACAGTTCGTTCTCCGAAGTCAACGATGAAGAGCATAGGCTTAGGATGAGGCGATGCAGCTGCACGACAAGACGACCACCCTCTTGTAGTCTTGTTTAATGTAAAACGATAGGGACAAGACAAGGTCCATTTTGCTATTAGCAACACGGTTAAGCTAAAAAAACTATATGAACACGGTTTTATGTAGTTTAATAATCCTTAGCTGCTAAGCATGCACAAATAAACTAGTAGTAGGTTATTACTAGTAGCTTGCAGTAGCATTTTAATTGGGGTATTTCCTGCTTTAATGGAATACCATCTTAATTAGCAAAATCATTAATGTCTTGATTTTGCCTACTCATAGCCATGGATTGGATTTATTCTTATAAATAGAGAGTAGTTGGAATAGTAACCATTTACACCTCGTGTATTTCTTATAAACAAACTCCCAAACCAATAGACATTTCTATAACATTTTGTAGGCCGTCCTCTGTCCTGTCCTTCCCTTACCCTTTTTTGCCCCTCCTTATATTGCAACTAAACTATGATAGTTTTGTTGATGGCCTACTAGTAGTACATAGTTAAGCTGATCCATCATCATCATCATCAGTATATATAGCCTAGGTTTGCATCGACGGTCCTTGTTTTTTTCATGTCTACTGCTCCTTTTTTTTTTGCACTCAAGACAAATATCGCCTAGGTTTGCATCGAGTAGCGTTCCCTAGCAAACAAGTTATATAAATGCTCGTCGTATATTGTCGTAAATAAATAATAATAAAGGTGGAAATCTCTATCTCTACTCCTAACCGAGCCGCATGAGATCTACAGGGCACCGCTCGTCGCAAGCCAGGTACGGTGAAATCTCTTAGAGTTACAATAAAAATAAATAACTAAGTATCAGATGGACAAACAATTTGGAAGAATCCATGACACAGAATTCGTCAGAAGGCATGCCGAAGCTAGACATCAGCCGTGGAGCTTGGTCGCTGACGAACACTGGGTTGGAGTAGGATGGGGCCGTGACTCCGCCACTGTGCCGCATGGACGAGCCCTCTCGAGCCATGGAAGAGCCCGATGCCGACGGCGCTTGCGAGCTACGGAAGACGGGAAGAGCACGCCGCCGGCGGCCCTTGCGAGTAGAGCTCGACGTCGAACGACCTCGCGAGCTGAGAGCCTGAGAGAGGATGTGCTGCTAGCTGCACCGTCGCCCGAGAGCTGCTCATGGGAGGGAGCTTGTCGTGCCGGCCGTGCGGGAATGGACCAGTCGGCAAAGGCTCGCCGGAGCTTCGCACCGGCCCCACCCATCGGATTGGAGCGCTGGAATGAGGGGAGCGGCTCCTGGTCTGATGCAATGCCGCCGCCCATTTGCATCGTCAGAGGAAAGGGAGAAGAGAGAAATGTGGCTGAGCATGTGTGCCTAATTTGCAGACCGTCTCTATGGTGGGCCCCACGTGGCCACGTGGTCGGGGCCTGGTGCGCTCGATCTAAAGCGGCGGAGTCACTGAAACATCTGAAGGGCAGGACATAGGAGGGTGGTGACTGACTGGTGAGGCGATGCCATCGGCTCACATGCCGGCATGCAGACAAGTGCTTCCCACCACTGGTTAGGCTCTGGAACCTTCTCAGCGTTACTTCTGGTTTTTTTGCCCATGTTATTTGTCAATCAGTGTGCCGTCTTGTGTTACTGATAGTGGTCCATGTTTCAAAATAGCTATTTGATCAAGATATATGCAATAAGTTAGCATCGCCCAAAACAAAATTTGGTAGCTAAGAATCTACATGGGCAATGGGAGTTACGGCATGTCGTCCGAGGTCACCTTCATCCTTCTCATAATGGATTTATTCTCAAAAAATTTAATTATACCTTTTTTCTGTTACCACAGCTCCATGCCATGATCTTGCAAGCCTTTAGTTTATCTGTACAATGCAATAGATGAATATGGTCTTTATTTTGCCTTGATGTCCCATCTTTATATGATAGTGATCATTCCTCTGCAGTTATATTTATGTTTAGCTTTCTTTTTTTGGTCTATTTTCTTTTTTTGGTGAGATGTACGGATCTAGCACGAATGCATATCGGAAAATACTTATTGTCAGCGTAAAAGGATAAAACTACATTTTAGATGCATCAAGTACATGCAAGAGATATAAAATAGAGTTGGTTGGACTTGAACATTGTTTGTGGTGTATATAACTCTGTTTAGTTTGAAAAAATTCATTCTTAAATTAACTATTTTCGTGTGTTACTCTCATGCTTCCTTTCACACTGTTACTAAATAGATAGTAAGATAGTAAAATCAACATCATTTGTCCATGTTTTGCATATTGTACTATAAATTTTTTAAATCCCGTAGTAACGCACGGGTATGAACCTATTACAGAAGAAACGGGGATGGGATGGATGGGTGGGGAATACGCATGCATGGGCTGGGTGGGACAAGCAACCGACGGCGCTCAGCCCGGGCCAGGCGGTCCCGACGCGGCGGCGCTGGCTCTGGTGCTTTGCTCACCTCCGATGATCCTCCTCCCTTCTCCTCAGCTCCCCCTCATCTCTCTCCCCAGTTCACACCATTATTACTTCCTCCTATTAATCAGAATCTGGCCTACCTCTGCGAGAAAAAATAATATTGTTAAATGGGAGGAATTTGTTTGTTTTCACTTTCTTTCCCTTACAAAAGAAAAGAAAAGAAAAGAAAAGAAAAGCAGTGCCGCATTAATCGCTCTGGGTGGCCTCTGAATTTTGGCGATGGAAGGAATAACACTAGCTAGCAGTATCCCTAAAATAAAGTCAATTGATGCTAGCTATAGCTAGTGCTAAGCCGAAACGCAGCGAGAGCCCTCCATCGTCCAACATTGTGGAAACCAGAGAGGAAAGAAAAGGCAAATCAAAAGAAAAAGGAAAGCCAGCAGCAAGCCAGTAGCAAAGCATCGATGCGCTTGCAATTGCAGTCACTACTGAACGGCCGGCCGGCTTTCCTTGAGAATTTCTTTCGTTTCATACAGCCGTATCATCTCATCGACCATGGTTAATTCAAATTTAAAGGAAGCGGCAGGCACGTGTCCAGCCAATAGCTTATTATATATTGGGAAAGTTCGGTTTACGCTATTGAACTTCGCAAAAGTCTAATTTTTCAATTTTCAACTGCAAAACCGGATAATACAGGTCATCCAAATGTAGAAACCGAACAAATTTGGCCTTAGGGTGGTTGCGAAGGTAGTTTTGTATTTTTTTAAAAAAATCTAATTAGATCTAAAAAATCAAAACTAATTCATTTTAAATCAGAAAAGTATAAAATTCTAGTACTAATTTTTTTCTAAAAATATAACAAATCTATTATTGCTCTATTTGAATCTTATTTATTCAAAAATAATAGGCATAACTACAAGCAACTAAGTACTATGAACATAAAAAAATGGATCCGAAATAGATAAGTTATATTTTTAGAAAAATTTTAACACCCATTTCCTATTTTTTTAGTTTAAAATCCAAACTTGCTCGGTTCGGTTTTAACAGTTGGATGTCCTCTATTATAATTTTATAGTTAAAGGTTGAAAATTAGATTTTTATGACAGTTCGAGTCCCATGGCCATTCATCCCAACGAGGGAACGGACATTGGCCATCGCCATGGATCCATTGATTACGTTAGATTAGCGCCGGACAGGAGAGGAGACGGCAGCAGGAGGATCCTAGCTTTTTCTTTCTTTCTTTCTTTCTTTCTTGTGCATCGATTCTTTCTTGCCAGCGATTCTTCTCCTTTCTTGCACTACTAGCACTTGTCGGAATGAATCTGTCCTCGCTCCTTTGTTTAATTTTCTTCCTACCAAACTAAACATACGCCCCATCCGATACAAATTACAGACAAAACTTATCTACTTCTGACAAGATATATAGAAACACAACAACTTGTATACAACTGATGCACGGCTTGCCTTCTTTGCTCCGAATGCCGAGTCAGAGAACATGCATGGATGCTGCTCAAGCAACGTGGACCCTTTTTCGATTCCTTTATGCAAACCTCCCTTCCTCCCTTCATCCTTCTCCCTCATAGCTTGTACCAATACTCGTGCATTCAACAGGTGATGCTTGAAATTGTCTTAAGCCATTTCAAATTTTGCTTACAATACATTTTAGGTCTTAGAATTATTCAAAAAAATTGGTAGACTTATCACGAAATATACTTCATAAAAAATAATTTTTCCTATTTTTTATAAAGGATCTGTAAGAAAGGATACCAGTCAAAGTGTATTTTAAAGATGGTGCCCCAAGGAAAGAGAGAGGATTGCCCATATTCATACGAAAATGACAAAAATTCGTGTGAATACTTCTATGGGAGAACAACGGGTTCTAAAGATCAATTTTTATGGCGAAGTACTATATCGTAATGAACTATGGACGTGTGAAGTTTCAAAATTCTCAAGTGTTCTTTTAAATAATGTTTCACCGTTTCAAATAAGTCAGTGCATTTTGACCGGAGACGCGTCATTAGACTGATAGGATACTCCGTCTAGAAGGAAAGGGAAGGAGCAAGGAAGGTCGGCACACAGCACACTTACGTGTGGTCGGTACAGGCTGCTGCTGACCCACTGACCTCTTCCAAGCTCTAACCAAGTCAGCCGCCAATTAACCTGCTGCGTGCACGCATAGGCTGTCACGTGGACCACTTCCATTTCGCCATCACCACACCACTCGGTCAACCGATTTATTTTTCTTTCTTCTTTTCTTTGGAAAGAGATAGGGAGAGGCCGTGGTCGTGGTGGACGAACGAAAAGAAAAAGGAAAAATGGTGAGTGGGCCTTTCAGTTTTGCTACTGTAAGCAGGAGCACATAATGGGCCAGCCAGTAGCATTATGGGCCTATTCTAAGACGTTAACCTATTGGGCCTTAAAGAGAAGCCCCCTCTGGTTTGTTCAGAGTCCATTCCTTCCTTCCTCCAATCCTCGTTGTGCTTTTCTACTCCAGTCCACACTAGGATCTGATCAGATAGCTCAGCCTGCAACTGGGTCGTCTCGATTCTTGCCCATTTTATTATCACCATAATTATTACCATAATCGTTTTCCCAGTAATTCTAGCCTCATTCCGGCAAAATTTGTAGATACAAACAATAATACAAGAGTTTAGTTGGCATTCACTGGCCTCCACTCCAACTATGTACCAGAGGACAGTCCTCATCTCATGCTTATTTCATCCCATCCCATGTATCTATATCGGGTCTGGTCAGCTCTGCTCTGGATATGATATTAATCATAATGCCGTTCCTTGTATCATTTGGACGACGGCCCCTCCATAGCTCCCAGGACCACCTGATCCTCAATGATGACGAGCTCCACCGTGCCGGCATCCATCCCAGTCCCAGAGAGATGAAGATATGGGGCTGAGCCCTCTGCCATCCGCCATCAATGGTGGTGGTGCTGTGAGAACGGCCACCATCTCCTCCTCTTTGTTGTCTGCGACTTCGGTGCATCTGTAGCGTTTACAGACCACAAAGCCCATCTTTAGCAACATACAACAGAGCAAATTTGGGGTTGTGGATGATTATATTATTGTGTTGAGGCACAAAGACTAGCAACGGCATATGGTTGCATACGTTGGCGACGATGACCTGGCATGCAAATAGCACGGCTACTCACCATTCTGGGGGTATATGGAGTTGTAGTGCACCTCCGCCCAGAAGCTCAACAGTACCACTGCAACCACAGCCAGGGGGTAAATTCAGATGTCTGATATCACAACCAGTAAAGGATTGGGAAACGAATCAATCTTGGTCCGTTGGCCTTTGAGAACTGCAGGGATCAAGTGCATACCTTTGTTGGACTTCTGAACCTTAGGCTGGATCTCGATGTAGCAGGTATCCTTGAACGACGTCATGACAAAAATTTTTACTCCATACTGCACCCAGATTGTTGTCTTATATTACATTAGGATGACTAAAAGAATAGCATTCTTGTCAGATCCTATACGCAACAAGATATGACAGGAATGACAACTGGAAGATCGATTGTATAAAGGCTAACCTTGTCAGCAGCAGCCTGTAATGTCACGTGGTCACCCCATTCACCGTTTCTGTTATTTTATGCAGTAATGGATGTTAGACAGGCATCCACATGCACTTAATCTGTACTCCAATCTAAAAAATGTTTGGCATGGTGTGTGCAACTGACCGTGCAACTTTCTCCAAGTAATCATCATATGCCATGGGAACGTATCCATCATAGGCGTCACGGTTAGTTTTAAGCTGGAAAAGATGGTTTATCAGAGAACAGATGAAAGAATGTGCTTGCTGCTAGGGATTACGAAGCAAAAATTTATGTGGTTAAATACCTGGCTAATTATCTGCTCTCTCACAAACTCATGGTGATCTGGAGTTTGGTACAGTTGATCTGATAGTGCTCGGAACTGTGGAATTGGGGATGTGCAATTAGAATCAATTGATTGTGAACGTGATGCATGAAGGTTATAATGGGAATCACCAATCAATATGTACATATTGGTTAATACAATATCTTGCTGAGAAATTTCACTACCAGGTCTACCGAGTCCACAATATACAGGATCAGTTTGTGAGGGAAAAGAGAGAACAGGCAGGAAATGGAAAGATGGATAAGAAAAAAGAGCAGAGATCATTTGAGAAAAGAACGGTAAAAGGTGAAGGAAAGAAAAAACAACAATTCAGGTGAGAATGAATGATACTACCTGACAGTTGCCATCTCCTTTCACCTTGTGTTCAACCAGCTCGTACAACTTCAACCTAAAAGATGACAAATGAAAATTTGAACTCCAGCAGGACACAATTTACATGAAAAAGGAATGGAATAAAAAAATATCATTATATGCAAGTAATCTGGTCCTGAAAATGTGAAGATTGAAAAGCATTTTATGACACTAGCAAGCATACATAATAGTAGTAATTCACTGAGAACTGAAACTAGAGGACAGACCTTTCTGTCAGCCTTTCATGGTCCATAGTGGCTTCATCGACTGATGGAATTTCTCCATTAATTTTAGGGACATGCTGGACAAGGCAGAAACAGATTATTGGACCACAGTTGGAAATGGAGTCAGAGACGCAGCAAATATATGTATAAAAACAGATGCAGCACAGCCACTCACAACAGGTTAATTTCCTTCGTAGTAATGAGGATAATGGGAAATAAAAGGACAGTTTATTATACTGTTATCAAGATTATTTGGTAGTGAAACTGAGAGTAGCACTACAAATCATAGTAAGAAAAGTCAAAACCTATAGCTTTGCTCACAAAATTCTACCAATAAAAATTGGTTAACACAATATCGCATCAGCCTAGGATAACTTTTCCAAGACAAGCATTAAGACCAAAGAACATGCAAAGTTAATTGGCCTTTCAGGTATTTAAAGACTTCTAGAGGAATTTTTGCTGTCACATCATAATTGAAGTCAATTGGCATTTAAGGTTAGTGGTCCAACCGTGAAAGTGATATTCATGTTCTTTTTTGCCCCCAATGAGATTTTAGCATTAGAACAAACGAATGCAGGCATTTTTGCTGATGATCTTGGTAAGCTTCCTTAGAAGCAAAACTTTCATTCTTCTGGTAGTTGAGGAGGCATACCTATATATTATGCAAATGAAACTATTTCTTAACCTGACTTCAAAGGATCAGTAGACTCACGGGGACTGGGACCATGGGGTAAAACCTCTTCCCTACTTCCTCCTCCATCTCCAAATAACCTTCACTGCCAGGACCTGGAGAGGAACTAGACGGTTCTATGTATACTGTATCGTGCTCATGATCATCAGCACTACCTGCAACGTACAAAGAACATTAGGGAAAAAATGCAAAAGTGGTGCTTTGGGGGAGAAATTCAAGTCAGATTATGGATATTTTCAGCACCGGGATGGTAGATGCCTACTGATGGGTTGTACAAATCATATGTGAGTTGAGAGGAATGCAACTGAGTCTCATCTGGATGTGCTGCGGCCAAAAATACACGCATGAGGAAGGCTGTCTACTTCTTCCATGGTTTATTATATCCACCAAACGAAAATGAAAAAAAAAATCCGATGATATTCCACAATACTGACTACCCCTACCATAATGGAGGTCACAACAGTTACCATCACAGTAACCGGGAGGAGGTCCATAGTACCCGGCAGGAGGAGCAAAAGGATCGCGGAAAAGATCGTATCCCCAGGGCAAATTCTGATCTTTCTCACACATGCTCATCCGCTTGAGCTCAAGTTGTCCGTGGGAGCGGAGCGCTTCGCTAGCAAAGAGATTCAGGGGTTTCAGTATCATGCAACAACACAAAGAAATAAAAAGGAAAGAATACCACAGCTAACTTTGCTGGGTTGCATAGTAGCCAGGGGCGGACATAGATCATTTTGCAAACGAAATCGAAGTTAGTAGGTAACATATTTTAACTGGATCAGATCGGAATACAAATAGTTTTATCAGGGATTGGGGTGCTCCGTCTCGCACAGCAGAAGGAAA
The DNA here is from genome assembly GCA_032594955.1 of Panicum miliaceum. NCBI lineage: Eukaryota > Viridiplantae > Streptophyta > Magnoliopsida > Poales > Poaceae > Panicum > Panicum miliaceum. Next base: position 701,415 of record CM064061.1, on the reverse strand, counting down.
GAGAAGGGGCGGGCAAACCTAGTGGATGCTCGTCGCCGGCAAAGGGCTGGGCGAAGACGTGACGAATGGCGCCGCCGCTCGCCCAGTCGTCGCCGCCAGGGAAGGGAGAACTAGGGCGGAGAGAGAGTCAGAGAGAAGGGGAAAGGGGAAAGAAACAGAGATGAGGCTGAGGCCCTGAGCCTTGAGGGGGGAGGGCTGTCAATGAGCCGAGTTCCAGCGAGCCCGCCAACTCAAGCTGGAGTTCGATAGCATCCCGAGAAGAGGTCGATCTGAGCCGGCGGGCGGCGATACTCCGGCGCCGGAATTGGATGGGATCGCGAAGGAATGGGTGAGGAGGAGCCGGAGAAGAGGAAGAGAGGTATATAGGGAGGGGGTATGTTTTGATTGTGAGGAGGGGGAGAGGAAAATTCATTTATTTATTTTTTGTGCGGGCACGCGGCTTGCGTTAACCGTGGGGGTGGCTTTTTTGAATAGGGTCCTGCACTTTTCAGCTAATTATGTTTATTGTTTGCTGCTTTGAGCCACGTTTTCGTGTGGCTTGCGCGCACCCTTGGACTTGGAGTGAGCAAGATGATCTTCTCATCTTGTGGCGGCGCGAGGACGCCTCTTCAAATCCTTTTTAATTTATTTCAAAAAAATATTTTTAATTTATTTGTGATTTTGTTGACTTGTTATTTGTGTCTGATGAAGAATATGATCTCCTACAAACTATGTTAAATCACACATGATAAATTGAAATTTTAATAAACTAGTGATTATATTGTTGGATGGATTTGGTTACTCAACCAAAACAAAAAAGAGTTATATTTCCACCTCTTGTACGCTTAAGGTCTCGTTAAAAATAAGAAGAAATGTATCGGATCAACGATCCTTTTGGTCAAATATGATGTGGCTTGAGCAGACAAGGAGGACTAAAGAAGGGATGCGTGTACCTCTCAAGCTTTTGCTTATGTATATTTGACGATGCGCCATGAGGTTTTTTTCCTCAATTCAGTTTTCGTATTCATTTAAATGTTGTACTCCTAATTTGGAAGGAAGGACGGGGAGTGGAACGCAAAAGAAGGCGTCGTCGACCAGTGGAATCGCGTCAGCGGCGGCGGGCCCGGTGGTGTCAGTGGGCGTTGACGTCAGCGGCGGCTGCTCCGAGGGAATCCGGGCGCTCTGCTCGGCATCTGACGGCTGTCAGAGGCGGCGGGCCCCGCGGATCGTACCCGCGCCCGGATGCGTCCAACTGGGCCACCTTGGCGTTGGCGCGCTCCCTCCCTCGTTCAGTTTCAGAGCTCATCAAATCTAATTGATCGCTTCTTCCTCGGATCAACAACAAAAAGGCCACCACATTCCTCTTTCCGTTTGAACCACAAACCATATGGTCTGCTCTAACGAAATATTAGCTTTTAGAGCCTATTTGGATTTTCTTTTTTAATAATAGCCTATTTGGATTTGTCAGTGATAATTGTTACTCCCTCCGTTCTAAATTATTAGTTGTTTTGGCTTTTCTAAATACATAGATTTTACTATGCACCTAGACATAATATATATTTAAACGTATAAAAAAATTATGCACCTAGAAAAGCCAAACGATTAATAATTTGGGACGGAGGGAGTAACAACTAAATTATATTATCTAAACGCATAACAAAAACTATGCACTTAAAAAAGCTAAAACGGATAATAATTTGGGATGGAGGGAGTAACAGCTAAAGTTAGCGCATGAAGATCCATAACCATAACTATAATGTTATCTCTGATAGATGCTAATAGTACAAAAACCAACTATCCAAACACATGTTAACAGGTGGATCCAAACAACCCCAATTAGCACTAATGGATCCAAACATGTTCTAAAACCGCTCTTTGGGTCTTAACTCTTAATATATGATGATGATAATAATATATACATGTTTTTTTAGGCTGAACCTGAATTGAACAACATCCTTCAATCCAACTAATAATAGAGGAGGCAATATATAACTTGTGGATCTTAACTTTGACTCCGACCGAGGTCACGTGCGAGAGGCTGATTGCTGATTCCATGAATGATCACCGGATCCTCGTTGCATGATGAAGCAAGACATGTTCATTGACAATGCCCATCTTTTAACACCTGGCAGAAAGCAAACTTTTAAAAAATAAAAATTAAAAAAAGGAGGAGAAGACGCTCTCTTTCAACCAGAACCGCTGCTCTGCGGAAAAAAGCTATGCTAATATGCTATGCGGTGATGTTTATGCTACACGGGCGGCTTGTACTTTCACTGTTTGCTGACAGGGATAGGATAGCAAGAAGAAGAACTAAGCATGGGGATCTTAATCAAGATGACCTGGATCCAACACGAAATCCCGTCACGCTAGCAGTGGCTGGTGATGAGACCAAATCCGCCTATGGATCGTTTCGGCGGCGATTAGGCACCTCCGAAAGCTGGCAAGGAGTTGTGCATCGTCAGATTAGAAAATGGGGAGGCTTTCGTTTCAGCTTGAGCAGCAGAAGACGACGACGCACCCATGTTTGCTTTCAATGTCTGCTTGCTTTGGTGACGACTGGATCGAGAACTGGCTGAATTGCCTTTCTTTTTTTTCCTTCCCATTTCCACAACCTACTGTATTTTAGATTTTAGAGTAAAATATACGTCCGGTCCTTAAATTTATCAGGGTGTGTCATCTCAATCCCTAAATTTATAAAATCAGATATCTGGATCCTTAAACTTGTAAACGTGTGTCATCACAGTCCCTAAACTTAGAAACTAGGAATCCGGATCCATGCAATAATTAAAAAGTGGTTTCGAACCATATTTTTAGTTTAAAAACAAATCCAACAAATAATAGTTATAGTTTTTAAACCATAAAAATATCTCTAAGTCCCCAAAATTCTCCAAAAATTCCAAAAAAAACTAGAGATACATCGGAGAAGGGGAGCCTAAATAGAATAATTGGAGCTCATGAAGGTATGTTTAATTAAAAAAGTATCTAGTGTATCTCTACATTTTTTTTTGTTAAAAATCAAACAAACACTAGATATGTTTTTTAAACCAAAAAAATATCTCTAAGTCTCCAAAAGTTTTTAAAAAGATAGTAGAGATACATTGGAACACGGGGAGCCTAAAAAAATAATTAGAGCTCATAAAAATATTTTTGGAAGCTTCTAAAAATTAGATTTAACTCTAGAAGAATGTGAAAATATATTTTCATGAGATCCAGTTATTTTATTTAGGCTTCCTTTGTTCCGATATATCTCTAGTATCTTTTTCTTTGGAATTTTTGGAGAATTTTGGGGGCTTAGAGATATTTTTATGGTTAAAAAATTATAACTATTACTTGTTGAATTTGTTTTGGAACTAAAAATATGGTTCGAAACCACTTTTAATTATTGCGTGGACCCAGATTCCTAGTTTTCTAAGTTTAGGGACCGGAATGACACACCTGACAAGTTCAAAGATCCGAATTCCTAATTTATAAGTTTAGGGATCGGGATGACACACCCTAGTTCGAGGACCAGCCGTATATTTTACTCTAGATTTTACTATGAAACAAGAAGACAAACCCAGTCCGGTTTGGAGCTAACTTTACGCGAGAGAAAAGCGGAAAGAATTGATGAATGGAAACCAAAGGCGCATGAATGGTGCCGCGATTTTGGCCTGGGTAGGCGACGCCCACGATGATGCTCCTTCCGACAGAGACCCACACCGGACGGCTACGACACAACTCCAACAGTTGGAAGAGAGGATTTTCCGGCCGCGTCTTCTTACCTCTGATTTTAATGATTTCCCTCTTCTTCTTTTTTACAACTTGGGCTGCTTGCAGTAGTGCAGGAGCTCGAAATCCAGCAAAAAAAAAATTGAAATTTGTGGCAGGAGATTCTGAACCCAGCTTGGCCAGGCCAGCTATTGCAGCAGCAGAGAGAGCGATGGGCGAAGGCAGAGGCGACAACAAAGGCAGGCCATGTGCCCGCGGACGGACCTCGCCCTCGCCTCCCTCATTTTATCGGTCTGATCAGACACACTCACACACACGAGCACTTGCTGGCTTGCTGCTGCTGCCTAACATGCCATGTGTTTGCTGTTCCTCCCTCTCGGCAGCCTGAACAGCACTGTGCAGAAATTCCATTATTCCCCACCGCACTGAACAGGTTTGGTTTGGTTTGGTTCCCTTCCTTCTCCTCCTCAACAGATCCTGCCCCTCTTTTTCGCGCAAAGGCTGCAGCGCCAATTCGCTCGAACCAGAAAGCTGGAATCTTTGATGCCTGCTGCCTTGCCTGTAACTACAAGGGGTGACAAATCAAAGGCTAGTGGCCACACACCATGTGATATTGTGATGCGCAAACAAACTTGGCTCCTTTTCTTTTCTTTGCAATCCAACAGGCGCCGAGGAAATCTGATGAATTCTTGCCACCGCCTGAATGGAAATGAAACAGTACCACTAGTTGCATTTCGAATCAGAATTGTCGTCAACGCTCGCTGAAAGGAGCCCTGCAATGGCTGCCCACCACCCCAAATAGGCAGCCGCAAACAGCCGCACAAGGTGTGTGGTGCCTCATCCTGAATCCTGATGGAATGACTGGCAAGTGTGCAGAATCCCCTCGCTTCCAGTCACTGCGCTTTCACCCTACTGTACTGTATTGTACAGAGTAGTTTTCTGCGGCCACAACCTTCTAAGACATGTCCACACGATTAGTCGATTGGAAAGCACGACGCTTTGCGCATCGAATCGGATCATCTCCCGGAGAACCCGAACCGGATTCAGCTAGTTCCTGACAACGCCCATCCTCCATCTCCGCCTCCCAGTTGTTCAATCAAAGCGGCGGTCACTTTCCATCCGCCGCAGCTGAGTCTTATCTCACACAAAAGAATGGTTGGCGTCCACCGCCGGCCATCCTCAGATCAGATCGTTCGGAAGCTGAGCTCAAGATAAGGCGCCGGTCCTTTCGGATTGGCCGGCCGCGATCCATTCAGATTCAGGTCACACCTCCCCTGAATCTAAACCGTTTCCTGCAACCCTTTTCCTTTCTACTAGCAGTTTCTTTTCGTCAGTTTTGCAGAAACAATACTAGCTAGTGCTGAATCAGAACCCCAACTTCATAACAGAAAAAAAAAAGAAGGCGGCCAGGAATTACACTGCAGACACAAAGCAGTTCGTAAGTGGGAAACACCCGGCACTGCACTGAAAACACAAGGGGGCCTGCCTATGGATCACCATCTTGCAGCTCACGCACTGTGTTAGTTGTTCAGAACCAGGTGTGAATCACACAGGTTTGAACTCACCCGAACGGGAAACAGCCCTCGTCCCGAGCTATGCACAGCTATACTTACAGCAAGGAGCCTACGGTCGTCTCAGAAGGTCTTTACGATCTCAGGCTTGCAGCCCCGCCACACGATATTCCGGCAACCGAATTTGAACTCCTGGAGCCTTCTCTTCAGCGATCCTTTCTTGGTCCGCTTCGCGCCTGGCTCAGAGACCGAGCCATGGTAGTGCAGAGGCGGCTGCGGTGGGCCGGTCTCGATGCTGTCGACGATCTTCTGGACCATCTCGTACACCTCGCTCATCTTCGGCCGGGACTTTGGCATCCGGACCAGGCAGCGGTTCGCGACGCTGGCCAGCTTTGTCATGGACTTGAGGTTGTAGCGCCCCTCCAGCCTCGGGTCAATGATGATGGGGAACCGCTTCTTGTCCGCGATGTATGGCTTCACCCAATCCAGGAGCTTCTGCTCGCTCTTTGGCCGGTTCCGATCAATGGGCCGGCGCCCGGTGATGAGCTCGTATAGCAGAACGCCGTAGCTCCATATATCACTCTTCGCAGTGAGGCGTCCAGTTTGCATGTACTCAGGCGCTGCATAGCCTAGAGTTCCAACTACCTGTTAATATTGGACCATAAGAACATAAGATGACAGTTCAGATGGATCTTAAGTCCAGGATGTTTGTTGTAGGAACTAATTAGATGGAAAGAACAAGACAGAAACATCAAACAGGGTGAACCCTGAAAGTCCTCAATTGAATTGTTTTTTTTTTACGGTCACCGGGAGGGGAGAGAATCCCCCACCTGAATTTCATTGCTTTGGCCCTGAATGGCCCATCAAGATAGAGTTCCGTTGTAGTCTAGCTGGTTAGGATACTCGGCTCTCAATTGAATTGTTTGTTATGGTAGCTGGCAACTTCGCATACACGGTTTAAACCAAAACTCTTGTACTTCTTTTTTTTCCCCCAAAATGACAGGCAAGAGTTTTGCCGTGAAAATTTTATTAGAAGGAAAGCAGGATAACAAAAGAAAAAAAATACAAGAGGTGATAGAAATCACCGACTTGCCCATGCAGGAGCATGACCATAAACCAACCACAGGGTGCACACACGGACTGATAGCACCAACCCACGCAAAATAGGCAACTTTTTTCTTCCCCTTGTAATTCGGCTACAATATGCTAGATTCTGAAGCTGCTTGAGAAATGAAATTACTACTTCTTAATGTTTTGATGAAGCCACACCACCATTCTCAAAAGTTTTGGCTCTATTCTTCATGTCTGCTTCAGAAACTAGATATATGCATTAAGAGGTTACTAGTTCAAGTGTTAGAGTAATAGAGCAAAAACAAAGCCTTTTAGTACCAAACAAGTTGGGGTAGGCTAGAGTGTTTCCAAACTAATGCAAGTAGTAAGCAAAAATATTTCAGTCACTGGAGGTGGAGCAACAGTATTCAAATTCATTGGCATAAAAGGATGAACACTATAAAAGAACAACTAAAAGAGCTTACTAGTTTCCTATTCTTCAGCATCATAACTGTATTCTATTCAAGTCATAACGCATTTTGCCAGTTGAATACTGTCAGAAGAATACTAGTACCTACTTACCAAAAGGATATTGAACATCATGCAATCAAAAAACATTAATGTAAAAAATAATTTTTGGCTTATAAAGCTGCATACCGCTGTGGAGACATGGGTCAGACCTTCCGTTGGTCCATGCCTAGCCAAACCGAAGTCTGACAATTTGGCATTCCAGTTCTCATCCAACAGAATATTAGATGTTTTCAGATCGCGGAAAATGATCTGCATGCATATCTTAAATTTAGCAGGACAGATATAGCTTACTGAAACGGCTAAAACATAACGCAGTGTTTGATATTTCATTGATTCCTTCTGCAAGATGCAGATTAGGAGGGATGCAAATGTTTCAGGTAATACAAGTATTATGGGCTCCAATCATCAGAAAGCAAATGAGTTACCTGGAATTCCATTTCTTCATGCAGATACTTCAGTCCCCGGGCAGAATCAAGAGCTACTTTTAGTCTCATAGGCCATGATAGAGTTGAAGTTGACCTACTCGACAAGTGATCGTCCACACTTCCATTAGGCATATATTCGTACACTAGAAGGCGTTGTACTCCCCGCTCATCATCATCAGCACAGTAGCCTATCAGTTTAACTAGGTTTGGATGGTCAACAATTCCAAGCACATTCATCTCTGTTAACCACTCCTTCTGCCCCTGAAGGAAGATCATACTTTATTAGAATCAATACAGCTAGCTAGATCTAGATTCCAGTGTACCTGCGAACTAAGCGATAGCTCAGTGGTTGGGCAGGGGATGGACCTGCCAGCCGACCAGGGCTTGAACCCTGGTTTTCGCACCAAAAAAAACCCCTCGCCTGCCCCAGGTCCAAAGCAGTTGGGCCCGACCCTGGTCGCTGGTCCCCCCATGTGTGTGGATCGCCCATTCTCACGGGTTACGGGCACTGTGTACGGATGGGGCGGGGGTTCGGGGGTTTTCTCGACCTGTGTGAGAAAGGTCTTCTTTCTTTCGTGATATACCGTGGGGGCGGTCTTCCCCCCACAGATTGAGTTTTTTTTTCTAGATTCCAGTGTACCTGACTTCAAAATGACTCATCAAGCAAGTGGTATTGAAAGGATTTCAAGTTATGCTTGGCTTATATATTAAGTCTAGTGTTTTGTATATGGCAGACTAGTTGACTCACCATACCTAGAACAGTATGCGCATTCCCGGATGCTGGTGAACCTACTGAATGGTCTCTTTTCTGGAGAAATGACAGCTCTGAATTTTTTTTTTGTTTACTTTCGCTGTGCCGAGTTTGGCAATTCAGAACTAAGTCCAATAAGACTTCTCTTAGACCTTTTACAGACTGACAACAATGACAATAACATTTGTATGTCACTATCATTCAGCTCTAACAGCATTCCCAGCAATCAGACTTGCGAGCTACTGTTAAATAGTAGGGCATCACAAGATCGTGAGAAAACTTGCCTGAAGTCCTTTACGATTCAACTGCTTAACAGCAATCTCAATTCGTTCACTAGGTTCATCTGAGGTCTTGATGATGCCCCGGTACACACAGCCAAAGCCACCCTCGCCAACCATGAGTGACCGGCTGAAGTTGCGCGTGGCACTCTTCAATTCAGAGAAGGAGAACACCCTCAGGTTAGACGGCCGGTCAGTGAAGCTGGGGTACTGTGTCCTCCTTATTGACTCGGCGCTCATGTCGGAGGCATTCAAGGAGGTGAAGTCTGAACCGGAGCGGACATCACGCTCCGTTGACGTTGTGCTGATGGACCGTACAGATGCAGACATGGTGACAGGATCCTCCTCTTTGACCTCTCCATGCAAGAAAGGCAGGCACCTCATTGCTGCAATGCAGCGGGACCTAATTAGGGAAACAGTTAGGAGGGAGTTCATTGCTTTAACCCACAAAATACAAATACAAATCAAGCAATGGAGTCAGAAAAGCTACTGAGTACTGAACAGGGATCCTGCGATATAATGTTTTGGCAACCAACCGTCATGGTCTAAGAAAATTCTGATTTTTTTTTGAGACGGTAAACATTCTACCTTGGAGGAATTCGTTAGGTGCAGCAAGTGGAGGCAAATTCACATGATTAGTAAGTAATTCATAATTGAATGGAAGCTGAAGTGAGGGCTTCCACGGGTTCTGAACTCAAGTAGCTAGGGCACAACCATCTCATGAAAAGAATGCTACAGAATTGCCAGAAATGGAAATTACTATGAATCCAGATAAAATAGGAGCTTCTTTTTTATCACTGCAAAGCCAAAACAAACCTAAACTTCAGACAAGGCAGGGCTAAAAACCATGCCTTTCAACTGAAATACCAAAATTTCTGTGCAAGAACTAACAAAATAGTGTGAGTCATGAAACTACAAGAACCAGCAACAACCTCAATAAACCCTGGAACTACACATCAGGCAACCTCTGCGTAGTACCATCAATCAAATCTTAGCTTGATACCAACCTTAACTGCACCAAACCTCTACTTAAGCTTGGTAGAGACCTGTGAGAAATAGAAAGGACAGGAGGAAGCGTACCTAAGATGCACGCAAGCTTGGGCACAAAGACATGAATTGAAGACCACTAGCAACAAACCTCGCCTATCTTGCGGAGGCGGAGCTGATCCGAGGGGAGGCGGCCGGCGTTGTCCCGGGGAGTGGAGCTCCGATCCGGGATGAGAAGTCTGCGGGGCTATGCAGCGAGCACGGCGGCGGCGGCGGCAGCAGTCAACGTTGGGAGCTCGGCTGATATTTTTCTCCCCCACTCCTCCGCTGCTGCCTCTCCTCCTCTGCTGGGTCACCAACCAAGAAGCTGCGAAGCAAAGACTGCTTCTTTTAGTATTATTATTATGGGCATACAGTATTTGTCTGCGCCCGAATTTTCTTGGCTTGGTCGACGAAACGCTGGTGAGAAGACGACGAGACGGCGAGGGAGGAAGAAAAATTCCTGGTCGTCTCGTCTCACTAGCTTGTGAATGAGACGAGACGGGGTTGGGAGGGAGGGGGGAGAGGTGGTGACGGGAGGAGCAGAGCACGAAGAAGATGGAACACGCGACAATTTATTGCAGGTTCCGCGCGGCACGAGACGGCAGTGTGGTGGTGTCACTCCTTTTCCATGTTTATTTTTTTGCCATTTTTTTTGGCATGTTCCTGTGCGAAGCCTGCCTACCTTTTTTCGGTTTGGTGAGAAAAGAAAGGAAGATGCTGCTTCTTTGGGGTCAGGTCAGGAATTAACCAACTGCCCCAACTAACAACGTCTTTGCCACGTCCTTCAAAGCTGTGCCGTTTACACGGCACGGCACCCATGAAGTGGCCTGGATAGGCCTCTGACCCAGAGGTGAGCAACGAGTTTATGGAGGGGATCTTGGAGTGCACCTGGCTACTAATCCAGTATAGATCCAACCATCTCCTGACATCAGACCTGTATGTACCCAGAAAATAAAATCAAATATGCAGATCAGCTATACTATTCTCTCAGTTTCAAATTGTAGATCATTTTGACAATTAAAATATATAATTTTTGCTTTGCATACATTATGTATGTCTAGATATATAGCAAAAATTATATATTTAAATTTATTAAAATAACCTATAATTTGGAAATAGGTAACGGAATCAAACGCGTGAAATTCCGGCGAGTTACGGCATCCTTGAAGGAGCCGGAGCGGGCGGCGTCGCAATGTTTGATCGGGCCCACCATGGGTTGGGTTGGTTGGACGCGGCCGAATGTCAAGACCAAGGTGGGCCCAAACGGAAGACTTGGACCAAGACTTTGACTTGCATGCCTGTTGCTGCAGGGACAAGGAGGTCGGCGTGCGAGCCCACCACCAGCGACGGGCGGGGCCCACCATCCCTCATTCATACTATAGTACTACTGGGCCACAGCCCAACTTCCTTTCCGCGCGTCGCGGCCTTCTTCTTCTCTGGGCCAGGAACCCAGGCCCATTCGAGAAGAATAGAATCCGGTGGGCCATGCACCCGCCTTCCCCACCGTCCGCTCCACCTGTATTCCTGAGTTTCTCCTCCTCTTCTCCCGCCTATTATTTCTCCTCGCCACCACCACCACCACCACCACCGGCATCACGCCCGCCACCGACCAATCCTCTTCCTCTCGTGCGGCTCCGCGCGCGCATGGCGTAGCATGCAGTAGCACCGCCGTCCCGTCCGCCTAGCTCCATCCCCCACCACCGCTAGCTCTGACCGACCGACCGACCGACCGTCCACGCCGCCGCCACTGACGACGACGACGACCATGGCCTGCTGGGAGGCGGCCGCCATGCACCTGCTGCTCTTGTCGTCCGCCGCGGCCGCCGCCCGCGCCAGCGTCACCTTCGGCGTGGACATGTCCCCGCGCCTCTCGCTCGCGGAGGCCGCCACCGGGGACTACGACGACGACGTCTCCGGAGCAGGGCAGGGGGACAAGGGCGCCCAGCTCATCGCGGGGAGCCCCATCGTGGCCGGGGCCATGAACAACCGCCTCAAGGCGCTCACGTCATCATTCGCCAGGAGCATCGGCAAGCAGCTCGACTACTGCATCAAGGACACGTACGCTTCCTAGCTGTTTGTGTTTGTGTTTGATCGATCGATCGATCGATCAATCCCCATGACAATAATGACATGATGATTTCTCATCCATCTATATATATAATTAATATATGTAAATAAATGTCTCGGCAGGGAGACGGAGTGGAATAAGGCCTTCGATTTCTCCAAGGACACCAGCTTCCTAACCAATTGCCTCAAGGAGACCAAGGGTACGTGTGTGTGTGCGCGCGTGCGCGCGTGCGCGCAATGCAATGCAATCCAAGTTAATTTGGATGTTATTGGCATCGATCTTGCCTGACAATGCAACTGAATATATACATATATATAAATGACGACCAACTGCATGCAGGAGACCTTCAGCAGCGCATCTGCACGGCCGCTGAGATGCGCTTCTACTTCGAGAGCTTGCTGGACAGCGGCGACAACGGGGAGACCAACTACGTGAGGCCCAACATCAACTGCAACTTCTCCTCGTGGATCGACGGCTGCGAGCCCGGCTGGGCGTGCAAGGCTGGGGACGACCAGAAGATCGACCTCCAGAACGCAAAGGACATCCCATACAGGCCCCTCAAGTGCCAGTCCTGCTGCCCGGGGTTCTTCTGTCCTCACGGGCTCACCTGCATGATCCGTACGTAAATTATTCAGATACCTGCTTGTCTGCGCTTGCTTCTCATCATCAATCGAAATTAAATTCTCTCTTAACTTGTTGCTGCGCTAATAATATAATAATAATGCAGCTTGCCCTCTGGGTGCCTACTGTCCAAGGTCCGACCTCAACGTTTCGACAGGCATCTGTGACCCGTATGTACAGTCGACCATCAGTAACACATCACTTGAAGAGTACCAGCAGTATGTTATGCTCACTACTCTTACAATAATGCGTTGCATTGCATTGCAGGTACAACTATCAGCCACCTCCTGGGAACCCCAATCATACCTGCGGCGCCGCTGACATTTGGGCAGACGTGGTCACAACGGATGATATCTTCTGCCCACCTGGATTCTACTGCCCCAGCACCATACAGAAACTCCCTTGTAGTAGTGGGTAATCCTATCTATCGTCTATCTGCTAATAATATATATATATAATGTTTCCACCTACCTCTATTAATTAATCTCAGTTGCATATAATAAGCTTACATCTCAATTCTCAAGCGCATTAATTATTACATTCCATTCCTCTAGCAGCTAGGAAGCAAAAGCAGTGTTTTTAGGTTCAAAAATCTATATTTGGCTATGAATGCTGAGGGTGCATTATATTTCTTTTCAGGTACTATTGTAGGAAGGGGTCAACCTCACAGACAAGTAAGCCTGCTAGTCCTACTATTCACAAAGTTTATTTGGAGCCCTGATCATCATCTCAAGTCCTAAAATTCCGTCCTGCTGCTCATCTCCTTATACTATTACTGTCGCAGGATGCTACAAGAAGAGCTCTTGCCCGCCCAACTCTGCCACCCAGGACATCACGATATTTGGTGCACTGCTTGTGGTAATTAACATGCATGCAGCTAGTACATCACTAACATGAATTCATGATTGATTGATGTCTCTCCTACTGCAGCTAGTGCTACTACTATATATACATCACTAACTCAGCATCGTCCATTAATATAATTATGTTTCCTTTTTATTTGTGGTGCTGTATGTGCACGCAGGTTGCTTCCTGTTTAGTCCTCCTGATCATCTACAACTTCTCCGGCCAGATCCTGACCAACCGCGAGAAGAAGCAGGCGAAATCCCGAGAGGCCGCTGCAAGGCACGCGAGGGAGACAGCGCAGGCTCGAGAGAGATGGAAGTCAGCTAAGGATGTCGCCAAGAAGGCGGGCGTGGGCTTGCAGTCGCAGCTGTCCCGCACCTTCTCGCGCAACAAGAAGTCCGGCCAGCAGGCACAGTCGTCGGGGCCGTCCAAGGTGGGGGACGCCGGTGGGAAGAAGAACAACCTCACCGACATGATGCGCTCGATCGAGGACAACCCGGACAGCGACGAAGGCTTCAACGTGGAGGTAGGGGACAAGGCTCTGAAGAAGCCCACGGGGAAGCAGATGCACACCCGGAGTCAGATCTTCAAGTACGCCTACGGCCAGATCGAGAAGGAGAAGGCCATGCAGCAGGAGAACCATAACATGACCTTCTCGGGTGTGATATCCATGGCCAAGGACCATGACGTCACCGCGAGGCCAGCCATCGAGATCGCCTTCAAGGACCTAACTCTGTCGCTCAAGGGCAGCAAGAAGAAGCTCCTGTGGTCAGTGTCGGGAAGGCTCTCGCCTGGCCGTGTAGCTGCCGTCATGGGCCCGTCCGGTGCGGGGAAGACAACATTTCTGAGCGCCATTGCCGGGAAGGCAACTGGGTGCGAAACATCAGGTTTGGTGCTTATAAATGGTAAAATTGAACCGATCCGTGGCTACAAGAGGGTCATCGGATTTGTTCCCCAAGACGATATCGTCCATGGGAACCTGACCGTCGAAGAAAACCTCTGGTTCAACGCAAGATGCAGGTGCGTGTCTCTTCAAGATTTAATTTTTCCAGCTATAATGGTGAATTTACATAGTATATACTAATAAGCGGCTGATGCATTTCAGGCTCTCGGCAGACATGTCGAAGGCTGATAAGGTCCTGGTCGTGGAGAGGGTGATCGAGTCCCTGGGGTTGCAGGCGATTCGAGATTCTCTGGTTGGGACAGTGGAGCAGCGTGGCATCTCCGGTGGCCAGCGCAAGAGAGTCAATGTCGGCCTGGAGATGGTGATGGAGCCCTCGGTGCTGATCTTGGATGAGCCGACATCTGGCTTGGACAGCGCCTCCTCCCTGCTTCTGCTCCGCGCACTTCGCCGTGAAGCGCTTGAAGGTGTCAACATCTCCATGGTTGTTCATCAGCCCAGGTTGGTGTCAAAATCTCAACCATGCAATGCAATGTTTGATGTACCAACCAAATGACCAATGACTGTGTTGTTCTTTCAGTTACACGCTGTACAGAATGTTTGATGATCTGATACTTCTAGCCAAAGGGGGCATGACGGTGTACCACGGGCCGGTGAAGAAGGTGGAGGAGTACTTCGCAGGGCTGGGCATCGTCGTCCCGGAGCGCGTGAACCCGCCGGACTACTACATCGACATCCTGGAGGGCATCGTGAAGCCCAACCTGAACCCGGGAGTCAGTGTGAAGGACCTGCCCATCAGATGGATGGTGCACAACGGGTACGATGTCCCACGGGACATGCTGCAGAGCAACTCAGATTCAGAATCATCATCCAGAGGAAGCATCGGCCATGCTTCGAGCCACGACGATGCTGGGCCATCCATTGTTTCTGTACTCTTCGGCAATGTCAAAGACATCCTCGTGCAGAAGAAGGATGAGTATGATTACAACAAGACTTCTCAAGACCTGTCGAACCGCAATACCCCTGGCATTCTAAGGCAGTACAGGTACTTCCTGGGAAGGTAAGGAAGTGTTGAGGCTGATGATATATATACATATATATAATAAATATATATATTTACATCTCCATGCATCCAGGTGTGGCAAGCAGAGGCTCCGGGAAGCGAGGATCCAAGGAGTGGACTACTTGATACTCTGCCTTGCCGGGATATGCCTGGGAACACTGGCCAAAGTGAGCGACGAGACGTTTGGAGCGCTGGGATACACATACACTGTCATCGCAGTCTGTAAGTATCCCATGTATGGTTTCTGCTGTCTTGTGTTTTCGATCAGTCAATTAGGTAGGTGATGATGGCAAATGCGGTTGGTCGTTGCAGCCCTGCTGTGCAAGATTGGAGCCCTGCGATCGTTCACGCTTGACAAGATCAACTACTGGAGGGAGCGAGCATCCGGGATGAGCTCCCTGGCATACTTCATGTCCAAGGACACCATCGACCACTTCAACACCATCGTCAAGCCCATCGTCTACCTCTCCATGTTCTACTTCTTCAACAACCCCAGGTCGTCCATCTGGGAGAACTACGTCGTCCTCCTCGCGCTCGTCTACTGCGTCACCGGCATCGGCTACACCTTCGCCATCTTCTTCCAGCCAAGCTCAGCACAGCTGGTGAGTAGTCAGCCGTCTGCTGCTGGTCGTTCACCTGGAGCTGGACATGTCCTGATGATAATGCATGCATGTATATATTCTCATTCATTCTGTGCTTGCTTGCAGTGGTCTGCACTGCTCCCAGTTGTCTTGACCCTGATAGCAACGCAGCAGAAGAACACCATCTTTGCCGATTTGTGCTACACAAAGTGGGCTCTGGAAGCGTTTGTCATTGCAAATGCTCAGAAGTAAGCAAGCCAAATCAATCTTGTCACATTATTGTATTATATGACTTGAGATTTCAACTGATGGCCATCTTGCTTGTTCTGTTCGTGGTGGTTGCAGCTATTCCGGGGTGTGGCTAATAACACGGTGTGGCTCGCTGGTCAGGAGCGGCTACAACATCGAGCACGAGCTTCTCTGTATAGGCGTCCTCATCGCTAACGGGATAGTCTTCCGCTGTGTAGCATTCTTCTGCATGGTCACCTTCCAGAAGCACTAACAAGCCAAGGATTCATCTCATCAATTTCAGTGTAATAGGATTGTCTGTACGTAGATTAGAGTCCCTCTTGGTACAGTCCCAGGTTAATTTTGAGGAGAGAAGATTTCTTGAATAGCAAACAGCTGCCAGGTATGCCCTAAATTGTAGAGGTGTTTCTCATTTTCAGACTAGCTGAAACATCATCAGACCTCACTTGTTCACCTCCAATGTAAATTTGTTATGCAAATTCAGTGTATAAGTATGGCGGATAACTAGGAAACTAGAGCATCTGGCGTTGCCGCGCCAGCTTGGGCTGCCTCAGACCCCCAGTGGAGAACTTGTGAGTGTTATTCATTGTATGATGGAAATTCCATACTGACTCTCCATCAAATTCATCAAGAGCTCTTGCACTCCATAAAATCCAATGGGGTTTCCTCTGTAAGAGATCAGAAAAGTAGTGTGCCGGAGACATTTCTATTAGCATGTGGCTATGGCAACTTAAAATCAAAAAATGAATTACTCTGTTGGCAAAGGTGTTAGATAAAATATGGCTTAGAACTTAATCTCAACAGCATCTAACACCTAGATCATGAGCACGACCTATAGAACAAGATGAATAATAAGAGTAAGTTTAAATCTTGACCGCCAGTCATCGTAGTAGCAGCAGAGGACGATATTCCGGCGGTGGTTTGTGTCGGGGACGAAGACGGTGCGTCCGTAGTCGTTCCTGGCGTAGACGAAGTAGTCGTTCTCACCGGGTACCGTTGTCCCTCCGGCCTGTACGAGCACTGTCCGGTGTTGGACGGCAGGCGAAGGCGGTGGCCTTCAGGTAGCTCCAGCGCCGCCGCAGATCAGGACAGCTGTAGTGGGCGGCTAGGGTTTCTGATTAGGTTAATCACCAAAACGTCGGGTCCCACTATTTAATATGGCGCTGGACGATCTGGGGCCACAACCACTAGTGGGCTTGGGCCTCCGATCAAGACGCGTAACGGGCTTTAACTTATCCGTTTCTTCTCTTTCATTTTTGGCCTTTTTTGACTACCGAAAAAGTTCCAACATTCTCCCCTTTGGTCTAAAGGCCTAAAACTGATGTCATTCTTAAAGTGGAGTTATGTAAAGAGACAATGTATCACAACAGTGTATAATCCCATCGCGACACAATTATCCACAATGAATTAGACCACTTATCGTAACGGGAGAAGGTTGACTTATGACCCTTTTAATTCCAAGATCACAGGCTATCCAATAGTCCCATGCCGACAATTAGCTCACGAAATTGATTGGGAGGTAAGCCTTTCGTTAATGGATCCGCGAGCATTTCCTTAGTACCTATATGCTCTAACTCAATAGTACGATCTTGAACTCTATCTTTCACAACATAAAACTTAATGTCAATATGCTTGGCACCACCAATTGACTTGTTGTTACTAGCATAGAAAACCGCAGCTTTATTATCGCAGTATAACTTTAGTGGTTTACTTATGCTGTCTACCACTCTTAATCCGGGAATAAATACTTTAAGCCACACAGCTTGCCCTACGGTGCCACAAACTCAGCCTGCATGGTTGATGCTGCAGTAAGTGATTGTTTGGAGCTTTTCCATGATATTGCTCCATTTGCAACTGTGAAGACATAACCTGATGTCGACTTTTTAGTGTCAACACAACGTGCAAAGTCGGCGTCTGAATAGCCAACTACTTCTAAATTCTCAGTTTTCTTATATGCGAGCATGTGATGCTTAGTACCCTGCAAATAACGCAAGACTTTCTTGACCGCTTTCCAGTGTTCCGAACCTGGGTTAGACTGATATCTGCCAAGCATCCCGATAATGAATGCTAAGTCAGGGCGCGTACATACTTGTGCGTACATAATACTTCTAACAGCTGAAGCATACGGAATCGACCTCATTTGATCAATTTCTAATTGATTCCTAGGACTTTGAAATTGCCCAAATGTATCGCCCTTAACCATTGGAGCAGTTGTGCGTGAACATCGGTCCATATTGTACATCTTAAGAACCTTCTCTATATAAGCCTTCTGAGAAAGTTCCAATGCACCTTTGGACCTATCTCGGTAAATCTCAATGCCCAATACATAAGAGGCATCACCAAGATCCTTCATGTCGAAATTTGATGAGAGAAATCCTTTTGTCTCATACAACAAATTCTTATCGCTGCTTGCTAATAGGATGTCATCCACGTATAAAACTAGGATGATGAAAGAGCTCCCCTTGACCTTAATATATATACAATTGTCCACTATAATTTCGACGGAGCCCAATTTCTTAATTACTTCATCAAACTTAAGGTACCACTGTCTGGATGCTTATTTTAGCACATAAATAGATTTCTTTAATCTGCATCCCAACCGTTCTTTGCCTTCCACAATGAAACCTTTCGGCTACGCCATGTATACATTCTCATGCAAATCACCGTTAAGGAATGCAGTCTTAACGTCCATCTGATGCAGCTCGAGATCGAAATGAGCTACTAGAGCCATAACGATTCTGAATGAGTCTTTCTTTGAGACAAGCGAGAAGGTCTCAGTATAATCAATTCCCTCTCTCTGAGTGAAGCCCTTAGCCACAAGCCTTGCTTTGAAACGTTCGATCTTCCCTTTGGAGTCATACTTAGTTTTGTAGACCTATTTACAGCCCACCTTTTTAGCTCCATCAGGAATCTCTACTAAGTCTCATACCTTATTTATACTCATAGATTTCAGCTCTTCTTCCATAGCCTCAATCCACTTGTGGGAGTGCTCACTACTCATAGCTTCCTTGAACGAGTTTGGATCGTCAATCTTCCCCATATCACGTCCTTCTCCACTCATGTACACGTAATCATTAGAGATAGTAGTTTTCCTCTCTCGCGTTGATCTTCTCAGAGGCTGCGGCTCCTCCACCGGAACAGGCTCAGCAACAACTTCTTGCTGTGCTTCTGGCGTCCCAACGGCGGTCTGATCCTGCGCTTGCTCAACAGGTTCTTCCACAATTTCATTTTGATGCTCGTTAGGCACATTCTCATGCTCACTTATAACATGCGCTTTCTCCACATTCACTTCTGGAGAATCAACTGTCTGAGCTGGTGCTGTATTCTGAAAATTAGGCAAAATAGGCACATAATAATCACGAGTCGGCGGTGTAGGATCATAAGTCCGCATTTCCTCGAGATCGATTTGCCTAGTCACAGTGCATCCATTTTCCTCTAAGAATACTGCTTGTCTCGTCTCAACAAACTTAGTAGTACCCTTAGGACAATAAAACCGATACCCCTTCGACTTATCCGGATATCCGATAAAATAGCAGCTTGTTGTCTTAGGGTCTAGCTTTCCAAGCGATGGATTATATAATTTCGCCTCAGCTGCGCATCCCCAAATGTGTAAATAATTAATTTTGGGTTTCCTGCCAGTCCAAAGTTCATAAGGGGTCTTAGGGACTGACTTACTGGGAACACGATTACTTATGTGTGCGGCAGTTTTCAGCGCTTCCATCCATAAACTCACCGGTAGTGTATAATTACTTAGCATACTGCGCACCATGTTCATTAGAGTGCGATTTCTTCTTTTAGCTACACCATTTTGCTGAGGTTCACCAGGAGTTGAGTACTGAGCTACTATTCCATTTTCTTGGAGAAACTTAGCGAAGGGATCGGGAATTTGTCCATACATAGCATGCCTCC
Organism: Panicum miliaceum; assembly: GCA_032594955.1. Taxonomy (NCBI): domain Eukaryota; kingdom Viridiplantae; phylum Streptophyta; class Magnoliopsida; order Poales; family Poaceae; genus Panicum; species Panicum miliaceum. The sequence goes on along the minus strand of CM064061.1, from coordinate 681,915 downwards.
CATAATATTCACCACCTCTATCTGACCGTACCACTTTGATCTTTAACCCATGCTGATTTTCTACTTCAGCTTTAAAGACTTTAAACTTACCAAGTGCTTTAGACTTTTCCCTTATGGGGTTAATGTATCCATAACGGGAGTAATCATCGGTGAATGTAATAAAGTAACTAAAACCATCCACTGATTTAACATTAAATGGACCGCAGATATCAGTGTGAATTAATTCTAATATTCCTGAACTGCGCTTAGCTCCATCCTTCTTAATTTGTTTTGCAAATTTTCTCTTAATATAATCTACACATTGTTCTAAGTCAGAGAAGTCTAATCTTGGAAGTATCTCCTCTCTAATGAGACGCTCCATTCTCCCCTTCAAAATGTGGCCTAAACGAGAATGCCACAATTTCGACGAAGTCTCGTTACCTCTCTTGTGTTTATGACTAACTTCGCTTACATTCATCACAGAGATATTATTATGGAACAGTAAGTAAAGATCATTATGTAAAGGTGCTCGATAAATAATGTCACCATTCAAACTTATTACACATTTGCTGTCACCAAAAGTGCATGAATAACCATCAAGATCTAATTTAGAAACAGAAATCAAGTTTCTCTCAATAGACGGAACATAAAGGAAATCAACTAAGTGAAGAATAAAGCCGCCACGAAGTTCTAATTGGAGAGCTCCAATGGCCTCCACGTCGGCTTCGACGCCATTTGCGACTCTTAACCTTCAAGTCCCCCTTCTTATTGTCCGCACGCCAGACAATCCCTGTGAGAAATTTGTAACATGAATGGTGGCACCGGAATCAATCCACCAAGTACTTAATGGGAAATATGCATAAAAGGACTTATCGACTATAGAAATGATGTCGTTATTACCTTTTCTCTCACACCACTCCTTAAACTTCGGGCATTGTTTTCTCTCATGGCCCTTCTTGTTGCAGTGGTGGCAGATAAGCTTCTTAGGAGCAGATGGATCATTCTGCTGAGGAGCTTCATAAGGTTTCTTACCCTTCTTTGGCTTATTGGGGCGGAATACCCTCTTGTTTCCTCCCCTATGTCCCTCATGTCTTACGACGTTGGTAAAGTCAGAGTTCTGAGAGCGTAGCCTTTCTTCCTCTTGAGCACACTTAGACACAAGTGTGGTGATGTCCCACTTCTGATCGCTTGCATTATAATATCTCTTAAATGGCTCAAAGACTGGTGGAAGTGACATCATGATGTGGTGAAGCAGCGCTGCATCATTAAGGGGACAGTCGAGGTCTTGAAGCTTATCCCTCATGTTGACCATACCTATAATATGCTCTCTAACATTGCCTTGCCCATTGTACTTAGCCTTCACGAGCTGAGACAAGAGAGTACTAGCATTGTCCTTGTTAGACCCCTTAAAGTAACTATCAATCTTATCCATGAAGTCCTTAGCATTCTTAGGCTCCTTCTCAAGAGATCCCCTGATTGAAGGGTTAATAGTCATGTGCATAAAACTTAGGGCCACTCTGTCAGAATGTTCCTAGCGCTCTTTTTCTTTCTCATAAGCAGCAGTGCGTGCAACAAGGATAGTATCTTCAGTCCCTTGTGACACTGGTGCAACAGGAGCAGGTAGCCTCAAGGAATGATCCTTATCCATCGTCAGCAGAATGAAGCCAATCTCAGTATTCCACTTGACGAAGTTGTCCCCTCCCAACTGAAAAACACCATTGACATAACTCATGATGCTGGAGGGAGTGGCTTCTGTTCACAAAATAAAATTGAATCAATAATGACAATAGAATAATGAATGTAATCAGCGTTGGCCAGATTAAAATATTAAATAATCTTAAATAAACAATTTGCATCACCATTGGGCAGAAGCAAATAAACTTATCATTTCATGAATTAATTTTGCATCATCGTTGGACAGAAATAAAATAACTAAATAACTGAGCGTAATTAACGCAATGGAAAACTTAATTTCGCATCACCGTTGGGCAGAAGCAAAATAAACTTAAATAAAACTAAGCATCTTATGGCAATTAATTAAAATCATTGTTGGTCAGAAATTAATTAAATTCCCAAAATAAACTAAACAATTCTGAATAAAATTCACGTTGGTTTCAATTACTCTGAATAACAACTCATAATTTTCTCATAATTTTCAGTGTAATAATGCTCAAAATAAAATTTACTTAGTGCTTATAACAAAATTAAACTGAAAAATGACTCAGAAAATGAATAAACTAAAGAAAAATGAAAATTGAAAGGGGCCTTAAATCTAATTGGGCCAAAGGCCTGAAAACCAACTGGCGGGCCGCCAAACTGGCCCAGCCGCGCCCCCTTCTCCCCCCACCCGCTTGGGCTCAAGGCCCAGCCGACGACGGCGGGCCGCTAAATTGGCCCAAAACGGCGCCCCCTTTTGGTCCGGCTCATCTCAGCCGTCGATGGCCACAACCCTAGATGTGACGGCTGTGCAAGGAGTTCGGGGGTATAAAAGCCGGCGGCCGGCACTAGAACCATAACCCTAATTTCATTTGCTTCCTCCCCTCCATAGCAACCTCAGGGCGGCCGCCGACCTTAGCTCACGCCGCCGGCCACTGCAGTGCCTGGACGAGCGCCGCCGAAGGGCCTCTGCGCCGCCGTGCGGCCTCGATGCCCTCGCGCGCGCACCTCATGGCGACACCGCCGCCTGCCTCATGGTGCCGTCGCCGACCGCTCATGGCGTGCCTGCAACCTCGTCGTCCGGTGGTGGTGCTCCACGGCCGGCCCTTATGCCTTGCGTCCGCGGGAGCATGGCAGCCGGAGTGCCGCCGCCGGCTGGTGTTGTGCATGGCCGTCGTCGGCCTTTGGTGCGGTCGTCCGAACTTATGCGGCCTTGGCCTCCTTAGCGTCGGGGCAAGTATGCCACCGCGGGGCCGTGGTGCCACCGCGCAGCCTTTGCGCCCCTTTGCGTGTGGTTCCTGATACGCGGCTTCGCATGATGCGGGTGCGCCGCCGGTCCCGGTGCCTCATCGGCGGCTATGGGGCCGACGGCGCATCCGCGGCTTGCTTAGCCGCGACGCCATTTTTTTTGTGGTAGCCTTAGTGCACCATACTGGCCTCATGGTGCGCCGCCGCGGGAGCCTTCTATGCCCCGCGCGTGTAACACCTCAGGTGTTTAATTTACGAAATAAGCCTCATTAGCTTAACACGATGCATAAATAACTAAGAAAAGTTTAAAAGAAATGAGTTATAAATTTGTTTTGCTTGGAATTGAAAATAGTTGTGTATATGTGCATAAGTACATGTACTTTAATCAAGTCATTTAAATAACTTTCACAATGATGCAAACATGGATACAAAATTTAATAGGCACATTGTTTTTGGCTTGTGAAACAAAAGTATAGTTGAAGCCTAGGAGTGAATGCAAAGTTTTGTCCAGAAAATGACGTACCCTCCGAATTTATCCTTTTGAGTTCTTAAAATAACTTTTAAACTACAACTCAAATGAACTTTGGCCTGAAACAAAACTTGTGTAACTTTTCATTTTGAACAACTTCCATGTTCAGAGATTTTTGAGTTGCAACACGAAAACTTGAGAAACACTTGGATTTGCAAACCAGTCCCTACCTTTTCCTCTATTTTCACTGCAAACCCTTCTTCTCCACGTCGCCCGACCCTTTCACTCGCCCGACCCTCGCGTCGCCCGACCCTTTCACTCGCCCAACCCTTTCACTCGCCCGACCCTTTCGTTCACCCGACCCTCGGCTTCGCCAGACCCTCGCTCCGCCCGACCCTCCGCCGCCACGCAGTCGCCGCAGGCCACTTGGCCGGCGATGCGTGACGGCGCTAGGCGCCAAGCCAATGCCTGGCCGCGCCCGCACGATGCGCTCCGCCCCAGTCTGCGCACGCCACGTGCACGCCGGCGACGCGCGCCCCTGCTCGCCGCCCGCCGCGCCCAATGGGCAAGTCGCGCCGTGCCCGTGTCTCCGCCGCATCCCGCCAGTCGCCGCGCTCGCCACCCGGCAAGACAGCTGCTGCAGCTCGTCGCCCAACCCGCGCGTCGCATGATCTCCAGCTCCACACGCCAAATCTTCAGCACCCAATCCCCTGCCCACGCCCGCCGCACGCCGCGCCGGCTCTGCTCGCCGCCCACCGCGGCCAGTCACGCGCTTCCGTCGTGCCGTCCGCGCCCACGCCTCGCAGTCCACATCCCGCCCCTCCTCCCGCCTCTCTGCTGCCTACAAAAGGCCGCACTGAGTCCCCCTCGCGCGCCCAGACACCAGAACGCCGCCGCCGCCACCATTACCGCCGTCGTGCCCAGCTCACCGTGGAGCTCACCTCTCCGGCCACCCCTTGCCAGAGCTGAGTCTTCCACCACCACCACAGCACCCCACCGCAGCTCACTGCCCCACCCATCATCGCCCAGAACCGCCGGAGCACCGCCAGCACCGCCCGCGCCGCCGCCGCTCCTTGCTGCTCCGTGGACGGCCCACGCCGAAGCTCCTCCGTCCCAGACAAGCCTCGAAACGGGTTCCCCTCAACGCCGCGAAGCTCCTCGACCAGCCCACGCTCTCCCCTTCTCGCCGGAGCACCGTCGCCGACGCTCCGCCCCCCCCCCCCCCCCCCCGCCGCCCCTCTGCTCCGCGCCGACGAGCCACTTCCGGCCACCCCCAACCCCAACCAAGGCCATCCCAAGGTAGCTCTCACCTCCCTAGATCTCCCCGACCCTTTTCCCCTCGCCGCCGACGAGCCCCCTCGCCGGAATCTAGCTGGCCGCCATGCCAGCGCCGCCCAGACACCCAATTACATCGATTGCAATCTTTAAAAAAGTCTGCACGCAAGTTTCCAAGGACACCTCTGTAAAGAAAGTTTAAACTTTGAATTCAAAAACAGCGAATTTATAAAATTCATTTAAAATCATAGAAAAATCGAAAAAATACAAACTCAATTGTTCTGGAATCTTTAGATCAAAATCTACAACTTTTGTTACATGCATTTCTTCATTGGCTTGATAAATCTTGCTATAAGTTAAATGGAAGGTTTAAAAGACTTTAATTGTACCCACCATTGTAGACAAAGGCTAAATCTGAAAATTTAATAGTAGTTTGGCTGCTTGATTTGTAGGCCAGAGTAAAAATATTAGGGCCAGAACCCATATCTAGCTAAACTTCTTAATAAAACTTTTTTATGATATGAAGTAATAAAACTAATTTGTAACTGCTGTTATATTGTGATTCATGTGGTGAAACTTTTACAGAACTGTTGTATCAATGCCTAAGTACCACAGAAGAAGTTTAGAACCTTTTTCCTTTCTGTAACCTAATTATATAATTTTATGGTAGGAGAAATGCACTAATTAAAATAATTAGTTTCTTTGCTTGAAAAATATTCAACTTTTTACTGTAGCACTCTTTAGAGTAGCTCTTGCTGTATAGAAAGTTTCATACACAGAAACCTTGTAAAAAATCCTGTAGAAATTAATCTTTATTAAAATAGGTATATTTTATCCTATTTATTATGCTTTGTATCTTGCACAGTAAAATCTGAAACATTTGCAGTAACTCGCACATAGATATATTAACAGTCTATAAAAGTTTTAGCATCAAAACATGCATGGTTTATCCTGTATAAAAATAACTAAGTTCTAGTAGTAGCTGTGTATTATATTTTTCATAATTATTCTGCTGCGTGAAAATGTCTGAAATTTTTACAGTGCTTGTTTCTCTACGTAATGTGATCTAAATAAAAATTTCATCACCATAAGTTATCTAATCCAGAAGTTGTGTTTAATCCATGTTGTGCTTAGAAAATTAAGTTTCCAATATAACACAACCCCTTCTTGTTTAATGAAGTTAATAGTTAAGTTATACTTATTAACAATTGCCCAAAGAAATCTTAACTAAGTAACTTCTCAACAAAATCGATGTTTCGTGGATTGCAACTTTGTCGTGAAGGAAAATAACTGTCATATACCATCACTATAACTTATATTTGTGCATTCATATAGAATCTACTACTCTCGCCGACGGAACGTACGAGCTGGTTCCCGCGTCCGAGAGTGAGCAGCGTGAAGCTCAAGTAAATCTAACTGAAACTCTCGAAGACCCGAGCCCGAGTTCGGACGAGCCCCAAGCTAGCTTTTCCCAAGAAGGCAAGCCCCGGAGCATGAACCCTATTTTTCCTAAACTTATGCAACTTATTACTCTATTTTACTTGTGCATTAAGTTTATAGGAGTTGAATGAAAACTTAGTCGCATGATCCTAGGTACCCCTGCTTTGAACACTAGATGTAAGGTTCAATAGAATGCTATGCTAATAGGACTCGGTAAAAGTCGAGTGATTTCCTGTCACTCGTGAGAATATAGGAGTTGAATGTTTACTACATGCTGCAATCATAAGGTCGACGGACGGGGCTATGGTACGATGTTTATGTTGATGATTGAGGCCCCGTCTGTTTAGTGAAAAATGCTAAGGCCGCAGTGTGTGGTAGTGGTGGTTAAGTCTTTGAACGTACTAACCACATGCCGAGAATATGGTAATCGGTAAGCTTAAGTACTGGATTGAACCGAGACCGGAATATACTCCCCACCGTCTTGAATTCGTTCACATCTAGCTAATGGCGGGTGCATTTTCCGCCACGGCCCGACGTACCGTGGTCTGTGGGGACGTGTAGTCGAGGGTGGTGGGCCTGTTCCGTGAAGCGGGAATTGAAGTTAAAAGTTGCACGTGTGACTTTGTGAGTAACCACGTGACGTGTGTTTAGGTTTCCCTTGCAAGGTTAAAAAATTCGATTCGACTCATCCGTTTCTCGCAGTTATTGAGACTGCTTGACCCTTTTACCACCATGTATGACATTGGATAGTTGCTTATCTAGAATGGTTAAAGAAAGCTAGAACTTGGAGCTAAAATTTGAAAGTAAGGACCTACTTATACATGCTTTTCGGCAAAACAAACCCCTCAAGCCAAAAGCCTTGTATGTCTAGGAGTCGGCTAAGTATATTCCACTAGTCAGGTAAGCCTTGCTGAGTATTAGTATACTCAGCCTTGCTTGTGGCTTGTTTTCAGGTGAAACTTTCGAGGACATGATTGCTAGTTTGACTTGGCCTTGTACCCTTCCTCCTGGTTGGTCTGTGGAATGGGATACGCCCCCGTCCAACAGTGGTAATGCCGAGTGATGTCTCGTACGGGCTTCATCGAGACATCCTGTATCGTCGAGTAGTTGTCGTATTTCTTCCGCTGCATTGAACTCTGAAGAACTCAATTATTTTGAACTCTAAAGTACGTTGTTTTACAAATTTGAACTCCGTTGTAATAATAATTTGTGATGAACCTGTGATGTAAAATTTATGGAATGTTGTATCCTCTGGGCTCACCTTCGTGTGAGTACATGTATGTGTGGTTTCGATCGGCAAAAACCGTGGTTGTATTGGGAGGTTACCCGACAGACCAGTAGATTATTCCGTTTGAAGTGCGAGTTAGCCCTGATTGCCCTTGTGGTGATGGTTAGCACGCTTGAGCCGGATTAATTCAGGTGGTTCTGCCACAACGCGGCCTCATGGCACGTCTTTTTTTTTGTTCTGCCGTCGTGGGCGCCGAAGGCACCGCACGGTCTCATGGCTTAGCCACCACGCGACGCCCGGAGTACGTTGAACTCTAGCGGAAACGGGCGCCGCCGTGGGGCTCTTATTTCTCATACTTATGCTGATGCCTTCTAGGGTTTCTGATGGGTTTTTCCGGGTGGGTTCTAATGGATCTAATGCTCTCTTGCGCATTTCTTATTCTATTCCTCTCGGATCTCTTTATTTCATGCGTGATCTCAACTTGGAACCGATAGATCTACACTAATTATGAACTAAAACATGTAACCGAGAAGGAAACACTTAAATCGAGAACAAAATATGAACAAAACCAACTAAGATCTAAAACATGACTAGATCTATAGGCTCTTAGGGCTCACGAATAGGTGCTTAGGCGAAACATACCAAATGTTAGATAAAACATGGCTTAGAACTTAATCTCAACAGGATCTAACACCTAGAATATGAGCACGACCTATAGAACAAGATGAATAATAAGAGTAAGTTTAGATCTCGACCGCCAGTCATCGTAGGAGCAGCAGAGGACGATATTCCGGCTGTGGTTTGTGTCTGGGACGAAGACGGTGCGTCCGTAGTCGTTCCCGGCGTAGACGAAGTAGTCATTCTCACCGGGTACCGTCGTCCCTCCGGCCTGTACCGCCACTGTCCGGTGTTGGACGGCAGGCGAAGACGGTGGCCTTCAGGTAGCTCCAGCGCCTCCGCAGATCGGGACGGCTGTAGTCGGCGGCTAGGGTTTCTTAATGATTAGGTTAATCACCAAAACGCCGGGTTCCACTATTTAATATGTCGCTGGACGACCTGGGGCCACAATCACTAGTGGGTTTGGGCCTCCGATGAAGGCGCGTAATGGGGTTTTAACTTATCCGTTTCTTCTCTTTCATTTTTGGCCTTTTTTGACCACCGAAAAAGTAAATTTGTTATGCAAATTCAGTGTATAAGTATGGCGGATAACTAGGAATCTAGAGCATCTGACGTTGCTGCGCCAGCTTGGGCTGCCTCAGACCCCAGTGGAGAACTTGTGAGTGTTATTCATTGTATGATGGAAATCCCATGCTGATTCTCCATCAAATTCATCAAGAGCTCTTGCACTCCATAAAATCCAATGGGGTTTCCTCTGTAAGAGATCAGAAAAGTAGTGTGCCGGAGACATTTCTATTAGCATGTGGCTATGGCAAGTTAAAATCAAAAAATGAATTACTCTGTTGGCAAAGGATCAAGCGATTATCACAATCTTGAGAAGCACTGGAAGAAAGCTTCATAATGTGCATCAAATGCATGACAAAGGAGCAATATCACCAACCTGTTCCCTTCTGGTTCAACTTGTAATAATGCATTAAGAAGCAGCAGAATGAAGTATGTTTGCACAAAAATTAAGATCAGATATCACCTAAAACTTCATAGCATCTACAATTACAGAAATTATAAATTGCCGAACCACCCATTTTACACTGAAAAGGAAAGCAAACTTCATTGGGCCAGAGACTCTTCTCAAGTTTAATCCCCAAAGTTTGAGCAGTTCTTCAACAGAGCAGTCTTCTAAATTTTCATCCAAAAACTCTGCAATTCATGTAATCGATGAAATGCTGGCCTTTTGCTCTGAGGAATATTCAATATTGTTAATCTTCACTAAATACACATGATTGCTCGCCACTTAGTCTTTTCAAGGGCTTCAATTATATTTGCCAAGCTTAAGGCATCTGCATTAACTTACTGCAGTTCAGGTCAATGAGCATTATGTGTCCCATCAGATGCATTCCGTGATGAGAGTAAGTCCACAATTATTAAGTGCACTTTTATTTATATTTAAAACACAAGGTTAATATGTAAAAGTAAAAATTATTCAGACGTGTTAAGACAAGTCATGCTCATAACAACAACAGAACTCAATGCATATAAATCTAAAAATTATCATAACATTATATGTAAGCTCATGATAAAAACTCAGTACAATCAGAATGCAGGCAGTTCAAGAGAGAAATCCATCACAGTCATTTATGTGGGCTTAAAACCCCTGGATGGTTTTTCAGTAAAACTGCTACACTGCAATAGATCACAATGGCATGTACTCAATGGGCTCGAGAGATACACATGAAAAGCCATGAAGTTGAACAAAACTTGTGGGACTTCCCTAATATTGAAGACGGGTAGCTAGGGTTTGTTCTTTTTGTGACCACATCTTGACAAGTGGGCCGTGCTGGGGTAATATTTGCGCGCAAGTGGGCTTTGGTTGAGCGCGCGACAAAGAAAAGAGGATCTGCGGGTCCATATATCCCAACGAACGAATGGACCCAACCATAAGGTATTTATGCCGACTCACCGTTCAATGAGAAATATACCGACTGATGCACAGTCGGAGTAACTTGATATACCGACTAACGGTCTGCGGGAGATTTATACCGACTAACAGTTCAACGGTAATTTTATACTTTTAGCGACCCATGTCTGTCGGGGCTGTGGCATCGTCTATGCAGTACGTAGTATATAATTCCTCAAGGCAAGCAGAGAGCAGAGTGCTATATATGCTGGTAGAATTAGCAGTAGTACTGCACTAACTAGATTAGTCCTGACAACTCACATTAACAGAACAGTATTTTTTTAAAACCATTAACAGAACAGTATAGCCTGACCCTATGCATGCCACCTTATTGAGTACTGTCGTACCAAAGGCCACAAATATCGCTAACTACGAGTAATGACAATAATTAGCAGCTAATGCATGTACAACCAAGGACGACCAGCATGAATAATTAATGCAACGAGCATCTTTACGTGATCCATTATGTTCGGTTTCTTTCGATTTATTTCGGCTTATTCTCTCACAGTTGAACCTGCCAAAATCTGTCTGCCAAACACTTATATATAATGCAATGGGGCCGATAATTTATTGCATCTAATTAATGTAAGGAATTAAATAGCAAAGGCAAGCGATTCATATATATATATATATATATATATATATATATATATATATATATATATGTAAGTACAGCAAAATGCAGGCAGCACCCAAACTCATTTCTTTAGATAATGAAATTATATTCCGGCCTCTACATCAAAGCACCCAAACTATACTATCTCCATTTTTAAACTATACTATCTCCATTTTTTAATATATGACATTTTTTCTTTTTTAATATATGACATTTATGACAACAAATTTATATATAAATTTATAAATTTGTTATCCTAAACGTCATATATTTAAAAATAAAGGAAGCACCCAAACTTATATATGTACGAATATATGATATGATGTTCATTCGTACCGTTGTTAGGGAAGCTTGCTGCCCTCACAAATATATTTTTCTAACCATAGATAAAAAGGAAGAGAGGAAGTATATTAAAAAACAGTCTGACAAGTGACAACAAGTGATGCACGGTATCTTACTTTATGTCTCCTCAGCTCGCTCGCTCCAGCTATAAGCAAGACGATCGAGACACTCCAGCTACCGGCAGTCCCAAGCTTATCCTCACAATGGCCCCCAGCAGCTCCTCCGCAAAGCAGCAGCGACTCCTCCTCGTCGCCGTCGCCGTCGTGGCTTTCCTGCTCGCCGCCGCGGACGGCAGCCGGCAGCCGGTGCACCTGCGGCTGTACATGCACGACGTGATGCGCGGGCCGGGGACGACGGCTATCCACCTCATCCACGGCGTCGGGCCGCCGCACGACATCGAGCGGGGCGGCTACTTCGGCGACACGGCGGCGATCGACGACGTGGTCACGGAGGAGCCCGACGTCGGCTCGCGGGCCGTCGGGCGGGCGCAGGGCACCTACATGCTGGGCTCCCAGCACGAGGAGGTGCTCGTGGTCGCCGTCACCGTCGCGCTCACCGCGGGGCCGTACAACGGCAGCACCTTCTCCTTGGCCGGCCGCGTCGGGGTCTACGACGACAAGGCGGAGGCCGCGGTGGTCGGCGGCACGGGCCGGCTCCGGCGCGCCGACGGCTACCTGACGTGGAGGATGGTCAAGCTGGTGGTGTCCGAGGGGTACGTAATGGTGGAGCTGGACGTGCACATGACCGTGCCGGTGAGCGCCGCCGCGGCTGCCGGTGGCAATTGGTCATCTTCTGTTGCGATGGAGTAATTAATAGCACAAATTAAATTTGCGATCGAATAACAGCACAGATTGCTGGTGAATCTTGCATTGGCTCCAAGCTAGTATTAGCTTGATGTACTGTGTTCTCCACATCATATGCATCCCATCCCTTGGATTTCCTCGAAATATAATCGAATCACCCGGTTTGGGTTGTGGTGGTGCATCCAGAATTCCAGATCCCCCGGCCTATACACCGGCCCTCCATGAGCAGAGCAGAGCCGTCGAGGTGCCTAATATTGATTCTTGAGGACGTTCCATGTCTTCTCCTCTACCCATGCTTAATACTGTGTATAACAACACCTCAGAATCGTTCCTTGCTCTAGTTACTGACTTATTGTACAACTGAATGATGAATGGATGAATCAAAGTAGTGTATTATATCATTCAGTTTCAGCTTACTGTTGCTTCGTTCAAAAAAAAAAGCCTACTGTTTCAATTGCTGCATAAATATAATGCAGCACGTCAGATAAGTGCCCAGGCAAAACTGATCTGAAACCATTTCTGAATTTTCACAACGTGTAGCTCGACCTGCTGGCGCGGAGGCCCCAGTGAACCAGTGAACCCCAGGTTAATTTAGATGAGGAGAGATTTCTTTCTTGAATAGCAAACAGCTGTCAGGTATGCATACCCTAAATTGTAGAGGTGCTTCTCATTTTCAGATTAGCTGAAACATCGGACCTCCATCACTTGTTCACCTCCAATGTAAATTTGATATGAAAATTCAGTGTATGTAAGTACGGCAGATAACTAGGAAACTAGAACATCTGGCGTTGCCGCGCCAGCTTGAGGTACCCCAGTGGAGAACTTGTGAGTGTATATTCATTGTATGATGGAAATCTCCATCAAATTCAAGAGCTCTTGCACTCCATAAAATCCAATGGGGTTTCCTCTGTACGAGATCAGAAAAGTAATGTGCCGGAGACATTTCCATTAGCATGAGGCTACGGCAAGTTAAAATCAATGCATATAAATCTAAAATGATCATAACAATCATCTGTAAGCTCGTGATAAGAGCATATTTGACCACCACATTACATGAATAATGATAAAAAAAAAGTCAGTACAGAATCAGAATGCAGGTAGTTCAAGAGAGAAATCCACCACAGTCATTTGTGTGGGCTTAAAACCCCTGGATGAGTTTTCAGTAAAACAGCTACACTGCAATAGATCACAATGACATGTACTTGATGGGCTTGAGAGATAGACATGAGAAGCCATGAAGTTGAACAAAACTTACTTGTGGGACTTCCCTAGTATTAATGTTGCTTGTACAGGTACTTGCTGGTCCAAAAGCTACCACCATGTCAGGAAGAAGCCTAATTTTGTTCAGAAGACCCCTTGGAACTGACCTGAGACCCAACCAAGTCGTCGAGAGAGAAGTTGAGAGTATCCGTCGAACCTTTCTTCACCTCCTCCCCTTTTGCTGCTAGGAAGTCCTCAATGCTCCCTGGCTCCCCAAACCAGCCCAGCCTATCTGCTATAAGGTGGAGGTTGTTGCAGCCACCACAGCGTGCAACCACAACTCCATTATCGTACGAATCCCGGCTGGCCATCTTCATAGACCTGGTCTCGCAGACCTTGCATGTAAAGACCATGGCAAGGTCATGCCTGGGTGAGATCTTCAGGTTGGAGGCATCTCTGACCTTGAAGCTGGGCTCCGGTGCAGGGACTGAAGCTGGAGGCGTGTCGGTTTTGGAACCCTCTTGGTCCTGGTCCAAAGGATTGTTGTCGGATGCATTGTTGCTTGCTTCGGTAACTGTCAGGAGGGATCTTAGCCCCGCAGATGTGGTTGGAGGAAACGGAAATCCTGCAATGACACGAGCTTCCAGTTCAGCGCTCAACTCGTCTGCATTTCAAAGTTGGAAACAGAGCTATGGTATGGTACACACAAGGATGAGACGGCAAGTGCGAGTAGACCATTTGTGCTGACAATCACAACTTGGTAGTCAGTAGCAGTTATTAGGTCTTTGCAAAAGCAGTGTAGTAGTAACAATAGGGGGATGTACATGTACTAGCTATCAGCATAAGGAGCAGTCCTGCAGCCGGGTATTGTGTTCATTAGAGCAGTGAGGAACAGTTTGTATTGCCCACTGCGTTTCAGGATAGGGGATTTGTGGAAAGCATAAACCGCGGGATTACTTATAAATTCGTTAAGCCTACTAAACATGGCAGGGGGACGGACACACAAAACCCAGTCACAAATCCAAATCGAGACCTTAACGGCGCACACAGCCAACCTAAGCATAAACCTGCAGCTAGGGGATGGGGGAGGACGCTGGAGCACAAGGCACCCACTAACCCAGAATGGAAGCACAGCCAATCGTAGTTTTCAGAAAAAAAAAAACAGCAATCGAGAGAGGGAGGGAGGGAGGGAGGGAGGCGAGGGGTAAAATCCGTGTACCTCGGGAGGAGGGGGCGGGCGAGTCTGCGATCGTGGCGGCGAGGCGGCGTCTGAGCAGCGGGAGCAGGCGGGCGGCGGCCATGGCGGCGGAGGGAAGCCTCTCGAAGATGGAGACAGAGAGCCGTGGTCAGAGGGGATGGATTGCTGGGGAAGAAAGAAAGAAGGAAAAGAAATAAGGCAAGGAGAGCGGCCCGCGGGCGGCGTTATAAGTGGGCCTGGGCTTTCTGATGGGCCTTGCAGTGCTACAGTTATATTGGGCTTAGTAGTAGCGATGGTGATGCGTTGCTAACGAGATGCTTACGAAACAGCTGTATTGGCTCTGTTGCACAGGCAATCCCTATTTATACCATGGGTTGTTTTAGACTGCTGAGAGGGTTGTGTTATCACTTAAACTCGTTGATACGGAAATTCTGGTGGGGAAGTAAGGGACGCAAAAGGAAGTCTTGCTGCGTACTCCCTCCGTCCCAAATTATTAATTATTTTGGTTTTTCTAGATACATCAATTTTGCTATGCACCTAGACATGATATATATTTACATACATAGCAAAAATTATGCATCTAGAAAAGCCAAAATGATCAATAATTTAGGACAGAGAGAGTAGCTTGGGACAAAATGATACAGCCAAAGTACATGGGAGACTTAGGCTTTAGAGATATAGAAACCTTTAATCTAGCATTGCTTGCAAGACAGGCATGGCGAATGTTGATCAGACCTAAGTCTCTATGCTTTCAAATCCTAAAATCAGTGTACTTCCTCTCTGGTGATCTTCTCAATGCTCCTATTGGGAGTAATCCATCAAAAACCTGGAGAGCTATATGTGATGGAGTTGAGGTGTTAAATCAAGGGTTGATCAAGCGAATTGGTGATGGTAGAAGTACATAAATTTGGGAATGCAACAGATTCCAAGAACTGGAATGTTCAGGCCACTTTATTCAAAGAAACCAAACCCTCCGACACTTGTTTCTGAACTGATTGACCATACTTCTATGACATGGAAAACAGAGATAGTGCAGAATTTTTTCAATCATATAGATAGTGAAGCAATCCTACAGATTCCACTAAGTATGTGTTCACAAGAGGATTGTTGGGCATGGCATCATGATCGGAATGGTATGTTTACTGTGCGCTCAGCTTACATAATGCTGATTAGAGCAAAGAAAAGCAGAGAAGATTACTTGGAAGGTAATGCAAACTGCTCTAATGTGGAAAAAAGACAAAAAGAAATGGAAACAGTTGTGGAATATGAAATTGCCACCAAAAATCAAAATCTTTTGTTGGCGACTTGCTTTAAATTCAATTCCCACCGGTAGTGTGCTAAAAAGTAGAAATATGGTTGATACAGCTGAATGTAAATTTTGTGGTGTAGATGAGGACACATGGGACCATGCATTACTATACTGTACTTCATCCAGATGTATATGGGCTCAGTTAGATGAGGAGCTAACAGAAGTGATGGCTACTCTATGTATTTCTAAACCAAAGCATTGGGTTTTCTTTGTATGTAGCAATTTTTCACAAGATGATGGTATGCGCATTCTTATCACCTGTTGGGCTATTTGGCAAACACGGAGGAAAGCAATCTATGATGGAATATTTCAGAGCCCTTTGTCTACAATGGCAGTGGTTAATACACTGATAGATGAACTGGAGATTGTCGAGGGATTTCAGTTCAAAGAGAAGAACCAGCCACAAAAATCAAAAACTAAGCAATGGATAGCACCTCCAAGTGGGCAATATAAAATAAATACAGATGCTGCAGTTGCCAAGGATGCTAACCGAGGGAGTGTTAGGATTATATGTCGAGATGATCAAGGAAATTTCATAGCTGCGTCACGCCCCAAACTAGGGTCTAGACGTAACAGCCGCCACACGGTTATAAAAAATTAATTTATAACCCTGTAAGGCTAACAATCAATAGAACACAAAAAGTGGTCATAATATTTCTTTTCACTTTATTGATATTATATATATATATATATATTACAAAGATGTGAACAAAAGTAAACTAAAGAAGTACACGTTGTTTTTTTCTTTTTCTAAACTGATATAGTCCTATAGCCTAGTTGTTCCCGTTTCTCTTCCCGATTGGTCCATTATTCTGATGCTGCAAAAGGGTAATTCAAAAGTAAGGATGAGTATGAAGCCATACTCAGCAAACAAGCATATATAATGGTAAATATAAAATTTGAGAAGTAAAATATCAATATAAAGGATTAACTGGCGCTACACATGACCACAAGGTTCCCAACCCGGAAGTCACACGGGTAAAATTCACACTCTAAAACTCCATAGAAGGGTATTCTGACATCGACGGTCTCTACTAGAATACCATATTCTAAAAGAGCGGAATTCTTAAACCCTATGCATCTGTTGACCTACTAGCACTCGGTGGCTCCTACGGATCCATCACCTAGCACTCTATTCAGTACAAGAGCTACCCCTGATAGAATTTTGACAGTCCCATTTCTGAACCGTGACCGATACAATATTATTGCCGTCGCAACACCAGTTTAATATAAAATACATACAAAACTTAAAGATAGTGCTGGAAAGTAAATTAATACTGGAAATATAAAACGCACGTGGAAAGTAAGGGTAACATCTCAACTGAAAATGTAAAACTCACACGAAAAGTAAGGCAACACCTCAACTGAAATGTAAAACTCACGCGAAAGTAAGGGCAACACCTCAACTGAAAACGTAAAACTCATGCGAAAGTAAAGGCAACACCTCAACTGAGAATATAAAACTCACACGAAAAGTAAGAGCAACACCTCAACTGCAAATATAAAGCTCACACAAAAAGTAAGAGCAACACCTCAACTGCAAATATAAAACTCACACGAAAAGTAAGAGCATGATAAAAATATAAATAAGCAGTGGTGTGAGGCTCGCTTGCCTTTCTCGCCGATGCTACTCAGACTTAGCTACGAACTGTTACAGATCTCTATATATAGCACTATTCTTGCTAGCTGCAGAGGCTTCCTATGGCAGCGGCAGCACCAACTACTGCTTCCTTTGTTATTGCATGTGGTTCGTGTGACTCGACGAGAGCACTCATGTGCTATTTATAGGGTGCGAGAGCTAGCAGAGGCAACGGATTAGGCAGCACGTACAAGTTCTCAACTAGTGTAGAGTCTAGTGGAATAGCGTAGAATAGCGTACAAGAGTGTAGAGAGCTCGTAGGGGCTGTAATTATCCTCTGCTCCATTTGTTTAGCTAATTTATTTTTCACCGGATGCTGATATTTACTGCTGCGCTGGTTTTTCTTTTCCTCTCTAGCTAAGTGTGAAAAGGGACAGCCTTTTTATTTGCTAACGCTGGGCAGCACAGCTACTGGACTGGTGGAGATCGTACGGGAATAGTGTAGAAGTCTGGACGTCAGCCATTTGGCTGTAATTATCCCCAACTAAATTGTTTTGCAATTTTTCTCTTCACCATTGGTAGATATTTACCGTTGCCTCCTAAGCTTAGTGAGAAAAGGGGTTCGGCTGGTCATGGTCGCAGCTGGCAGCTGCTAAGCACTACGTAAGCAACTAGTGCTGCCACATTATTTTTGTGTTCACACATACACGGATGGCTACATTCATGCCTACGGTGGAAACTTTTGATTGGTCAAGACAAACAGTACACTAGATAATACTACTCTTTCATGCATGCATATACGTACAAGGGATCAAAAGAAAATTATCACAATATAATTTGGGTAGTTAGCCTGAGCTAGTTATCTATAATCTAGCCATTTTATCTCAAGGTATTACAGCAAGTGCTCTAGTAATACCGAATATAACTGATCCTGAAACTTTGGAAGCAATGGTGTGTGAAGAGGCACTAGCTCTTGCTGAAGACTGTGGGGTAAGAAAAATGACAGTGGCATCAGTTTGTCTAAATATCATTAAGAATATTAAAGAAATGACCAGATGCTCATATATGATGATCATTTAAGGTATAAATATGAGGTCAAGATCTTTTGATTGTCTGCGTTTTGCACATGAAAGTAGGGATTCCAATATGGAGGCTCATTGTCTTGCTAGACATGCTTGTACTCTTGGACCTGGCCGTCATATTTGGCTTGGCTTTCCTCCTATATTTCTGGATGTAAAGGTATCCTATCTCAATTAATAAAATCCCTACTTTGCACTAAAAAAAAGCTATATTGGCTCTTGACCACGCTCTTCCTCGCCTACGAGCTCGTCCCCGACGCCGCCCCGCTCTCCGCGCTGCTCCGGAACCCCAAGAACCCGTCCTTCACCCCGCTCGCCACCTAGCACTCGCGCCTCCAGCTCGCTGCCGACGTCTGCGACGCGCTCTACTACGTCCACCTCCAGGCGGACACCATCCACAACCGCCTCTCCGCGTCCTCCGTCCTCGTTTGCGGCGACGGGCCCCTCCCCCGCGCCAAGATCGCCCATTTCGGCGCCGCCGACCTCGCCGGCGAGCTCCCGGTCGAACAGAAAGACGACACCGAAGAGTCCAGGGGCGGCTCCGGGGGGCACCGCCGCAGCAGCAGCCGCGGGAGGCGCATCGAGGGCACGCGCGGGTACATGGCGTCGGAGCTCGTGGCGGGCGGCCCGCCGTCGCGGCGCTCCGACGTGTTCGCGCTGGGCGTGGTGCTGCTGGAGCTGGTGTCCGGGCAGGAGCCGGTGCGGTACGAGATGGTGAACGGGGGCGCGGGCGAGTACGAGAGGACGTCGCTGATCGAGACCGCGGAGGCCGCGGCGGCGGCGGCCGGCCGGGAGGGTATGCGCCGGTGGGTGGACCGCAGGCTGAGGGACTCGTTCCCCGTGGACGCTGCGGAGTCGCTGACCGCGCTGGCGCTGCGGTGCGTGGCCAAGGATCCCCTGGCGCGGCCGGACATGTCGTGGGTGGCCGCCAAGGTGTCCAAGCTGTTCCTGGAGGCGCAGGAGTGGGCTGCCAAGTTCCGTGTCCCCACCGACATCTCCATCTCCATCGCCCCCAGGTGAGGTGAGGTGGTGCCGTGGTGGTTCCCGATGATGGCGCCATTGCTGCTCCACGCCAAGGAAGGGATTTTGCCTCAAAGAGTTGCTGATCTTGCCATGATTAGCGAGTTGAGATACTGATAGCAGTGTAGAGGAAGGTGTTCCGACCACCAGTGAGCAAGCACATAGCTTGCCTTGCACTCGAATCGATTGATTGTTAATTTGGGAGGAGTTTAGGGTTTACATACTACTAGATTCTAGTGCTTACCCTTGTTTTTTTCCTCTTGTTCTTATTGTTGATGTACACAGGAGTGACATACTGCAGTAAGCATCTGCACATACTAGTACGTATACATACATTCAGCAGCTTTGGCTGGCAAAAATCTTCTGCAATTAAGCAGGCTATGATTAGGCAGATGTACACTTGCTTGTTACCGATGGAAGAAGAAATCCTTCCGGGAGATGGTAGAACTTTGTCAATGCTTTGTGTATGCAAAGGATTGATTGGTTTGAGCATCTCTTCCTGCCGAGAATATTGTGGCGGAAAAAATTCTTCTTCCATTTGATGTGGATGTGTCCGGTGGTCAATTCAACGGAGAGAAACTCATCTCCAGGCAGCGTCAGCATCCAATCCGGCGGCATGTCGTAGACGTCGGGGAAGAAAGGAATCGGATGCTGTTGCTGTGGGAGATTGGGATTTCTCTTCTCCCAGCGCAGCCACGTACACGGTTCATGTTGCGACGACCATTTTGATTTTCGACGCCAGAGAACATGATTCCCATGCAGCTTCGGAAAGGAAGAACAAAATCGAATTCTACTAGTAGCTAGGCTAGCAGTTTTTTACTTTTTTCACAACACGCGTCTTTGAAGGAATACAACAGCACAGGCTTCTCCTGAAAGGAAAACAGAAACCTTCTGGGATGTCTTCAATTACTTTGCAGGCAGCTTACGTGCTTAGGCATGCAGCGCGTTTTCAATTCAGCACACCACAGAACAAGAAAAAAAAATCTGAATATGCTGCTTTGCATCATGGATGACCTGGCATATTCCTGCCAGAGGCTCAAATCATGCAGAACCCAAATCAAACAGCTCAACCATCAAAAAGATAGAAGGGAGAGGGAGGGAAAAATCAACAATATCTGATGTGTAGATTCAGAAATAGGAAGGAATGGTGCTGACTGCTGTGATCACCCCATGCCAAGTGGATGGACATTCGGTGCAAAGGCACCGAAAGGCTCAAGCAATCTTATTGGCGTATGCCTGCCTGAATCTTTCCAATTTAGGACGCAAAGGAAACAACAGTCTTCATTCACATCCTCTCGTAAATAGGAGATCCGCACAGTAAAAGCCAACAATACATTACAAGAGTGTTAATCCAACATGGAAGATGTACAGTTCCTTTGCGAGGACTGTTGTACACATCTGCTATGCTCTTTCAGGCCCTGAGGTTTAGGTGAAAATGCCTGATAATTGCAGCTGCTGTAAGATCAGCCCCTGTTCATCGCAGCTTGCTCACCATCGGACCATTGTCACCATCCTCTTAATCACTGTCAAATAAGAGCAAGAAAAAAATTAGTTGCATGGTGGCGTCACCTATTTATCATATCACAAAGTTAACAAAGTGTCTAGATGATTTTGAATGATTTTTTCCCTAGTGCCAGACAAGTTTCAATTCCAAGATAACCATCTCAATTATGATATTGTGTTGGTGTAGCAGAGGGCTAGAGCTAGGTGAGTTCCTCATTTCTATTTGAGTAAATTTCAAAATCCAATCCCAATGTGCATGGACGATTGGAAGGTTCATCCACCTAGTTAAGGATATTACACTATTTCCTTGCATCATCATAGCTGATGTAGTCATGTAGGGTTAGCAAATAAGACCTCTACATCACCTAACCATCTGTCATATTCTTGTTCTGCTATACTCAGTGGGGAACAAAACAATATAGGTCAACTTGAAATACAGGTTCCCACTGTTACGTAACCTTCAGTATGAGTTGAACTGTAGGAAAGGTCACTGCCAAAACCAACTATTCCCTCAGTGATAATGACATGCACTTCCATAGCATAAAAAATATAAATGACATGGGGGGAGAAACTGAAACCTGCCAAAATATATTCTAAAGCAATCTGATACACCATGCAACTATGCATATATTTTCATGACAACAAAAAAGCCAGAGCAAACATGTAAGATTAATTTCAATAGTGCAGGCATTGGTATTCCTATATCAACATAATAGTAAGTTGCAGCTGTCTGTTGATAACTTGATATAACAGGTAGCTGCAAAGAGATCATTTTAACTAATATCTATAAATCACCATAACATCTAGTTCACACAACTTGGAAGTGCCATTAAGCAATTGAAAGCTCTAATATGAGAACTAGTACAGAGCCACACAAAAACGAAATACAAAATAACAGTGCTGAGATTGATATGACAGGTAGCTGCAAAGAGATCATTTTAACTAATATCTATAAATCACCATAACATCTAGTTCACACAACTTGGAAGTGTCATTAAGCAATTGAAGTTCTAATATGAGAACTTGTACAGAGCCACCCAAAAACGAAATATAAAATAACAGTGCTGAGATTTGCAGGCTGGACACTAGTAATGATGCAATCGCATATATACAATACAGAAAACTCATCAGGTGCAGGCGTTGGTGAATGGTTTGATGCTCAGACTAAGAAATGATTTCAATAATCATACATACAAAATTTAAATGCTGCAGTATTAGTCAATGGTAATACTAGCACGCCACAATGAGTTTGTAATGTTTTCGACAATCATAATCCATAGAAAAAATGAACAAACTAGGATGATGATAGTGTACTTAGCAGAAGGTGCGTATGAACTGTTTCCATGTTAATCATGCATACCTTGAAGCCAAATTTGTTATTAGTTGAACCAGCCAACATCTTCCTCGCAGGCTTCAGTATTTGGAAGGAGCACATCAATGTCTCATCTACACTCATCATGGCACCAGCATTATCGAATTCTCCACAGTAGTTAGGGGCCGAGAATATTGTTACAAGTTGGCGGTTAGCGAAAAACTCATATCCATCTTCGACAACCTGAATTTCGACAAGGTAACCATTAGTTAACAATCAATTTGCTTGATAAGGGTATAAGTAGGTCACATTCTTTGAGAGTACAGCACACCTGATGAGCTCTGCAGATGAGATCCAAATCATGCTTCTCAAGGAATTCAGCGACTTTATCAGGCCCAAATGTATATGAAACACCTCGATCATTCATGGCCCAGCCTTGTGCTTCATTGGAAGGATCAGACCAAAGAAGATCACAGAGCAATCCAGTATCAGGCACATCTGTGGGACGATTCAGATTGAGTATTTGATCCAGCTTGTTCAACTCAGGGGAAAGACCACCATGCATACAAAGTATCTTCTCATCTATCAGTGCTGACACTGGTAAGCAGTTAAAACAGTCTGTGAATGTTTTCCAGAGTTTCACACTGAATCTGCGCTTGCACTCATCATAAAAACCATAGATGCGATTTACTGACGCGCATTCATGGTTGCCCCTTAGAAGGAAAAAGTTCTCTGGGTACTTGACCTTGTAAGCCAAAAGAAGACATATTGTTTCCAGGCTTTGCTTTCCGCGGTCCACATAATCACCCAAGAAAAGGTAGTTGGCTTGAGGCGGATAGCCACCGTAATCAAATAGCCTCAATAGATCAGAATACTGGCCATGGACATCACCTGATCAGAAGAAAATACACAAGATCAACAATTGTTATGAAGCTTTGTTAAAGATGTTTGAGGTTAACTTATACTCAAATCAACAAAATCGCTATAGATATCACTACAAATAGTGTTGAGATTCAATTTAGCTGATAAGATAATGCTTGAACTTGAAGAGTTTGCTGTTATCTACCACAAAAGACAGTATATAAACCTAGAAGGAGGGGGGCAAACGGGCTATAAAATGTTAACTGTCAGTGTGATTAAACACATATTAGCGGTCACTGTCAGTGATTTATCTTACCATGCAATCTTGTCAACAATACAAATGAACTATTACATGCTCAAGATTTCCGTACAATACAACAATGCTAGCTATCCAGTTTACAAATTGTTTGCTTTTATCCAGTTTACGAATCCTTTGCTTTAGTGAACTTTATTTTAAGTGCACAGCTTTAATCTCCCATAGGATGTTACTTAAATTTCCACATGGTTATAGAAATCTATGTTGTTCTCTTCAAAAGTTTTCTCGTTATAATATCAAGAACAGATTCATCATGTAAAGCATTAGAATCCTTCTGCAAGTAACAGAAGCCCGCTGAAACATTGAGGGCATGCTGCATTTTTGGAACCTCTGAAATGTGATCTTGAAATCGCCATTTGATCATACAAACTCCATAATGACTCAACAGTCACCCAATACATAGATTCCTTAAGATTTGGCGTTACTAGTTGAAGATACGTGCAAAATCTGTAATAGAACCATCAAATAGATGGCAAAAAAAGAGCAGCCTTTTTCCCAGCAAATACAACCAGAGTTTCTATTCCAAGTATGCCTAATCACTATGAACAGCTATGCGCTACCAGCATATATGCACCTCGACTTCAATCCTCGATCGATTCTTCAATCCATAAAAAATTAAGCAGGATTCGATTGGATTGGAAATGATAAGTTTTAATTAGAAGATCGGGTTCAGTACACCAGCAAGACCCAAAAAGGCACATACCAAACAGCGGGATACCCCGTTGACCAACCAAATCAACCCCCCAAAGTGACATCTCGGGTGCTACCGGCATGAAGCAATTGTTCAGGCGCCACAGGGTAAGGGAAATTACCGCAGATTTTGATGGGGGCCTCGAGCTCCAGAAGGTTAGGCTGCTGCAGGAAGATCTCCTTGGCGGCAGCGCAGAGCTGCTTAATCTCCGACTCTGACAGCTGCGCGTTCTTCCCCGGCTTCAGATTCTTCACCTCCAGCAGCCGCCGTATGATGTCATCCAGCAAGGCCGGATCCATCTCCTTCCTTCTCCGAGCTCTTCAACCTTCCCACCACTCTTCTCGAAACTTCTCAACAACTCAAGACTAGTAACAGTCAAGAAAAACGAAATCTTTACACGAAAAACTCGAGTACAGATCGAAGAAATCTTGTTGCTCTGCTCGCGGGATGGATTGGAAGAGGAGGGATTCAGTTTTGTGATCGGGGCGTATCTGGGGCACGAAGATGCTAGTACCTTTTTTCTTGGTCTTTCTGGTCTTCTTTTTTTCCTAGGATGCTCTCTTGTTCTTGTTCTTGCAGATAGGGGAGGCTGTTTGGTGGGTTTTTGGAGGGGATTCGGATTGGATTCGCGACTGTCCTCTCTGATTTCTTGTTCTTGGCATTGGTAATGGGTCTCCCTCTTTCTCTCTCTCTCTAGCCCTGTGTGCCTGTCTCTCTCCTCCCCCTGTGCCAATTCCCCAAAGTATTGGACTTTGGAATAAAAGCTGACCCATTTTATGGTTAAGCCCTCCAGTTACTTGATCCGTCATGTTTGCGTCCTTGGTTGGAGATTACAAGAACATTATTGGATGATTGCCTTTTCTTTTCCCCCAGTCCTCCCCCACAGGCCACAGCTCCCTTTCATCTGACAGTTCGTTGTTTGGGTCTGCCTGCTTTTTAGGTCCTTGGCATACCAGGGGCCTTTCGGATGGAGGAAGCCATTACCATTACCGAGAAGAGGAGAGTCAGTGCCAACCAACACTGATGTTTGTAGAAAAATGGCTACAAGAATTTATGGCTTGGAGAGACTTATTCTTCCCTGTACTGTTTTTGTCCTCACAGCCGTTGCTCTCTACCACAGCCGTTAGTCATCGGCATCTGAAAAACAGAAAAAGCGTCCAAATTAAATAGAAACAATGGTTGCAGTAAGCACACGAGTTTCCTAGGAGCCAATTTAACTGTCTTATAAATCTGAACGAATTCAAACGCTCAAGATGACACTTGCATTGTGTGAAGTGTTGAGACTGAGATATATTTTTGAGTCGTCATGGTGTTGACTTGTAAACTATTCCAGGGCATGCTAGGCCATAACAGTGGTCTGCGCAGATTCTTCTCTTGGAGACTTTTCAATTTTACATTGGTTTATAGAAATAACTTCCAGATACGCACAGGCTGTGAAAAAGAGGAAAATGATCTTTTTCATGCAAAAACAAAAAGACTTTTTGCCACAGCAGAAGGAATGTATCGAAAACTCCACTCCATCATCACTTCTAAATTTTGCAAGAGATGGGAAAACTTGCATTGTTTCCTGGCCTTAAACAGGGACAGCCATTTTGCAACAGCTGCCACTAGCAGAAAGGTAGCGAGTGTACGTATTGTTCATAGTCTATTCCTAGGATTGCATCAGTAGTAGTTGTAGCGAACTACCCTTCACTGATGCAAGCCTGGAGTATGTTTCTCGATGGAATATTGGACCTTTCTCCTTTTGTTTTTTTTTTCTCTCTGTCTCTCAATGGGAGCGAGGTTGGTGTGCTTTCTCAGTTCTCATGTGTGATCATAGACACGCTCTGGATAAAACAAACTGGATGGTGATGACTGGAGACTGGATGAGTGGTTTCATACCTGCATGTTTTTCTTTTTGTCTCCCTGCCTTTGGAATCCTTGAACACGAGAACCCATATGCCTTGGAAAACTTCTTCCAAAGGAGACCTACTAATCATTGGTGTCCACACACCAAAAAATATCACTCCTGTTTTCTTTTGTTAAAAAGATATCTACAGGTTTAAAAAAAATCTCTGCGCGGAGTATGCATACATTTCATTCTGCCATCAGGCTACTATTGACGCTTTTGTGTCATGAAAACTGGGCGGCAAGAGCATCTCAGAAGAGGAACTAGGTAAGGAGCAACTAGAAGAGTAGCTGTCATTTCATTCTATCTCAAAATTTCAACAAGATGGAGGCTCGGCGTGCTAAAAAATTCAGGCATCCGCACAAGTAGTGGCTCGCTGAAGCTGATCATGAAGAGGCCGCTAGGGTTTGTGCTGGTATGCATTCTCCAGCAGGATCTGCGTGCCTCCCTCCCAGATTGCTGCTTCGATATGGCAAATATATAGGATACTAGTGGGGGTGGGGCACCATGTTGCTCACCACCAACCTGCATTATGCAATTTATCGTGATGCTCTTAGGATATAACAAAAAGGCATGATCGTGGCAGGGACTAATCGCACAACTAATTTAATCCCGCACGAACCTGTATTTAAATTCATCAGTGTTAGTTGAAGCGAAGCGAGGCACATCACCGTCCAGCATCAGGCTGAAAAAGATCTCTTTTATTTTCCTTTTAAATTGAAGAATAGTTTTTTAAGAAAGGTGAATTGAAGAATACGAAAAAGTCTAAAACAAATCAGCAACCGTCCCGTACTATTTCTTTTGCTTCCAATGTCATCAAGCCGGCCAAACAAACAAGTACCGACACTGATTTTTTTTCTTAAGAAAAGTCAACTTGTGCGCATACATTAGTCTGCATAGTCTTGTTTATTGTACCCATACCACGACAAAATGGTTCGTCCCTAGTTGTGGTCAGAAGCCTTGAATCCCAAGATGCTTCTGTTCATCGTTGCATAAAAGGTGCAGGGACGTAGAGGGGTACAGCCTACAGGCACACATCTCTCGTCTCTGAAACAACGCGAGAAACCCAACGACTTCCGATAGATGGCAGAGCCCCTCTCCAATGGCGCTGTCTTCCAGTCAGTGCCTGAATCCTACGTGCTCCCGGCGGACAAGAGACCGGGGAGATTGCCGTCTTCTGCAGCAGCGATACCTGTAGTTGACCTCGGCGGCGATGACCCTGACAGGATTGTGAAGCAGATCATGGATGCCGGGAGAGAGTTCGGTTTCTTTCAGGTGAATTTCTGTCTGAATTTCTTCTTCAGTTGCCTGTCAGTCTTAGCAACGGTCTGATCTCAAGGAAAGATGCGTCATTTCAGTTTCTGACATTCTAGCCTGTCGTGAAAGCATGACATGTCTGTTAGCTGAGACCTTGGGGGTCCACACACACTGTGACATGCAGGTGATCAACCATGGCGTGCCGGGGCAGGTGATGGGCGAGATGATGAGCAGTGCGGAGGAGTTCTTCGGGCTCCCCACGGAGGAGAAGATGGCGCTCTACTCCACCGACAGCAAGAAGCTTCCACGGTTCTACACGAGCATCGGCAACGACCAGGAGAAGATTCTCTACTGGAGGGACTGCCTCAAGCTTGGCTGCTACCCCTTCGAGCAATTCAGGCACCAGTGGCCTCAAAAGCCAGCCAGGCTCAGGTTAACTTTGTAGTTGCCGCTTGAGATGCCAGGAGTCCTGAGCTCGATCGTGTCGTGGCAAATCGGCGGTTGCTAAGAAATTCTGACGCATGCAGGGCGGCGTTGAAGGCGTACACGATGGCGGTGAGGGCGGTGGCTCTGCGCCTGCTGCGGCTCACCGCTGCGGGGCTGGGGCTCGACGAGGGCCACTTCGAAGGGGAGCTGACCGCCGGGCCGGTGATCATGAACGTGAACCACTACGTGCCGTGCCCTGACCCGAGCCTGACGATGGGCCTGGCGCCGCACTGCGACCCCAACGTCGTCACCGTCCTCGTGGACAACGGCGTCCGCGGCCTGCAGGCGCGGCAGCGAGGCGGTTGCGGCGGCTGGGTCGACGTCGAGCCGCTGCTGGGCGCGCTCGTCGTCAACTTCGGGCACCAGATGGAGGTGGTCAGCAACGGCGCCCTGCGGGCCGGCGAGCACCGCGTGGTGACGAACGCGCGCGCCGCGCGGACGTCGCTGGCCACGTTCGTCATGCCCGCGATGGGCTGCGCCGTCGCGGCGGCGCCGGGGATGGTCCCCGACGGCGAGGCCTCCCAGTACAGGCCGTTCACGTACCAGGAGTTCATGGGCGCGTACACTGCGGCGACCGGCGACAGGGCCGCCGTCCTGGCACGTTTCCAGAACAAGGACTGACCTGACCGCTCGTCGTCTTGGTCGCATATCCGCTGCAGGCTGTATCGTATTGATCGCGTTGCTGTGTTTCTCTGTGGAATTCCGTCCGATCCCTTAGAGATAGTATTGGCAGGTCTGGCTTCTAAGCTGTCACTAACTAGTACGTTGATGCGATGCAACAACCGTTGATCGGAGGACATCAACATCGATCTCAGCGACCGATCGAGCAATCTGCAGAGAGGAATCTGCGATGGGCACGCCAGAGAGCCGCTACCGCGGACCTGCTCGATCTCACGGGCAGAGGTCGCCGGCGACGACTCGGCGGAGGACGGCCGTCCGGCGCGGTGAGCCCTGGTGGCGCGCGCGCGGGGGGGTCAGCCATACAGATGCGATGCGAGGTGCGAGCGAGGAAGGGCGCAATCTCAGCCGCACGTATCAGATCGTATGGCTCGGGCATAGCCAAGGGGTGGACGGGATTTCATTTACCGTCCACCCCCGGACGGGATTTGGTCTACCGACCACCCTCGCCGTCCGCGTGCGCGCTCCAAGTCATCGCCGGCCGGAGCGCCGCCGCATCTCGGCTGGCTGCCGCATGATACGGTGCCGTCCTGGAGGATCCTCTTTGCACGGATGTGGCCACTGCACCCGCGCCTGATGCCCACAGGGACGGCGTCGTGGTCTCGTCGTCTTCTGTCGCAGGCAAGCAGCCAGCAGACTGTCCGATCCTGGCGGCGACGGCGAGCATGATGACGGTCTGACGGAGCCGGAGCTCTAGCTGCACTTGTTCCATCTACTCCGATCCTGATTAATTCATCATCATTGCCTCATTGAGCATTCAGCAACTACATACGACAATTTATCCCCCAAAAGCAGGGACATCTGAGTGCTAGATTCTTAGGCAGTGCTGCTGGAGGCCTAGGATTCTACTATGTAGAGGTACCTGGTGTGGATGACCAGATCTTGGTTGATGTGAACAACTGTGGGAGAGTTTACATTGACACTGGTGAAATTACAAAGGAAGAATTGATAAAGGAATTGGCAACAAGTATCAACCCTACCTGGCCTTGGCAGGTGAGACAACTTGAAGAGTGGAGCTACTTAGTCAGATCCTCCAAATAAAAAAGTTAAGGACCTTGCTGATCTCTATTCAATCAATTTGCATAAGGAAGGTGTTTCTATCAAGGTAGAGGAATGGAATGGTGAGCTAGAACCTTATATGGAGTTGCAGGAGGTATGGATCCAGCTGAGGGGGGTCCCACCAAAGTGGTGCTCTTGGAAAGTTTTTGATCAGTTGGCTTCAAGCTATGGGCTGTTGGAAGATATTGACTGGCAGGGGTTATTTCAGAGCTTCTATGAGGTGGCCAGGCTGAAGATAAAATGCAGGGATTATACTAAGATACCAAAGTCAAGGTTGTTCTGCTTGGGAGGGAATCTGTTCAATCTCAGTGTGACTGTGGAACCCCCTGAGGAGCAGGACATAAATGTGGACCCAAATGAGGGGGATGATGGAGATGATGGAAAGGATGATGGAAAAAGGGATCAAGAGGATCCTGGCTATGGGGATGATGGTATTGAGGACCCTGAGGAACCAAACTTAGGAGGAGGACAGGATAACTAGGGGGCCGGTGGCTCTAACTCAGGGGCCCGTGGAGGGAGTGCTACAAAACCCAAGAACCAGAATCAGGGAAGCTCTAGCTCCAGCAAAGGGAAAAGTGTGCCTACTAAGCTTTGTTCAGATAATAATGATGCTAAGCTGAATGAATACCAAATATACCAGTTGCTTAGGGATATGGAAATAGTGGATGAAGATGGTGACTTTATGTGGGAGGAAAATGACAATGAGGAACCTATGTTGATCTTTGATGATGAGGTGGAAGTGACACCAACTGCTCAGACTGTTGAATTTCCAGAGGGGGCATTGTATTACAAGGAAGATCTACAGCTACACAGTTTGGGACAATGCTCCAATCCAGATCAAACAAAAGCCCAGCAGGATGATACACAACAACCTGTTCTGGCTGATGGAGAAGAGGACATAGTGCAGGGAGATCAGTCACTTGAAGAGGAGATGGAGAGGGCTCAGGGAGCTCCAGTGGTGAGGAAACCACCCAAGAAATGGGGGCCAGTCCTACCTGAGAGAAAGAGTACCAGGGTGATGGGTGACCACAGGACAACTCAGGAAAAGGCTGAAGAGAACAAGAAGGTGAAGAATTTGGAAGCAAACTACACCAGGAAGAAAGGTACAACTTCTAAAAACTCCAGTAAATCAATTCCTGTTAATTCTGCAGTTGCTAAAATTAGTCTGATGCTAGCAATACCAGCCTGAGAGGATTTATAGATGAGGGGTCTAATTCTCTGCTGGAGAATTCAGACAGAGAGGAGATAAAAATAGATGTAGATCGGGGCAAGCGTACCTAGTGCAGAGAGCTCCCGCTCTGTGCGGGGTCTGGGGAAGGGGTGTCAGTGGCAAGCCTTACCCTCGTCTGTGCAATGCGAGGAGACTGCGACTCGAACCCGGGACCTTCCGGTCACAGGCGGTAAGACTCTACCGCTTGCACCAGACCCGCCCTTCTAGATCGGGGCAAGCACCCTAGGAAAATGGTTACCCCATGAAAGGTGTTTTCTGGAATATTAGGGGCTTGGGGAAAAAAGGGAGATTCCAAAGTGTTCATGATTTGTGTCAGCTGCATAGGCTAGACTTCATAGGTATTCAAGAAACTAAAAAGAGAGAGTTCTCTGATTCTTATCTAAGTAATCTGGTGGAAGGTAAAGAGTTCTGTTGGAATTTCTTACCTGCCATTGGCTCTGCTGGAGGGATCCTGTTTGGGATCAACTCAGAACACTTTGAGGGTACACATTGGGACATTAGGACTTATTCTATTAGCTGCTTTGGTAAGCGGAAAAAGGATGGTTTTGCTTGTAAAATTACTACTGTCTATGGGCCTACCTGTGAGGACAAAAAGAGGGTTTCCTTCAGGAACTTTCAGAGATTTGTGTGGATGAAATCCCCCATATCATTGGTGGTGATTTTAATCTAGTTAGAGGTCCCAGTGATAAGAGTAATGGAATTATCTATCATTTGTGGTGTGACAAGTTTAATGCTTGGATAAATGAGGTTGGGGTGATGGCGATGGGTATGATAGGTAGAAATTTTACCTGGACCAATAATCAAGATAATCTGATTATGTCCCGTGTTGATAGGATTTTCTGTTCCACTAGTTTTAATGCCAAGTTCCCTTTGGCCACTTGCAAAACCCTCCCAAGGAACCCAAGTGATCACACACCTCTTCTGTGGGAAGAGGGTAGCATGCAGTTACAGAATAGGAAAAAGTTTAGATTTGAAAAATGATGGTTACACCACACTGATTTTGCTGAGGTTGTCAAGAAAAGGTGGGATAGCCCAATCCAGGGTAGCTCTGCTATGGATGTCTGGCAAAACAAAATTAGAAGGTTTAGGAAAAACATCAAAGGTCGGAGCATAAATGTTGAGGCGGCTGTGAAGAAAAAGAAGCATGTCCTCTTAGAAGAGTTTGACCTCCTGGATAAACTCCGGAGTCAACAACTCTCTCCGT
Organism: Panicum miliaceum; assembly: GCA_032594955.1. NCBI lineage: Eukaryota > Viridiplantae > Streptophyta > Magnoliopsida > Poales > Poaceae > Panicum > Panicum miliaceum. The sequence continues at coordinate 650,416 of CM064061.1, read as the reverse complement.
AGAGCAGAATAGTAGACTGGAGGTGATCATGGAAGAGCTGAATGGTATTTGGGCTGAGGAAGAAATAAAGGCTAAGCAAAGATCTAGGGATAGAGCTGTCGTTGAGGGAGATAGAAATACTAAATATTTTCAGACAGTTGCCAACCAGAGAAAGAGGAAAACTAGGATTTACTCGATGGAAGGGCCTGAGGGGCCTGAAACTAGTACTGAGGGGATTCAGAAAATAGCTATGGAGTATCACAAAACCTTGTTTAAGCATGAAGATAGGCCTGATATAGAATTAGGAGACAATTTCTTTGAGCCTAGGGATATGTTATCTAATGAGGAGTCTGGAGAATTAGAAAAACCTTTTTTCTGAGGAAGAGGTCAAAACGGCCATTCAAGAATCATACTCTGATGGGGGCCCCTGGGCCCGATGGCTTTTCATTCATGTTTTACCAGACTTTCTGGGGGGTGATAAAAAATGACTTAATAGATATGTTTCAGTCCTTCTTTAGGGGTGAGCTGGATATTTTTAGAATTAACTTTGCTGCTATCACCCTAGTCCCAAAAGTTGAGAATGCCTGTACTATGAATAAGTTTAGGCCCATCAGCTTGATAAACTGTAGTTACAAAATCTTCACAAAAGTCCTTACTAATAGGATTACTAGTGTGGCTGATAGGCTAATCTGCAGTAACCAAACTGCATTCATCAAAGGTAGATACATTCTAGAAAGTGTGGTCACAGCACATGAGATCCTTCACAGTGTCTACCATTCTGATGACAAAGGTGGGGTCCTCAAGTTAGATTACGAAAAGGCCTATGATAAGGTCAATTGGGACTTTCTGCTTGAGATCTAAAAAAGAGAGATTTTAGAAGCAAGTGGCTAGACTAGATAAGGAGCATTCTTTACAATGGCTCAGTGAGAGTCTCTGTTAATAATGTGGAGGGAGAGTACTTCGAAACTGGAAAGGGTTTGAGGCAGGGAGACCCTCTTTCCCCTATCCTTTTTAATTTTGTTGCAGATGTTCTGACTAGGATGCTGAGAAAAGCTAATGCACAAGACCTGATCAAAGGCCTAGGTACTAACTTGATTCCTCGAGGGGTTGTAAGTCTCCAGTATGCAGATGATACTATTATTTTTCTGGATAGGGATTTGAATAAGGCTAGAAATCTGAAAAACACTTTGTCTTGCTTTGAGCTAATGTCGGGCATGAGGATAAATTATGCAAAAAGTGAGTTTGTTCCTCTAAACTTGGAAGATCAGGAAGTAGCTGCCTTGTCGGGCATTTTTGGGTGCCCTGATGGGGCCTTCCCAATTAACTACCTAGGCATACCTCTCCACCACCAGAAACTGAAGAGGGAGGTGTTGGAACTTTTGGGTGGTCAGAAAGGCCCAAATGAAATAAGTCTGTTACACGCCTTGATCGGAGGCCCAAGCCCAACTCGTGGTTGTGGCCCCAGGTCGCTCAGCGCCATAATAAATAGTGGGACCCGGCGTTTTTGTGATTAACCTAATCAGACTCAAAAACCCTAGCCGCCCACTACAGCCGTCCCGATCCACGGCGGCGCTGGAGCTACCTGAAGGCCACCGCCTCCGCCTGCCGTCCAACACCGGATAGTGCTGGTATAGGCCGGAAGGAAGACGGTACTCGGCGAGATCGACTACTACGTCTACGTCGGGAACATCTACGGGAACGACTACGGCGGAGCTGTTTTCGTCCCCAACAAAACCCACCGCCGAGATGTCGTCCTCAGCGGTTCCTACGATGACTGGCGGTCGAGATCTAAAACCCTTCTTCGTTATTCAGTTTTGTTCTATAGGTTGTGTTCATATTTTAGGTGTTAGATCATGTTAAGATTGAGTTTTAAGCCGTGTTTGTTCTAACATTTGGTATCTTTCGCCTAAGCACCTAACTGTGAGCCTTAAGAACCTATAGATCTAGTCAGTTTTAGATCTTGGTTGGATGTTTCACGTTTAGTTCTCGGTTTTATTCATGTTTAGTTTAGATCTGTTAGTTCGGAGTTTATTTTCGCATGAATAAAGTCAGATCCGAGAGACAGAAAGCATAAGAAAGTATAAGAAAGCATTAGATCGAAAGAAATCCCACCCGAAAATCCCTCCAAACCCACGGAATAAGCATAGAAACCCCACAGCGGTGCCCGATTTTCCGCTAGATTTCAACGTACTTCTCGGGCACTCGCATGGCGATCTTCGCATAAGATTACGCGAGGCATGTAGCACCCGCGGCATAAGATAGAAAAAAAAATTTAGGCGCGGCCATGGCGGACCGCCTCCATGGCCGCCGTGAAGGCGCCGGAGACGGCACGCCGCCGCGGCCCGCCAAGACGGCGCTCCGCCATAAGCGAGGCGGCGGCCCCAAACGCCGGCTTTTGGCAGGCGGCCCACCCGGGGCGGCGGCGCCCTTGGCTGGCGGCCCCCCGAGACGGCGGCCCGCCGCGGTTGCGGCGCCATGAGCAGGCGCGGCGCCCTTGGCCGGCGGCACCCCAACGCGGCGGCCCGCGGCGGCAGCGCCATGAGCCAGCGCAGCGGCAGCGGCGCCATGAGCCAGCGCGGCGGCGGCGGCCCGAGGTGCGGCAGCCCCACTGCCGGCGGCGGCCCGAGGTGCGGCAGCCCCACTGCCGGCGGCCGCCACCGGCACCCCAATGCGGCGGCCCGCGGCGGCGGCGCCATGAGACAGCGAGCGGAGGTGGGCCCGAGGCGCGCCAGAGAGGGCCGGCGGGTTGAAGAAAAGAGGAGGAGGAAATAAATTAGGGTTAGGGTTTGAGGGAGTGACCGGCCTCTTATACCACCGAAAATCACTGCCGACCATCGGATCTAGGGTAATTCAAACGGACGGCCGAGATGAGCTGCGGGAGGTGAAGGCCGGCACCGGTTTTTGGGCCGGTTCAAGCGGCCCATAAGCAGCTACTGGGCCGCGGGCCCAGGTCGGGGGAGGCCAAACGTCCCGCGCGGCTGGGCCGCGGGCCCACGCGGGTGGGGGGGGGGGAGCGTCGCGAACGACTGGGCCGTTGGTTTTCGGATTTTGGCCCAATAAGTTTAAGGCCCCCTTTTAAATTCAGTTTTATTTGGTTTTATTTATTTTCTGAGTTTATTTTCAGCATATTTCCCTATTAAGCATTGAGAAATTTTAAATTGAGGATTATTACGCTGAAAATTATAAGAAAATTATGAGTTGCTATTCTGAGTAAATGAAACCAATGTGAATTTTATTCAGAATTGCTTAGTTTATTTTGAGCATTTAATTAATTTCTGACCGACGTTGATTTAATTATTTGCTTTTAAGATGCTTACTTTAAATTAATATTATTTTGCTTCTGCCCAACGGTGATGCAAAATTAAGTTTTCCGCTGCGTTAATTACGCTAAGTCATTAAGCTATTTTGTTTCTGCCCAACGGTGATGCAAAATTATTTCATAAGATACTAAGTTTATTTGCTTCTGCCCAACGGTGATGCAAATTGTTTATTCAATATTTTAATCTGGCCAACGCTGATTACATTTATTAATTTGTTGTCGTTACTGATTCAACTTTATTTTTTATCAATGGTGTTTCTCAGTTGGGAGGGGATAACTTCGTCAAGTGGAAGACTGAAATTGGTTTCATTCTGCTGACGATGGATAAGGATCATTCCGTGAGGCTGCCCGCTCCTGTTGCACCAGTGTCACAAGGGACTGAGGATACTACCCTTGCTGCACGCACTGCTGCTTATGAGAAAGAAAAAGAGCGCTGTGAGCATTCTGACAGAGTGGCCTTAAATCTTATGAACATGACCATTAACCCTTCTATCAGGGGAGCTCTTGACAAAGAGCCTAAGAATGCTAAGGACTTCATGGATAAGATTGAGAGCTACTTTAAGGGGTCTGACAAGGCCAATGCTAGCACTCTCTTATCTCAGCTCGTGAAGGCTAAGTATACTGGACAAGGCAGTGTAAGAGAGCACATTCTGGGCATGGTCAACATGAGGGATAAGCTTCGAGACCTTGACTGTCCCCTTAATGATGCAGCGCTGCTTCACCACGTCATGATGTCACTTCCATCAGTCTTTGAGCCATTTAAGATAAACTATAATGCAAGCGATCAAAAGTGGGACATCACCACGCTTGTGTCTAAATGTGCTCAAGAGGAAGAACGGCTGCGCTCTCAGAACCCCGACTTTGCCAACATCGTAAGACATGAGGGACATAGGGGAGGAAATAAGAGGGCATCCCGCCCAAATAAGCCAAAGAAGGGTAAGAAACCTTCTGAAGCTGCTCAGCAGAATGATCCATCTGCTCCTAAGAAGCTTATCTGCTACCACTGCGACAATGAGGACCATGAGAGTAAAGACTGCCCCAAGTTTAAGGCGTGGTGTGACAGAAAAGGTAATAACTACATCATTTCTATAGTCGATGAGTCCTTTTATGCATATTTCCCATTAAGTACTTGGTGGATTGACTCTGGTGCCACCATTCATGTCACAAATTTCTCACAGGGATTGTCTGGCGTGCGGACTATAAGAAAGGGGACTCGAAGGTTAAGAGTCGCAAATGGCGTTGAAGCCGACGTGGAGGCCATTGGAGCTCTTCAATTAGAACTTAGTGGTGGCTTTATTCTTCACTTAGCTGATGTCCTTTATGTTCCGTCTATTGAGAGAAACTTGATTTCTGTTTCTAAATTAGATTTAGATGGTTATTCATGCACTTTTGGTGACACCAAATGTGTAATAAGTTTGAATGGTGACATTATTTATCGAGAACCTTTACACAATGATCTTTACTTACTGTCCCATACTAATGTTTCTGTGATGAATGTAAGCGAAGTTAGTCACAAACGCAAGAGAGGAAATGAGACTTCATCGAAATTGTGGCATTCCCGTTTAGGCCACATTTCGAAGGGGAGAATGGAGCGTCTCATTAGAGAAGAGATACTCCCAAGATTAGACTTCTCTGACTTAGACCAATGTGTTGATTGTATTAAGGGGAAATTTACAAAACAAATTAAGAAGGATGGAGCTAAGCGTAGTTCAGGAATATTAGAATTAATTTACACTGACATCTGCGGCCCATTTAATGTTAAGTCAGTGGATGGTTTTGGTTATTTTATAACATTCACTGATGATTACTCCCGTTATGGATATATTTACCCCATAAGAGAGAAATCCGAAGCACTTGATAAGTTCAAAATCTTTAAAGCTGAAGTAGAAAATCAGCATCAGTTAAAGATTAAAGTGGTACGGTCAGATAGAGGTGGTGAATATTATGGGAGACATGCCACATATGGACAAATCCCAGGTACTTTTGCTAGATTCCTTCAAGAAAATGGAATAATAGCACAGTACTCAACTCCTGGTGAACCTCAGCAAAATGGTGTGGCAGAAAGAAGAAATCGCACTCTAATGGATATGGTGCACAGTATACTAAGCAACTCCACACTGCCAGTGAGTTTATGGATGGAAGCTCTGAAAACTGTCACGCATATAAATAATCGCGTTCCTAGTAAGTCAGTCTCTAAGACGCCTTATGAGCTTTGGACTGGTAGGAAACTCAGCATTAATTATTTTCATGTATGGGGTTGTGCAGCTGAGGCGAAGTTATTTAATCCGTCCCTTAGAAAATTAGATCCTAAGACAGAGAGCTGCTATTTCATTGGATACCCAGACAGATCAAAGGGATATCGATTTTATTGTCCTAAGGATACTACTAAGTTTATTGAGATGAGACATGCAATATTTTTAGAGGAAAATGGATGCACTGAGACTAGGCAAATCGATCTCGAAGAAATACGGACTTATGATACTACACCGCTGACTCGTGATTATTACATACCTATTTTGCCTAATTTTCAGAATACACCACCAGCTCAGACAGTTGATTTCCCAGAAGTGAATATGGAACAAGCGCCTGTCATAAGTGAGCATGAGAATGTAGCTGATGAGCATCAAAATGAAATTGTGGCAGAACCTGTTGAGGAAGTACAGGATCAGACCGCCGCTGGGGCATCAGAGGCACAGCAAGAAGCCATTGCTGAGCCTGTCTCAGTGGAGCAGCCACATCCTCTGAGAAGATCAACACGAGAGAGGAAAACTACTGTCTCCAGTGATTATGTGTACATGAGTGGAGAAGCACATGACATGGGGAAGGTTGATGATCCAAACTCGTTCAAGGAGGCTATGAATAGTGAGCACTCCCACAAGTGGATTGAGGCTATGGAAGAAAAGCTGAAATCTATGAGTATAAATAAGGTATGGGACTTAGTAGAGATTCCTGATGGAGCTAAGAAGATGGGCTGTAAATGGATCTACAAAACTAAGTATGACTCCAAAGGGAAGATTGAATGTTTCAAAGCAAGGCTTGTGGCTAAGGGCTTCACACAGCGAGAGGGAATTGATTATACTGAGACCTTCTCGCCCGTCTCGAAGAAAGACTCGTTCAGAATCGTTATGGCTCTAGTAGCTCATTTCGACCTCGAGTTGCATCAGATGCATGTTAAGACTGCGTTCTTAAATGGTGATTTGCATGAAAATGTATACATGGCGCAACCAGAAGGTTTCGTTGTGGAAGGCACAGAACAGTTGGGATGCAGACTAAAGAAATCCATTTATGGGTTGAAACAGGCGTCCAGACAATGGTACCTAAAGTTTGATGAAGTAATTAAGAAATTGGGCTTCGTTGAAAATATAGTGGATAATTGTATATATATTAAGATCAAGGGGAGCTCTTTCATCATCCTAGTTTTATACGTGGATGACATCCTATTAGCAAGCAGCGATAAGAACTTGCTGCATGAGATAAAAGATTTTCTCTCATCGAATTTTGATATGAAGGATCTCGGTGATGCCTCTTATGTACTGGGCATTGAAATACATCGAGACAAATCCAAGGGTGCATTAGAACTCTCTCAAAAGGCTTATATAGAGAAGGTTCTTAAAAGATATAATATGCATCAATGTTCAGGCACGACTGTTCCAGTGGTTAAGGGCGATAAGTTTGGCAGTTTCAAAGTCCCAGGAATCAATTAGAAATTGATCAAATGAGTTCGATTCCATATGCTTCATCTGTTGGAAGCATTATGTACGCACAAGTATGTACACGCCCTGACTTAGCTTTTATTACCGGGATGCTTGGTAGATATCAGTCTAACATAGGAATGGATCACTGGAAAGCGGTCAAGAAGGTCTTGCGTTATTTGCAGGGCACTAAGCATCACATGCTCACATATAAGAAAACTGAGAATTTAGAAGTAGTTGGCTATTCAGACGCCGACTTCGCAGGCTGTGTTGACACTAAAAGGTCGATATCAGGTTATGTCTTCACACTTGCGAATGGAGCAATATCATGGAAAAGCTCCAAACAATCACTTACTGCAGCATCAACCATGCAGGCTGAGTTTGTGGCATGTTATGAGGCCGTAGGGCAAGCTGTGTGGCTCAAAGGATTTATACCCGGATTAAGAGTGGTAGACAGCATAAGCAAACTACTAAAGTTATACTGCGATAATAAAGCCGCAGTTTTCTATGCTAGTAACAACAAGTCAAGTGGTGGTGCCAAGCACATTGACATTAAGTTTTATGTTGTGAAAGATAGAGTTCAAGATCGTACTGTTGAATTAGAGCATACAAGTACTAAGGAAATGCTCGCGGATCCATTAATGAAAGGCTTACCTCCCAATCAATTTCGTGAGCTAATTGCCGGCATGGGACTATTGGATAGCCTGTGATCTTGGACTTAAAAGGGTCATAAGACAACCGCCTCCCATTATGATAAGTGGTTTAATACATTGTGGATAATTGTATCACAATAGGATTATACACTGCTGTGATACATTATTTCTTTACGTAACTTCACTCTAAGATTGGCGTCAGTTTTTAGGCTTTTAGACCAAAGGGGATAATGTTGGAACTTTTGGGTGGTCAGAAAGGCCCAAATGAAATAAGCCCGTTACGCGCCTTGATCGGAGGCCCAAGCCCAACTCGTGGTTGTGGCCCCAGATCGCTCAGCGCCATAATAAATAGTGGGACCCGGCGTTTTTGTGATTAACCTAATCAGACTCAAAAACCCTAGCCGCCCACTACAGCCGTCCCGATCCACGGCGGCGCTGGAGCCACCTGAAGGCCACCACCTCCGCCTGCCGTCCAACACCGGATAGTGCCGGTATAGGCAGGAAGGAAGACAGTACCCGGCGAGATCGACTACTACGTCTACGTCGGGAACATCTACGGGAACGACTACGGCGGAGCTGTTTTCGTCCCTAACAAAACCCACCGCCGAGATGTCGTCCTCAGCGGCTCCTACGATGACTGGCGGTCGAGATCTAAAACCCTTCTTCGTTATTCAGTTTTGTTCTATAGGTTGTGCTCATATTTTAGGTGTTAGATCCTGCTAAGATTGAGTTTTAAGCCGTGTTTGTTCTAACAGGAGGACCTCCAACCTGTGGTAGATAAGATTTTGAAAAGAATTGCAGGATGGAGGGGTAAACTTCTGTCCCATGCTGGTAGGTTAATGCTGATCAAAACTTGTCTTGCCAGCATGCCGGTCTATCTAATGTCTTTCTTCAAGTTTCCAAAATGGGCACTAGACTTAATTAATTCTCATATGGCTGGGTGCATGTGGAATGATTATGAGGGGCATGGTAAAATTCACCTAGCCAACTGGCACTTGGTTAGCATGAAAAAAGAGTATGGGGGTCTAGGTGTTCCAAACCTCAGAGACCTCAACATGGCCCTGTTGGGATCCAGCAAAAGTATGTTAGGAATGGTGCCAATATTTTCTGCCTGCCACACTCCCAGCCATCTAACTTCTGGAACGGAGTTCTTTGGGCTGCCAAAGCCCTGAAATTTGGCTATAGATGGTCTGTAGGTGATGGTCTGAAGATAAGATTTTGGGAAGACACATGGTTTGGTACAGCTCCTCTTGCTGTCCAGTTTTGGAATCTCTATTCTATTTGTAATCAGGTAGGTATCCCTTTGGCCCAAGTGTGGGATTGTGTGGAAGTTCGCCTCTCCTTTAGGAGGAATTTTTCAGAGGCCATGTTCCATAGATGGCTAGAGCTAGTTGAGATAGTCTCTAGTATCCAGTATAATGATGGTGGAGATGCTTTAGTTTGGCAGTTGGATAACAAAGGGATCCTTATATACTGTTATTAATTTCAGAGGTGTTCTCCCTATGTACATCCCTGCTGTCTGGAAAATTAAGATTCCCCCTAGAATCCAAGTCTTTCTGTGGCTCTTATCTCATAATAAATTGATGACAATAGACAATTTGATCAAGAGGGGGGGTCGACAAACCTGATTCATGTCTCTTTTGTGATGAAAAAGAATCAGTTAACCACCTTTTCTTCGACTGTGTAGTGGCTAGAAGGCTTTGGGAGTATGTGGAAACGTTCTGTGGAATTCATATCTCAAATTATGAGTCTTTAGCCAGCAAGTGGCTGAGTGAAAAGAAAAATGCAATCATCAATATTGTTTCAGCTGGTGTCCTGTGGGGGCTTTGGCTGACCCGAAATGATCTTGTTTTCCACAATGATACTTGGCAGGACACAAGAAAAGTGTTGAGGCGAATCTGGAGAATCATGTCCACATGGAAGCCGATGTACTCGGAGACCCTGAAAGCTGGCGTTACCCAATGGTACGCCTTCCTGGAGGCAACTATCAGAGCGCCACTGGACCTCAGATCTTCCTGAAGAAGCTAAAGATGGGACTGCCGAAGCTGGAATTCTGACATCTTCTGCGCGGCGTCCGTCTGAGGATATAGTCTGTATGCTGTTACTAGAGTTTACTGTCTAAACGGTTTCTGAACTGCTTTGTCTTTGCGCGGCGGCGAGTCTGCTGGTAGCTGTTGGCACCCAGCGTTGGTTTCGTCTGGTCTGCTACTCGTAAGCTGTAAACCTGAATGTTTTCTTGGCCTTGTTATATGATGGGGCTGGGCGGTTTGCCGCCTTTTACTCTAAAAAAAAAGAACACCACCACAATTTACATGTAGCTGTAAAGAGAGGATCTATCATATTCATACACGGCGAGAGTCCCAATTACGTACGTACGCATCAACAAGCTTCATCAACCCCTGGCCTAACTAGCTGATATATATACTAGTGTTAGCTAATGGAATGGAATCAAAAGGCAAGGTTGCGGAAAGAAGCTACGAGTGGCTCGGTCAGCAGTAGACATGGCCCCCCCTCGCAGGTGAACGACGGCTCCGTCCCGGCGGCATCATGATGAGCCCGAGCACTGATAGGCTTCCACAGCTTGCTCAGGAACGCGTCGCTGTCGCGGACCTCCCTCCAGCGGCGCCTCATGACGCGGGAGGTGCGCCCGTGGACGGCCCGGCTCACGTCCCTCCAGCGCCCGCCGTGGCGGACGTAGAGGCGCGCGAGGTCGTCGTCGTCGCGGGCGGTGAAGGGCCGGTGGTACACGTCGCGGGCGAGGTGGTGGCGCCACCTGCCGCGGCACTCGCTCGACGATCGCCCCGTGGCCATGCGCGCCGCCACGCGGCGCCAGTGGCGGAAGCCGTGCTCCCTGGCGAGGCGCTCCAGGCGCGCGTCCTCCTCGGGCGTCCACGCCGGCGGCAGCCGGATGCGGAGGACCGGCGCTGCGGAGGGCGCCGAGGCGGCGGTGGCGAAGCCCATCGCAAGTCGACGCACGCACGCTTGCTTGCTTGCTGTCCTTGAGACACCACAACTCATGAACTCAGTCGATCCCAACAACTCTGCGATCGAATCAACTGTGCGCCGGCGGTTGCGGGTAGGGCAGGATCGGAAGAGGCCGGCAATATATAAAGTAGAGAGCCCACGGCTGCCTGCGCATCCATGGACTCGGAGTCGGTACAATCGAAGCTCCATCGATTCCATGGCTCCCTCGGATTACGATTCGATCCGCGATCTACTCGGACAGTGGCGGGGGCTTCCCGGCGGCGGCGCAGGGAGCACTGCCATCTCCTCGCCGATGCCGCGAACGACGATGCGTTCTTCGTCCGAAGATGGAGAGGTGGAGCGGGAGTCCAGTCTGGACTGGGTGAATCGCGGCCGCACGTGTAGGATCCAACAGACGGGAGCGACCAAAGGGGTGGACGGTATTTCATTTACCGTCCACCCCCCGGACGGTATTTGGTCTACCGACCGCCCCGGCCGTCGCCGTGCGCGCTCCAAGCCATCGCCGGCCGGAGCGCCGCCGCATCTTGGCTGGGGCCGTCATGGAGGTCCTCTTCGCCCGGATGTGGCCGTCCTTGGCTGAGGCCCCGCAGGGGCGGCGTGGCGCTGGCCGTGTCGCGGGCCGGTTGTCCGATCGATGTTGATGTCCTCCGATGGAACATCGATCTCAGAGGTTCGTGGATGCGGTGACGGTGATGCGGGGCTCTCCTCCGTCGCCGCGGCTGCCAATAACCACCTCCACGCCGGCGAACACCACGAAATTCTCGTTCTCCCTGACATCGTCTGTTGATAACGACCAGCAAGCGCCACTCCCTGAGCGCCGCTCCGTCCACGTCGTCCCAGGCAGCGTGCAGCGCAGGCGGGCGGCTGCCGTCCCCCTGGGAGACGCGGGCGTGGTCCCTGGACGCGATGCCGGAGCGCTGAAGCAGAAGTTGCGGAGCTCTGCTCGGGGACGTAGTAAGTTTTAGAAACACGCACACGTTCATAAATACGCACGCATATTCATCCCTATGGATACACGTACGCAACTCTACTTCTATGAGCATCTCCGAGAGACTGAGCCGGCAAATCCTAGAAATTGACGAAGTCACCATAGACGTCTCGCTGTCGATGGGAACGTCGCTTACCACTGAAAGTACAACGCCGTTAAATTCTAGAAAATTCGCTCTCACGAGAAGTCGAACTTTGAAGGTCAGATGTTACTGAGCCTCGCTCCTGTAACCGCCCTTTCGCTCGGGGACGTACTACCTACTCCACGAGGCCACAGACCGAATTAGCCCAAGGAAGGGTCTCACCTTGGGCTGAGCTGCTGGACCGGGCCGGGGCGAGACTTTCAGCTGATGTTACAACAACAAGGCAGGTAGGAGTAGGACAACTGGACAAGGGACAGCAACATCGTCATGCATGCTGCCAAGGAGAGGAATGACCACGCATTATCCGACTCCATCATTCTACTCATAAAATCATTCCGCGTCCCATCCCATCCATCGTACGGATTGGTTTCCATCCAGCGTAAGCAAGCAAGCAAGCACTCTGATTGTTGATTACGATCTGCTTAATTACATAGAGAACGGCAATGCATGTGTAATATGGGAATTACTGCACTTTCTCAGGCTCTCTCATAGCCTAAACGTACCCACAGTGAAATGCCAAAGGCCATCATCTCCTGGCCTGAATTGTACTGCAAAGCATACACATTAATCATGGGAATTTACTTCATTTACTGTTCGCAGTTAGCAGCACTGTATCAAACAAACAAATAATTGGTGTGCAGGGCCCCCAAAAGGCAAAAGAAATCATGCTCAGTTTCTTTCATTTTATTTTTACCCAACCCCCTCCTCCAGGCTCCACGTTTACAAGTACTTGCAGCAGAGAAGAAATTAAACAAACGGAACCATCCAACGCAACGCCTTAAGCAACGGCAGCTGTGAAGCCGCCGGAGAGTTGGCGAGTGAGCCCCACCCGGAGACGGGCGCGAAAGTCCCGCCGGGAACGCTGCCGTCGCACGTACGTCGACGGAGAAGAAAAATGCTCTAGCGCCGCGTCGTCTTCTTGTCTCACTCGCTCGACCGCATCAGCTTCGTCACCACACGAGTGTCCCTGTCTTCTCTCCTCTACTCCCGCTCCACCGTCTCCTTCCTTCCTCTTCAGCTCTCCATCCCATAGGTGACCCAACGCGCACGACAGCGCCGCTGCAAGCTCCAGCAATCAATCCAGAAATGGACGACACACCACATCACAGCTTCACTGCCCGTCTGCCCCCTCACCTTTCTTTGATCGCTACCTTTTTGCACTGTTTTTCCTCTTTTTCTTTCAAAGACACCTTTTTGGCACTGTTGCTCGCCTCACCTCCTTCTAGACCGAGTACTGCACGCACTAGGCGTTTCTCCGTCTGCTTCAATTCATGCCTTTCGTCTCCTCTCTTCCATACCTCAATCACTCCGTTTTTCCAACCTCACCATCCATTCTTCCTTCCTACCTTCCGAGCCAGGCACACTACATATGCATCACCGTAATCAGCCCCTGTAATCCCTTCTTGCTCACCTACAGCCTGCAGGACTGCAGGTTGTAGAATCCACACACCGCTTGTTGCTGCCGATTCTGCTACCTCATCGTCGAATCCATGGATGCAGGCCGGGGCAGCACCATCTTCCCGATGCCGCAGATTCCAGCGCTGCTTTTCCCACCACCACCGCCGCCGCCATTGCCATCTTCCTACTCCTTTTCCTCTTCCACCTCGTCCCACCATGCGCGATCCATCACAAGCTTCTCCATCCTCGTGCTCACCGTGCTCGGCATCCTCACCGCCTCCGTGCTCCTCCTTGCCTACTACGTCTTCATCATCCGGTGCTGCCTCAAGTGGCACCGCAGCTCCCCCTCCGATGCCGCCGCCCACATTGCCCGCCGCGTACGGCGCCAGCCTGCCACCTCTAGCACCAGCAGCCTCCCAGTCTCCAGCGCCCCGCCCGCAGAGGCAAGCGGGCTCGAGGAAGCTGTCATCCAGACATTGCCGGCCTTCAGGTACAGGAAGGCCATCAAGAATGCCGCCGCCGCTGCTGATTCTGCCCCCATGAGCGAGTGCGCGGTGTGTCTCGGTGAATTTGAGGATGAGGAGAGGGTCAGGATGCTGCCCGCCTGCCTCCACGTCTTCCACGTCGACTGCATTGACACTTGGCTCCAGGGCAACGCCAACTGCCCGCTCTGCAGAGCAGCCATCACATGCCACTGCCTGCTTCCGCCACCAGCCATCACATGCCACTGCCTGCTTCCGCCACTGGATCAGCTACCGCAGCCCGACGAGGTGGCCATCCATGTCACCCCCACCACTGAGGAAGACGAAGAACCCACGCGGGCACAGCAGCATCAAGCCAGCACTGCCATGGCGTCTTGTGAATCTGCAGGAGACACTGCTACAGATCAACAGGCCAGCAGTGACAAGAGGAAGAGCAGCAATGCTTGGCGTGATATCGATATCAGCAGTAAGGCAGATGAGTGCATTATGGACAGGAGGGACAGAGATGTTCTTCCCTTGAGGAGGTCCTCCTCCATGGGCGAACTGGCTGGTGGGGAGGTTCACCTGCAGATTCACAACATTTTGCAGAGGAATACTCACTTCCATGGGGATGATGGTGACAGCAGCACAATGTAGTGTATAGGGCTTTTAGTTTGCTCAATATTCTTTGCTGAGGAATGTGATACCTTGGGGCACCGTGTGCGCAGCTTTTCTTCTTTCAACGTCTGTTCAACTGTTTAGCAATATGCAAGATATATTGAAACAATATGGTTATAAATGATGGTTTTGAAATGTTTCATGGCTCAACTCAAGATGTGCATTTTTATACTAGAACATTCATCACAGAAATACGGATGTCTTCCAGCCTGCATGAGTCCATGAGAAAAAAAAAATGCATGGCCAGTTAAATTTGCATGAAAATTGCCTAGTTGCAGACATGTGGGAGCACAGAATGGTAACATGATTGTAAGAAAACGATCACCATAATTTCAAGTTTCAGATCTCACAGGTATGTGTAAGAAAGAGACTAGGACAGCAAAGTATATAGCTAAAAGTAAATCACCTAATGATGAAACTATGAAAGGACAGCGTTAAGTCCCAAAGGACAAAGAAACATTTTGAAACTATAGAAGCTGAAACATTCAGCTTTTTTAAAGGACAAAGAAAAACATAAACCGGAAGGACAGAAGGAGAAACATCTTGAATTTACACCTATATTTATCTAAACATCAGACATAAAAGTCCCACCACAAAACTTCTTGAAAGGCGAACTGTGCGGAAATCTGTCATAAATACATCATAGCTTGACTCATCAGGGGTCTTCCTTAATGCAGGGAACTGGCAGTTCACCAACCATTGATTTCTGGAAGACAAAATTTGTACTACTACATGTAACAACTAACAAGAAAACTCAAATTCTTCAACCAGTACCTGCATTGCATCAAGTACCTATTCTTTATGAAGTGGAAAAAGCCACATTTTGATCACTTTTGATAGACTGTCAAGTCTTCTAGGTGGTACGGAAGTTCTCTTAATGGAAATAGCTACATATTCAGCAAAAATTTCTTCTACCACGAACTGGACACCAATATGTTATAATAATAGAACATATATTGCCTCAAGGCTGAACTTAGAGATTACTGTTGCACAGCTTTGGCAGAATCAGAGTCTGTTTCCTGTTCCTGAGGTTCAGGCAATGCATTTGCTGAACCTCCAGGTGATAGGGATGCAAGAGCCTTTGTCTTAATCTGGTTGTACAGTCGAATAGCTTCCTTGAGCTCATCCCTGGCATCAGGGCCATGGCTTCGCCATGAATCAACCACTCTCTTTTGGAACTCCATAGCCAGGGCATAACTGTAGTCAGAAACATGAGACATTAAAGTTAGAAACAAAGCAGGTTGCGTTCCTAAAATAAAATGAAACAGTAATATAACTTAACATCTTACAGCCAGTAAGCTTGATTTAAAATCTAGAAGGGGCCAATACCACATGATAGGATTATAAAATCTAGAGCTGGCTTTTTTTTTTAGTACAGTACACTATTTTGAAGGTTGCGTAGGCACGCCACATGTCGACCTGTACGCAGCTCCTCCCCTGCTTACAGTATGTATGAGCTATGCATTTACGAAATTAAAATTAACCAGCCACTATGCTGCCTACCAAGTTTGTGGACACAGATAATAAGACACCAATATCTACCTTGTAATTCCAGTATCTAACATCCAACTGTAGAAATGGAGTGTACATGAGCGTAAGCTGTATTTAGTATATGCTAAGTTACTAACCCATCCAAACTATCTTAAGAACACAAATATGCACAATGGGATGTGAATTATCTTAGAATATCTAATTTTGTGTCTGGTTATATTTGAGTAGCTAACAAAAATCATGCTCAAGATTGTTTTGAGAGAAAAATGAAAGAAAATTATATTGTAACACATTTGTGAAATGGTACCTTCCCATAGCATTGTATGCGTTAGCAAGGCTCTGGCAGGCCTCAATGGTATCTGAATGGTGAGGCCCTAAGGAAACATCCATGACTTCTTTGGCGAGTGCAAACATCTGTGCAGCAGACTGCGGTCGCTCCATCTCCATGTACGCAGCACCCAAGTTGTTATACACATACCCTACTCCATAATGCTTTGGACCAAAACTGTCCTTCATCCTCTCCACTGCATCCTCCAAATACGGGATAGCTTCCAAGACCTTGCCAGTCAAGAGCAACAGCCACCCAATCCTCGCTGCTACATTGCCCTCCAAGTGCTGTGCCTGAGGGATCCTCTCAAGCATCGCCAGGCTCCTCTTCAGCAAAGATATTGCCTTGTCAAACTCGTTCACCATCTCATACAGTGAGGATACCTCTATATACGCCTCTGCTACCTTGTTGGGTGTGGTCAATTCCTTCTTCTCCAGTATGTCACAAGCAATCTCCAAGCACCTCTTTGTATCCCCAGCCTTTTCCTGATCAGCAAGGGCCTTCGCCATTGATATGAACACTAGAGCTCGCATCTCACTGTCCTTCTCCACCTGCTTAGCGACGTTCTTCAGCGCACTGATAGCCTCATCAAACTTTCCCAATGCAATCTTGATGTTTGCTGCATCAATCTCAGCGTGCAGGAGCTCAGGGCCAGCTGCACCCCAGCTCTTCATCACCTTCTGCGAAATCTCATTCTGCTCAAGCGCCTGCTCATGCTGCTCCAGCCCAGTGTATATTACCCCAAGCAGCCGCCTGTCCTGCGCAACCTCCATAGAGTTCTTGCCGAGCGTCGATTCATGCAGCTCCAACGCCTTCTGGCACAACGGCAGAGCCTGCTTGAAGTCGAGCAGGGTGGCGTACGCCTCCGCGAGGTCTCGGTACGCTGCTCCCAGCTCCCTGCTGCCCGGCGGCAGGATGGACTCCTTGAGGTCGAGACAGGCGCGCATGTCGGCGAGCGCCTCCTCCCGCCTCCCCAGCGCCGTCTTCACGTTAGCCAGCTGCAGACGCGCCGCGTGCGCCACGGGCCTCACGTCGAACCCTTCCGGTTCTTCCCCAACCCCAAATGCGACGCTTCTATCGGGGATGAGCGGCGTGAGGAGGCGTAGCGAGCGGGCGAGGAAGGAGAGCGCGTCGTGGAAGCGGGAGAGGTCGAAGGAGGCGGAACCGGCGAGGTGGAGTGCCATGGCGAGCGAGACGGCGTCGGAGGCGGAGACGGAGGTGGAGGAGGAGGCGTTGGGGCTCGCCTCGAGGATGCCCAGGCATCGGAGCGCGAGGGAGAGGACGCGGGACGGGTCGGCGGAGCCCGATGCCTCGAGGTGCTGGCCGAGCTTGAGGCAGGCGAGGGCGAGGCGCTTGTCGTTAGCGGGCATGGTGGCCTCGAGGCGGGAGAAGGCGGCGAGCATGTCGTTCGTGGTCCTCGCCGTCTCGAACGCCTCCTCAGCGGCCTCCGCGACGGCGGCGGCGGCGGAGGAGGAGGCGGGGACGGGAGGCGGCGGTCGCGGCGAGAAGTAGCGGCGGGGCGGCGCGGGGAGAGGGTTTTGGGTTTTGCGCGCGGGGGTCGGGACGGGGCCTCGCAGGCGGGACCTGAGGAGGAGCGAGGCGGCTCGGCGCAGCGCCATGGCGATCGGGCGGTGGCGGAGGCGGCGGCCGGCGGTGAGGGCGAAGAGAGGGGGAGGAATTTGGGCGGTGGGCTGGGCTTCCTGGTTTTAGCATTAGATATGCGCACTTGGGCTGGGCCGAGAAACACATAGTATCTACCAAGACCATAATAAGGCCTAATCCAACAAACAACTGTAAGCGAATTTAGCTTAGTCCCTTGAATTCCTGAATAAGTTTAAACGAATAAAGCCCAACTTTCCTCTAAAAAAATCCTGAGCTGGAAATGGTTTTCATTTCTCCACTTTTGTACACCGCTAAGTTTTTTTTAAATAGAATAGAATTCCAGGGAAACATGTGCTCTACGTCTCCGCAGACGAAGGGTCAACAACCACCGAAAAAGGGGATTGCGCCAAGAAGAAACAACGTAGTTGATGTAGCACTATTGCGATTGCTTAGCTGGCCGCACCAGCAACAGCCCAAGAAAAGCTCATGCCATGATGCCGACACCTAACGAACGAGCCATGACATCTTGGACGAGAACACGCGCGAATTGCTCTACGTTTTGTCGTGGCCTAACCTGAAAAGGACCTGACCTGACCTGACCTCTGCTCAGCAACGTTCCTCTGAATTTGATCCGAGGTCAATGCCCGGAGAACACGCGAGACCTTAAAATTTGGTTGGAAGACGAATAAGAACGGGCGCGTCTCACCTAACCGTCGTTTTCATCGGCGAATCGGTCGAAAAGACAAGACGGTATTAAAAAACGAAGCCAGAGATTCAGATGGTTCAGAATTTCATCGGTGCAACGTGGTTTAAGATCGCCGTCAAATTTTTACACATCAATCACATCAATATTTGGACACATGCAGGTATATTAAATGTAGTCGAAAAAAATCGTATTACACAAATGGAATGTATTTCGCGAGACAAATTTAATTAGCCTAATTAGACCGTAATTAGATAATAAATTGTTACAGTAAACATGTGCTAGTGACGGAATAATTAGGCTCATTAGATTCATCTCGCGATTTACAGACGGAATCTGCAATTAACTTTTTAATTAGTCTATATTTAATACTTCAAATGTGAAAAAATTTCATTTCAAAAATTTACACAGCGGATTTAAACAAGGCGGTAACTCTGTCTATCCGACAGTCTGCATTTGGATCATACTCAGTTTATCAATCAACAGAGAGTCTCACATAACATACCTGTGAGAGTGAGAGATTACCAAGATATTATATGTATACATCTCTTGCTCAAATATACACTTGCTTCGATTATCTATATTACCACTACCCCTTGATTTTAACCATCAAATTGCAATTTGCATGCGGATAAACAACTTCACAAGCAGCACCAAACCAGCTGACCACCTGCAAGCCAAGGCGTGTCGTGCTCACAGTCACAGCTGCTCTAATCCGTCGGAGAAGCAGGAGCTGAAGCGCGCCATCTCGGCCTCCGGCAGCACCACGCCGATCTCGATCCCGGCCTGCGCGTCGCGCCCCTCCGCCAGCGACACCGTGCCGGGCGTCTTGTCGATGGACACCAGCTCCACCTTTTCCGGCCGGCCGAGCCCGAAGTCGGTCTCGTACACGCCGTACCGCGGCGAGCCGCCCACCGACATCGGTCGCTGCGGGACCAGCGACAGGATCTTGTGGAACCACCCGTCGGCGCCGTCCAGCACGCCGTCGTCCAACGCCCTGATGGACGCGCCGATCGCCGCGGCGGCGGCCACCACGCCGTCGGCGCCCAGCAGCTCGCCCAGGCCCACCTCCACGAAGCACGGGCGGAGGCAGTTGCCGAGGTACTCCTGCGGGATCGGCGGTGCCAGGCGCCGGCGGCATTCCACCGAGAACAGCAGGTGCGCGCGCCGCTCCGTGTCCGCGCAGCCGCCGTCCACCCGCACCAGGCAGGCCCACGCGAACGCGCACGCCACCGTGAACGCCGAGCAGTGGTCGGCGACGACGCGCTGCTTCAGCTTATCGATGCGGTCGCGGGTGAGCGCGAACGACGCGATGACCAGCTTCGGCGGCGGCCCCGCCGGCGGCGGCGGCGGCGGAGGAGGCGGGGCGTTGGCTGCCAGTTGACGCATTTCGTCGAGCGTCCTGGCGGCAAGTCCCTCGGGATCAGCGACCACGCCACGGTCCAGGAACGGCGGCGGCGGCAGCGCGCCTTCGGCGGACTCCTCGCCGGCGGCCACCCGGCACTGGCCGGCCCAGGTCTTCACGAAGTGCATGTAGCTGGAATCGTCACAGGCCACGTGGTGGATGGAGATGCCGACGGCGATCCCTCGGCCGGCGAACACCGTGACCTGCGTCGCCGCGAGAGCGAAGGTCCCGTCTTCCGTCCGGGGAAGCTGCGGCACCAGCGCGTACAGCCGGGCAACGTCCCTCGGGCTGCCGCCGGACAGCTCGTCGAAGTCGTCGGAGCTCTCGGCGACGGTGAGCTCGACGCCCTCGCCCGCATCCCCACCCGCGGAGAAGAACTCGTACCCGCCGCCCCCGTCCGGGCACGGGCGGACGCGGCCGAGCAGCGGGTAGAACCAGTGCAGCGCGGCGGAGAGGGAGGACACGAGGGGCGGCAGGAGGCGGGCGGTGAATTGCTCCGCCGTGTGCGGGTAGGGGTAGAAGAAGACGCGCTCCACGGGGCCGGTGAAGAGCCACGGGACGTCGAAGAAGCTGAGCGGGAGCACGCCGCCGGGCGCCGGAGGCGAGGCCGACACCGTGAGCCTGTCAAGAACCTTGGTGGCCATGGGGAATTGGAGACGCCCTTCCTCTGCTAGTCTGCTTCGGTGCCCGGAGCCGCAGCAGGGGGAGGAGAAGGGAAGTGGAGGGCAGATCAGAGGAAGGGGTGGTGGATTCAGATCCACCAAACACAAGCACTAGAAGAAGAGGCTTTTTGGTGCCTGCTGGTGGTTGGAAATGTGACCAAAATCCGCCTCGTCTCCTCCCCTGCTACTGCCTCCCGATTGTCTCCATTCTTCTTTAATTGCTGCGTTCGCATCTCTTCTCCCGCGGATTTCTCTCTGAAACATGTCGGCAGGTTCTCCCCATCCAAGAGCATAAAAACATTGTCAGTGACAAACTGACGATCTGTGCTGCAGTAACGGTAACGACACTCCCGGTCAGAGAATAAACTGACAGTCACAGGCACGGAGAAGACGAAGCTCCAGCAAGTGAAATGTTCACTGAATTTCTAGTGTAGTTATAACAGTACAAAGCAAAGCTTAACCAGATGACAGTAGGGTAACTTCTGTCCTAAGAGTAACCTGATGACAGGCTCAGACAGCACCAGAGGCCAACGCCATGGTTTAGTTGTTCAGTGTAAAAAGAAAAACGACAGTAACTGTGAAAATTCTAGTGCAGCTACAACATTAGAATCAGAGCATGAACGTGTAATACAGCAATACAATTGTCAGGTAACGAGGCAGTGTTTGATCCCATGATCAGGGGTGGCGTCGCCCATGTGTCTCTGTCAAACAGGCATCCAATGACATCATTGTCAAAATTTCTGTTAAGCATCTCTGTTCTCCGGCTTATGATTTTGATCCCACATGTCCAACTGATTATATTAAGGGTTGCAGACTTGCAGTACTACGCAGAGGCCCTCGGAATCTACAGAAGAGGAGGCGATTTTGTGGAGAGTCAGCTCTCTGATTGAAAAAGGGCTGTCAATATGTATCGGCGCCATGTGCTTACCCTCATGGAAGATGTCTTTAGCTTCAGAGGACTTCACTTTGATTAGCTTATCTGGATCATGTTCTTGATCTCATTTTTATATAAAACAAGAAAGAGATGCATAGCTTTATCTTGCTAATTACATACTAATTTAACAGGAGGTTAGACCTTTGAAATAGATCCTAAACTTGAATGCACAAAGAAATCGTGTAAGTAAAGACCTCCCAAGCCATAAGATATTCAGGACCGCTGTTGTGGTTGGAGCAATTGCAAAGAGGAAAACTTTGCACCAAATGTAGTAGCTGGTGTTGCCTTCAGAAATGATGGTCACTTAACAGTACCAGAATATGTTAGCAGTTCTGGTTGTGGACAGCAACAGAGGAAGTTGCTTTGATGTCAAGGCATGAACTAACAAGCAGGCCTACAACAACCTAACTGAATGGAGCATCTCAAGTATCAACTAAAAGGTCAAAAGTACAACAACCTAACCGAATGGAGCCTCGTATAAATTATGAGCTTTCAGGTTCATTGGAAGCCGAGAACTGATCCTCAGAGAGCAAAGAGGGAAATGGTGAAATTATTATTTGCTTTAGTTGAAGGAGCTTGTACTCCAAGTTTGAGGTGAATGGGAAGAAACACTTGAAGTGCTTCTGAAATCAAATGGCATATCTTAAAAAGAAATGATGCAGTGGTTGATCACCGATCACTCAATGGAAAAATTATTCCGACTTTCATGGTCATAAATAATTAGTATCGAAATTTATATATAAAAAGGTGCAGCATCAGGATGGCAAAAAATCGACACTTGACATAGCAAGTAGATAACTCATGTGTCATTCTTGATGTTGGACATACAAGCGACAGAAACATGAGCCATTTGAGACATAAGATCCGAAATTACCATTTACCAAGATGCAAATCACTAAACCATAGCAGAGATATGTTATCTCTTACACTGCCCAGAGACTAAATCGCAGCACCAATGTGATCCAATTTCACTGAAAACAGGAATATCTGCAGCACAAAAACAGTTGTTAATACCATAAAATAGTTTCTTTTGGCATATTATCTCATTCCACTAACCAGCTTTTTTAACAAAAAAACAGCGATAGACAATGGTCAATTATTTTAAATATTGATTATGACATAAATAGACATCTTTAGATTGACAGCAAAAAGGTCTCATTTTTCCTAGTGTTTTTCCTCAGTTATGACTGAAAACGAACCGCAATTAGAAGCACAACAATTTAGAAAGGTTAGCTCCCAATCAGACTCACATCAGTCCTATTTTTTTTCCCAATCACTACAAAATAAAAAAACAGTGGACCCTGACAACAAGCACGAAAAAATTAAGAAAGGTTCGCTCCTAGACTGCAGTTAATCTGATATTAGCTCGTATTTCTGCCATCACTACAAAACAAAACCTTTTCTGCGCCTACAGCTAGTAAACGAGATCAGTTCTATTCAGAACTGAAAATCAGTGATCAATAAACCATAGCAGCAAAGTGGGCACCAATACAGTGCATAGCCCAATATATTTTTTTTAAAAAAACTTTTTTTGATTTTTTTTTGAAGCGAGCCCAATTCATGTTTGTATTGACGTAGAAGCAAAATTGATTTACCTTGTCAAATTTTGCATTGTTTGAAACTGGATCACAGGATGCACACAATCACGCTTAATCACTTAGCCCACTTGAACAAAGACAGTCGAATCGGATCAAAGTTTTACTCGAATTTCATCTCATGCTCGCACTCACCAAATCAGATACCTGAATGACAACAAATCGAATCGAGTTAGAGCGACGGATGGGTGATGGCGGTGAAGTTATGAGTTTGTAACTCCACCCACGGGCCACGCCTCGTGTTCAGTTATCAGTAAGAGGAGGGGGATACCGGCGATGAGGAGCGGCGCGAGCAGCAGACCGAGCTTTAGCAGCCTGTGAAGAAGAAGAACAGAGATTGGCTGCCGCCTTGCCGGTCTGCCCTTTAATGGTAGAAGATAGCGACAGGGGAAGAAAGCATCCCACTGCACCGCCATCCGCGCGCCGGCGCCGGCGCCCGCCCGAACGGAATATGGGTGCGCGAACATCACACAGGATCTCAGCGGATGCATCGCAGCGGGCTAGTGGGGGTCGCCGGAGGCAGCGCCGCCTCACCGGTTGCAATTTCGCCGGCAAGAAATTTTACAAACAACCCCCTGACTTGGATCGCGATTATTAATCGCGATCCAAATCAGGGGGTTTAGTGAAAAACTGGTTCAAGTACTTTTCATAAAACTCCCTAATTCGGATCGCAACTATTAATCGCGATCCAAAACAGGGGGGTTTATGAAAAATAATATTTTCATAAACCCCCTAGTATCGAACATTTCGCAACAATCACCTTGTATTGATTAGACGGCCGCCGCAGCTCATCTGGCACTCTTCTCCGTCACCGGTTTCACCTCTCGCCCGTCCACCCATGGCCTTCGCATCGCCACCTTTCGTCCCCAAAGAAGCGCCAAGCCCCCATTCGAACTACACGTCCCTCTCAGGAGTCCAGCAGCAGCAGCAGCAGCTCTCCGCTACTCTGCTCCCGTGGAAAGGACGACCAGCCGGAAGCTCTCGATTCGTACACCAATGCAGCAAACCTCTTGAGCCACAATGCCATTGCTTTGCCGGCATTTGTCTCCGGTGTCCTCAGCTTTCGTTGGTGACAGACGACATGCTAAGAAGCTCCTGCCATATGAACTGCCTTTGAGTGGCATAGGCAAGTGAATTGGTTACTTTACTTGCAACAGTGCAAACCAGAGAATAAGCTGATGACAGTAGGGAAGCTTCTGTTCGGAGAATAAGCTGATGACATGATGCACCTGACAATCAGCAAAGGGGAGAACGCCTTGGTTGGTTGCCCTGTGAAAGTGAAAAAGGTACTCAGGTAACGAGGCAGATGTGAAATTCTAGATTCAGAGCACGAGCATGCAATACTAAGAGACATGTCAAAATCAGTCTGGTATTCGCGCACTCAGGCAATGAGGCAGCTCCAGTGTTGATCCCATCACAAGACCCTTGTGTCTAGGCCAAACAGTTGGTTATATTAAGAGCCGCAGTACTACCCATCTGTGCTCCCTTAAGGGCCGGAATCTACAGAAAAATGCAGACCGATTTTGGGAAGAGTAAGCTCACTGATTGATTACCATCATGAAAGATGTCTGTGCTTCACAGGACTTCACTTTGATTCTCTTATCTGGATCATGTTCTTGATCTCATTTTTATATAAAACAAGACAGATGCATAGAACTTTATCCTGCTAATTTCACACTAATTTAACAGAAGGTTAGACCTTGGAAATAGATCCTAAACTTGAATGGACAGAGAAATCATGTAAGTAAAGACCTCCCAAACCATAAGATATTTAGGACCACCGTTGGGGTTGGAGCAATTGCAAAGAGGAAAACTTTGCACCAAATGTAGTAGCTGCTGCGGGCTTCAGAAAATAATGGTCACCTCATAGTACCAGAATGTGTTAGCAGTCCTGGTTGTGGACAACAACAAAGGAAGTTGCTTTGATGACAAGGCATGAGCAGCCAAACAGATGCAAACCAACCTAACTGAATGGAGGCTCTCCTGTATCAACTAAAAGGTCGCAAAAGTATCTAAATCTGTCAGGAAAATATGAACTTTCGGTTCATAGAAAGCCAAGAATCGATCCTCAAGAGCAAAGAGGGAAATGGTGCAGTGGTTGATCACTGATCACTCAGGCCTTGTTTAGATCGTCGTATAAAGTTTTTGAAATGGAATCTTTTCACATTTGAAGTATTAAACATAGACTAATTAAAAAACTAATTGCAGATTCCGTCCGTAAATCGCGAGACGAATCTAATGAGCTTAATTAGTCCGTCATTAGCATACTGTAGCAATTTATTATCTAATCACGGTCTAATTAGGTTCATTAGATTCATCTCGCAATTTACAGTCCATTTGTGTAATGCGATTTCTTTTTCGACTACATTTAATACACCATACATGTGTCCAAACATTGATGTGTAAAAATTTTGACGGGAAACTAAACCAGGCCTCAATGAAAAATTATTCAGACATTTATGGTCATAAACAATTAGTACGAAACTTAAAGATAGGATCGGAATGGCAAAAAAAAAATGACAGTTGACGCAATAAGCAGACAACATAAAATATTACAGTATTTTCACCTGCAATTCTTGATGTTGGACATACAAGCAGCAGGATCGTGAGCCATATTTGCAGTTAAGATCCGAAAGTACCAAGATCAAAATCAGTAAATCACAACAGAGATATGTTAGCTCTTACATTGCCCAGGGTCCAGGGACTAAATCACAGTACCAATGTGATCCAATTCACTAAAAGCAGCAATATCTGCAGAACAAAAGCATTTGTTAACTCCGCAAAAATGTTTCTTTTGCCATATTACTCATTCCACTAACCAGCTCTTTAACCAAAGAAAATAGAGATAACGGCGATTGCCAATTATCAAAATATTTATTCATAACACATAAATAGACACCATCAGATTGAGAAAGAAAAGGTTTTATCTTTCCTAACGTTTTCCATTGGTTATTACTGGAAATGAACCACAACAAGAAGCACAACAATTTAGAAATATTAGCTCCAAGACTAGACTGGCATAAGTCCAAATTTCTCCTATCACTACAAAAAACAAAAAAAAAACAGTGGACCCCAACAACAGGCACTGAAATTAAGAAAGGTTATCGCCTAGACTGAAATTAACCTGACATACTTTCATATTCTCCCATCACTGCAAAGACAACTAACTGAGATAAGAATATTTAGAAGTTGAAATACAACGCGAAGGGTAAAAAGGAAAAGTATGATAGTATACCTGCTGGAGGGAGTGTTTACTATGTAGTGTATGATGGGAGTAGCTTTGAGCCTTTGATATGGCAGGAACAGTGCTCACTGAGGCGTGTCAGTATGTTTAGTAATTCCGAAGTATGAGAGCAGGGACTGATTACGCAATGCAGCTGGTTGGATACGAAAGCAACGGGTTAGATGCGTGACTGGAGAGGCAAGTCGTTTTTGCCGACTTCAGAGGATCTCATTCCGAAGTGAGCACCAATATCGTGCCCAAGCCTATTGATGTTTGTATCGACATAGAAGCAAAACTACGATTATTTCTCTCCTTCATCTATTACAATGTCAATATTTGCATCGTCTGAAACTGGATCGCGGAGCCAAATCAAAGCATACCGTACATAAAACCACGCTGGATCACCAAGCCAAAATGGCCAAAGAGCGCAAATCAAATCTGAGTTCTACTCGAGTTCATCGCACCAAATCAGAGAGGCTTCAGAATCCAGAACTCCAAATACCTGAAGGGATACAGATCGAACAGAGCAGGAGCGACGGATGATGCATTCCGGTGTGGCTATGATTTTTTGACTCCGCCTACGCCTCGTGTTCAGTAATCAGTAAGACGAGGGCGACGCCGTAGATGAGGAGCGGAGCCGCGCTATAGCTGCCTGTAAAGAAGAACAGAGATTGCCTGCCGCCATGCCACTCTGCTCTTCAACGGTAAAGAAGCTAGATACAGGAGGACGCCATTCCACTGCACCGCCGTCCGCGCGCGGGCGCCGACTCCAACCACTATTTCGCCGCGCCGGTGCTGCCGCGGCCGCATCTCGAGGGCCGATAGGGCCGCGGGCGGCGCACGCGAGCTGCAGATGGAATATGGTTGCATGAACCTGAGGGGGGATCTCACGGGATGCATCGCAGCGGGCCAGAGGGGATCGCCGGAGGCAGCGCCGCCTCACAGTCACCGGTCACCTGTGGTAATTTCGCCGGCAAAATATTTTACAAATTACCCCCTGATTCGGATAGCGATTAATAATCGCGATCCGAACCAGGGGGGTTTATAAAAATATCCTGGTTTATATTTACAATAAACCCCTTTTTCGGATCGCGACTATTAATCACGATCCAAAATAGGGGGTTTTATGAAAATTATATTTTTATTTATACCCTTGGCGGCCTGGTATTTTCGCAAACATCCCCCTGGTATCGATTGGACGGCCGGCTCATTGGGCAGCCTCTTCTCCGTCACCGGTTTGGCCTCCCGCCCGTCCGCCATTGCCGCCGCCGGCCCGCCGCTGCCATATTTTGGCCTACACGTCACCGCTCGGGAATCTAGCGGCAACATCCAGCTGCAGCTCGTCGCTCCTCTGCTCCTGTAGCAAGGATGACCAGCCGGAACCCGGAAGCGCTCAATTCGTAGGCACATCCGAGCAGCCACGCTCTTGAGCCATGATGCCATTGACTTGCCGTGCCATATGAGCTGCTGCCCTGCAACTCTGTCTTTTGTCTATCGGTGTGGCTGGGGGAGTTGTCTACCTGTCCTCAAGTTTGTTGGACCGGAAAAACTTTGTCAGTGACAATTTGTGCAAAAAGACAGTGTCAGAGACTGATAATTTGTGCCGTACTAACAGTAACAAAAGTCCTGCCCGAAGAATAAACTGATTGGCGCAGGCATAAAGCTCCAATAAGCAAGTGAAATGGTTACTGTCGTACTGAATTTATAGTTTACTTGCAACAACGCAAAGCAGAGGATAAGCTGATGACAGTAGGTAAGCTTCTGTTCAGAGAATAAAGCTGATGACAAGCACCTGACAGTCGGCGTTAGTTGCCCAGTGAAAGTGAAAAAATTACTCAGGTAATGAGCCAGCTGCAGTGTTGATCCCATCACAAGGACCTTGTGTCTCTGTCAAACAGGCATCCAATGACACGATTTTCAAAATTTCTGCTAAGCATTTTCGTTCTCTGGCCTAAGATTTCGAACCTGCATATCCTTTCAGGAATCCACTTGGTTATATTAAGAGCTTCAGTACTTACCCATCCGTTCTCCAGTGCCGGAATCTACAGAAAAGTGCAGTGCAATTTTTGGAAGAGTTAGCTCTCCGATTGATTAAAGGTTCAAAGGTTGTCAATGTGTGTCGGCGCCATGTGCTAACCATCATATGGTTGGAGAGAAATTTGCAACAAATGTACCTGCTGTGGCCTTCAGAAACAGAAGCCTAGAGGAGCACAACCCCGACTGAATGGTGCCTCTCCAGAATCAAATAAAAAGGCAAGAAGTAAAATCTTCTAGAGCAAAGAGGGAAATGATGAAATCACGATGTACTTTAATTGAGGGAGCTTGTACTCAAATGCTTCAAGCAAACAGCCGTTCAGGAGGTTTGGCCATCTAAGACGAATGGGAAGTAACACCTTGTCACTTAGCTTGTGACTTGTCCTTGATGAGGTTCGTCAGGCATTGGAAGTGCTACTGAAAGTAGATTGCACATCTCAAAAGGAAAATATCCAATGTTGATAATTTTTAACTCAATAAAAACTTATTCAGACATTAATCATGGTCATTAACCATTGTCACCAGAACCTCTGAAAATTGTTTAGTAGCATCAGAAGGGCCCAATGGCTGACAGTTGGAACAATGAGCAGATAACATTGTTTCAGTACTTTAGACCCAGGCCCGTTACAATTTGGGCATAAACCATACTAAATGCCTCCAAATACCTTTCTCTCAAGAAAATATATAACCTGCATCCTCTAAAACAAAGTAGCATTTTTTGGAAATAGAATATGCAGCAGTATCTGCCTTTTTATTTTTTTTTAATAAAAAACAGCCGCCCGGCCAAGCCAAACACGCTCTTCGTTTGGAGAAGAACAAAACACACAAAGTTCTTGAACTGAAATGATGGAGAGGCGCCACAGGCACAAATTCCGAGGCATCTGTTCATCAACCGGTACCAAAATGCATCCTCTAGCTTGTGTTCTTTGCTTTTCAAGCTTTATCCTGTTTGGAACAAGTGCTATTATGGTGATCACACTTGGTATTGGAGGCCAAAGTTTTGCATAGTTTGACTCCTCCATTACAAACCATGTAGCAAAGAGCCAAAGACATCAGCTTCTTTTGTTCTAAAGCAGCTGCATGCACAAAACAAAAACACCAGTTTTGCTTTCCATTACGTGCTTTTATGCATGGGGATCAGTGCTAAATTATGTTGGTTGATTAGTGGGGTCTAATCACTCTCAAGTGCCATAATAATCCTGCCATTCATTTGTGTGCTCAGCTTTGTTTGACCGATGACCGGCAGCTTCTTGACCAGCTCAATCCAAATGAGCACTTGTGGATATAAAACTTACAAGACACAAAGGGCCAAAGCACACAAAAAACAATGAAGGTGCATTCAGCTTTATGAGACAGCCCCATCTAAACTTGTGGGGTCTGTTTCTCAGGTCATTTGATCTGCAATAGTAAACCTTATGCAAAGAAGGATGCACAACACAAACTTTATTTTGAGGAGAGATAGTACATTACACAAGCTTGTGAAGTATGGATGGATGAGTAGCTTGCTTGTTATCTTGAGACAGTGATAAGAACAAACTTGACACGCTATTAGGGCTGCCTAATGACTGGCTAGCATCCTAGGCTACCTAACCATGTGTAGATGCTGTTATACTAATCCACATTAATCACGCGTTAAATCTACGGCTTTGCATCGATCGATAAAGAGGGCGGATCACAAAAGTCACTGGCCTATCCTTGTTGTTAAATCAGCTACGCATTCGTCGTGTTCAAGCAGATATATAGCTCAGGATTTAATTTGAGGCTCTAGCTTGCTTGCTCAATTTGCATGCAGCAGCTTTAGAACATCTGAACAGTTAGCTGTTCTTCCTCGGCGTCACGAGCCTTGTCTAGTATAATAGCTGTAAAAAATGATTTAGTAGATGTTAGTATATATAGCTTCTGATGATAAACACATTGTTAGCCTTCCCTTTTGTACTGTAATGGATTCAGTGAGAACGCGCATGTCTGAATGAAATTTTAGAGTTCCAAGATACTAACCCTATAAACCTACTGCAGTGGTAAGTACTGTCCCTGTCCTTATCCGATGGCTAATCTGAAGTAAAAAGAAACGCCGTTGTATTTGGCTTGTCTACCTCAATTATCGCAATGTATAATTAGTATTGGGTTATGAAACCTTCTCACAGCTAGTGTGTTCATCAGTTTGGTAGAGGAAGAAAAAATCTATCCAGTCTTTTGGAGTGCCAGAGCCTTTTCTTTCTCTGCAATACCCACTACTAGCTTGAGGAATAAATTACTGCTTACTCCAGTAGTAACTTGGTCAATCGTCCAATCACAGTCAACCCTGCCAAGAAATTAACCCTTGGGATCAGCGACCTATCTAGCTTCACCGTGTTTCTGTGTTCTGTGCATACTTGCTTATTACTAGGTTTAAAAGGTCAACGATTATGCACGTAAAACATACTCCGGCGGGTTGTAGGAAGGAAGCAAAAGTAAACGGTGCTTGCGGCTCAGGAGTTCAGACCTGTCCTTGATCAAGGGGACAGCCACTCTGCGGGGCATGGAAAACTAGGATTAGCAGCAGCAGCCTATGAATGCATACAAGTCATTTTAGAGTCTAGAGAGCAAGAACTTGGTGCCAACTCAAAGCTGTGCGCAATAACTCTTGCTTCGACTTCTTTGTTTTGAAAAACATTGCTTCAACTTTTGATGCTGAAGCTTCCGGTGGCAGTTTAGTTTAGGCCTCGTTGTTCAGATCCCCGTGTAAAGTTTTTGAAATAAAATCTTTTCACATTTGAAGTATTAAATATAGACTAATTAAAAAACTAATTGCAAATTCTGTCAGTAAATCGCGAGATGAATCTAATGAGCCTAATTAGTCCGTCATTAGTATATATTTACTGTAGCAATATTGTAGCAATTTATTATCTAATCATGGCTTAATTAGATTCATTAGATTCGTCTCACGATTTACAGTCCATTTGTGTAATGCGATTTCTTTTTCGACTATATTTAGTATACGCAATTTATTATCTAATCATGTTTATTAGTTCATTAGATTCGTCTCGCGATTTGCAGTCCATTTTCTTTTTCGACTATATTTAATACACATGGTGTACTAAATATATGCTAATAATGGACTAATTAGTCTCATTAGATTCGTCTCACGATTTACGAACGGAATCTGAAATTAATTTTTTAATTAGTCTATATTTAATACTTCAAAAATAAAAATTTCCATTTCAAAAACTTTACTCTGGGAACTAAACGAGGCCTAAACCAGGCCTTAGTGCTCCCCGGTATCCAGTATCCACTAAAGAACAACGGCTTCTGATGAGTTCTGACTGTATTTCTTGATGGCTTGCATGGGAGCATCGAATCAGCGCTTTTTGTGCATCGTCAATCAGCCAGGAAAACATTAGTTCCATGTCTCACGCATCAAGACATGAATGAATGTTGGCACAAAACTTGGAGGCGAGGCTGTTTTTCAGGACCAGAGCAATACTGTACTATCTAGTAGCACTGAAGTTCAGAGTAGCACAGTTTGACTGCATCATCAGACTACTAACGGCTCAATGCAAGACAGATCACTATTTAGACAGATCACTATTATTGCCACTAGTAATCATCAAAAGCATGCAGGCTCTCCCACTACATTATAGTATGATTTCTACCAGTAGTACTCACTAATATTTAAGATCAGAACACTGACAATAATAATTTAAAAGAAAAGGAGTACTCCTACTTCACTAGGAAGGAGAGGAGATCGAGTAGTACAAGTTAATTTCCTTTGTTCCCCCCCGATCGAATTCTAGCTCTCGCATCGCACTTGCGTTAGCGAAGTGTGATGATATCGATCATCGATGGCATGTCTCCAAAATGATATGCATGGTCGTCTTATTCTACGCTTCTACAGGGAGTAGTTGGGGCTCCTCATCATGGCCTGCGCCAGGTACTGGAGGTCCCCGGCGTCCGCCTTGGCGGCGCAATGCTGCGCGGCGACGACGTCGTCCCTGAAGCCTGCAGAGGCCATGAGCTCCGGCATGAAGCAGTCGTCGAGGGGCTTCCTGGCACCGCACGCCGTGTCCTGGCGCAGCAGGGCGGTGATGCTGCTGCCGTGGTCCGCCGGCCACTGGTGGTGGCTGACCGGCGAGTGCGCGGCGCCGCCGCATGCGAGCTGCGCCTTAGCCTGCATGAGCTGGGCTTGCAGGATGGCGACCTGCTGCTGGAGCGCGAAGATCTGGGCGACGCACCCGTAGACGGGGTCGCGGAGCCTGGCCTGCGCCTCGTAGGTGATGGTGACGACGGCCTCGCAGCGGTCGGCGACGGGGAGGTGGGAGAGCAGCTTGGAGGCGTTGCTGGCGCCGAAGACCTTGTGGATGGCGGCGAAGCGCGCGGCGCCCTGGTCGCTGCTGAAGTAGGGCGCGAAGACGCACTCGGGCACGCAGCGGCGGCGCAGGAACTTGCAGGCCCCGCAGGGCGACCCGGCCCCCGTCGCGGCGGCGGCGGCGGCGGCGGCGGCTCCTCCACTAGCAGTAGCTCCGGCCATGGCGATCACTCACTACTAGTCACCAGCAGTAGCTAGGAGTAGGACGCGCAATTAACCTGTGTGTGGTGGTGGTGGTGGACTACCGTACCGGTGCAACTCGGGAGGAGATGGATTTATAGGAAGAAGAGCGGCGGAGGGGTAGACATGTAGGGCTGGGTGTCTGGTTCGAAGGGAGCAAACGTGTTAATGCTGTGTGGAAGAAACGGAGCTCGCCGATTGCTTGGCTTTGGCTTCGGCTTTGGATGAAGAAGGAAGCCACAGCCACCTGCAGGCTGCACCTCATCAGCTAGATATACAGTAGTATAATGTAGTATGTTTGATTTTATCTAGTCTTGGATTCAGAAATTGGCTGGTTGGTTGGCATGGCCTTCAAATACAGTGGCTTTTCGTTAACAAATCTATACTACTCCTACTGGCAACTGCAAGAAAATGTTGATGCAGTGGTGACCGACGAAACACAGAGGAGGACACTGGTGATGGTGAGGCACTCCTATCAGATCGGTGCTCAGTGGACGTGTCGGGATTGTTACCGATGGATGGACGGGACGGATTGAAGGAATGGAGGAGGAGATGCATGATGTGATGTTTTTTCTCTAAAACAATTGCAGGTGATTGTGCACGTACGACGTCCTACAGTACGTGCTTGTGCCCGGCGGCATAAAGAAATGATTTCGCGCCGAACGGCCGCACTCGTCGTCTCGTCGATGACTGCTGACTCGTCAGATCGCCCACCTGCCCTGGATTCTTCCTCCCACACTCCTTGTGCTACTAGCCTGCTAGGACTATCTTAATTACTAGTAATCTAATTAGTAAGTAATCCGATGACGACGCCCATGCCATTGCCTGCCCTTTGCTTGCTTAATCGTCGCCTTTGACTGCTCCTGCTTCCTCTTCCTCACCTTCTCGTCCCACCTCATTTTGGCCTCTTCTTCTACTACTCCTTGTGTTTCAGTTCTGTCTGCTTGCCTCTGCCTCTTCAAAGCAACTTCTCCGGGTTCCCCTCGTCTCGTTTTCTGCATGCTCGTCACTAGTTTCAGTGGTTCTCTTGCCAGGCAGTTACTAGTACTACTGTTTCAGTTCTGTGACACTAGCTGGTCAAGAAAACCAACGAATTGCATTACATGTGGCAACTGAGGCTGAAAAACTGCTGGCGCTAGCTCCGGATGTGACAATAAAACAAGGTTGGTTTCTACACCGACAGCGCACTGCCGCCTCAACTGTCACGGCACCATTGCTCCTCACAAAGGGAACCAGACCGACCTCTGGAATCGGAGGAGGGAACAGACACACAGCTTACCAAACTCTGCTTATTCAAACGCAGCTTACCCTGCCAATACCACACGTTTACAAGCACAAGCACATTTGTCAACAGTCAATCAAGCTTGCAGTTACGAGGAGACGACGCAAAGAATCAAGCGATCCTGCTGCTGAATGAGATTGCGAAGGATCACCCACACGTGCACATGGTTGCCATCAACAACGCAGCTCGTGGGGATGCACCCAGATCGACACAACAGCTTTCACATTCAGTCACAACAGCTCACAAACCAGATGAGAATAGAATGGACATGTCAACTCATATACGAAAAACAAAGTACAAGGCCGCAAGCTTGTCACTGAAGCAAAGGAACTCTCGCGTCATCCCCGTATTCATCACACACACTACACCGAAACCCACGGAGCCAACGGATCAGGCGATGGCCGTCCTTGCTGAATTCAATTCATTCAATCAGATAATGTTACAGTTTTCTGCAGGCCAAAGATTAGATTGTGCACGCCGCTACGCCACAGCACACAGGGGAGCAGGATCAGACGGCATCAGCCTGCCGACTTAGCCGAGCCACTGCGTCGCGCGCCGCTCGCCGCCACCGCCAACGGCATGACGGATGCTGATCTTCTCGTGGGAGTACTTCTCCTGGAGGTACTCAAAGGCATTCACGTCAAGCTTCCCGCTCACCGACTTGCCCTGCTTCCGTCGGATCTGCTGCTCTTTGATCGAGTTCCACAGCTTCACGATCGCATCCCTCTGCTGCAGTGTGAACTGGTTCACGTTGTCGTAAGCATGCTTCGCGAAGATGTCAATGGCAGTTTGCGTCCTGGCAAGCAAGATATGATATAAAACAATATAAAAACAAGCCCTAAGCATATGGATGGTGCAAATCATTTTTTTTCTTAAGATAACTCACCATTGAATTCTGTAACGCCGAGCAGCTATCTCTAGACATTTCAGAAGGGCCTCCCGCCGTGACTTCAGAAATCTCTTTGAATCATCCTCATCTGCTTTACTGTTCAGAGCTGCAACTTCCTTCTCTCGAGCTCTCTCAGACTTCTTTGGCTTTTTTGCAAGGAGATCATCTAGACCAAAAGGATCAGACGATTCTTCTCCTGACCCTGAGGCTGCAGCATATGTGCAATCATCTGGCAGAGAGTTGGAAGCTGCAGTTGGAACACTATCACCTGCTTTATTCTCTGTTGTTGTGTCAGTTTTGCTTGCAGCTGCAAGAGCTGCGGCTTCATCATTGTCATCATCCGTCGTTGCCACTGGCAGAGCTGAGATGCCATCTTTGATCTTTCCAACAGCCTTGGAGAACTATAAAATAAAAGCAGATAAGTACCCCGTGGTTGATGCATAGGGTAACGAAATATGTGGCTAGTCTGATTGCATAACCAAGGCATCAGCCACATATAACTATAGTACTTAGATTGACAGGATAAGCACCATGTGTGTTCAGAAAAAAAATATATACTGACCACAAAACTGTCATCAGTGAAAAGATCATTGGCCACCACTGCATGCAGCACCCATATGTCGAATTGATTTTTCTGCTGTTGGCTGAATAACTGCACATTGATCGCAGTTTGTAAGTGCATCACATACTGACTTCACATAACTGGACAACTATTTTTTTTAAGGACAGTGGAAACTTCACCTCTGTCACACCCTGAGCAGAACTGAAGAGTGTGTGGTAATCTGCTCGTACAGAAGGCTCATCGCATGCTCCTGGGGAAGACATTGCAGCTTCTAGTATGGCAAAGAAGTGGTTGATTGTCCCAGGCTTGACACTTCCAGCTATAATAAGCTGCAGATCTAATTTTGATGCCTTGCTGAATTTAGAAGGTTTCCCTATGTGCGAAGTTATCTTCTGCATAGCCTCAAGTATTTGCGTTTCTGAAGCATCAACAGTTGTTCTGAACCGAAGACGTTTCTCGGGAACTGCGAGAAAACATGAAAAGGAGTTTGCTTATTTGTTCTTACAAAAAGAAATAGTTGAGAAGAGAGCATACAGACATTTCGTATACCAATGCAGGTACAAAGAATAAGTACAAGGAATGCATCACTAATAGGTGCCTTCTTGCAAGTAACAGAGCAAAAACTCAGTGAGCAGAATCTGGTATTGGTAACGACAGAATTCACGCAGGGACCTCTGCTTGAGTTAATCAGAGTGCAAATTCCTACAATTTTCCTGAACATGCTGGCTGAATTAAGTGCATCTGTAACTCTAGCATACACCTACAATATTTTTGCTCTAAAAAGCGAGACGAAGCTGTTATTATCCAAGCGCAAAAGCAAAGCTAAGAGGAGGCTATTGCGATTTGAGTCTTACATGAGACCTAGGGTAGTAGCCAGGACTAAGCAATTCTGCCTGCCTTAGTAATCAATCTCAAGCCACCTATCCAAATATCACCCCCTTTGCCCTCATTGAGCTCATCCTGGGCGATCGGTACTGGGCATACTCCAATCCCGACCTGAAACCCCATCCTCTGTGTGGTCAAGTTCGCACATCGACCTAGGCAGCAAGCAATTCAGGCCGGCTGCTGCTCAATCCTAATGTGCTAACTCCAGCTGAGGTCAACTCAAAGGTACCCATATAAACGATTATGGGCGGCTTCCAATTCCAATTGAAAGCGACGGGAGGAGGAGCAGAAGCGGCAGCACGTTCCCGGTTGGAAAGCACAAGAGGTGATGGGGCAGAGCTGCAGAGATCTCACCATGGGCTTCGGGCGCGGATGCCGCGGGGGCGGGAGGGGGAGAGGTAGTAGTGTCGGAGGAGGGGGGCTTGCTCCGCTTGAGGGAGCTCTTCAGCGCGGGCTTCGGCGGCGGCGGCGGGCGGAGGAAGGCCGTCGAAGAGGTCGTCGGAGGACATGACGGTGGTGGTTGGTGGGCTTCGGAGGAGCCAGACAAGACGACGGTCATTGAACCGAACCAGGCTGCAGGCTGCAGCCCGCGGGCCATAGATAACCCGAATTGAACACGGACAGGCCACCACCAGGTGACCAGGTGTTTTGGGCCTTGGATTTTTACTTGGGTCATCACTCATCAGCAATCGAGAGAATTTCTCCCATGCGCATTTGCATTTATTTCGGATACCTAAAAATGTAAAAAAGAAAATCAAATTCTTAACAAAATGCAAGAATTTGGCGTATTGATCTTTGGTCAGTCCACTCGATGCCGAGCAGCCCTTACGTCATAAAGTTGCCACTGCCGAGAAGGGGGCATCATTCCGGTCGGAAATTGCCTTCCACTCCCGGAAAAAATGAATCGGGATTCGGGAGTGAGCATCCAGGATCACTCCCGGTTGCAACTAAGATTCATTTCAAACCGGTTATATTTTGGGGACCATAATAGCATGTTCTCTAATCACCGTGATTACTGTAGCCACGAATGAAGAAAGAAAAATACGGAACACCACAGCCCTGCTGCAAACACCTCACCATCCTCTCAACACCTTGCTCTGCCACAGGCCCGCATCTTTGTTTTCTGCCACTATCACTTGCCTGAATCTCTAGTGCATATGCCTCGCCTCTGATTGTCCATATGCCAAGGTGGTCGAACTCCAATGTTGCAGGATTAACCATTTGCACCCCTCTTTCAGAGTCGGCAACTCGCACCGATTCTGCAGGATGCAGCCTTGCCGGGTTCTAACCAAGGTAATAAATAGCACACAGCGATTTTTTTTTTGAGAAAAAAAAACCCTCAAAAACTTAGTGCATATATGAATAAAACATCAAATTTACTTCAAAATTTAGAAGTTTTTAGTTAGTCATTACATTACCGCTACAAGAGTCACGAAGAAGTATAAATGAATAGAATAAAGAAGAATATAATTTATCATCCTATCATCCATCTTTAGTCTCACTTGTACCGTCAGTAGCAAATAGCGGTTTAACATGAACAATAGCGATCCGCAATACCGGATACTAAGATTTCTGCTACCTTTACGAGCTGCTATTGCGGGTGCTACGTTATTTATTACCTTGGTTGTAATGATTATTAAAGATGGTTGGGGTGGAGAAGACAAGATAAGCATACCGAAATGTATGCTTTCTCTCCCTTACAAAGCGTACTTCTGTGCTTTACGTTTTCTTTTCCAAGGCACCAACCATTTTTTGAGGGAACAAGGCGCCAAGGTTTAACCAAACAATGCGCTCTTCAGTTGCCAGTGGCCAGGCAAATCGAACAAGTTCACAGGCAAATGGTCCAGGGCTGCAACCAAATCTTCACGCATGAGATGGCACAGGATCGCCAACTCACCGGAGTACCGGACGAGGACGAGGCGGCCAGGCCAAACACCCCCTTCACCGACTTGATTCCCAAAAATCAGGAGAAGGTACCTTAACGGTTGTTCGATTTGATTGTCCATTTGATTCCGAATTCGCTATGTTTGGTTCCTGCGATTGGGTTTCGTCTCGTCAGTTTGGTTGCTGTGATGGAGTCTAGTTTCGTTTCGTTTCGTTCAGATTGGTATAGTCAGTTTCGTTTGGGATGCCACGACTAGGGTTCACTTTCGTTCACTTTGTAGCTGCAATTTTAATTCGGTTTCGATTGGGATGCTCCAATTAGGATTCAGTTTAGTTGCTGCAACTATAATTCTGTTTCGATTGGATGCTGCAATTAGGATTCGGTTTCGTTCAGTTTAACTCCTGCAATTGGAATTCGATTTCGATCGGGACGCTGCTGCGATTAGGATTCCGTTTCGTTCAGTTTAATTCCTGCAATTGGAATTCGATTTCGATCGGGATGCTGCTGCGATTAGGATTCGGTTTCGCTCAGCTTAATTGCTGCAATTGTGTTTCGATTTCGATTGGTATGCTGCTGCGATTATGATTCGGTCTCGTTCAGTTTAATTGGTGCAATGGGATTCAGTTTCGTTTATTTGGTTGCTGCGATTGGGACTCTAGTTTCTCAGAATTATTTGTTCATATTGTTTGGTTTCTGTTCGTTGTGGTAAGTTGCGCGCTTAGCTTTGTTTCGTTTGGGCTCGCTGTTTGGTTGCTTCACGTTGCTTCGTGATGTCGATTGCATGCTCGTTGCCATTCTAATTTCATACTGTTATGTGTGCCTTACTGAATTAGTTCGGTCAAGTTGACTGGGAGAACAGTGCCGAGATCCAGCGTAGAGCCAAGGACCTTGGGATGGTCGAAGACGTGCTGCCCTCCACCTGGTACTGGGAGACTCAGAAGGCCTGGGAGAGGGAGAAGGTTTCCAAGCGTGCCTTCAGTTCAACAAAGAGTACCTCCAGGTCAAGGCTGATGCTCTGCAGGAGTTCGTGAACAGGCTTACTGAGGGTGCAGACAAGTTACTGGTGACTTACCTGCGTGGGCGCTCCAATCTTGGCGCTGCACCTATGGGTGAGTGTATTAGATCTGGATTTGATTCGTTTTAGTTAGAATTTCGTTTGGTTCAGCCTCTTAATAGTTAATACTGTGTGCTTGCTTCTGCAGACTACACTGAAGACTTTGTGGACACCAAGCTGAACATTTGCGAGAAGGCGGTGGAGGACTCCATGATGGATGATGACCTCAAGCTGTTCTATGATGGCGACGGTGACGACCATGCCCCACTGGAAGGGATTTACAAGGCATTCAACTGCTGATCTGTATGAAGGCTGCCCCCACGCCCACCCCCCAAAGGAGAAGTGCGGATAGTCTCTTTTGCCATCAGTAGTAGTTTTGCTCACGAGTAGAATGTAAATGTCCATGCTGATAGTGTTCCAGAATTGAGGCGTAGTGATTCAGTAGCTTTCTCATCATAGTTTGCTCACGAGTAGTTAGTGCTGAGGCGGCGACTACAGATGCTTCACAGGCGACTACATATGCTTCACATGCTTGCCATGTCGGGTCGAACTAATGCAATGCAATGGAGTTTTCTCACTGCTGGAAGTTGATGCTTGTTCTTGTTCTGTCACCTCATTGTTTGATGTGCAATCCAGTGGTATAGGTGAGAGTCATGAAACAGTTTAAACCTGTTATTGTTTCAGATGCATCACAGCACCTAGCAGATGCAAATCATGTAGGAGTCTGTTTCCGCAGCTTGTGACCGTTTTTGGCCTTTACATCTAGCATTTGTTTTGCTTTGATTTTTGTGAAGAGATAGCAGAAGAGTAGCAGCGAAATTCCTGTGGTTTTGGGCAATTCATGGCAGGTGGTGTTGTGCCTATTTCACTATACTACTCCAGTAGATAGCAAAGCTCTCCTTCCAAATGTTCCATCCATGTTGTAATTGCCACTTGAACTGTGCTCAATGCCGAGCAATGGTCCGTTGAGCCACCATTGTGGCATTTTGTCCCAGACGCTTGCAACCAAGCCCAAGTGGATTGCAGGAGATTCATGTTCAGTCTTGCACAGCTGACAACAAAAGGGGGTTGTGTCCAGTGCTAAAAGGGTTCCTGAAAGCTGATGTGAACTTTGTGCTATCAGTGCAAGCGTGTGCGTTTTGGTGGCTTCGGGTGAAGATCATCTGTCACTGTCTTTGAGATTGTTCATCTGTCGATGGCCATTTCCTCTTGTCCGGCGATACGTATTACGGCGTGTCGGATCGAATACGAATAGGATCCTGAGCAAGTCAGCAAAGTCTAGGAAAATACTGCAGGCTGATGCAGCAATTTAAACACAAGCATGATGTCACAGACACCAATATACACGCGGAACTTTTGCTTTGCTTCGCTTGCTGACATGTCAAGCCCTCATCTGGTCTTGTCTGCTGAGCGGAAAAGAAAAGAGAGGATCCTCGCAGAGAGAGAGAGAGAGAGAGATTAGGCCGCCGCTATGTGTTCGAAGCCCATCAAGGCCCATTTTCTTTGTTGGCCCACGAATAGCAGCATGACGAACATGGGTTGTTTTTGGGAAGGAATATATTTTTTCCACTGCTGGTGTTGGGCCTTGAGTGATTATACTCACACACTCCTTTGGTTTTAATTCTCCTTTTAATTTTTTATTATCATTATCATTATTATTTCCATATTTCCTTTCGTAAGAGGTTATTTTAATCTGTCCCATAAATTTTATTTTATTTTATTAATTAATATTTGCTGTAGGTATAGGATTTTTTTAATCTTCGACACACTGTATATCCTTTTATTTGTCCTAGGTATATAGTAGTACATATAGGACTATAGGAGCTAGGCGGAGTCCGTCCCCTTCGCGTTCCTTGGCGGTCGCATTGCAATCTCAAGATGTTCCAAATAAATCCCCTGTCATATATATATGCTCCTTCTCTGTGATCAATAAATAAATAGATGTAGATAGCTCATTAGATCAACTCCCGGCGGATTCGTTCAGAAGCGGCGCACAAGAGGAGGAGGAAGAAACGAGCCGGCCGGGGCCCCACCACACATTGCGTCGTCGATCAACTCTTGCATCCACCGCCCGAGTCTAGTAGAGCGGTAGGTCCATCCGTCCATCACCAATTCACCATCTGCCTAGAGCCCTAGACCTTCAATCTCATCGTCGTATCCTCCTCTGCTCGATCTCTCTTTAGCATGCTTGCTGTTTATTACTCCAGTTTCCTTCACCAGTCTGAGTCTGGGAGGAGAATCTTCCTTGCTTGCTTACACATAGATATCACATTGAGGATGGAGAAGAAATCAGGAGGACTCTTGTCTGTGCAACGAAAAAGAGGATCACAGCTCCAGCTTTTGGATCTTCCCACGGTACGTGTATATATACATATATGTATACGTATAGTGTTTTGTTATAACGCATCTGGGTGCATTTTTTATAGAGAATGCACCCACCCTCTCAGTTGCAACCGGGTCGGTCTGAGTTGCAGTTGGTCTATTTCTCCCTGTTGCAATCAGTGTAGTCTCTCAGTTGCAACTGTAGGGTGGGTGCATTTTGTACGGAGAATACTCCTTGTTGCATTTTAGCCTCATCGTACATATACATATACATATGTCAAACTGAAATTCAGTGTAGTACGTAGGGCACTATTTTCTTGGATTCTCTCATTTGTTAGGTACTGTCTAGTGTACTCACAGCGATACTCTCTCTCTCTCTCTCTCTGCTGCAGAATGTTATATGCTCTATCATATCACGACTGCCACTCAGAGATGCTATCAGGACAAGCATATTATCAAGCCAATGGAGATATGTCTGGTGTGATCACGCCAACCTGACATTCAATCGCTACGCGTTGAAGAGAGAATCTGCAGGCTCTGTAACTATCAGCGAACACGAGTTCCTTGCTATGGTTGATGGAGTGCTGCGGCAACACAGCGGTACAGGGGTCGACCTCATGGAAGTTAGGTGTGCTTTACACAATAAACATGCAGACCGCATAGATCGATGGGTAAAGTTTGCGGTCGTGTCAAGGACAAAGGAGCTTATTCTTCACCTCTCCAACGCCTGTAGGACATCCTTGTCTAGAAATATGCCATATGAATTGCCAGCAGGCAGACCGGAACCATACAGCTTTGCTTGTCACCTCTTTGGTGCCAGCAGTGACGGTTCATACTTGCAGCGCCTCCAGCTTACGTCTGTCTCTCTGAAGCTCCCTGACAACTTCAATGGCTTTCCGAACCTAAAAAAGCTTAGCATGGTAGATGTGAACAACACAGACGAACATGCCGAGTGTTTGCTGTCTAAATGCAACCTTCTGGAGTTTCTTGAGATTGCCTGTTGTAGAATGCTCACAACTCCGGTTGAAGCACTTGAAGGTCCACGACTGCATCTTTGTCGAACAGATAATTGAGATGAAGTGTGGTCTGGCAACACTCGAGTACTCAGGTCCAGTGGTTCCTCTACAATTTCTTACAACTTCGAGTCTGAGGAATGTGTGTATTAACCTGACCTCTGACGGCACCACTGCTCTTGACTACATCACCACGGGATTCCCTAGTGCTCTGCAACATCTTCAGACATTAAACTTACGGTGCGATGAACACAAGGTATGCGCAACCCTTCGTATATCTAGCTATATGCATTTTTCTCTCCAAGCAACTCGAG
Source organism: Panicum miliaceum (assembly GCA_032594955.1). Classification (NCBI taxonomy): domain Eukaryota; kingdom Viridiplantae; phylum Streptophyta; class Magnoliopsida; order Poales; family Poaceae; genus Panicum; species Panicum miliaceum. Next base: position 607,413 of record CM064061.1, on the reverse strand, counting down.
ATCAAATTCATCGTTATTGTCTTTTATTCGTGTTTCTTTCTTTTTTGTTTACCCAGAGGGCAATTTCACCTGTTAGGCCTATCAAGTTCATTTATCTACGGCATTTGAGGTTAGAGTTGAATATTTTTTGGAGATGATGAAGACAGCAAGATTGATGTCCTTGACTATGCCTACCTGCTGGATTGTGCTCCTTTCTTGGAAAAACTGGAAATACATGTGAGTTTATCTATCCAAAATCTAAGACTTTTCGTCAATTTCGGTATTTATGATAATGTAGCCCAAATTCATGTAAAACTGGTTGTAGATAATGCTAACTAAAGGAAACATGAACATGGCAACAGTCTAGTAGTTCATTTGCGTTGGCTGTTGAGAGCAGTTGGTACACTTAGTGCTTTCATTATATTTTCTATATGTGCAATACAGCAATATAGTGACATAAAATTTGTTTTTGTTTTAGATGTGGATGCAGTGTCATCACGAATCCTACCGTGCGGAGCACGGTGAGCTGAGGAGCCTCCCTTGGCACCAACACACCCATCTGAAATCAGTTTGTATCACCGGATTCTTTGGTCGCAAAGATCAAGTAGAGCTCGCACTCCACATACTTCGCAGCTCGAGCGTGCTCAAGGCAATGAAGTTAGATTCCAGGGTGAAGATAATACCAGGTGGTCCTTATGCGGCGCCGGAGATTTATAAGAGGCGCCATTACTTGAATGGTTACCTGGTTGCCACTGCATTCGTTCAAGGAGCAGACCGCAACAATGTTGTTCAAGTTTCAGGAGTAAGAAAGGTTGGCTTCGACGGTGTCACAGAGGGCCACGCTAGATTCTACTTCATTTCGGAGCCAGAGCTTTGAAGATGCTCGCACAATTTATCTGTTGTCAAGCAGAATCGCATTGATGCCAACCCCATATTCTTTATTGCAAGTGTATAATTGGGAAATGAACCATTGCCAGAAAAGTGCAAACTGCCCAACTTTATAAGTTTCTATAGATTACATGGTTTTGTTTCCTTCTCTCTTCAGCTGCTTAATATTTCAGCCTCCATATCGCCATTGACAAAAAGGAAAAAAAATCCTATCAGGATAGAGTACCATCAAAGCCCATGGAAACATAACTGGTGCATTTACGTTAACCAAGCTTTCAGTCGCTTCAACAATAGCGATCATCGATGAACAGGAGCCTATGCACTTGTGGCTCGACTGAGTAGCATCGACTGAGTAGCATCAACAACGGAGAGAGCTCCTACAGCACATGAGGAGTCTGAAGGAAGAGAAACTGCATGGAAAGTGAACATTGGTTTAAATTCACATGAAAGATCTTACTTGACAGATAGTCTTTGTGGCCATCTAGGCATGTAATGTACCTCGAAGGACTTGCCCGATCTCTCATACTCGAGCATGCTGAGAGCTACTTCACAGCTCTGCGAGACTATGGGCTCAGGATCCTTCGCAAACTCCTCCAAAAGTGCGATGCTTTCTTGATCTACAACACAGCAAACCACAATCTCAGGTAACTATACAATGTCTATGCATGGACTGGAGTTGGTAAATGGCATTATGCCAAAACTTGCAGTTAATTACCTGCGATTGAACCTAGTGCTTCAGCAGCTTCATGCCTGACCATTGGATGCTCACAGACATCCTTCAGGACTGCAGAAAGTGCATCTGAAGCGGTTTTATTTTGCAGCTGACCTAACACATAAGCAACCTGCAGAATAATACAGGGAAAAGGCATTACATTGGATAAAACCAAAGGCATTGAAATGCCAAGATAAAAAATTACTTAATTCTTACAAAGGAATATGATATTATGACCTCGGTAAATCAGGAAATGTGCACACTAGATCTGAAGCACTTTCACAACACCAATCCTAGTATCCTATCCTGATATCTTGTTAATATTTTTTTTTCTTTCCAGAAAAGGGAAACACCAAACTTCCACTCCATTGCTAAATAAATATAGCAGAAAAATTTCATGACGGTCCTAGTGACGAGAAATTGTAACTGGATGTTGTCATTTTGTCCTTTCTAACGCAACAAGACGGGTGCAACTGACAACCCAATTGGCATTATACGCACATAGAAAAACTAAGTTGCAAGGTCTGTCCTAACCTCCATCTCAATTGATTATGCTGATTATGCTAAAATTCACATTTTTCAAGTGTAAATGACAAATAATAAACCAGACTATCAGAACCTTAAAACAAAAGTCATGGACTAACAAACAAATTCCCTTTAGAATTCAGAAATAGTTTTGAGTAAGAAAATGAAACAATTTAAAGGATACTTTCTGTGCTGCCTGATTCATGATTGTAGAAATGAGACATAAACAAGGATTAGCTAAATTTCAAGGAAACCTCATGCCGTAGAAGAGCACTTTTGACGCCCAGAGCTGCAACAATAGCAGAAACAGCAGCATCTCCACCATCATTCCGAAGTGCAAAAAGAGCTGCATAACGTTCGTACATGCTTTCTTGTTCATTGAGGAGAAGAACCCTGAAAAATTTCCACCATGTTGACAGTGGAAAGGCCGTGTACGTAAAACACAATTGACACATGTAAGAACCCCTAGAAAGTTGAAAAGGAATACCTTAATTGGTCTACTGAAAGTCCATGTTTTGCAGGCAGTGCTGGATCAACTGAGAGATAGGGTGAAGTGGTCATACTCTCAGCCCCATTAACTTTCTTCTGCTCTTCTATCCGTCTTAGTGCCAGCTCGCAAGTTTCTTTTACCTCCACAGCAGGATCAGCTGTTAAACTTTCCTCCAACAGGGGAATGCTCTTTTCCAGGCCAATAGCTCCAAGAGCTTCAGCAGCCTAATCAATAAACATATACAATTGCTCAACATGGACAGCCAATCACCATAAGCAGAATGCAACTTCAAAAATTCAGTGACTACCTCATGGCGTACAATTGGATGTAGAGAAAGATCTCTGAGCACTGCCACTAATGCGGGAATAGCCTCAGCATCCTGCATCTGCCCTAGTGCAAATGCAGCCTCATGGGCCAGCAAGTTAGAAGGATCCCTTGCAGCTGAACTTTGTAGAAGCTATGTCAGGTTCTCTTAACCCCTGCCCTTTGATCCCTCAAACACTAAGTTACAAAAATCTGAAACTACACAGCTAATAGTGCAGCAGTGGGTGGATGCAAATCAGGCCCTTAATGTGCTTTTCACTTCCTGGAAGAGCAAAGAAGTGCCACTCGTCTAGTACAGTTTTCTCTTTTCAGTAATTGACTAAGCAAAAATTGATAGACATTAAGATCTAGCAGACATTATCTATAAATGATCACTGTTGACAGCAGACTAAGTAAACAACAAAATCTCAGTACTATACACATCAACAAGGAAGAAAGCTGTGGGTATCAGAAGTTTCAGGAAATTAAATGTACTACATGGTAGTAACTATTAAATAGCCTCACACAATGAAACAATACCAAAATTTGGGATAAGCACTCTACATAACAAATATATCAGATGCCATACTTTTAGCAAGTCCTACAAAGCGTTAGGTGGTCAGTGCTAAATTATTTTACAGAATTTATGGATATATATCCCCCAAAACATAGGTGCCAGCTGACATTTTACTCAGTGAAACTCAGCCTAAACCTAAAACTAGTGTTATATAATATTAGTATTAGACTACTAATGCTAGCACACAATGAGCTAGTGCAGCCTGTCTAGATCAGTTTGATGGATAATGCAAAGAATCTATCTGAAGATCAAATCTTTGTAGTATCATCAGTTCATCACCTCAGCACTATTACAGACCGTGAGGCCACTGAAATTTGGAGCTAAACCGGAGAAGTGCCTAGGAGGCTAGGACCGATAGTGCTTCAATCAAGGCAGCAAATTACTGAATTACAACGCACCATACACTGTATCTACTCAATTAGTTCGGGAAAGCACTAGGGACTAAAAATCTGTTGCTGAAACTAATTCATAAGCTGCTAAAGCCTTCAAACCCTCCTGCAGTGCAGCCTAAAGCCCGCCACTACCGCCGACACCGACCACCAAGCTTTGAGGAGTAGCAGAGATGAAGCAGTAAAGCGAGGTGAGACCTTGGAGGAGGGCGCGGCGCGGGGCGTCCCCGCGGAGGTTGCGGAGGGAGAAGAGCGCCCGGAAGCGCTCGGCGATGGGCTGCTCCGCGTCCAGCAGCCGCTCGCAGAGGAACCGCTCCATCTCCGCGGAAGGCTCGAACGCGGAGGAGGCTGCCATCTCACGACGGCGATTCCGTGCGATTCACGCGGCGAGGCGGTCACTGGCGGCGGCGGCGGCGGCGGCAGCTGCTGTAAGAAAACCCCGCGTCGGAAAAACAGAAAGAGGAGGAGGAATTGCGTGGAGTCGACGCGGGCCGTCCGATGGAAGCGCCCCCACGTCACCTGCCCTCTCGAGATGCTGCCACCTATACGAACGGCCGACAGGGACCTATCACTACTGGCTCCTGTCACTGGTAGTGGGTCCCCGTGTTTTTGACCAAGGGTCTTGGCCCACATGGCAGTTGCTGGCTACTTGTAATCTCACGTCGGCAAAGCGGTGTTCCTCCCTAATTCTTCGTCCCCCTTCACGGCTTCGCTTCCGCTTCTCGCAGCGCGGCGAATCCCAAATCCGCGCCGATCCGACCCGAATCAACCGAGAGGTGAGCTCCCTGGATTTCCCCGTGCCCCGCCCCGCGGATCCCCCACAGTCGCGCATCCATTTTCCTCTATTTTTTCGTGCTTTTGGGGCACTCTTCGGCGATTCGTTTCTGATGGGTTTGGGGTTTGATTCCTGCAGGCAGTGGACACGATTCGAATCGAGACGAGCGCCATGAACCCGAGAGGGTAAGTTTCTCCGCCTATTTATTGGTTTGAACTTTGGATTTTGTGAGATGCTATTCGGATTTAGGGTCGACGGGCGCTAGCGATTTGCTAGTAGAAGTAACCCAATGTGGCTGTCTCACCGCAGGGATCACTTGCGTTCGGTAAAGTGCTGTAGGTTAGAGCGGCACGTGATAGTGCGATAAGTACACTGCGTTTGTTAGGGATTGAGATGAGCGATTAGTGCTGTGCTGTGGTTACCTCCCAATTTGATAATTCAGTTATTATTGTTGTTTCTTAGTTATGGTTGGGGAATTCCCACCAAAGACTAATTGATTCTCATATAGGATAGTTTCATTTCCCCAGTTGCGTCGCATTTGTCTGACTAGTGCTCTGTGCATATCATCAATGACAAGTTGTCATCTTAAAGTTATCTGTACAGCTGGTCGAGGTTAATACAGGTTTATAAGAAATGGATGTTGGTTTTCACATGATTATTGACTTGCTGTGCTTATCTATCCCAAGACCAATGTATTTGTAACTTGGACTCTTAAGACTACTATTCTGAAGCTTATGATCTCTTTGTTTATGCCTGCTGGTATTTCTCTGCCATGACAGCTTGAAACTTTGCTACAAGCTTAAGTGGTTGTGGACTGTGGTAGTGTGTGTGCTGAGTAGATAGTGATATCCTGTCAGTCTTGTGGGGAAGTACAAATAGTTCAGATCATACATTGTCATGTTAGACTCTCACTGTCTCATGGTCAAAACTCTTTCTGTTGGGCTTTCTCTCTGTCCTCTATATGTCTATGCCAAGCTTCCTCAGCTTCTTAATTGTGCATAACACTGCATCTTTGCAAATAATCCATGAGAGGAAGGGGATGGAAAAGGATCTGTTGGAGCAATATAGCTAAATTGCAATGCTGAAATTTTGGTGTTCGGTTTGTGGATTAAGTTTGTGGCAACTAGCGAGCATTGTTTTTGTTTGATGAGCGCACAGATATATTCATGCTCACATTTGCATCAGTTTCCAGACCATTTAGGAATTTGTTTGCCAACTGACTGCATTGTTACATAGGGCCAATACGAACTTCTTTACACCATGGCCTAGTTATTATTCTGCTTTTCTTTTCCTCATTTTGTCACTAGTTTATAGTAGTTTATGTTGTAATAAGACATTTTCAGCAGACAATGTTTTGACTTATTTTTTTGGTATGGGCCTTGAGAAATGTTGTTTGTTGGTTCATATCAAAGTATCCAAGTATCTCGTGTCCGATTTATGGGTCAGATGTTTTTTATAACTACATTGGGAATTTGTGATATTGATTATTTGTTAGCTGAGCTGAGCTTTGTCAGAGTTAGAGATAGAAATCAGAAGTATGGACCCTTTAGGGAAGCATATATGTTTCTCTCAGTTTTTGTAACTTAATAGTTTGAATTATTTCAACATATTTGTTCAGCTACTTTATCAAATGCATAAGCATAAGGCTTTGTTTCCTTATTCCTAGCTTTGATACATGTACCTAGATGATCATGTGCTCATAATCTTTGAATTTGTGAACTTGAAAACTTAGAAATGTTAGTCCCTTCTTCAACATATTTCTGAATCCTTTCATGCTAGTAATAATGCGTGATTCCATTTTTATTTGTACATCCTATGTTAAATGTTTCTTTGTGACAAGATGAAAATTCCATTTGGGAATTTTAATTTGCATGTGCTGATGTGCATATTCTGATCCCCTCTTTAGCTTTGCAAATTATGTTTGCACCTATGACCGATCAATTCTGTATCGACTCTTATATCACTATTTTCTGCACTTTTCGCAGCTACCGTAGCAACAGAGCTTCTCTCTTCGATGGCATTGAGGAGGGTGGAATCCAAGCAACATCCTATTCTTCCCATGAGATAGATGAACAAGAAAATGATCGAGCTATTGATGGACTGCAGGATCGTGTCAGCATTCTTAAGCGGGTACTGTGCCACTTAATCCTAATGTTCTAATTCCATTGATTTTGTGCGAAGGAACAATCTTTGCAATTCATTTATATTTTATGCATCAGTTCAAGCTGTGTTGCATAGATAAGATCTTAAAATATGTATCTCAAGACAATTTAGTATTATATTAAATTAGTCCCTTTCTGGACTGAAACTTTGGTAGATAGTTGTGTAGATATGGGAATCATCACTCATGAGTCATGTCACGTTGTCAACCATGTGCCTCCCTGGACCATTTTGATTTGAAATATTGGAAAGTTGTTCAGCATAACTTTTGTGCATTAGTTTTATACTTAAATTTACCAAGAAGGAATCTGGCTAACTGATGGTCCTTGCAATGACATTGGTGGCTGCATTAGTGCTATCTGGATATTTGATTGGCCCTCTGATATTCATAATTGTGATGTAATCGTGGTCTTGTCTCTCTGGATGTTGCTTATATAATGTCAGAGTAGACATACTCAACATTAGAAGCTACATATTTCTAATATCTGGGCTGCTACAAATTAACAAATAGGACGAATAGTTGTGTCTTCACAGTTTATGGTGCTTTGCTCAAATCTATGAATATTCTAGCATCCCTTCCATTGACTATGTTGAGCTTGTTTTGGTTACTCTTGCTCCTGGAATCTTTTCTGCATCTGTCAATCTGGATAGATCTGTAGACAATTATATTCGTTGGGTACTGAAGTTCATTTACCTGCTTGTAGCTGTCAGGTGATATCCATGAGGAGGTGGAGACTCATAACAGAATGCTAGACCGAATGGTATTTGCATTTACCTTTTTTTTTGTTGCTGTAAGATCTGAATCTACTATGCCCACTCCCTCACCATCATGCCTGATTCAGGGGAATGATATGGATACATCAAGGGGTTTTCTCTCTGGAACTGTGGACAAATTCAAGATGGTAAGCGACAAGGGAAACAAATAATATGTTGTCCATCCACCCCCTGTAGTATTATGAGATGATTCATGTCAAAATGAACATGATACAGGTGTTCGAGACCAAATCAAGTCGGAGGATGGGAACCCTGGTCGCATCATTCGTTGCACTGTTTCTGCTGGTTTACTACTTGACCAGGTAGAAGCATCCCTGAGGAAACCTATGTCGTCTGGTGTGTTCAAGAATATTCTGGAAATTGATGTGCCGGTCTACTTAGGATGCAGAATATACCTTTGTGAACTCACTGTCCTGAATGCAAAGTATGTTGATCCTGGTGTCGCGAATTCTGCACTGCATAACAATCACAGTGTGTTGGATGGACTTTTTGCTCGGTTGCTGTAACTAAAGAAAGTGGGTTCACCTTTGTTGTCTGTTCCTTTGTCATGCTGTGCGTATGATATACTAAGCAGTACACCTACTTGCAATGTTTACCAAGATGTATCCAGTTGGTTCCCTTGTAGCTGGACTTGTTTAATAATAATTGTATAGAAGCTTGTTTGAGGACCTGTGAGGTCGACACGTGTTGCCCGGCATCTGGCAAAACAAATCCAGATCGGAGGAATAACAATGCTGCTGCATCATAAGCAACTGGTATAATAATGTGGTTAGGAGTATTATAAAGTTGAAGACTTAAGGTCAGCGTGTGATTAAACGCAGGAATCACAACGAACGCAATGATCAAGGACGCAATTATTGGGGCAGCAAGATGCTCTGTTCTTGGTGCGGGGAAGGGAACAAGCACCAGACACCTGTAACTAGCTTAGATAATTGCACCAGCCGGTCCTAATCACATGTATGCCTATACACGCCTCGTATTTCTATACTCATCTTGCTAATTGCACTAGCTCTGACAGGTCGGTTTTGAGTCCTAAATATTGTCCCGTTTCGATCTTGCGGCAACATGAATACATGATGGTGTGTGTTCTCCAACAACGTTCTCTGTGATTGTTGGTTATTATATATGTGCCACATTTTGTACTCCTGTTTGATTTAGTACTCCACATTTTACCATCATCATCAGTGTGTGCTGGATGGACTAGTGCTAGAGCACGAAAGCTGTGTGTTTGATCAGTTGCTGCAACGAGTTCAGTTCGTATTAGGTGTAGTATTCTTCTTCTGTTTAATTTAGTGTATCTCAATCACTTTGGTTGGGCTAGGTTAGATGTGTCATGCCGCACACCACCCCATCAGTGTTTGACAAAGCTTAGGTTATCCATCTCTGGGAGATGTGCCACTAACTTAAGTATACTAGTGGGCAATGCTTTATTAAAAAACAGCTTAGTTTAATTGGTTGCAGTTAGCTTTTGTTTGGTTCCTTTAGTTTTCTTCTTTAGAGTGGAGGCATGACTGGATCATCTTTATTTGCATTGCTGGGTGCCTTTGTTGTACTTCGCAAATTTCATGCCATATTTGTTGTCATGGACCACACAAGATCGCCAGTCACGCACAGGTTATTAGGCTTTTTTCTCTCTCTCCTCTCTAAACTTCAGGTTCATGCATGCTATATGCATCTGAAGATTATTCTCACACGGCACCGTACCAGATGCAAATTCGAGTGATGTGTTAAGCTCATCTTCACAGCAAGGATACAAAATTTCGTAAAGAAAAGTTATAAATCACTATATTACATTGTGAACTGAAAGATCCTGTATACTTAAATATGAGTATTATTAGTAAATAACTAATACCTAGTTAAGGTTACCAAATGTAGGGCTGCCAAGCTAAGGCTTATTTATTATTAGTTAATCTGACGAAAGATATGCTAGCTAGCTATGTACGGGAATCTTGTGCCACAAAGTTTCTTAATCTTGACACTAAACAAAGTACGTATGCAGTATGCTTCAGGTAACAAGACATGCATCATCCTTTTGTTTTTGTACAGAGATCTAGCATAAAAAGCATACATATATTTTATTTGTACTTTGCCTAGATTTGTTAAACACGGTGCCTACTCGAGCTCAGAAATCTTATTGCATTGTTCTCCTTTGACACGATCTTAAATCGTCTGCTCTTGCGTGAGAACTCTGAAGCAGTCAGGTCTTATTACTAACTGCCTAATTAACTTGTGGCTGCTGCTCCATGTCTGAGTTGTTGAAATATAATGATTGAACAAGTCAATTAGACATGAATGATAGATCGTCATCCTATAGAACAAACCCCATGTATTTTTTTTTATTTCCACTAATTTGAGCACCCATGAGGATAGAAGTGGCAAGTGATTGAAGTCCTTGGCAACAATTCTTCATGCATATAGAATTTGCCAAAAGCAAAAGAGTACATATATATAGATGGTCTTGATTGTTGCACCAGATATGTCAGTTGATTAATTTATTTCTTTTTTTTCTTGTCTAAAATTTTAAAGGCAACTAACAAAGAAGCACATATATATACCTGCAGATTAAGCACAATAGGGCAGAAAAGAAATTAAAGGATCTTATTTTAATTACAAACCAGCACACACCAGCAAGAACATGGGCAAGCAAACATGGTGCAATAGCACAAGATGTAAAAGTCATAATTTCCAATGGATAAAGTGAATATCCAAATTTTCATCAGTACTCTATCCGGAGCAAGGAAAACAACTATTTGATCGGCTGCATTCTTGTTGAAATATAGAAAAGGAAAATCCAGAAATGACCAATGTTTTCGTGACAATTTGGCATAATATATATCTATTGGCTACAAAATTTGTAGCAAAGGCCAACACAGTGCGTGTGTGCAGATTACCTTGTAGCTAACTATATGTTAATTAGCAGATCCGTCAGAAGCTAGCCAGTTAGAGAGCGAGACCATGCCTGCATGTGTCCTTTGTTTGCATTGTGGTCATGACAACCTTGCGCATATAATGCAGTGACAAGCAAACGAAACAACAATATTCGCAGTACGGATAGAAGTATCATCACTACTTAAAAATCAACTTGTCAACTAGGAAGGTTTCTATCTAGTCCCATACATATATGTTCCAATTTTTCTTTTTTGTTAATTTCAAGCCGCATTGACATCATATCATTACTAATTCAGAAAAGTACATGCTTGGAAAAGAAATGAACATATACAAACACAACACACTGGATTTTATTCTCCTTTTCAGAAACAAACATTCTCCATGAGATGATTAGACATTTTCTATTTTTTCAATGACAAGGTTGCAAAAGGTACTTGACAGTCCATATCTTTTGCTTCATTCCTTCTAATAAAAAACAATAAAATACAACACTCCACTAAAGATGGAGACACACATATATTCATGTGAAAAACACTACTGGTGGTGCCGGTTATTCAATTATTGGACAGGAAAGTTAAGAGCAATCAGAGGAGGAACACATCGTGATTTGCCGCAGGAAAGCAACACGAAACGAAAGCAAAGGGTTGGTTTTGTTTAGTTGGGATGTCGGGGTTCTCAGAAAATGACACACACCCCACCTGCCTTCCGCACACATCCCGACACACGAAAACCCTAATATGTTCGGCCCGATCCTAATTACCATCCACAACAAAACTAAGCCCACCCAACCTTATCACCTTCCTAATTCAGGACCAACATCACACAGTTGTAAAGGGTTGTGGAGCAGTAGGACATCACATCGAAATAGTTCAAAATATTTTCCTAACTAGTAGTGAACTGAAAGGAGTCATATGGGTAAAATGGTCATTTCAGATAAGAATGATGGATCAAAAGGTTAGATTCTTACCTGTTACCATTTAAACAATATTCGGATACCAATTCTTAGCCACGACTACAAAGATAGAACTTTTAGAGGTTATTTTTTACGCCTGTCATTTGCATACCAAACAGCGCACCACCAGCTCAGTAGGGGACCAGTCTAAATACGTGCCATCTTAGAGGGAAAGAAAATTCTTTGAAGTTAAACGCTAGCCTGTAACTTGCATAGAATATATAGTCTCTTTTGAATTCACATGGCACACGGGGACCAGTAAGCAGTCAAACAAAACTCAAATAACCCTGCGGAGGAACACGCAGGGGCGGGGGGGGGGGGGGGGGGGGGGGGGGGGAATGGGGTGAGAAGAGAGGAGTGCTCCTTGCAGAAAGGCCAATGCAAGTAGATTACATATAATATATGGCACCTAAAGTCTCTCTCCTCTCCCTCTATCAAGTCTTCCTACTTACATGTCCATCTTTCTTATACCCACTTGTCCCCATGCCCTTCTCAAAGTTCAGACGACTAAGCTCCTCTTCTTCGTCTTCTCCTTGATCTCTCCAGGCCAAGCTAGCTATCTAGCTCAACCCATACCAAACTTCCACTTACACCATCAGACCTAGCTGCTGGACAGAGAGAGAAACCGATCGAGGGAGACTCATGTTGTGAGCTATGCATATGCTTCTCTAGCTAGCTCCACACAAATTACTCGGCAGCAGTTTTCTCATCCAATCCAAGGTATTATCCGATTATATATCTATGAGTTCATATCTCTGCATCTAGATCTCCTCAGATCGATATTTGCACACATGAATCTTTTCTCTTTTCCTTGGTAGCTTTATTTTTCCTTTCTTGTCTTCTGGCGGTGCTTCAGATAGATACAAGCATCACATGCATGTGTAGCCGCGCGCTGATTATCTCGATAAAACACCTGATTGATCTCTGAGTTTTGCTTGTTGGTTGCATGCGCTATTCGCTCAATTCACCAAATTCAGAGCCGTCAAGATCGATGGCGAACCGGTGGTGGACCGGCCACTTGAACCTGCCGGAGCAGCCGTCCGGCTCGTCGGCCCCCAAGACCGAGCCCCCGGCCGTCAAAGACCCGGAGCCCAACCCGGCAGGGGGCGCGCCGGCGGGCGAACACGCCGATGAGACCAACGAGTCCGGTGGCGGCGAGCCGCGCGAGGGCGCCGTGGTCCCCGCGCCCAACCGGCGCCCGCGTGGCCGCCCGCCGGGCTCCAAGAACAAGCCGAAGCCGCCCATCTTCGTGACGCGCGACAGCCCCAACGCGCTGCGCAGCCACGTGATGGAGGTGGCGGGCGGCGCCGACGTGGCCGACGCCATCGCGCAGTTCTCGCGCCGCCGCCAGCGCGGCGTCTGCGTGCTCAGCGGCGCCGGGACCGTGGCCAACGTCGCGCTGCGCCAGCCGTCCGCGCCCGGCGCCGTCGTCGCGCTCCACGGGCGCTTCGAGATCCTCTCGCTCACCGGCACCTTCCTCCCGGGCCCCGCGCCGCCGGGGTCCACGGGGCTGACCGTGTACCTGGCCGGCGGGCAGGGGCAGGTGGTTGGTGGCAGCGTCGTGGGCTCGCTCATCGCGGCCGGGCCGGTCATGGTGATCGCGTCCACGTTCGCCAACGCCACCTACGAGCGCCTGCCGCTGGACGAGGAGGAGGAAGGCCCAGCCCCGCCGATGCCCGGCGGGGCCGACCCGCTCTTGGGCGGCGGCCACGGGATCGCCGACCCGTCGGCGCTGCCGATGTTCAACTTGCCGCCGAGCAACGGGCAGCTCGGCGGGGGCGACGGCTTCCCATGGGCGCACCCGCGGCCACCGTACTGATCCATCGACGCCAAGGTCGTCAAGCAGTTGCATAGCGTGGCGAATGGCGCGGAACCGGCGTGAATGGTTACTGTTCCATTGGAGATAGTGGATCGAGTGTCGCGGCGCCATTATATTAGGTTAGTACATATGATGAAGTGGTACTAGATTGAGTACTAGTGTTGCTAGTACTACTTTAATTTGTTGTCGTGAAATAATCAAATCTCGGAGTGTTTATTTGTACTTAATTGAGCTCGCTTGCTTGCTCATCAGCTTGCTTAGCTTGTTGGATGTGTTGCAGCATGCCATGCATGTTTGGATTTCAGATAATTCTAGATCGATCAGAAAATTATTGTCTCCTGCACTCTCTGCAACTTGGGTATCCTTAAATTTCCTGTGTTTAATCATCACTTTGTTGATTGCATTTGTATTCTGCAACTTGTACGTGTGCTCGCTCCTGGATCGTGACAACTAACAGTCTTTGCATTTCGATCTCCTTTGAGCTAGTATACGTACATACTTTAGTGACACAGTGTCAGGGGTCCCAAATCGGGTATCCATATATCTATCATCTCCATGCCATCTTCTTAATTAGTTATTATCTCTCATCTCTCTTGTATATATAATGGTATCTTTGGATATCTTTATCAGGATCTAGTTCAAAATCCAACGAGTTATATATTATATACAGAACAATGCAATAATCTCCCAATGCAATGGTAGATCTGGTAGAAACATGCCTAGAGCTAGCTAGACAGATACTCCCTCCATTCCAAATTGTAGATCGTTTTACAAATCTAAATACATAAATTTTGTTATGCAACTAGATATACAATTATGTCTAGATGCATAGCAGAATCTATGTACGTAGATTTGCCAAAACGATCTAAAATTTAAAACGGAGGGAGTATATCGATAGCTGGGAGGATCTACTGCTGCCTTGGTCTGTACTACATATGAACTTCCACAAAACTGCACCAAAACATATTTTATTTGTCAGAAAAAGAAAATATGATCGAGTAGTCCGTGTATTTCTAAACAAGATTGATGGGAGTTCATCAATTTGTGCATATATAATTGTATATTTTCACCTTATCTTGTCTGTTGATGATGATGTCTGTTCATCTGAACAAAAACGCTTCGTGTGCATGATATGCAGTAGCTATACGCATGCAATATGAGGCCATGCATCATTCAGATTTAAAACTTAATTTATTTTCTGATTGCTGAGTATGCAATATATTGAGTGCACGTACGTAGTGGGATTCTAGTAACTCTGGTAAAACGGGTCCTTCAAAAAACAAACTCATGATTAAACGGAACTTGTCTGTGTTAATTAGCTCAAAAGACATAATTTGGCGCTTATTTTCACTTTGGCGAGAATAATCTGGACCAAACTTCTCGCCCGTTTCAAAGTTTTAGTACTATATATATAGATACTCCGATTCGTTAGCATTGCTAATTTTAAAAGATTTTTAGTTATATATAGTGTCTCCAAAAATGGCAGTATATATGATCATGACTTCTTTTGTTCTATATACAACTCTAGCTAATACATATATATGTTCTTTTTTAATTTGTCCCTTTGAATGTTTGAGTATCTATGGCCTTCAATTCCTCTCCCAGCTGCATGCTGATCATCAGTGCGCACTATACATCATGATTTTCTTATAAAGAACTTTATAGATGCGTGATCGAGTGTGTCAACGACATAAGTAGTACGTTAATTATATAAAGCCGCCCTGCATCTATATATAAAGGGATTTGAATCTTGTTAAGTAAACGCATTATTCAGTAGTGTGCATGTATGTAGTTGAAGCTCGCTAGCCAGATCCATATATATATATATATGTGTGTGTGTGTGTATGTTTTGTCTACACACACACACATATAGATTATATATATGAAACATGCATATAGTGCATGTGTTAATTATTTTTTAGATAAAGGAATATTTTAATATTCCGGCCTCTACATCACAGTGTGAAATATCCAGCCATTATTACAAAAGGAGAATCATGTATGGAAGAAAAATGATGAATTTAGTAAACAGCTTATTAGAAACAAAACCTATTAGTAAACCGCCACCTATTTTTTGCGAAGATCTCCATAGCCATGGACTCCAAACGTGGACAAGCCTCTGATATAGTATTCCTGTCCTCCTCCTTCTAAAGCAAAGTTCAAAATCTTATCCAGTGTGTTGCCCTGAAAAGGATATGTAAACAAGGTTGTGGGTTCACTTTATCAAATATAATATCATTTCTACTTAGCCACATGGCCCAACAAACATATGAATGATATTGTTAGGATTTTGTAAACCAAAGGTAGTATAGATTATTCTCCAAATTAATCTAGCCATATGATACTCAAAAAAGAGATGTTGTATAGTTTCATTATTACTACAATAGCAATATTTCTCATTCACATGCCAATTCCGTCTAACATGTGTTAATTATTAGTATCGTTGTTTAATTAGTTGTGTAATCTATATAGCTAGCAGTGTTGTGTGTCGAGATTAGTCTTTGACCTTTGCACATACGACGTGTATATATATAGGGTTGATCCAGATCATCAATTGGGGCTATGTGCCAATTAATCTCCTCTAATTTTTTCTTCGAAACATATAGCTAGTATATACACAAATGCTCATATACACTACGCATATTCAAAGTTTTGTTTTTCATTCTTGGTGAGCCTCACTTATTTTATATCTTAAGCTATATATGCTCTGTAATACATTATGCACATCTTTTTGTTGAAGTAAATAATACAACTTCCTGTATCTACACCAAGTAGGGATGCATCAATGAAAATCATGTGTTTGAAACTCCACAGACGCATAAATAGGTGCATATAATTAAGCTATAGGCCAGGTGTTAGTTACATGCATCTCGAAGATCCACTGCGGCTATATGTAACGTGGCCTCCGCCTTCTCCTGATAAACCTACCGTTGTTTATAAATGCGCATACGCAAGGCTGCTGATTGGATCGAGTTAACTTGATGACACGTATCGTATGGATGCAAGAGTACTTGTCGGCTAAATAAAGCTAATAGCTGGTGGTGGTATAAGTAAGGTCCAAGGCGATGATGAGGCCGCATGCATGCGGACGAGGGGTCCATGCATTATTTTTAGATGTTACTGGCTTACTGCGCGCACACTATAGCTGCATGCGTGTACCAATCTGGCAAGTGTAAGTGCTATATGGAGTAACATCATCATGTAATCTAATCGTGCTTACGTAGAAAGTTTCAAGTAGTAGCTGGTGATTTAATTTGAAACCAACATAGTATACAGCAATGAACAAAAAGCTACACGGGCGCTAATTAATATAGTAGAGTAATAGGGACATATATATATCCAGACACAAATAGTGTAACTCTTTATGCTGTCTGAAGTCAACCATTTCGAAACATCAACTGCTACTACTATTACTATTACTATTATTATTATTATTATTATTATTATTATTATTATTATTATATGTTTATAAAATATTTCCGTTGCCTTTTTATGAAACTATTTTTCTAGACAAATCTATCTGTCTCACTTCTAAACAATTAAACTCAACCTATAAATTAAAGGTCATTCACTCATTTGCAGTTAAATTTTGGATTTGTCCACGATATATATAGAGAAGCCAAAATGATGTCATTTATTATATGTGACTGCCATTAGTATACAGATTATTTAGCGGGGAAATTGTTTCGTGGTGTATGGACACTATGGATCATCGTTAGTTTCACTCATCACCGCCTGAAGGAAGCAAATAAAAAGAAAACATATATGATGCACATCGCAAATGTATGTGTTTTCATAAGAGTTGGGCAAAAAGACTAATTCACCCATCTATCACTCTTAGATCGAGTTGGGCAGGAGGTGCATGAAAGCAACACCCTAGCTGCCCTAACTAGCATTTCATAATGTGCACTTGGTAAATGAGACGTGAGAGAAGTCAATTACTTAATGGAGGGTGGTAAGAATGGAACAAACAGTTAGCATAAAAGTTGTTCAGAAATCGTAAAACAACATGAGATAACATGCATGGAGGCCGCCACACATCATCATCCCATGCTATACCCCGGGATAGAGCTATAGAGGTCCATCGGCCCACCCGCAACGGCGCATCGGGTTTTGGCGAGATGAAGGCCCATTTGCTTGCACGCAAATGTTAGGGGTAGCGCGCGGGTGCATGCGCGCTCGTCGCACAAGCGCCCCGCCCGTTCCGGGGTTTCGCCGGCCCACCAGTGGTTTTAAGGCTCAATTTAGTAATTTTTTTCTTTTTTCTTTCTCTTTCCTCCTAGAAATTCCAATGGAATATTTTTCCATTTTGTTCCATTTTTTCGTTTTAATGGTAAGATTATATTAACTGAATAACTTTTAATTTTTGTTTCGATGAAATTTTTTTAAAAAAGTAATTTATTCCAGCAGAATAATTTATTCCAATCACGAGGAGGATGCGTCCAGGTTCTCTGAGAAACAGGCCCACTGACAAGCATATATTGGATTGGGTCTATTCTGCTCTTTGGGCTGTGCTTCAACACCCCAGAAGGAATGAATCCATTGGGCCTGTGCTTTTCCCGGCCTACAGAAATGGTAGATGCAGTTCGTTTGATTTCATTCTTTTTCCTTGTTTGTGGAATATATATTTGTAGGCGTTACACTGACAGATGCGCCCCACTTGCATTGGCGTCAGAAGTGTCGACGATCAGGCAGCTGTTCCGTTTCATCCTTTCCTAATTCCTGCGCGTCCAAGCACTAGTCTTCAACGGGTGACGACCGACAGACAGGGACAGCTAAGCTAGCTCTGAACGAAGAAGCACTAGAACCTAGCTTTGCGCGGGCGCCGCAGAAGATCCCAGCGACCGACCGACAAGTAGCAGCAGCAGCAGCAGCAGCAGCAAGCGGAGGATGCGTCCAGGTTCTCCCCACCCATCACCTCTCACCTGCTTTGGAGCAAATCTTATTAACCAACTTGACAACCCAACCTGCCCAGGTTCAGAGAATGCAGCTCTCTCTCCTCTCCTCTTCTTCTTTTTTTTTGTTTCTTTTTTCCCCTTTCGATCGATCGATCGATGCTCCTTCTTCCATCGGCATAGGAAATGCTTCATCACTCCACTTGCAGTTGCAGACATCCACAGGACAGCGACCCTTCCTCATTTCTTCTACCTGCAGCGGCACCATTCCCTCTCCTGGATGAAACTTGAGCGAAACAATTCGCGGTCGCCGGGGCTAGAGTAGATTAGCAGCAGCCAGTGCTTTTCCCGCAAAGAAAGAAAATCGCTACTTGTTTTGTCCGCCATGATCGATGATATTCCGTAAAGTGGAGTGGAAACGAAAAAGAGCACGGCAGCGCCCAGCAACAGGCCCGTGTCCAGGTGGTCCGCATGTCACTCTCCGCTCACTGACAACTGGGCCTACGACGACCCACTCTTCTTTTTATTTTCTTCCATTCCATTCCACTCTCCGCTCAGCTACCAGGATCCGCTTGGCTTGGGGGTGCTTTTCTTGATATTCTCTCTCTCTCCCTCCTTCTTCTCGCTCTGCTCTGCTCCAGTGCTCCTTGAGTCTTGACTGCTTCTGCAGTTGCATCCCCCCTGGCCCGATGTCCAGATAGGCGAAAATCCTTCATCAGATTAAATTAAACCAGTCGCGGATCCCCACCGGCTGCCTAATCCCCACTTGCACTGCAGGCCGCTCCATGCTTCCGTTTCTTCCACGACCAGCCATAGCCAATGCCTCTCCCAGACCTCCCCTATTCCCCCCCTCCTCTTCGACGCCTAGATCTTCCGCTTCCTCCCCCCGCCTCCTCAGACTCCAGGTTGCTGGTGCCACATCTTGATCCATCGGCTTTAAATCCCTTGCCTCCTCCCGGCCACTAATCAACACAGTCTGCCGGCCGCCTACTGTCACCCGCAGATCTGGATGGTGCCCTCCCCTGCGCCCGAGTATCGCAAGGAGCACCACCGTCCCAGCCAAGAGCAACCGCTCAGCCCGGCCTTCAGGTATCTTCTTTCTCCACTCCCGTCTTCTCCTCCCTTTCTCACTTGTTCCAAGAAGGAGGATAGAAATGCGTCAGAGATCCCCCGAATCGTCTCTCCGTGTTCAGTCCCCGTTGATCGATAATTGATACACAGCTGCTTTCAATTCGGGACCAATCGATCGATTTTTCCAATCCTAATCCCCTCGTGCTTCTGCTTCCTGCGCGCCCCCAATGCTGAATTCAGAGGAAGGGAAGGGATTAATCTCCCCCCTCGCGGCTGTCCTGATTCCTGCAACCATCGGAATGGTTTGTTACTCTGTTGGGACTCATTGCTTTGCTCTGCAGGTGCAGATGATGCGAGTGCTGCAGAGGTCCCCAGGTCTTGGTCTTTTCCTTGGCCGGAATCGCCGCCATTTCGGACACACCAAAGCTCCGCCTTGCTTTTCCACTTGGACGCCACAATGCCTCCAACATTATAAATTGCCTAATCACATGGTACAATCCGTCTCAATTTTTCCCACTTCTCCTCGGCAACTTGCCAATTTGGTCACCCATTTCTGTCCTTGCAGCGCGGCTGAACTGGACCGGACGATGCTCTGGCCAAGATTCAGATGCCCATCCAGAAGCCATTCTTCCCCCATCGCCATGCGCCGGCTCCTGCTCCTGGTGCTCGCCGCGGCGCCCGCCGCCGCCGCTGCCGCTGGCGGCGAAATGGGGTACACGCAGCATTGCGCCTGCGACGGAGAGGGCGGCGGCGGCGGCTTCTGGAGCCTGGACAACATCTTCAAGTGGCAGAAGGTCAGCGACCTGCTCATCGCCGCGGCCTACTTCTCCATCCCCCTCGAGCTCCTCTACTTCGTCGCCGGCCTCCGCCACCTGCTCCCGTTCCGCTGGGTGCTGGTCCAGTTCGGCGCCTTCATCGTGCTCTGCGGCCTCACCCACCTGCTGGCGGCGTTCACCTACGAGCCCCACCCCTTCATGGTCGTGCTGCTCCTCACCGCCGCCAAGTTCCTCACCGCGCTCGTGTCCTTCCTCACCGCCATCACGCTGCTCACGCTCATCCCGCAGCTGCTGCGCGTCAAGGTCCGCGAGAGCCTGCTCTGGATCAAGGCCCGCGAGCTCGACCGCGAGGTGGTGCTCATGAAGCGGCAGGAGGAGGCGAGCTGGCACGTCCGCATGCTCACCCAGGAGATCCGACGCTCCCTCGACCGCCACACTGTGCTCTACACCACGCTCATTGAGCTCTCCAGGGTTCTCGCACTCAACAACTGCGCCGTCTGGATGCCCTCAGACGACAAGTCCGGAATGTGCCTCACCCACGAGCTCCGTCGGGGCAGCGAGGGCGAAGCCGTCGTCAGCGCCGACGACAAGGACGTCCTCGAGGTCAAGAGCAGCGATGGCGTCAAGCTGCTGCCGCCGGAGTCGGTCCTTGGGTCGTCCAGCGGTGGCGGCAAGGAAGGGACCGGCACGGTGGCTGCGATTCGGATGCCAATGCTCAAGGTCGCGGACTTCAAGGGTGGAACACCGGAGGTGATCCAGACGAGCTATGCTGTGCTAGTTTTGGTGCCGCCCATTGACAGGAACTGGGCACCGCACGAGCTGGAGATAGTCGAGGTGGTCGCTGATCAGGTGGCTGTCGCGCTCTCTCATGCCTCACTGCTTGAGGAGTCGCAAGCAATGCGTGACAGGCTGGCTGAGCAGAACCGTGAGCTACTGCAGGCAAGGCGGGATGCCCTCATGGCGAACGAGGCCAGGGACGCATTCCAGCGCGTCATGAGCCAGGGAATGAGGAGGCCCATCCACTCCATCCTAGGACTGGTGTCCGTAGTGCAGGAGGAGGGCCTGACACCCGAGCAGAAGCTCGTCATCGACACTATGGCGCGGACAGCTACCGTTGTCTCGACGCTCATCAAGGATGTCATGGAGATGTCCGCTGACAACCAGGAGCGCTTCCCATTGGAGACACGGCCATTCCACCTGCACTCCATGATCAGGGATGCCGCTTGTGTGGCGAGGTGTCTTTGTGACTTCAGGGGGTTTGGTTTCGCGGTGCACGTCGAGAATGCGCTGCCAGACCTTGTCATTGGCGACGAGCGGCGGATTTTCCATGTCTTGCTGCACATGGTTGGCAATCTGATTGGTCGGATCGATGCGGGGAATGTCACATTCCAGGTGCGTGCTGATGATGAGACGATGGAGGATCAGAGGTGGGATCCATGGAGACCAAGCTATTCTGGTGGGCACTCGTCAGTTAAGTTTGTGATTGGGGTGAAGCAGCAGCAGAGAGCTGACTCATCAAGCTCGCTTGCACAGTTCTTGCGGAAGCCAAGCACCGAGGGGTTTGATCTCAGGCTCAGCTTCAGCATGTGTAGGAAGCTTGTGCAGGTACTTTGAAACTTGTCTGATTCATCATGATTGATGCCATTCTCATTTTACTTGAATCTGACTAGTACCTTCGAATGAGTAAGCATTAATTGTTTCTGTTAAGAAAGCATTTGTTTAAAGCATGTTTGCTTATGGTGTCGAAACATAAATTTAGATAATGTCTTGTGAGTAGATTGTAGGAGACTAGAAGTGCATACAGAAATTTGTGTTTCAGTGACTAATATTTCTGCCTGCCCTTTTTATCCCTATGGCAGATGATGCAAGGGAACATCTGGGCAATTCTTGATGGCCAAGGACTCCCGGAGAGCATGACCCTAGTCCTGAGATTCCAGCTGCAACCATCGTTGTCGGGCTCCAGCCTTGGAGGATCATTTGATGTGCAGTACCCATCGCCATCAAACCAAATCGCGGGCCTGAAGGTTCTGCTGATCGATGACGACGAAATCAACCTAGTCGTGGCTCGAAAGCTCCTGGAGAAGCTAGGCTGCAGTGTGTCCTCACTCCCCTCGGGTTCAGGGTTCATGAACTCTGTCGGGCCCACCTCTACCTCGTTCCAGCTGGTCGTGGTCAACCTCGAGATGGCAAGAGTGAATCCCTTGGATGTTGCCTCGAGGATCAGGCAGTACAGGAGCGCGCACTGGCCCCTGGTCATGGCGATGACATCAGAGCAGAACGTGTGGGAGAAGTGCGCTCAGTCAGGGATCAACGGCGTCCTGAAGAAGCCGCTTGTTCTGCAGGAAGTAAAAGATGAGCTGACACGAATCCTTCAGAACACATGATGTTTGCAGGTTTCTTTGCTGCTCGCCAAGAGCTCTGAACTCTGGAGCTGTGAAATCTAGCGTTGCCGTGACCCTGACAGCACCACCATCCAGCATAGCACAAGGAAGAATTGGACAGATGTTCGCTCGGACTGAAGCCGAGAAGGCATTGGCTATTGAGGGTTTCCGGTGTATTGCACACTTGCTGGAGAATGTTGGCGATGGCAATGTGCCATGGTGAGTCTTTGAGATGGAAGTAGTGGCACCTGAAGAAATAGTTTCTGATACAGTTCTTCATAGAAACTTAGGTGATATGTAATGATGATCAGGCAATAATAAGAGTGAAGTTTTGTAACTTAGCTAGCCTGGCTGTCATCAGGATGTGATGGAGAGAATGGGGTGAAACGATGCAGAATTGTATTTATTAGGAAATGAATCTAGAATCATTCAAAATGCATTGGTGGGGAGCAGGAACTCTGTGCATGACTGATGTATTTATTAATTATTATTATTATTTTCGAAAGACCTGGACATTACCATGCCCAGCATTCATTAATAAGAAGAGAGAGTTTAAAGGCGCCAGTGGCGCCCGAGTTACAACTTCCTCTCCAGTCAGAATGCTGGGGAGGCCAACATAACTAGAAACAATTACTCGAAAAAAATGTGTCCAACCAAAGAATCAAGATGTTTAGCCCCGGCAAAAGTCCATATCCTGATTTCGTCCCTCAGGATGGAAATGAAGCGTTGTATGGGCAATTCCTCCTTCCTGAAGATTCTATGGTTTCGTTCTCTCCAAAGCGTCCAGATGATGAGAAGCACCAGCGAGCCCACCCCTTTCCAGTGTTGATGCTGCCCTTGGAACAGGTGACAAAACCAAGACTGCAAATCGAAGGTCTCCAGCCACGTAGTCGGCGATAGGGAGGGGCAGCCTGCCCAAATTGCAGCAGCCGACCAGACTTGCTTGGAGAATGGACACTCAGCCATAAGATGGAGAGCTGTCTCAAGGTTTCTTTCACAAAGGGGGCAGAAATAGCAGTTGGGCCATTCACGCAGCAGGAGCCGATCAGCTGTCCAAACTCTATTTTGCAGCAACAGCCAGGTGAAGAACTTGCATTTAGTCGGGCCCCAAGGCTTCCAGAATTTTTTCGCAACCGGTGATGTTGTATTTCCTTCAAACTGAAGCGCATAAGCTGACTTTGCGGAGTATACGCCTGATGCAGTCGGCTTCCACCAAATCTGATCCTCCTGTGGTACTTGTAAATCAAGCTGTTGCGCTTCTATTTGTGCCCAAAAGTCAAAGAATTCGGCTAGCACATCAGGCGACAGATCATGGCAGATATCCTTAATCCAACGATTATCTGCTATAGCCGCTGCTACTGTTCTATTCTTGCGCTTACTGTGCCGGTAGAGGAGAGGGTACAGCGTAGCAGGGGCAATTCCATTTAGCCAGCTTGACTTCCAAAATGGGGCTTTCCTTCCATTCACTCTGTTCCGCTGGCCACCAGCACAGCACCAGCCGGCTTCTTTCGGCTTATTCTCTCTCACAGAGTACTATTGAACCAGCCGAAATCAGCCGGCTTTTAGACCAGCCGAACAGAGTTGCCCGATCGGTATCGTCAACCGGCAGGTCCGCACCTGACCAAGGTTTCTCCGGATTGGTCCATTCATACCACAGCCACCGCAACCTTAGTGCACGTCCAAAACGTTCCAGCTCCTTAATTCCCAGACCCCCCAGCTCTGTCGGGAGGCAGGAGTTTACTTTACACTTGCCTCCATGAAATTCTTGTGTACCAGCCCACAGGAATCGCCTTCTCGCTTTATCCAGCTCACGTATAAATTTTTTCGGCACTTTCAGAGCTGTGAGCAGATAAATAGGCATCGACGAAAGAACCGAGCGCAGCAATTCTCTCCTGCCCCCCCCCACCCCCAGTCAAAAGTTTCCCCTGTCATCCAGCCAGTCTAATTTTTCAAGCGTTGGCTGAAGGTGTACCAGCCTTAGGCGTCCTAGAGTAAGAGGAAGGCCCAGATAGGAAGGACATGGGGAAGTTGATTCTCTGGCCCGTGAAACTCGATAGGATGTCGTACAGATTTAAATTTGTCTTGCCACCAAATTCTGTCTCAGGGCAAGGCCCCCGCGTCGCCCCCGCTCAGGCGACACGGGCGGCGTCCGCGCCCCTTGCCTCCACCGACCTCTCCCTCTCCTTTTCTTCCCTGCCGCCGCAGGAGGGGGCTGCCGGAAGCCCGTGTGGGCCCCTAGGACGGCGGCGGCAGGGCATCTTCGCACCAGGCTGCGCGCGTCTGTCCCGGGCGGGGGGCCGGTGCGGCCTGGTGGCCGGATCCGGCTATCCCGATGCCGGATCTGCGCGGAGGAAGGGGCTGCGGGTCTGCGGAGGTCGCGGTGGTCGGCGCGAGGCAGATAGCGCCCCGTGTGGTGGCGGCTGGCGCGGGGTGAGGAGGGCCCGTGGCCGCGGGCGCGGGCGCTTCGCGACAGTTGGACGCCGCGCGCGGCGGGCCACGTCCGGCGAGGAGGCTGCCTGGCGGCCTGGCGGCGACCGCGGTGTCCTCGGCGCGCGACGGCGGCGGGCCCGACGGTGGCCCGGGGAAGGAGGATGTGCTGCAGGCCGACGGCGGCTGGCAGAGGAGGGAGGCGTCGGCGGCGCACGGGGCTCAGGAGATGGAGGTCATGACCGCGCGGCGGGGGTCAGCGCGGGCTGACGAGGTGGAGGTGGAGCGGCGACGGGCAAGCGCTTCGCAGAGTTGCTGCGCGGCGCGAGGAGGCGGCGGTGGCCGTGGTCGCTCAGAAGGCTCCTGGATGGTGAGCGCAGCAGAGGCGGAGGTAGGCAGCGGCATGGTGCATGGACTGCTGTGGCTGTGGTCCGGTAGTGCCAAGCCGTGAGTGTGTAGCGAGCGGTTGATGCTCCAGGGAAAGCCCTTGCCGGCATTCTTGCTGGCACAGATGACGGCGGCGCCTATAGGCGTCGTTTTTCCATTGGGGCGTCATGTGAGAGCTAGCACCTTATTGTACGGGGTTTTTTGGGTGAAAACTCTATCCAGATCTGGACGAGCGACGGTGGCGTCTAGGTGTCGTGTTCTCCTTGGAGGCGTCGTCTCTAGAGATCCATCTAGGTTTGAAGCATTTCCGGTCCATTGGTCATAGGCGGCGGCAGATAGGGTTTGCAACTCCGCCGCGTGGCAAGCTGAACGGGTGTTGCCGAGCTCTCGTGGTGGCGTTTGCAACTTCGGTGGCGGCCAAAGGTTATCGTGTGTTTTGTCGGTTTGTGGCTGCTTGCAGCGGATCGCGGCGGCTGGCGTTGCTTGGCAACTGTCAGTTCGGCGTGGGACGACATCGAAGGACAGCGCTTGCGGCATCGACACCACGGGATGACTTGGTTTGCAGCGGACTGCGGCGGGTTGCTCAGCTTGGCTTGACTATTCGGTGCGGTACATCGTCAGAAGACGGCACAAGTGACTTCTTCGGCTCGGTATCACGGCAGCGGAGGTTATGTTCGTGGGTGAAGCAAGGAGGTGAGGTCGGCCTGCAGTGGTGGCTTGGCATTGATGGTGATCGGGGGACGTGGGGCAACATCGCTCACCACCCTGACGGCAACAAAAGAAACAGAACCGTGGCGTGAAGTGCTGAGGCGGGTGTGACGAGGCCCCCGCGCGTGGTGATTCTTCGAGACGACGTGAGTGAGGTCCAACGGCGGATGTGGCGAGGGCCCCGCACGTTGTGTTATCGTGGTGGCGACTGCGAGGCAGCCTACGAGAGGCCAGGTTTCGGTGGTATCACTCCATCAGGTGGAGGGCGTTGTTGCATCTGCACGGCGGTGGTCTTCCCGGTGTGGTGTCATCTGCATCCTTCGGTTTCCTGTCGATGCAGGGTCACGCCCGGAGGTACTCGGCGACTACACGAGTGTGGATGTTTGGTGGGTGTCGTGAAATGACTTCGGTTTTGCTGCGTTTGTCGTGCGGAGTTAATTCTGACCGGCCAGTGTTGTTTCATGGAGACTAGTTGTGCGGCTTGCGTCGATATCCCAATCCGGCCGGTCTGAGTTGTTTGAATAGTGTTGAGTTCGGCGCGTGTTGATGCCCCAATCCAACCCGCCGGTGTTGTTTTTATTTTTTCTTTTGGTTATGGCCTCTCAGGGATATAACCTTATATTTCTCTGCTATATTAATAGAAACGTACTCGTCGAATGTTGTTCGTTAAGAAAAATCCACACACCCAATGGCCGCCACAGACCCTTTTTGCCACATTGATCCTCAAACCAGTGGCGTCCCCGAATCTTTGCATAATCTGTAGCACCATGTTCTTTTATTAATTATCCCTATGATGAGCGGGTTACTGATCTCAGCCACCGCCCACAGGTGAATAGGTGATGGTTTAGCTGTTAATCTATTCTGTGATTTTAGAACCGCTAGCGGAGCAGGTGGTTGGTTCCTTGCTTTTGCATGTACATGGTTGACTTGGCTGGCATCGGATCAGAGCAGACATGTATCTCGAGCTATAGAAGTGGCCATGTGGTGAGCTGAGCATAGCGATACGTGGGGAGGAGGATCGAGGTCGCCATGGTGTGGTGACGACGATGAAGTTGGCAGGAAAGCTGCACGAGGACCGCGTTGTCCGATCGATATGCATGATCGAGCTCGCGTCACGTGACCCGGATCCTTCCTTTCCCGAGCTGAGCTTCAGGTATATGCATGCTTCACATGGAGGTACAGGTTGGTAGGTTGAGAGGAAGAGGGTGACTACTGAACGGCAAGCCACGTGGCGCGACCATCATCAGGGTAGCCGCCTTCCCGCTGCCCCCATTCCCCAACGCCGGCCGACTTCCACCGCCGCCCAGGATCGATCGATCGGACAGCCGTCAGCGACACGGCCGGCGCCCCTGAGAGGGCCTCAGCCAAGGACGGCCGCATCCGGGCGAAGAGGAACCTCTAGGATGGCTCCGGTCAACGCGGCAGCCAGCCGAGATGCGGTGGCGCTCCGGCCGGCGATGGCTTGGAGTTGGAGCGCGCACGGCGACGGCCGGGGTGGTCGGTAGACCAAATATTGTCCGGGGGGTGGACGGTAAATGAAATACCGTCCACCCCTTAGGGCGCTCACGTCCGTTGGATACTGCACGTGCGGCCCTGATTTGCACAGTCCAGACTCCCGCTCCACCTCTCTTCATCTTCTGACGAAGAACGCATCGCCGTTTGCGAGGAGATGGCCGCGCTCCGCCGCTCCCTGCGACCCTGCGCCGCCGCCGGGAAGCCCCCGCCGCTCCCCAAACGGAAAAGAAAACCCAGAAATCCCTGACATTCCGAGTACATCGCGGATGGAATCGATGGAGCATCGATCGTACCGACTCCGAGTCCATGGATGCGCAGCCGTGGGGGCCCTACTTTATATATTCCCGGGCTCCTCCGATCCTGCCCTACCCGCAACCGCCGGCGCACGGTTGATTCGCTAGCCAAGTTGTTGGGACTGCGTTCTGGTGGTTCAAGGACGAGACGACAAGCAAGCAAGCGTGCGTGCGTCGACCTGCGATGGGCTTCGCCACCGCCGCCTCGGCGCCCTCCGCAGCGCCGGTCCTCCGCATCCGGCTGCCGCCGGCGTGGACGCGCGCCTGGAGCGCCTCGCCAGGGAGCACGGCTTCCGCCACTGGCGCCGCGTGGCGGCGCGCATGGCCACGGGGCGATCGTCGAGCGAGTGCCGCGGCAGGTGGCGCCACCACCTCGCCCGCGACGTGTACCACCGGCCCTTCACCGCCCGCGACGACGACGACCTCGTGCGCCTCTACGTCCGCCACGGCGGGCGCTGGAGGGACGTGAGCCGGGCCGTCCACGGGCGCACCTCCCGCGTCATGAGGCGCCGCTGGAGGGAGGTCCGCGACAGCGACGCGTTCCTGAGCAAGCTGTGGAAGCCTGTCAGTGCTCGGGCTCATCATGATGCCGCCGGGACGGAGCCGTCGTTCACCTGCGAGGGGGGGCCATGTCTACTGCTGACCGAGCCACTCGTAGCTTCTTTCCGCAACCTTGCCTTTTGATTCCATTCCATTAGCTAACACTAGTATATATATCAGCTAGTTAGGCCAGGGGGTTTTTAGGTGCTAATTCAATTCCTAGCTTGTTCATGAAGCGTAATTGGAACTCTCGCCGTGTATGATATGATCCTCATAGATTGTGGTGGTGCTCCATTTGGGGATAAATTGTTGTGGTTGATATGATACGCATGAGTACATCAATGAGATGAGATAATGATGAATGATCAATAGTGTAGTGTAGTGTACTCGAGCATTTCCTTTCTTGAGCAACAAAGTGAAAGATTGTCTGGGTTTTGAAAACTAAAGGAGAGCATGGCGACATCATCGTCGACGTCGAACCTCGCCGCCCAGCCCAAGGCGTGCGCCGCCGCGTACTGGGATCGAGCAGGCAGCCTATCCATCTCCTCCCATCGACCAGGAGGTTAATCAGGAGTAGAGAACAAGCGCAGCTAGAGCTCTGGCTCCCTCACCATCATCATGCTCGCCCCCGGCCTGACCTGTTAAACATGCCGCAGAGGTCGGAATCAGGCAGCAGCCTGCTGCCCGCGACAGCAGACGACTCGATGCGGCCACATCCCTGAGAAGAGGGCTCTCCAGGACGACCCCGGTCCATGCGGCATCCATCCGAGATGCGGCGGCGCTCCAGCCGGCGGTGGCTTGAAGCGCACACGGCGACGGCCAGGGCGGTCGGCAGACCAAATCCCGTCCGGGGGTGGACGGTAAATGAAACACCGTCTACCCCTTATGCCCGAGCCGTACGATCGGATACGTGCGGCTCAGATTGCGCCCCTCCACCGCGTCCCTCGCTCCCATCAGTATAGCTGACCAACGCGCGCGCCATCAGGACTCACCGCGCCGGCCGGCCGGCATCCGCCGAGTCGTCGCCGACGACCACTGCCCGTGACAGCAACCGATGCAGCCGTGAGATCGAGCAGGTCCGCGGTAGCGGCTCTCTGGCGTGCCCATCGCAGATTCCTCTCTGCGGATGGCTCGATCGGTCGCTGAGATCGATGTTGATGTCCTCCGATCAACCGTTAGTGACAGCTCACACCTGCCAATACTAGCTCTAGGGATCGGACGGAATTCCACAGAGAAACACAGCAATGCGATCAATTGGACCTACAGAGGAAGAGGATGCGACCAAGACGACGAGCGGTCAGTGTCAGTCCTTGTTCTGGAAACGTGCCAGGACGGCGGCCCTGTCGCCGGTCGCCGCAGTGTACGCTGGCCTGTACTGGGGGCCTCGCCGTCTGGGACCATCCCCGGCGCCGCCGCGACGGCGCAGTGTTGGATTGATCTCTACCCTAATGCCCAAAGGTCTTAGCCTTGATCCGCGCCCTGATCGGGGGCGTCCAACCCAACTCCGTGTTGGTGGGCCCCCGTCGCGAGCGCCACATAAATAGAAGGTGGGGGCCGGGGGGCACGCACGCCAAGGATCGTCGTGCCCCGACTCCCCACCTACACCTAAACCCTAATCCGATCCTGAGGGGTGGCGCTGCGGCGGCGGGAAGCTCCACCGGCTGCACTGCACCGACCACCGCCGCCACAGAGCGGACCTGCACCGACCCTCACCACTGCGCGACGCTGCCCGAGCGCAGACGCCACCAACGAACGTGATGGCGTCGTCTTCCTCAGAGCAAGGTATACTACCCTATCCCTCTCGGTTTGATCTCGCACACGCGCACGCACACGTGCACGACTGTTTGATCCTAAAACTAGACACAGAGATAGAATCCCGAGTCGATCCCGCACCTAGCGACCCGTGAACAGACCTAACAATGGTATCAGAGCCTATCTAGGTTGTGGTTTTGGCTCGGTAGAAGAAGAAAAAGGAGAAGGGATCGAGCAAATAGAGCAAGAACATGCAAATCGAAGAAAGAAACGAATAGAGCTCGGAAAACCCTAACCCTAGATCTGAAGCACCCGACATACCTGGTCCTTCTCCTCTGCTCCTTCTTGCTGATCTTCTCTTCTCCTTCTCTTCCCACCGTCATATCCCTCTTTTCCCGTACCCCAGAGATCCCCTCGACGGAGCCGCGCGCGAGACGCACGCGACTCCGGCGAGGAGGCCCATAGGGCACAGTATCGCTTCGTGTGGACGCACACCGAGCCAAGAAATCAAAGAGTTGGGTACTGGAGAAGAAGATCCGGCCATGGCACGGCCGCCGGCGTCGAGGACGAACGCGGCGGCGCAGCCCCTGGCCGGAACAGAAAAGTTGAGGGAGAGGGCGAGGGAACTAGAGAGAGAGAGGGAGAAGGAGAGGAGGCGAGGTAGATCCGGCCTGCCAGCAGGTGGCCGGCGGCCATGCCGTCCGCCGCGCCGGAGTTCAAGCCAGCGGCGGAGGCGGCGACCAGAGGCGAGGAGGAAGAGGGAGAGGCGAGAGTGAGAGAGAGCCAGGTGAGAGTCGCGGGCGAGCGAAATGAAATGAGCTAGGGTTTCCGATCGCGACGCCGGCCGCGGGGCTTTTATACGTCCCAAAACGCGCGCTCAGCCGTCCGATCTGGATGGACGGCTGAGATCGACGTGGGGGGGCGGCGGCTGGCACGCGCGAGGGATGGGCCGCTTTCGCGGCCCAGGCCCAGGTTGCGGCCCGTTAGCCGTGGGCCGCACAGTAGCAGGCCGTTTTCGCGAGTGCGCCGGGCCGCGGACGTGGTTTTTGGGCTGCACAGTAACGGGCTGCACAGTAATGGGCTGAACAGTAACGGGCTGCACAGTAATAGATTTCCGGCCCGTTTTCACAGATGAACAGTAACATTTGATATTTTTCATTCTGTTTTGAAGAAAATTTGAATATTTTTTCACAGAATTTGATCTCTTTTCATTTTGAACCAAAGGGATAAATGTTTAGAGAATAGATATACAGAATTTCACAGATCTTGCTTCGAAATAGAATTATTTTATTCATATTTCCGCTGCACAGATAATTGCTTAGACTTGAATTTTAAATTTGAACCAAATGGATAATTTAAATTTTTGAGTCACAGATAATTTCAGATTAAATTCTAGTATTATTATTTTCTGACCAAAGTTGATGATAACAATATTATGATTTTACAGATTATTTTCCAGATTAAATTGTAATGTTGTTATTTTCTGACCAAAGTTGATAATGACAACATTATGATTTCCATGCATTCGTAATTATTGTTATAATGTTCTCACTTTAGCTAACATGTTACAGCTGGTTTTCCTATGATGGTTTCCATCAAGGATATTTCGATTCTGAAAGGCGACAATTATAATGAATGGTACAAGAAGTTGGATCTCTTCTTTACCATGGCTGAGCTAGATTAGGTCCTTACTGCACCGGTTCCAGTTGAACCTGAGAGACTGGTCAGAGGGGAAGATGTTACAGATGCTTCTTGGAAGCAAACAGAGCTCGCCTACAAGGCGAGCAAACAGAGGTATGACGCTGATCATGCTAAGTGGCTACCTGCCAACAAGAAATGTTTAGCAGTGGTCAAGAACACCATAGAGCCCGCCATTCTAGGGCAATCACAGATCTTCCCACCGTCGTTGAGTACCTCGACAAGATAAGGTGTCAGTACACTGGCTCCTCAAAGACTTATGCTACCCAGTTGATCAAACAACTGGTTACAGAAAGGTACCTGGGAGGTGGGATAAGAGAGCACATCCATCGCTTGGTGAACATTAACAACAAGCTTAAGCCAATGGATATGGAGTTCAAACTAGAACACATAGTTCATTTCATTTTTGCTTCGTTGCCAAAAGAGTTTGACAACTTTGTTATCAATTACAACATGAACCCTGAAAAATGGGATATTGAAAATCGATGAGGACCAACCGAGTTTGGGACTTAGAAGAAATTCCTGAAGGAGCCAAAACAGTAGGCTGTAAATGGGTCTACAAGACAAAATGTGACTCCAAAGGGAATATAGAAAGATACAATACTCGTCTTGTGGCAAAAAGATTTACACAAAAGGAAGGAATAGATTATAATGAGACCTTTTCTCCGGTCTCATGTAAAGATTCTTTCAGAATAATTATGGCCTTGGTTGCACATTTCGATCTGGAATTGCACCAAATGGATGTAAAGACGGCATTCCTAAATGGGGATCTCGAAGAAAAAGTTTACATGGCACAACCTAAAGGTTTTGTCATAAAAGGAAAAGAAAATATGGGATGTCATTTAAAGAAATCCATTTATGGATTAAAGCAAGCTTCAAGACAGTGGTACTTGAAGTTTAACGAGACAATAAAGAAGTTTGGGTTTACAGAGAATGTTGAAGATAATTGCATTTATGCAAAGTTCAAGAAAGGGAAATACATTTTCCTGGTACTGTATGTGGATGACATTCTACTAGCAAGTAGTGATGTCAGTCTACTATTAAAAACAAAAGAATTCTTGTCATCGAATTTTGACATGAAAGACCTTGGTGAAGCCTCTTTTGTGCTAGGGATTGAGATTCACCGAGATACAAGAAATGGGGTGCTAGGTCTGTCACAAGAGACATACCTACAAAAGATTCTAGAGAAATAAAGTATGCATGCGAGTAAACCTACTCTTGCAGTCAAGGGTGACAGATATGGAGACTTTCAGAGTCCCAGAAATAAATATAAAAAAGAACAGATGAAAATTGTTCCGTATGCCTCGGCAGTCGGAAGTTTACAGTATGCTCAAGTGCGCACACGCCCTGACTTAGCCTTTGTCACTAATGTGCTTGGCAGATTTCAGAAAGATCCAGGTCTAGAACACTGGAAACTTGTAAAGAAAGTCTTGCGATATGTAAAAGGCACAAAAGACCTCATGCTAACATATAGAAGAAGCGATTCTTTAGAGATTAAATGATACGCAGATTTAGACTTTGCGGGAGATGAAGATGATAGAAAAAGCCACGACGGGTTTTATCTTCACTCTCGCAGGGGGAGCTATTTCATGGAAAAGTTCTAAACAATCGGTCACAGCAACATCGACGATGTATGCTGAGTTTATAGCATGCTACGAGGCCTCCGGGCAGGTAGAATGGTTAAAGAAGTTTATACCTGGCTTAAGAGTGGTGGACAGTATAAAAAGACCACTAAAGATATACTGCGATAACCAGCCAGCAGTGTTTTATGCTCATAACAACAAGAAGAGCACGGCTACAAAGTCGATACAGATAAGATTTTATTCGATAAAAGATAGAATCCAGGATCACACCATAAGTCTTGAGCATATAAGAACAAAAGATATGCTTGCGGATCCGCTAACGAAAGGCTTACTACCCAGCGTGTTCATGGAACACGTAGCCGGGGATGAGGTATAGCCTATGATCTCTGGATAATAGAGGCCCAAAAGGACAGAATCTATTTCTGAACAGAGGCGCGTATTGTGGCTATTGATTCTATCGGCAGTTGCGCGTGACGATGAGATATGCCCTATACATAAATCTGTGATGAGATAAGGAAAATAGAAAAGTGAAAGAGAAAGATAGTGTGAGATCAAGGGGGAGATTGTTGGATTAATCTCTACCCTAAGGCCCAAAGGCCTTAGTCTTGATCCGCACCCTGATCGGGGGCGCCCAACCCAACTCCGTGTTAGTGGGCCCCCGTCGCCAGCGCCACATAAATAGAAGGTGGGGCCGGGGGGCACGCACGTCAAGGATCGTCGTGCCCCGACTCCCCACCTACACCTAAACCCTAATCTGATCCCGAGGGGTGGCGCTGCGGCGGCGGGAAGCTCCACCGGCTGCACTGCACCGACCACCGCCGCCACAGAGCGGACCTGCACCGACCCTCACCACTGCGCAACGCTGCCCGAGCGCAGACGCCACCAACGAACGTGATGGCGTCGTCTTCCTCAGAGCAAGGTATACTACCCTATCCCTCTCGATTTGATCTCGCACACGCGCACGCACACGTGCACGAGTGTTTGATCCTAGAACTAGACACAGAGATAGAATCCCGAGTGATCCCGCACCTAGCGACCCGTGAACAGACCTAACACGCAGCCCATCGCGGGCATGATGAACGTGGCCAGCGACGTCCTCCATCTGGTGCCCGAAGTTGACGACGAGCGCGCCTGGCAGCGGCTCGACGTTGACCCAGCCGCCGCCGCCGCCTCGCTGCCGCGCCTGCAGGCCGCGGACGCCGTTGTCCAAGAGGACGGTGACGACGTTGGGGTCGCAGTGCGGCGCCAGGCCCATCGTCAGGCTCGGGTCCGGGCACGGCACGTAGTGGTTCACGTTCATGATCACCGGCCCGGCGGTCAGCTCCCCCTCGAAGTGGCCCTCGTCGAGCCCCAGCCCCGTCGCGGTGAGCCGCAGCAGGCGCAGCGACACCAAATACCGTCCACCCCTTGGATATGTCCGAGCCGTTCGATTAGAAACATGCGGCTGAGATTGCGCGTTCTGAAGAAAGCCCTTCGCCTCCTCAGCTTGTTCGCATCTATATTTGTAGCTGCCCTCGCGCGCGCGGCACCAGCGCTCAGCGTGCCGGCTGGCCGGCCTTCGCCGAGTCGTCGCCGACGACCTCTCTTCCCATGAGAGCAACTGATGCAGCCGTGAGAGCGAGCATCTCCGTGGTAGCGGCTCTCTGGCGTGCCCATATCGCCTGGCACCTGCAGATTGCTCGATCAGGCGTGTGACGGCGGCACGCCTGACGATGGCGCCGCCGCCAGATTCAGGTGGACCTGGACGACGCCATCGTCATATCGTTGTCGCAACCAAGCGCCTGACGAGGGAGAGGGCACGCCCATGGCCTGGCACGGTGGCATCCCGTGGACACGACGAGCAACCTGCAACGCGAGCACGATGGATGCAGTCCTTCAGACTTCCGACGACCGAGCTGCGCCGCAAATTGCTTGATCGGTCGATCGCCGCCGCCGGCATCAGGCCGTTTCTTGGCTGGAACTGGAAGCCGTTTGTTGACTGTTGTTTCAATCATCAGACTAGTCATCAGCTTGGTCGGACGTCACAGGCTCACAGCACGCCAGTAGTCATGCCTAAAGCGGCAGTTTTTAACTTGGTTCCAGCTTCATTTAGCAGACCACAGAGCATGTATGGGTGTACATTCAGTCCTTGGGTAGAATAAGAAAATCTGTTTGATGATGATCAATATTGTAAGCAGACAATTATTAGTTTGTTGACATTTTTTCCCCCAAAAAAGAACAATTTATTTAAAATGATAGATCTAATAAGGTAATGCACATCACAAGTCATAGTAGCATTGTTTATATGGTACATGACTGAGCTACAAACATATGGTTCATCATCGATGTCACAAACAAACAACAACTTTTCAACGAAAAGGAACAAATCAAGTAGGTTCAACAACCTGCTTTCCAGAGAATTGGTACAACATCTTGAGTGTTTGAAACTAACTCGGCTACTTTATTCACCCACTTGCATGGCCAAAAAGGTTTCCCAAATCCATTAGAATCAGACATATGTCAGCATATAATAAGGATAGCATATATCTTGACCGAACTACTCAGCTCATGTGTCATATATAGTCTCTGCGAATGCCGGCTCTTAATGAATTTGAGTTGACTGAGTTGATCTAGCTAACAATTTTCACCAGGGACAATATCTGCTGAAACCAACTGATTTTTATCTATTATCTGTATGGATTCATGAAAAAATTGCACTGCTTTATTTGTAGAAAGGAAGATATAGTTGAATACATTATACATTTAGTCCAGCTAGCAACTTATATCAATTGGCCCAAAAGATCAATTACATCTAACCATGGAGAAAAAAATAGAACTTCCAAATTAATTTGTATTGGTCTGCTATTGGCACATGCGATGGTCAGAAGTACAATTTCTGATAAATCATAACTAATTGGACACAGCGGGAATATTGTTTTCCTTGCCGCTATTATAACAAATAATACTTTATGTATATCATGAAAACAAAAACATTTCTATATGGAAGAGTTTCTATGCTCTGAATTTACCTAGCTCGATCTGTACATTCTTTCTGTTACCACCATATGGGTCAAAATGGGTTTAAAAGTTTGAGTTGTCCTAGATTAATAATAATATCTGATTGCCTGCCGCCAGTAGATTTCATAAACAGTTTCTCTCAAAATGCACGTTTATCAGTTGTTTTGAGGATTATGCATGTGTTTTCAATGTCTAATAACTAGGTAATATATGCTTATGAATTATCAACACACATGAATCATTATTGATGAGCACTTAAAAAAGTTGAATAGAAATCTATAGACGAGCGAGCTTCCCTTCGATCACGTTGTCTGACAGGAAAGTAGTAGTTGTTAAACTCAAATAATGTTAATGATATGCAGCCATGTCGAGATTAAGAAAACTTTCCAGCTACTAGTCATGCATGTCTATATTTAACAGGAAGGAACTAGGAGAAATTTTCAGATATGCAGATCATCACTTTTGCTCTGAAACACAAGCAATTCCAAATAAGTAGCAGCCAAAAGAATAAGCAAAAAGGCTTTGTTCAGAAACACTAATTAATACTCAGTAGATAGCGTACAAAGCAAAATTGTTTGATGAAATGCTTATCAATCGCATTGCTATTGTAATAAAGCATTCATTCGCAATCAAGATCTAGCCAGGACGAAATAAATCTATATATGAATTTTTCTTATAATTTCCTCGCTAGCTGATCGATCTAAAAGCATGATTACTGAACTCAACTAACGCAGAGACATTTAGCTTTGGTTAGCGAGAGAGAAATGGCAGTAAGCAGCTGCACATGTATGCGTATATACAATTATACATACATACTCTGAAAGCAGCAAGCATGATGGATCGGAGCTGAAGAAGAAGATTCATGATCCTGCACCGCCAAGCCTGAGCTCCAAGTCCAACTCCTCCGCTCCGCCATGGTCACCACCGTCCCCGTCTTTCGCGTAGCAGCGATCCCGTCGGACGTCTCCGGCGCCACCTTCCTTGCCGCGACCGCCGGCCGCGCAGTCACGGCCGAACAGACGCAGCTCGTACGGCTGCTGATGCCGTTCCGCGTGCAACAAGGCCGCCCCGCCTGCGGCGGCCATGGACGCGACGCTCGCCGGATGCGTTTGGCCGCCGAACGCCACAGCGGTCGTCGTCGCCGTCGTGGAGTAGTAAGGCTCGTAGCAACCGCTTCTGCTGCTGCTAATTTCTTGCGCCGCTGCGGCGCCGGTGGTGGGTGCCGTTGATCTCCCCCTGTGCCTGCGGTGGACGTTCATGTGGCCGCCGAGCGCCTGCGCCGTCGGGAACCCCCTCCTGCAGAAGATGCACTTGTACGGCTGCCTTGTTCCCTCGTCGTCGTCACTGCCGGCGCGCTGCTTCTGCAGCTCCTTGTCGTCGTCGTGAGCCTCACCGCTCGGGGACGCCTCGTCCTTGGTTTCTTGACTCAAATCCATGTGTCAGCGACAGAGAGAGAGAGAGAGAGTATGTAGCAAGCTAGGGTTTATTAGGCTTCTTGATCCGAAGCTCTCTCGGTCTCTCTTGGGGACATTGCTTGGTCCTAAGTCTCCTAGCTAACTTGTAGGCAGTCATCAGATGCAATGGGATGGTGCATGATGATATGGTCAAACACGACGACAAAGAGACACAAGACGGTGCATATAAATAAGTGTTATTTTCTAGCTGCCGTGAGTATATACTATATACTAATCACAAGCCTAGTGTACACTGATGTGTGTGTTAGTCTTGTTAATGCATCTTCTCGTCACTCTGCCGGCCTGAAAAGTGTTCTTTTTGGTGATCAAATCAAGCTGTTGGGCTTACTTGGCCTGCAGCTGGACTTCTTCTCCCTCCTCTTTGTAAGCTTCCCCTTGGAACTAGTGCTTTCGTCCTCGCATCAATCATCATCATATCTATCTATGCGGCATGCAAATGTTAGTTCCACGCCTTTTTAGTATGACCTGTGTAGTGTTCTTCTTTTGCATTTCATCTGAATTGGATGGAACATATTTTTTGTTTTCGTTCTGTAACCTCTCTGAATTCAGGATCAATTGAGTTTCTCGCTGCTCTGTAACAAACTGTGTGGGATAGGAGAGGAATGGCAGGTTGTTTAGAGGGGAGGCTCGGACAGCGCTGCATCTACAGGGGCTGATCTTACAAGAAGCTGCGGCCTGGTTGTTTGCAGGTGCCAAGCAACTAAGTGGGATGGTGGAGTCCTAGTTTAGCTCTAACCTTCTCCCCCTCTCTTCGGTTGTCTTCGTAACGTGTAAATTACAACCACGTGCGAGCGAGTGGATTCCTTGTATTCTTGTGTAGGTGCGAGGCACTACACGTTGTAAAACTCTATTTCATCTTCTTCTTAATACAAAGAAGCGCAGCTCTCCTGCGTTTTCGAGAGAAAAAAAACAAACTGTGTGGGATGGCCTGAAGGCTGAGCACCATTGCAGGGGAGGCGAGTGGCCATGGCTGCTTACAATTAGCTGTTCTTGTTTGATTACCTGTTTCAATTCGTCAGTAGCGAGTGCCTGCCTTCAATATGCAGTGCTGCAGCCTGCAGCTGGTTGACTACCTGGCCAATATAGGATTCCATGTGCTATGCATTGTTCAGAATTGCTACGATCTTCACCATGCCGGCAATTGGGAATGTATGGTTCACCAGGAACCGGTGAATGGGCGGCGAGCTAGAGGCGTCAATGGCCGAGGCGAGCGACATCAGTGACCGGAGCAACTGGCCGGGAAAGGCCGGCGGCAACATGCGTCTCCAGACACCATGTCTTGCTTCACCTCGTTGTCCCTGGAGGCTGGAGACATCAGCCTGCGACAGGCGGCGGCCGCATTTGAAGCGGCTCCGGCGCTGCTGCTTTTACCTTTCGTGCGGTCGCTCCGCCGC
The DNA here is from genome assembly GCA_032594955.1 of Panicum miliaceum. Lineage (NCBI taxonomy): Eukaryota > Viridiplantae > Streptophyta > Magnoliopsida > Poales > Poaceae > Panicum > Panicum miliaceum. Next base: position 568,289 of record CM064061.1, on the reverse strand, counting down.
CGATCTCCTGGCGTCCGGAGGCGGAGATTGGAGGCAATTCTGTCCACCGAGTGGCGGGAGTCACTGTCGACGTTGGTCGGAATAGCGCCTGGAGCTCGCGACATGGAATTTAATGGCCGCCCCCTGAGTTTCCCCTCCCCTACCTTCTCCATCTGAGCGCGGAGCCGCCGTGGCCGCACCGCCGCCGGTAGCTTGGATTGGGGGGGTGTCAGGATTGAGGTCCCATTTGGATAGGATAATGTAACCAACTTTGACTATTAGTTAGGGATATTAAATAAAGGTATTTTACAAAACAAACTCCATAACCTCTGCGCTACTTTGCGAGACGAATTTAACGAGACCTTTGATTAGAGGATGATTATTGTAGTATTATTGTAGCCAATCATACATTAATCAGGCTCATCAGATTCGTCGCGCAAAGTTGCACCCATCTGTAAAAAGATTTTGCAAATAAAATATTTTTAGTACTTCATACATGCAAGATTCTCCTGTAGCGCTAGATGTGCTAGGAAGAACCAAACGGAGTCTGAATGTGCTCCATAAATTTTACAAAATACCCCCTCATTTGGATCGCGATCCGATATTTTGCATAAATTCCCTATAACTTTACATGTAACCCCTAATTCGGATCGCGATTAATAGTCACGATCCGAATATTTACAAATAAAACCCTACTTATTACATATAACCCCTTGGATCGCGACTAAATAGTCGCGATCCAATTTGTTGCATAAACCCCCTCATGATCCTTGTTTCTCTGTACACTAGTCTGCAATCTCGCGAGCGGCGCAATCCGTCAGCAGCCGTCGTTGGCCGTGGAGAGGAATCCTTGTCGGAGATGGTGGTTGGCCACGGCATCAGATTCGGGCTCCATTCCCACCGCCGCCACCTTCCTGGCCATGCCCGGCTAGTCCCATCGCCGTACGCAACAATGCTGCTCTCGTTACCCTCTCCAATTCGATCTCCATCCATTTCAATCCATCCCCGAGATGTTGGAGCTACGCTTCATTCGATGCCCATCCATTTCAACCCATCCCCATCCCACCCCATCGACAGCGTGAAGGCCTTCCATGTCGTTGCTGGCTTCCGCGGAAGACTCCATCGGGCGGCAAATAAGGTCGCCACTTCTACACATCGCCGCTCCGGTGTGCCGAGTTCATTGCAGGTGCAGAACTTGTGCGGGTCGGACTCGTGGCCTTCGTTCACAGCATCCGAGGATGGCGCCGATCTGGTCAGGCCGTCTCCTCCGGTGCTCCCCTTCTGCTTGTTTGCTATTTCTGCTGATAATGATGTTTACTACGCTGCATTAGTTTTGATTGATCTAGGTGGGCGACAGGTTCTGCAAGATGCCATTTATTTCTGTTGCAAACATCTGCATCCTGGAGAATCTACTTTTGGCATTCTCTCACAAATATTGCAACGGGAAATAAACAGAAATTCCGGTTCTCTGAAGGCTTGATTGGAAGAGATGCCATTTGGACAGGGCAGTTTCTTGGTATGCTGCTAGTCTTTTGTCAGTCAGAAATTCCGATTCTCTCAAGGCTTGATTGGAAGAGATGCCATTTGGATTGGGCAGTTTCTTGGTTGCTGCCACATTGGCAAAAAAAAACAGTTAACTTTCATTTGTTCTACTAATTAAAGTACAGATAGAAATAACCGAATAAGTATCTAGGTGACAGCAGCTTTTTATTTTTCAATAACAAGGCATCGGGGATTCTCAGTTTTGGAGGGGGATACAAGCCTTCAACAGGTTGGTTTTTGGTACAAGAAAGGGTGTGTTCATGAAGTGTGGTGTGTGCAGAGGGGTAAAACTTAGTTTTCGCATGTTGTTTGGATTTACGAAATGCACATGCACACACAGTTCAAGCAAATGGTACAGCAAGATTCATTGCTTTCTAGGTGAAAAGGATGTCTTCTTCCTCTCGAGCAATTTTTTTGAGTCAACCTTAACAATGCACGCACGCAACTCTACCCCTATGAGCACCTCCGAGAAACTGAGCCGGCAAATCCAAGATTGACGAAATCACCACAGGCATCTCGCTGTCGACGGGAATATTGCCTACCACTGAAAGCACAACGCCGTTAAATCCTAAAAAATTCGCTCCCATGGGGAGTCGAATCCAGGACCTCAGGTGCTACTGAGGCTCTTATAACCACTAGGGTACAGGCCCTTTCACTCCTCTGGACGAATTGACTGTAGCACTATGTTTCCAACTTCCCATGTAAAAATGCCTTCTCCCTCTCCAAGTCGATGAACTAGACACACCTATATAGCTGTACAATGTGCTGATCTTCTAAAAAACTTCTGAACAAAATTTGTTGTTGCTCAGACAGTGCTATGTTGATTGTATTACAGACAGCTAGAGGTTTATCAGTTGCCCAAGAATCTTACCAGAAATGAATGCTGGAACAATTGCCTGGATTAGATTCCTTGGACACCCCCTCCAACATCAGATCTCTTAAATTCAACATACCACACCAGCTAGGTGAATAAGTGTTTTTTTTCTAAAAAAACTGAATATGAAAACAAGACTTCCCTCTCGACTCTCGAGTATTTTGCTTGTACTGTATGCCTCCAGATCCATCTTCCCTTTTGATTTTTAAGACAGTTGCAAAACAAATTTTGATTCATCAGCCTTGGGCAAACCAGTGACTTCCGGTACATTGCCAATGGTGACTGAGAAGTGACATTAGTAGATAGGTGCACGATAATATCATGGTATCGATCAGGAACAAGAACAGCTAGGCTAGTAAAATGTAATTGATAAGAAGAAATGCAACAACAATTGTTTGTTTGGTCTATTACAGCAGAGCAGAGTTAATGTCAAACCAAATCAGTTAGTTCCTGTGGGTAATGTCAAACCAAACAAGTGTAATAAGGTTGTTGCGTTGGATCAGGCATCAGATCCTCCAGAGATCGCCGGTGGGTCGGTCGGAGTGCTGGGGCGTGACGTCGGCGGCGAGCATGTCCCTGTAGGTCTTCCTGATTGTCCAGAGCGCCCTGCAGCAGTCGTTCATGGCGGGCCTGTCCTGCCTGACGGGCCCCATGCACCGGAAGGCGAGCTCCAGCAGCATCTCCAGCGCGCGCTCCGCGGCGGGCGTGCGCGCGAGGTGCTGGTCGAGCACGTCGGCGGCGCTGCCGCCGATGAACCTGGCCGTGGCCCAGCGCGCGGTGAGGCGCTCCTTCATCTCGCGCTTGGTCTCGATGGGGCGGCGCGCGGAGGCGAGCTCGACGAGGAGCACGCCGAAGGAGTAGACGTCGCTGCGGTCCGTGAGCTGGCAGGTCTTGAGGTACTCCGGGTCCAGGTACCCCGCCGTGCCCTTGACCTGCGTCGTGACGTGCGTGGCCTCGCCGGCGCCGAAGCCGAGGCCGGCGCCGAGGCGGGCGAAGCCGAAGTCGGCGACCTTGGCGCGGAGCGAGTCGGTGAGGAGGATGTTGGAGGACTTGATGTCGCGGTGGATGACGGGGTGGTCCGAGTACATGTGCAGGTAGGTGACGGCGTGGGCGACGTCGATGGCGATGTCCAGGCGCGTCCCGAAGTCGAGGAACCGCCCGTTGCACCCTGCACGCACGCAGCTTGCTTGCTTGCTTCATTGCCATTGATTTGCTGGTAGCTGATCGATCGATGAATCGATCCAAGAAGGACGATGATGAAATCAATGCAAAGAGAATTACTGTCGAGGTGCTCCCGGAGGGTGCCGTTGGGGACGTACTCGACGACGACGATGCGCTCCTCGCCGCACTCCATGTAGCCGTAGAAGCGCACCAGGCTCTGGTGCTCGATGCGCGCCATGATCTTGACCTCGCTGCGGAACTCCACGTCCACGTGGGGGTTCTGCATCCGCTGCATCATTTGAATTCGATTCCACCACCAACTGATGATGAGTAAGATTCTAGAGACAAGAATAGATCGACAAGGATCCAATCATCCAGTATAATCCATGGAGGAGGAGGAAGGAGGAGCACCATCTTGGCGCGCTTGACGGCGACGACGGTGCCGTCGGGGAGGACGCCCTTGTAGACGGCGCCGAAGCCGCCCTGGCCGATCTTGAGCGCCGGCGAGAAGTTGTTGGTGGCCCGGAGGATCTCCTCCATGGAGAAGACGGAGCTCTGGAACGACGGGCGCAGCTGCTGCCGGCCGCTGCCGTTCCGGTAGCCGCTGCCGCCGTAGAGCCCGCGGGCGGACGGCTTCCCGGTCTGCGCCGGCACTGCGATCATCGGTCGGTCATCCAACGGATAATTAACTCATTAATTAATAATTAATAATACCATTACAAGTTGCTGTTGATCAATCAATAAATCAATCAATGAGGTGCAGCTGCAATTAGCAGGACTTGACTTACGCGGCGGCTTCTTGATCACGTCAACCGCCGCCGTCGCGGCCTCCTTGATCCGCCGCCTCCTGGAGGCGGACGACGTGGTGGTGGTGGAGGAGAGCGAGGTGAACCAGACTCCGATGGAGCGGAACAGGGACCTGAATGAGGAGGAGGAGGAGGAGGAGGAGGAGGAGGAGGAGGTGCTGCCCCTGCTGGTGGTGCCGCGGTCACAGAGCGGGCGCGACCGCGCGGGGCTCCACGCCCAGCGCTCGTGCTCCGGCGTGCGCCGCCCCGACGACGAGGGCGCCAGGGTCCTGCGGTGGTCGCGCCCGGCCATGCTCCGGCAGACGCGGTCGGTCGCGTGTCGCGCTGAGCTCGGCCGCTGCCTGCTGCCTGCTGCTATATTATTCGCGCGCGAGGCCGACCGTGTCCACGGCCGGCCAGCTAAGCCGAGCGGCGGGCGGGGCGGGGCGGGGCCCGCGTGGCAGCGCGACCTGGCAAACGCCGATGACGAGAGGCAGCGCGGGACGTTGAGATTTGGGTGAGGCGGCTGGAGTCCACCGACGACCTTCTTCTTCTTCCTCGCGGCGGGCTCTCTGCGTCTCTACGCCGAGGCGCCACCACCATGTACAAGAGCAGCTGCTCAGCTCGACCATTTAATTCCGACAAGACTGGTGGGGTTGCAATTTGCAGCTCGCAGCTTGGCATCGGCCATGGGCCATGGCTGCAGCCTCTGTCTGACCAAGACCAACCATGGCGCGCGAGTCGTTTTCTTGGAAAATTCCATCCAGTAATATTGTATTACCTATTCTTTCTTTGGAAGCAAGCACACACACACACAAGACCTGTTCAAGCACAAGGCCATAACACTACACGCAACGCAACAAACGATGAACACTATCCAGGTGGTCCTATTCGATCTGCCATCTATCTAGTCTACCCAACGAAAGCAACACCAGCAGCTAAAAAAAAACTTCTAAGACCAGACAACACATCTCCACCGGACCAAACTATGCGCACAGCCCGTGTCGCATGTTTCAGCATGTATACTGTAAAGACACAGAAATCAGGCTCTTATCTGCCATGTGTCGATTTCGAGATATCAGCAAAAAAATATATATATATATATTCAACGATAAGACAAGAACTTCTGTGAATATTCCACACTGATCAAAATGGAACCTGTAGTTTTTCCGTCACCGATTTGGACTGCTGTACAAAGGAACCTTAAATTAGAACCGGCATTTCCCTACCACCAAATCCAATTCCAATGCGTCATGATCTGCATGGGCACCTAAAACAAAATAAAAGAAGGATCCGACACACACACACACACACACACACACACACCAAAAATTCAGAAGAACCAAAGAGAACCAGGGAGCAAATTTCAGTGCATTAACTTCCAACTCACTAAAGAACCAGAGCTGGTGGATAGATGCATCTCCATCAGGCACCTCGGCAACCCTCCTGCTGCCATAAACAGATCCAGACAAAAAGGTAAACGCAACAGAGATGCCTTTAACACACTTCTTGTCATTTTCTTCTATAAATTATTTCCCCAATTCATTCATCCTATCAGCGTCCCCACCCATCTCAAGAGCAGAGTACTTGCTCGCCAAAAGAATCCTAGCGTAAAGCCAACTCAACTGGCACGGTCACCAAGAATGGATCCACCTCAGTCAACAGTGCTATTCATACATCTCATCTATCAGAGTTATCTGCAAGATACAGCAGTATATCAAGCTTTTAGATAGACAGGGGCACCAAAACATTCTTAACATCTAATATAATCTGCTGTGGCAGCATGTTTCAACTGAAAACCATATACAGGAAATGATGACAGGAAAACATCCATGTACTACTGTACTAGTGAGTTCCAGCGAAATTAAATTGGTGTGCTAACCTGGTCGCATACTGGGCACGTATCGCTTCTCTCCATCCATTCAAGTATGCAACAAAGATGAAAATGGTGCTCACATTTGGTCATAGAACGGGGATTTTCTGCATCATATTCTGGCAGAAAGACAAACAAAGCTTATCAGTGAGATCTTCTGGTTTGGCAAATTTAGATTTGTATCGTTAGTTTATGCATCAATCATTCAATTTGAAATTAGTGAGAAAACCATTCACAACAGCCAACAAAAAGTGCAAAGATGTTTCAACGCGGAGCCGGTCATTTGCATTGGTGCCATGATGTGTACGCATCTACCACTAGTGAACTGCTCAAATCCATCATATATGCAGAAAATCCAAATACATCAAGAAAGGATGCATACATATTACATCTTCTAACAGACAGGAATTCACAGCACCAACAGATTTTAAGTAATATGTCCATCTACCGTTAGTTCAGAAATGTAGCTGGACTTCACGTCTCATCCAACTGAATGCATATACGCAGATGAGAATTAAGAGTAGTTATTTTTCAACTGAAAAGATTTCCAAAACTCTCAGCCTGATAATAAGAAGAATGCAGGCCCGTAGTGAAAATAGCAAAACCTTGTAAAGATAGCATCTAACAAATAAGGTATTTCATAATCTGGCATGTCAAGATAAAAAGTTGATGTTCCCATGATCAGGAAAAACAAACCTTCAAGACAGATTGGACAAACATCCTCCTCATCAGGGTTATCCTCAGGGGTACCTTTCTCGCATGACTCAAATTCACCCACCTTTGGGGACTGCTGCCCTTCAGTTTTGATTTTAATGTCTGACTTCTGTGAATCTGCACATGAATCTGAAATCAGTACCATGAGAGGCTAATTATTATTATTATCAGTCATGCTCACAGCTAGTCAATTTTTACCAGGATTTTCTGCAACTGTCAAGCCAACATCATAAGGCAAAGGTGCAGGTGGTGCTCTGTAAGTGTCAAGAGTGGATGTGTCAAGATTTGTGTCAACTGCGACTATAGCTGAAGTTGGAGATGCTCCATCAAAGGCTGAAGACAAGGGTTCATGCTCCTCAGGATTTTGCCGATGCTGAACAATGCAGAGCACAGTTAATTTAACAGAATGAAAGATTAGATACAAACACAAAGCTAGTGCTGAGTATGATTTAAGCATGTTCTTTTTCTCCCCTTTTTGCATAAAGAAGTGACCATCATACAAGCTATACTGCTGAATCACTGAGTACTAAAAACAACAAAAGGGATATTTATGAGCAAAATAATTCCTCCTGTTGCACCAAAATGGTAATATAGCTGTTAAATTTCTAACATCATGTTATTATTAGCGTATACAAATGACAGACAGGTAAATCTGGGTCAACTCGATTTAAAACATGTGTGATACAGTATAAACCAGATTATCATTGGAGTTAATGGCAACGGCAACAGAAAATACTTGCTGAGGATTGAGTTGGATCTTCTGACAAGAAAAGCTAGGCATATGTAAACCAAAGCAGGTTCTACATACGTAGATATGAACCGGTGCTCTGTCTGATTCAGATGTTCTTGATGAACAGCAACAACAGCCACCCATTGTGTCCTGAATGAAAAGCTTACTCCAAACTATCCTCTAGCTGCTGTTAGAAACAAAAGTTCCGTCTTTCATATCCCTACAAAGAAACAACCCTATGTTGGTGCAAGAAGGATGCAGAATCGTGCGATAGATAGAAAAAGCCATAATAATTTGTTGGTTTGCACAAAACAGTGCAGTCCATAGATTGCTTATTCTAACACGATGGGCACCATTACTTGCATAATAATTTTACCCTTCCAGAGTTGATAGAGAAACTGTTTGGAGGTATTCTTCGAAGGTCATCATAGATCGCAACTAAAGAACAGAACTTCCTAACAGGGTTTTTGTTTCAACACAAGAAAGCTTCCAAGGCGAGCACTCCACTCAGGCAACCCCTAATAGCCTAACCCGCCAACGCCAAACCCACTCCCTAATTGGACAAAAAAATATCTAAGCAAAGACAAAATATCTACGCTAGGCGAGACCCGAAAGGAGGTCGGACATCATCATCATGTATCCAAGATAATCGCCGCTATAAGGAGAAGATTCTATTGAGCAGCGCAGCGCACTGCAAAACGAAGCAAGCAAGAGATGCTCTGACCCGAACAGCCCCACGAGATTAAGCAGGAAAGCACTCGATAATCAGCCCGGAACAGCAGCGAATCGAAGCGGGAGACGGAGATTAGCGGGTACCGAGGAGGAATTACGGAAGGGGAGCAGGAGTGGCGGCGCTCCCTCGATCGCCTCGGGAGTCGCGAGCTCTTGGCCTCCCTGCCCTGCTTCTGCTTTGTCTGCCCACCTCTCCTCCTCCCTGGAGAGAAGAGAGAGGACTCGTGCTCGACGATTCCGGGAATTCGGAGGGGGTTTTCTATAAGACTGGCCGTCTAAGTGGGGAAGATGGCTAAAGAGCTAGACTTTTTTCCACCAAGTTGGCACTAGCTCCTCGTAGCTATCTGTGGGCCTGGTTGCTTGTGGACCCACGTGCCATGGGCTGTTCACAAGTAGAGGGAATCAGATCCCTCTGTGTACTTGAACTTGGCTTTTTTTTTTGTTTCTCTTTCCCCGTGAGAAATGGGATTGAGATGCCACGGGGACAGGACACGTGGATGCAGTCGGCTGGCTGACAGCAGGGCCCGCCACTTGGACGGGAGGTTTTGACGAGGCTGTCAACGTCGGGGGTCGTCCTCCATCTTTTCCGTTGTGCTTCACAAGTTGGTTGGGATTGTTGGCCTGTGTTGTGAACTGTGATGCCGACGTGGCCTTGACTTTTCTGCCTTCTCGGTGAAATCATGAGGTAGTCAAAATATGAAAAAAAAAATATATATTGTATGGACGGTGGCAGGCAGGCAGCTGGGCTGAACTCTCAACTCTGTGAATGCATCAATGACATCTTGGACTAGCGGTCCGTTTAGCGCGGCTTTGGCTCCTCTCCGAAAAGCACTCCAGATCTAGTTTTTATGGTGAAGCAACTTCTCTTGCGGAGCTAAGCCGTTTGGGAAAACAGCTTTTCATGAATGAATGGAAGAGATCAAAATGTTCAAATATGCCCCAAGCTATTTGATATATTTGTACTATATTTGCAAGGCATTTACAATTCTGAGTCACGTGGAAATAAATAAATAGATAAATAAATAACTAAATTAATTAATTACTGATAAATAGATAAATTATTAATTATAAAATTAATTATTAATTAACTACGTTTTCGCTGCTGGTTTTGGAGCCGGAGAGCCTGCCAGAAGGCGTCCTTATGCCGGGTGCGTAACGGTGACGGGGATCCACTCATCTCTTGGATTATTAAGCATTCCTTTCCGGCCGGGATTCTTCTTCCTTGGGACAGGACAGGAGCAGACAGCTAGCAGTTTGATGCGTGGATGGGTGGTCAGTCGGCGCACAAGACTAGCTATGCCTGCCGGCTCATCGCGCACGACGACGACGATCCATCATCGCAGAACTGAAATGCACATGCACTAGATCGATCATCGATGCAATGGCCCGACCGAGTACCTTCACCGGCCACGCATAAACGACAGCATGCAATGCAACAGCACCAGCAATGCAATGGTAAGGCTGCTCGCACCGGGTACGCTACGGCGTCCGGTACCGCTCCCTGCAGGATCACTTTTTTACCGGAGAAACAGCTGCGCCGGGGTACGCGATCAGCTCCGCTATGGAAGCGGACGAGGACGGCTATGCCAAATCTAGCGGGGGAAGAGGATCTGCCACGGATGCCGACGTGGCGCGGGCCCGCCCCTCCTGCCGCAGCAGCAGGCCAGCGCCGCCGCATCCCCGCCCCTCCTACACCGCGCCGAGGCCGCCGCCGCCTGGAGAGGAGAGAAGCCGGCGGGAGAGGATGAGCCCAGATGACGACCGTACGACGACCGCCTCCTCCACCGCCTTGGCAACGGTCGTGGCCTCTTCCTGCGGCTGCGCCGACCACCACCCCCGCCGCGGCGCCGACCACCACCGCCCCGACGCGTGACGCGACGCCTCCCGCCACCGCCGGCCGGGAATCCAAGATTCCCCGGCTGCCGGCCCTCCATGGCCACCAAGATCTGCCCGACGTGGAACTCCCACTCCCGATCCTCATTTCTTTCAATTAACGGGGGGAAATGAGTCCCCGTAGCTTGGTGATGCTCGTGCTCGCGTCCGCTGCGCGCGTTCGCCGCCACCGCCGCCGGAACGCGCTCACGCCGCCGCACGGCGTCGGCTCGCCGCAGGCCCGCCTCGCCCCACCGACGCGCGCACGAGGTGTGCCTCGCAGTCGTGGACCTCCCCACGCCGGCCTCGTCGCCGGCAAGGCGTCACCGGTGTCGTACCCGCCGCGGCCGGCGCGAGCGGAGGGAGCACGGGCCGCGGCCGCCGCGCGCGCCCGGCGCCACGCCGTCGTGAGGCCCGTCGCCGAGGGCGGGGCCCTCGCTCCGCAACGCCGCCGCGAGGCCCGCTGCTCGCCGTCGTCGGGGCAGACCAGGGAGAGAGGGACGGGGTGGGGGTGCGGAGGGTGGAGAGGATGGTGGGGGTGGGAGCTGATAAGGTTGAGGGAGGTGGGTCCCACTCGTCAGCGGCTATTGAAGGAGTGGGTGAAGTAGATTTGAGTAGAAATGGTTGATGACTGGGATATATAGAGTATGACGAGTGCGAAAGAAATTAATATAAAAGTGAATCTCGACGATTAGAATATAATATTACTTATACACGCTAAAAATAGAGTACGATGAGTGAGCAAATCCCTCCTATCTCTCGGGCGGCCGACATGATAGAATGGCCACCGTGCGTCGCGACGATCACTGGAAACCTCGCCCTCAAGCCCGCTCCATAGATCATACAACTTGCTTGCTGCTTGTCGGAGGTGGCCAACAACACCACGCTCTTCATTTTTTGAAACGGAGCCACCGCCTCTGCTATATATGTACCCCCCGGCCGCTCCGCAAGCAAGAACTATCAAGCAGCTAGCCGCCGGCGAGCTGCTCGATCACCATCTACCGGACCCCAAGTTGCATTGAGGACGACCATGGAGGCGCCGCTGCTCGTCCTCAAGAGGCCCGGCGACGCGGCTGCGCCGAGAACCTACGCGGAGGCCCGCGAGGCCTTCCTCCGCCAGGCGGAGCGCCTCTGGGTCATTCGCCGCGCCCATCACCCTCAACATCCTCTGCCTCTACGGCGTCAACTCCGCCACGCAGACCTTCGCCGCCCGCCTCGGCAACCTCCAGCTCTCCGCCGCCGCCCTCGGCCTCTCCGTCGTCTCCAACTTCTCCTTCGGCTTCCTCCTCGGCATGGCCAGCGCGCTCGAGACGCTCTGCGGCCAGGCCTACGGCGCCGGCCAGGTGCCCATGCTCGGCGTCTACATGCAGCGCTCCTGCCTCGTCCTCGCCGCCTCCGCGCTCCTGCTCGCGCCGCTCTACGCCTTCGCGGGGCCCATCCTGCGGGCGCTGGGCCAGGACGCCGCCGTCGCCGACGCCGCGGGGGACTTCACGCTGCGCATCCTCCCGCAGATGTTCTCGCTCGCTGTCGCCTTCCCCACGCAGAATTTCCTGCAGGCGCAGGCCAAGGTGGCGGCGCTCGCCTGGATCAGCCTCGCCGCGCTCGCCGCGCACGTCGCCATGTTCGCGCTCTTCGTCGGCGTCCTCGGATGGGGACTGCGCGGGGCCGCCGCGGCGTACGACCTCACGTCCTGGGCCATCGCCGTGGCGCAGCTGCTGTACGTCACGCGCTGCTGCAGGGGCCACGGCTGGGAGGGCCTGTCGTGGAAGGCGTTCCACCTCCAGGGGCTCTGGGCCTTCGCCAAGCTCTCGCTCGCGTCCGCCGTCATGCTCTGCCTCGAGGTCTGGTACATGATGGTGCTCGTCGTGCTCACCGGACGACTCGACGACGCGGAGATCGCCGTCGGATCCGTATCCATATGGTATGCATGCATGCTAGCTAATTCTTCTTCTTCGTTCTAATATAATAATGATCATCCTTCGTTCTAATGATTCGATTCCAGCATGAACCTGAATGGCTGGGAAGCAATGCTATTCATCGGCCTGAACGCAGCCATCAGCGTGCGCGTGTCCAACGAGCTGGGGTCCGGCCGTCCGCGCGCCGCCAAGCACGCGGTGGCCGCGGTGATCGCGCAGTCCCTGGCGATGGGTCTGGTGGCCATGGCCGTGGTCCTGGCCTACCGCAACAGCTTCGCGGTGCTCTTCACGGGCGACCGGGCCATGCAGGCCGCCGTGGGGAAGGTGGCCTACCTCCTGGCCGTGACCACGGTGCTCAACAGCGTGCAGCCGGTGATCTCCGGGGTGGCCATCGGCGGCGGGTGGCAGGCGCTGGTGGCGTACATCAACCTGGGGTGCTACTACGCGCTGGGGCTCCCGCTGGGGTTCTGCCTGGGGTACCTCCTCCGGCTGGGCGCTCAGGGGATCTGGGCGGGGATGCTGTGCGGCACGGCGCTGCAGACGCTCATCCTGCTCGCCGTCATCTGGAACACGGACTGGGAAGCCGAGGTATGTACTGTAGGTAACATTCAGTACGTATTCTATTCATGGCTGCCAAGCAGTGGCAGTGCGTGCTGCTCTGCCTTGCTGACGATGAACCAATCACCATGGCAGGCTGCGCAGGCGAACGAACGGATCAGCGCGTGGGGCGGCGGGGAGTGCGGAAGCGATGAGCAGATTCAGCAACAGCCCGGCGACCTCAAGGAAGCTTTCAGAGTGTGATAGTTCCTCGGCTTCTTCATCGTCGTCCTCCTCTCGATTAGATTATTCGTCAGCTCGATCAAATTAGAGCGACTGTGGAATAGCATCTTCCTTCCAGATAGAGAGAAAGATCGAGCTCGATCAGCTTGTTAAAAGGCACGAGGATGTCGTGCGCATCTCATTCACCCCAAAAAACAGGGGGATTTACGAGCACGAGAATAGTGTGATTCCTTCCTTATGCGCCGGATCTGATGACGGCTAAATCCGTGGTAGATTCAATTCGCCTCAAAAATGCATGTAACGATCGATCACCGCCGTAGGGCAGATCCAACGACCTTTTTCTCATTTCTGAATGGAAATAGATCTAAAGAGGTTCCTTGTCAGGTGTGTGTGTGTCTGTGTGTAATAAGCTGACACGAGCTTATGGAAGAAATAATGGTGCCGCAACCGCAAGGGTGAAAACTGATCCCGTTCCATGCGATGCGCGACTAGATCAAGTTTGTTGCAGATCCGTCCATGCATGCGATTACGGTTGCAGAAAACTAGGATCAGATGCGATGAGCATGAGATCAAATGCAGGGAAGGGAACGCGCCGCCGTGCCGTCCTCTTCCTCAGCTCCCCCGCCATCCAGTCCAGGCTAAGAAAAGCAAATTCGCCAAGAAAGGCAAACGGAGGCAGGGGGGCACAGCACCAACACCGCCATGGGTGGCTACACGGAGCCCCTGCTCTTCACCAGCCGCAGCCCGCGCATCGGCCCCGCCAGCAAGAACATGGTAGTCGCGCTGCACGACGACGACCTCGACGACGGCGACGCGCCGGCGGTGCGGTCGCCGCGCGCCGCGTGGGCGGTCTTCGCCGAGGAGTCGCGCCGGCTCTGGGCCATCGGCGCGCCCATCGCCTTCAACATCATATGCCTCTACGGCACCAACTCCACGACGCAGATCTTCGCGGGCCACATCGGCAACCGCGAGCTCTCCGCCGTGGCCATCGGCCTCTCCGTCGTCTCCAACTTCTCCTTCGGCTTCCTGCTGGGCATGGGCAGCGCGCTCGAGACGCTCTGCGGCCAGGCCTTCGGCGCCGGCCAGGTGGCCATGCTCGGCGTCTACATGCAGCGCTCCTGGATCATCCTCTCCGCCTCGGCGCTCCTGCTCACGCCGCTCTACCTCTACGCCGCGCCCATCCTGCGGCTGCTGGGGCAGGACGACGACATCGCCACCGCCGCGGGGAGCTTCACGCTCGGCATCATCCCGCAGATGTTCGCGCTCGCCGTCAACTTCCCCACGCAGAAGTTCCTGCAGGCGCAGAGCAAGGTGGCGGTGCTGGCGTGGGTGGGCTTCGCCGCGCTCGCCGCGCACGTCGGCCTCCTGGCGCTCTTCGTGTCCGTGCTCGGCTGGGGCGTCGCGGGGGCCGCCGCCGCCTACGACGTGTCGTCCTGGCTCGCCTCGCTGGCGCAGGTGGCCTACGTGGTGGGCTGGTGCCGGGACGGCTGGACGGGGCTGTCCAGGGCGGCGTTCCAGGAGCTCTGGGCCTTCGTCAAGCTCTCGCTCGCGTCCGCCGTCATGCTCTGCCTCGAGATCTGGTACATGATGGTGCTCGTCGTGCTCACGGGGCACCTCGACGACGCGGAGATCGCCGTCGACTCCATATCCATCTGGTCTGTTGGTTGTTTGGTTGTCTGTGTGTTTCGTTCATTCAGCTGCTGCTGCTGCTGCTGCATATATTCACTGAATGGCAAATTGAATTCAGCATGAACATCAACGGGTGGGAGGGCATGCTGTTCATCGGCCTCAGCGCCGCCATCAGTGTCCGCGTGTCCAACGAGCTCGGGTCCGGGCGCCCCCGGGCCACCAAGTACGCGGTCATGGTGGTTCTGGCGCAGTCGCTGGCGTTCGGGCTCCTGGCCATGGTCCTCATCCTGGCCACCCGGACGCAGTTCCCCGTCATCTTCACCGGCGACCGCCACCTGCAGAAGGCCGTCTCCAACATCGCGTACCTGCTGGCCGTCACCATGGTGCTCAACAGCATCCAGCCCGTCATCTCGGGCGTCGCCGTGGGCGGCGGGTGGCAAGCCGTGGTGGCCTACATCAACCTCGGCTGCTACTACGCCTTCGGCCTCCCGCTCGGCTTCATCTTCGGGTACCTCCTCAGGTTCGGCGTGCAGGGCATCTGGGCGGGCATGCTCTGCGGCACCGCCTTGCAGACGGCCATCCTCACCTACATGGTCTGGAGAACAGACTGGAAAGCAGAGGTATCAGTATTATTATTTACATATATGTTATATAGACATACATACATATATATATATATTATATGTATCTGATGATAATCTTGCTTCTTGATCAAGCACGAGTGAGATGCTGAATTTATATATATGTTTGTTGGTTTCAGGCGTCGCTGGCGTTGGAAAGAGTCAGAATATGGGGTGGGCAGCAGCATCAAAAGCTTCCTACCTCAGATCAGGACGTGGTCATCTAGACGAATGCATCGGAGATAATTCCTTCTTTCAATTTGGCAAAGACGATCCATGCATATCGTTCGACGCTTGTAAATTGTTATCACATCACATCTCCTGCCGATCAGTATAAATAGTTTGCCGGCCGGATTGATCAGAGGAAATTCAGAATGCGAGTGTACGCCAGCCAACAGTGTTAGTTTAGCATAGTCACACACCGGCAGCTCTATGAGCAAGCACGACATCTATGGCATTCAATCATTTGAGCTTGGCACATAACAGTTTGAGCTTTCCATGTCTCAACATATATATATATATATATATCCATAATACCATGGGAAAACAGGTTTCAATTTGAATTCGAATATAAACGGCATGGAAACCTGTGTCTGGAAAGAAATATATGACCTGGACTTAAAAGATGGTAAAAG
This sequence comes from Panicum miliaceum, assembly GCA_032594955.1. Classification (NCBI taxonomy): domain Eukaryota; kingdom Viridiplantae; phylum Streptophyta; class Magnoliopsida; order Poales; family Poaceae; genus Panicum; species Panicum miliaceum. The sequence goes on along the minus strand of CM064061.1, from coordinate 552,447 downwards.
AAGTAAAAAACAGAAACTACCCATATCTACGTGTAATAATAAACATATATACGAACGACTTATGATGATGATTGAGGAAAAAAAAGAAACGAACAGACTTAACAAAAGTACATATTAATTAAGACAGAAAAAAACCCTCAGAAACACAAAAAAAATGTCAGAAGTGGGATTTGAACCCACGCCCTCGTAAGAGGACCAGAACTTGAGTCTGGCGCCTTAGACCACTCGGCCATCCTGACCTACCTGCGTTTTGAATGTGTTTAAAAACTTATTTATAGTAATAATATGTTCCACGCTGTGCCATCTGACCGTCCACTCAGAACCTTCCAATCCAACGGTCCTGATCAGACACAAACCCTACTCTTCCTCTATAAAATTCTCCTCTCCACCCATCTCTTCCTCAAACCCTCCAGAACCCTAAACCCTTCTCCCCTGCGGCTTGGCGGCGGCGGCGGCGGCAAGCTCCTCGTCCACTCGGAACCATGAGGCCACCAGCTCGAGGTAACTGGCCCTAACACTATCCTTCTCGCTCTGTCGCTTGCTGCAGCCTGGCTAATTGTTTCGCTTCATGTAGGACGCGGCGGGAGGGGAGGGAGGTTCGATGGCGGCGGCCGTGGCGGCGGCGGTGGCCGGGGCTTTGGCGGCGGTAGAGGCGGGAGGGGGGACAGGGGTGGCAGAGGTGGAGGCGGTGGCAGGACTCCGAGGGGCGGCCGCGGTGGAAGGGGCGGTCGCGGTGGTGGCATGAAGGGCGGGAGCAAGGCCGTCGTGGTGCCACACAAGCACGCCGGCATCTTCATCTCCAAGTCCAAGGAGGACGCCCTCTGCACCAAGAACATGGTACCCGGCGAGTCCGTCTATTCAGAGAAGCGCGTCTCCGTCCAGGTTCGTGCTTAGCTTGTTCATGTGTCATTTTGATGCACATCTTGTGATATTGTTGTGGCGTGTACTATGGTTGTATATACACTTAGGTTATTCACACAATGTTTGATGTCGTTTTTAATTCTATCTATACAAGGTTTTAATATTCACGCGACTAGTTTGATTTTCTCGATCTACTGTGTTAGTGATACTTTGTCCAAGTTCATCATACCCTGAAAGAAAATAAGAATAGTACTTTCCATTGGTAAACGAATTAGGTGTAACTTATGGTGGTTGGCGTCCTATGCTTTCGTGATAATATTGGGAGCTTGGGCTCAGTAAATGATGAGTATACTCGGATTCCCCTTCAGGACATCTAAATGGATGATGCAAATTCGAGATTCTGATCCACTTATGCCCACTCTCTTTATAGATTTAGTTTCCCTTCTCTTTTATGATCATCAAGAACTTTTTGCAGTAATCATATTATGATAGTACCTGATTCTGTTGTGCAACTCACTCATACAGAATGAGGATGGGACAAAGGTTGAATACAGGGTGTGGAACCCCTTCCGTTCCAAGCTGGCTGCTGCTGTGCTTGGTGGCGTTGATAACATCTGGATTGTAAGTTGATTTGCTTCAGAGTGTGCACTATTTGTTTTTTAACATGTTCACAGCTGACAATTTGTTCATTATGCAGGCTCCTGGTACTCGTGTGCTGTATCTTGGTGCTGCTTCTGGCACAACTGTGTCTCACGTGTCTGATATTGTTGGACCAGTAAGTTCCGAATCCCCTGAATGTTACTGATCCATGTTTTTTTAGTATGGTGTCTTGAAGATATTTGTCACTTTTGCAGGAAGGGTTGGTCTATGCTGTTGAGTTCTCTCACAGGAGTGGTAGGGATCTTGTCAATATGGCAAAGAAGAGAACCAATGTGATCCCCATTATTGAGGACGCTAGGCACCCTGCAAGGTACCGCATGTTGGTTGGCATGGTTGATGTTATCTTCTCTGATGTTGCACAGCCTGACCAGGTATACCTCTCTTAACACTTTTATTTGATGTTTGTGTCTATCCTTGTTACTGACATCTGAATCGCCTAACTATAAAAGATTATACAATTTGAGTTTGTTTTTTCTGTGTTCTGTGCTTCTATTTTATTTTCTTGGCAATACTGGGTCAAAGCAAGTGATGAGCATACTCGGATTCCCCTTCAGGACATCAAATGGATGCTGCAAATTCGAGTTTCTGATGCATCTTCTACCCAATGCCTAACTAATGCTTCCTTTTGTTGCTTGTCTCTGCCTTTTTTTTGAATTTTTCTCACATGAGACTGAAGCATTGTTTACTTTACCCTTCAAATTGGAGGTCAATGTGTCACGGTCCATATGACCTTTTTTTGTCGTGGACAGCACAAGGGTACACCACTATTTATGGTGGTTGACACTAGACATCTATAATTATTACTTATTCTTTGTTTATGCATTTGGCATTTGTTTTGAAGCTCTTCTTCCGTTTTAAAGGTGTTTTGTGTTATTTGTACTTCTTTTATAAGTCCATACAATAAATTGTGAGCCTCTGAATGATGTCTATGGTTTGTATATGGTGTATATATAGCGAGAAATCATGTGCCAATTCCTAGTCTGTTTGACCGCTAACTCAAACAATTGGTGGCTTGGTATAATGTCATATGCTTTTGTCTGGATTATAGATTTAAGACGCAGCAGCACTGGTTATGCAACTGTGGTTAGTTAGAATAAATACGATGGGCTGGTGGTGTAGATATGTTGGTTATTTCAGATGTTACGAGTAATTGTAAATTCTGGGTACGAACCTTATAATGGCATTGTGTCTCCCTGGGAAAACTGTGTTATGTGACTGATATGCAGCTTATAATGGTCAATGGATATTCTATTGTGCAGGCTAGGATCTTAGCCCTTAATGCTTCATACTTTCTGAAGAACGGTGGCCATTTTGTGATTTCAATCAAGGTACTTCGTGTCTTGAGAATCTGGAATTCGTTTGTTTTGTCAGCAGTAATGCTAGAACAGCTAGCTGCCTTGGCCATCCATCATTTGTGGGTTGCGTTGATCTGACATGGAATCATTTGTTCAGGCGAACTGTATCGACTCCACCATGCCTGCTGAAGCTGTGTTTGCTGCTGAGGTGGAGAAGCTGAAGCTTGAGCAGTTCAAGCCATCGGAGCAGGTGACCCTGGAGCCCTTTGAGCGTGACCACGCCTGCGTGGTCGGTGGCTACAGGATGCCCAAGAAGCAAAAGGCTACGTCTTAAAAAGAGAAGAAATGGTGTTTGATGCATGGCAGTCTTCTTTCTAAGATATATGATATGTTGTATCCTGGAGAAAGAACTTTTGTGCAAGTGTTAGGGTTTTGTAGCAGCTATGTTAAACTTGTGCTGGTTTATCAGCTATTTGGTTGAATCAAGATATGGTAGTATTGGCGTTCATTTTCCTCGTATGAATCTCTTGCGCTTGATGTCTGTATTGGCTAAGGCTTTAGTTTCTAAATTTTTTTCAGCGATGTAGTAAATGGAACGTTTGATCACTAATTAGTAATATTAAATGTGGATAATTAATAAAATCACTTCCGGGTGAAATTGCGAGATGAATTTTTAAGTCTATTTGAACTATAATTAGATAATATCGTGCTATAGTAAACAAACTCTAATGATAGATTAATTAGGTTTAATAGATTTATCTTTTTCGTTCATTCGTGTAATTAGTTTTATAATTAATCTATTTTAATATTTATAATTAGTGTTGAAGAAATTACTAAAATTTTTGACAACTAAACTAACCCTAACTGTCGGTTCTTATGGTAAGCGCTGAGTAGCTGGGTTTGGACCGCTGACCCCTGACGGGCATGGTTGGTTGGTTGTAGCCAGATGGTAGACATATGTTCCGGTGTCTGATGATCATTGTTTGCTTGGAAGAAAGATATCTATAGTTTCTTTGCTGCTGGTTTGAGATTAAGGCTTTGTTTAGATGTAGATGTAAAAAGTTTTTGCGTGTCACATCAAAAAGAATCTTACCATTTAGAAGTATTAAACGTAGGCTAATAACAAAACTAATTACATTTCTCGTCCGTAAACCGTGAGATGAATCTAATGAGGGCAATTAATCCATAATTAGTGGATATTTACTGTAGTATCACTGTTGCAAATCATGAATTAAGTTGGCTCATTAAATTCGTCTCGCGAATTACAATCCATCTGTATAAAAAGTTTTATAAACAGATTTTATTTAGTATTTTTAAATAATAAGATTCTCTTTTATGTTATGGGTGAAATTTTTTGAATTTGGAACTAAAAAGGGGCTAACGAAAACCGCTTGCACATCGAATCTTGCTTTTTTTTCTGAGATGCGAATCTTGCTTGTTATTGTCAGGCAGTACTTGTAGGCCAGGCCCAGCCCAACCCGGAAGGAAAACCAATGGGCCCGTAGCCCCCAGTCAGGCTGCCGCCCTCTCCCCACGTCGCGTCTTGGGGATGGGATGGGATGGGATGGCGGCGCGGCCGGTCAGTAGAAAGAAAAGATCTCCGCACGCCACGCCACGCCGCCTCTTCCTTGCCTGATCGGCTGCTCCTCTCTCCCTTTCCCCATCCCCTTCCCCTACCCCTCTGGTGCCTGCGATCGCCGAGGCGAAGAAGCAACCGCCCGCCCCCTCCCCTCCTCGGTCCTCGCTGGTACGTACGGGCTGCTGAGCCCTTACCCTCCCGATCCCCCTCCCCTCCCTACAGTGCTCCCTTCCCTAGTTCCCTTTAATCGGAATCGGAACTGCCGAGTCGTTTAATTTGTTGCTTCGACATGAGAATAGATCATCCGTCAGGGCTTGGCTTTTGATTATCTCGACTAGCCTATGTTGATTCCTGGTTGCCTGACTGCGCTTAGCTTGCCTCGCTCGTATCACTAGCTTAGTTGTTTTGCTCGCTCCTTTTGTCGACTTCATTCCGTGGCGGGTAAGTTGTTTTGCCGCTTGCAATACCTACCACTGATCTGTGCCCATGCTTATCCTATCTCATAAAACCGTTGCCACTCCCAAGTGTCATGATTTGCCCTTTTGCTATAGGAACATTGCTAGTAGACTCAAGCAACTAGCACTGCCGGCAGGAACATTGCTAGTAGACTCAATCTAGACTTCACATTTCCTGGATACCTTATGATGCTTGAATGAACTGCATATATATATATATACTCTCTACTGTTAGATAGCAAGCGGCTATTTGCTGGGACAGGAACGAAGACAATACCTTCCCTTTTTTTTTATTATGACTCCTAACCTGTTTTGTGATTCTGCAGTTAAAGCTTGCCTGTCACTTTTCTCCTTTTTCAAACATTACAATTACTTCCACTACTTGCCCATCCTTAATTATACTGAGATCTGCACTGCAAAGGCTGTGCATGTCGCCTTGTCTTACCTACTAAATTTCCTTTCACGTAACTGGGTTCGTGGATTTAATCACAGAAAAGATGGAGCCTGACCACAGTGGAACGGACCAGACCTCTCCACGCGGGAATGATTGGGAAGTCGTGCAACTCACTGCATCAGCATATGCAGCTGCACCTGGACCTGCACCTGTACCAAGGAGACCTGAACCTTCCGAGGAGGCCGAAGCTAAGAAATACAGCACCAAAGGGGATGATTCAGCAGCTGCACTCTTGATGTCTGGCCATTTCTCTGTGTCTCAGACCAAAGTTGAGAGCCTCCTCATAGGCGCAGACAGCAAAGAACCGCACAAGGAGCTTTGCAGCCAAGATGCAGTTTCTAACGAGGGTGATGAACAAAAATACCAAGAAACTTGCAAGCATAAATTGGAGGATGGCCTCCCCAGTATTCCATCCTTGGACAAAGGGAAAAATGTTACCTTGGGTGATATGGAGTTTGATGATGGCAAAGCATTGCAGGGCATGAGTCTGGTGGGGGAAGAGTCAGTTGGGTTCTCATCACCTATTTACAGCTCAATTGAGGCTGAAAAAGATTTAGGTCGTTCAGCTACGGAGAGTAGAAGTGAGAAGAACACTGAGGAGTCAACTCTGCATATTGTGAACCCAAAAACTGGTTCATCAAATGTTGTTTCATCTGGTGAACAGAACAAACCTGATGGTTCAGGACCACGAGATGCATGGTGGAAGAAGCAGCTTTTATCTCTGTACAAGAATGCAAAGGAGAGCAACAATTTCTGGCCTATCGTTGCGGCTGCTGCTGCTGCTGCTGCTCTGGTGGGCCTGGCATATTTTGGGCACCGCTGGCATAAGGGCAAGCTGCAACTTCAGCTGGGAAAACAGCCGCCTTCAAGCAACAAGGAGGTAATCGTGAAGCGCACCTTTTATTTCTAGCGACAGGAAGCATGTTGACTATGACCCAGGAGTGCCTGTAATTACTATAATTCATGACCATGAAATTTGTCTAAATGTACATAAGAAAAAGACTTGGTCTATCCTCATCTGATTGTAGTTACTGTCCATATAACCAGGTACTTGCAGTGTTCTTGATGTGAACATGCAATTATCAACTTAAATGTCGATACCTGTTTGCAAAACAGGGCCTGCCGGCCTGTTCATAAGAGCTTAAATGTTTATTTCTGGCAAGGACTATGTAGCTTTGGAGTATATCCAATTAACTTTGATGTTCTTGGATTATATAACCATTCTGTAGTTTGCTGTGGTGTTGAGGGACTCCTGTTCGTATTGTTGATCTGCCATCTCAGAACTGAGTCAAACCAGCCTCACCCGCCCTCTTTCTATTTTCTGATATTTATTTCTTATTACTGCATCATAAGTTGTACTTGCCAGTAATGAGGAATTCAGTAGGCATGAGCATCTTGCATGGTACAGTTCCAGAATTTCGAAATATGTTAATTATGTGAGGTCCTATCTATTTTATTTACTAGCGTGCTAGTGTTTCTGCTATGGTAGCAATGTGTTTTTCATGTTTTGTCAATTGCATCAGGCTCCTGAGTGCTAATGAAAGCAGACTCTTGTTTTCATTTCAGAAAATCAATGACGCAGTTGGACCTTTAAACCGTATCAAGGACATTCTTGTTGCTGGCAATCACCCAAGTCCTGGTATCCATGGGCATGCCCGAGCAAGCGGAATGTGATCGATCAATGAAACCCATCAGCATCCCCAATCCATCAATGAAGACAATGGGGGCAAAAACTGGAGCAATGGTTCAGGCTTGAGGATGTTTATGCAAGTACGTTTGGTGGCTATGTAAATTCCAAAACCCCTTTTGGATATGTAAATATATGAGTTTAGCGTGGTTGCCCTTTTCATTTGGTCACTTTATCGAACCTCGAGTGGTTTCATTCCGCAGCGTCGTTCAACTACTATGTAGTGTGTACCCACCATATATGACTGTCTTGTTTGAGGTTGCTCACGCATATGATGGGGATATGGTCTGGTTTTCATATCAGTAAATTTATTTCACCCTTAATTTGGCGTTTCATGAGCATTGCGGCTGCAACTCTTTTGGCTAACTGCAGTCGATGTTTGACGGTGGTGTTGGAGAAATGGAGCGAGAACTGACAAACATATATATGGATGTTTGCACCAGGTTGTCTTAAAAGAATATATATTTAAAAAACAGAGGGACTAGTCAAATGCTGCTGATGTTTTCAATTTTCTGGCCGTCGTTGTAGTAGCCCTTGCTTGCACAAAAGGTCACCAGGGCAAATGCTGTTTGAGTTTGTGGTTTAGGAGGAGGATATATGTCACTTGTCATGACTAGTCGCCTTCGTCCTTTTTGTTTATATCTACCTTGTTGCCTGCCAAAAGAAAAAAGGACGATGCATAAGAGCAGGGCAAGGCTGGCTGGCCGGCACATAAGTGGCGTGGAGCCGTGGACTAGTTACTAAACTAATCAAGTTGCCATTGCTGAAGCGTACTCATATCATTAGCAGGGAGCAGTTTGCACGGATCGGAACAATAATGTAGCTAGCTCACCAACGTAATATAATATATGATCCTATCGATTACCAGCCTATATATCATATATTACTGGTTCTAAAAATATTTTCTAGCAGTTTCTAAAAGAAATATTCTATTAGTTCTGAAAGAAATTAGAGAATGCTAATCGATCAAGTCCGCGGCACAAAAATGATGTCAGTTAGGCTAGAAGCAAAAGAGTTACAGACAAATTTCTACGACTGAGATGTATATATGGCATGCATACGGGCTGATGTCAGTAGGTATGAATTGATGATGCTATCTATGAATTGGCTAGCATCCAAGCACACGTGGGATAGCGACATCAGCCCCTAATTCACTTACCGATCTTCTTTCCACCACCACCACCACCATGCTTACCTTCATTTCCCTTCTCTTCCTTGCTGCATTCTTTGTTTTCCTTGCTATTGTGCATGACAGAGATTGACTAAGTGCAGTTTCTACGTGACAAGAGAACAACAGGAAACAAGTGGCTGGCCGTCAAGCGGGATCATCCTAGCTTCTAAAGTTTCTAAGAAAATGACAGATGTGAGGGATTGTTGCACAAGGCCCATCGCTAGGTGGAAGCAAGAGCATAAAAGAAGTGTGAAGTTTAGTCTTTTTAGCTTTCTTTCTTAACTTGCTTTCTTATTTTTTTTTGTTCCTCGTGTTGAGTTGTGAAGTCTATATACTCATGTATCTCCAGACTAGGTGGCCGGATTTATTTCTTTGTGGTCCTAACATTTACTTGTAAATGTTCAAGATTGGATAATTTTCTTATTAAAAAAATTGACCAAGTGGAGCTAGTTGCATGAGGGCAAGCAACATCGGAGAGACGGGAGGACTGAAGCCTGCTCGGAAGTGTGATGAGAAAAATTATTTTCTCAGTTTAATTTGGTAAAGTGATGTTAGAACAAACACGTCTTAAAACTCAATCTTAACAGGATCTAACACCTAAAACATGAGCACAACCTATAGAACAAACTGAATAATGAAGAAGCGTTTTAGATCTCGACCGCCAGTCATCGTAGGAGCCGCTGAGGACGACATCTCGGCGGTGGGTTTTGTTGGGGACGAAAACAGCTCCGCCGTAGTCGTTCCCGTAGATATTCCCGACGTAGACGTAGTAGTCGATCTCGCCGGGTACGGTCTTCCTTCCGGCCTATACCGGCACTGTCCGGTGTTGGACGGCAGGCGGAGGCGATGGCCTTCAGGTGGCTCCAGCACCGCCGTGGATCGGGACGGCTGTAGTGGGCGGCTAGGGTTTTTGAGTCTGATTAGGTTAATCACAAAAACGCTAGGTCCCACTATTTATTATGGCGCTGAGCGACCTGGGGCCACAACCACGAGTTGGGCTTGGGCCTCCGATCAAGGCGCGTAACGGGCTCATTTCATTTGGGCCTTTTTGACCACCCAAAAGTTCCAACATTCTCCCCTTTGGTCTAAAGGTCTAAAAACTGACACCAATCTTAGAGTGGAGTTATGTAAAGAAATAATGTATCACAACAGTGTATAATCCTATTGTGATACAATTATCCACAATGCATTAAACCACTTATCATAATGGGAGGCGGTTGTCTTACGACCCTTTTAAGTCCAAGATCACAGGCTATCCAATAGTCCCATGCCGGCAATTAGCTCACGAAATTGATTGGGAGGTAAGCCTTTCGCTAATGGATCCGCGAGCATTTCCTTAGTACTTATATGCTCTAATTCAACAGTACGATTTTGGACTCTATCTTTCACAACATAAAACTTAATGTCAATGTGCTTGGCACCACCACTTGACTTGTTGTTACTAGCATAGAAAACTGCGGCTTTATTATCGCAGTATAACTTTAGTGGTTTGCTTATGCTGTCTACCACTCTTAATCAGGGTATAAATCCTTTGAGCCACACAGCTTGCCCTACGGCCTCATAACATACCACAAACTCAGCCTGCATGGTTGATGCTGAAGTAAGTGATTGTTTGGAGCTTTTCCATGATATTGCTCCATTCGCAAGTGTGAAGACATAACCTGATGTCGACCTTTTAGTGTCAACACAGCCTGCGAAGTCGGCGTCTGAATAGCCAACTACTTCTAAATTCTTAGTTTTCTTATATGTGAGCATGTGATGCTTAGTGCCCTGCAAATAACGCAAGACCTTCTTGACCGCTTTCCAGTGAACCATTCCTGGGTTAGACTGATATCTACCAAGCATCCCGGTAATAAAAGCTAAGTCAGGACGTGTACATACTTGTGCGTACATAATGCTTCCAACAGCTGAAGCATATGGAATCGAACTCATTTGATCAATTTCTAATTGATTCCTGGGACTTTGAAACTGCCCAAACTTATCGCCCTTAACCACTGGAGCAGCTGTGCCTGAACATTGATGCATATTATATCTTTTAAGAACCTTCTCTATATAAGCCTTTTGAGAGAGTCCTAATGCACCCTTAGATCTATCTCAATGTATTTCAATGCCCAGTACATAAGAGGCATCACCAAGATCCTTCATATCAAAATTCGATGAGAGAAAACCTTTTATCTCATGCAGCAAGTTCTTATCGCTGCTTGCTAATAGGATGTCATCCATGTATAAAACTAGGATGATGAAAGAGCTCCCCTTAATCTTATTATATATACAATTATCCACTATATTTTCAAGGAAGCCCAATTTCTTAATTACTTCATCAAACTTTAGGTACCATTGTCTGGACGCCTGTTTCAACCCATAAATGGATTTCTTTAGTCTGCATCCCAACTGTTCTTTGCCTTCCACAACGAAACCTTCTGGTTGCGCCATGTATACATTCTCATGCAAATTACCGTTTAAGAACGCAGTCTTAACGTCCATCTGATGCAACTCGAGATCGAAATGAGCTACTAGAGCCATAACGATTCTGAACGAGTCTTTCTTCGAGACGGGCGAGAAGGTCTCAGTATAATCAATTCCCTCTCGCTGTGTGAAGCCCTTAGCCACAAGCCTTGCTTTGAAACGTTCAATCTTCCCTTTGGAGTCATACTTAGTTTTGTAGACCCATTTACAGCCCACCTTTTTAGCTTCATCAGGAATCTCTAGTAAGTCCCATACCTTATTTATACTCATAGATTTCAGCTCTTCTTCCATAGCCTCAATCCACTTGTGGGAGTGCTCACTATTCATAGCCTCCTTGAACGAGTTTGGATCATCAACCTTCCCCATGTCCGCATTTCCTCGAGATCGATTTGCCTAGTCTCAGTGCATCCATTTTCCTCTAAGAATATTACATGTCTCGTCTCAACAAACTTAGTGGTACCCTTAGGACAATAAAATCGATATCCCTTTGATCTGTCTGGGTATCCAATGAAATAGCAGCTCTCTGTCTTAGGATCTAATTTTCCATGGGACGGATTAAATAACTTCGCCTCAGCTGTACAACCCCAGACATGAAAATAATTAATGCTGGATTTCCTACCAGTCCAAAGCTCATAAGGCGTCTTAGAGACTGACTTACTAGGAACGCGATTATTTATATGCGCGGCAGTTTTCAGCGCTTCCATCTATAAACTCACTAGCAGTGTGGAGTTGCTTAGCATACTGCGCACCATATCTATTAGAGTGCGATTTCTTCTTTCTGCCACACCATTTTGCTGAGGTTCACCAGGAGTTGAGTACTGTGCTACTATTCCATTTTCTTGAAGGAATCTAGCAAAAAGACCTCGGATTTGTCCATATGTGGTATGTCTCCCATAATATTCACCACCTCTATCTGACTGTACCACTTTAATCTTTAACTGATGCTGATTTTCTACTTCAGCTTTAAAGATTTTGAACTTATCAAGTGCCTCGGATTTTTCTCTTATGGGGTAAATATATCCATAACGGGAGTAATCATCAGTGAATGTTATAAAATAACCAAAACCATCCACTGACTTAACATTAAATGGGCCGCAGATGTCAGTGTGAATTAATTCTAATATTCCTGAACTGCGCTTAGCTCCATCCTTCTTAATTTGTTTTGTAAATTTCCCCTTAATACAATCAACGCATTGGTCTAAGTCAGAGAAGTCTAATCTTGGGAGTATCTCTTCTCTAATGAGACGCTCCATTCTCCCCTTCGAAATGTGGCCTAAACGGGAATGCCACAATTTCGATGAAGTCTCATTACCTCTCTTGCGTTTGTGACTAACTTCGCTTACATTCATCACAGAGACATTAGTATGGGACAGTAAGCAAAGATCATTGTGTAAAGGTGCTCAATAAATAATGTCACCATTCAAACTTATTACACATTTGCTGTCACCAAAAGTGCATGAATAACCATCTAAATCTAATTTAGAAACAGAAATCAAGTTTCTCTCAATAGACGAAACAAAAAGGACATCAGCTAAGTGAAGAATAAAGCCGCCACTAAGTTCTAATTGAAGAGCTCCAATGGCCTCCACGTCGGCTTCAACGCCATTTGCGACTCTTAACCTTCGAGTCCCCTTTCTTATAGTCCGCACGCCAGAAAATCGTTGTGAGGAATTTGTGACATGAATGGTGGCACTAGAATCAATCCACCAAGTACTTAATGGGAAATATGCATAAAAGGACTCATCGATTATAGAAATGATATCGTTATTACCTTTTCTGTCACACCACGCCTTAAACTTGGGGCAGTCTTTCCTCTCATGGCCCTCATTGTCGCAGTGGTAGCAGATAAGCTTCTTAGGAGCAGATGGATCATTCTGCTGAGGAGCTTCACAAGGTTTCTTACCCTTCTTTGGCTTATTTGGGCGGGATGCCCTCTTATTTCCTCCCCTTTGTCCCTCATGCCTTACGACGTTGGCAAAGTCGGGGTTCTGAGAGCGCAACCGTTCTTCCTCTTGAGCACATTTAGACACAAGCGTGGTGATGTCCCACTTCTGATCGCTTGCATTATAGTTTATCTTAAATGGCTCAAAGACTGATGGAAGTGACATCATGACGTGGTGAAGCAGCGCTGCATCATTAAGGGGACAGTCGAGGTCTCGAAGCTTATCTCTCATGTTGACCATGCCCATAATGTGCTCTCTTACACTGCCTTGCCCATTATACTTAGCCTTCACGAGCTGAGATAAGAGAGTGCTAGCATTGGCCTTGTCAGACCCCTTAAAGTAGCTCTCAATCTTATCCATGAAGTCCTTAGCATTCTTAGGCTCTTTGTCAAGAGCTCCCCTGATGGAAGGGTTAATGGTCATATTCATAAGACTTAAGGCCACTCTGTCAGAATGCTCCCAGCGCTCTTTTTCTTTCTCATAAGCAGCAGTGCGTGCAGCAAGGGTAGTATCCTCAGTCCCTTGTGACACTGGTGCAACAGGAGCGGGCAGCCTCAGGGAATGATCCTTATCCATCGTCAGCAGAATGAAACCAATCTCAGTTTTCCACTTGACGAAGTTATCCCCTCCCAACTGAGAAACACCATTGATATATATCATGATGCTGGAGGGGGTTGCTTCTGTTCATAAAAATAAAGTTTAATCAGTAACAACAACAAAATAATAAATGTAATCAGCGTTAGCCAGATTAAAATATTGAATAAACAATTTGCATCACCGTTGGGCAGAAGCAAATAAACTTAGTATCTTATGAATTAATTTTGCATCACCGTTGGGTAGAAACAAAATAGCTTAATGACTTAGCGTAATTAACGCAGCGGAAAACTTAATCTTGCATCACCGTTGGGCAGAAGCAAAATAATATTAAATTAAACTAAGCAACTTAAAAGCAAATAATTAAATCAACGTCGGTCAGAAATTAATTAAATGCTCAAAGTAAACTAAGCAATTCTGAATAAAATTCACGTTGGTTTCGTTTACTCAGAATAGCAACTCATAATTTTCTTGTAATTTTCAGCATCATAATCCTCAATTTAAAATTTCTTAATGCTTAATAGGGAAATATACTGAATTTCAGCTCAGAAATTAATAAAACTGAAAATAAAACCGAAAATAAATGGGCTTAAATCTTATTGGGCTCTTGGCCCACAAACCGACGGGCGGGCTGCCATTTCAGCCCAGCCACGCCGGCCTCCTCCCCCCACCCGCCTGGGCCGCGGGCCCAGTAGCGGCCCAACTCGGGCGCCGGCCTCAATCCCCTCCCCCGCGGCTCAATCTCGGCCGTTCATCTCAATTGCCCTAGATCCGACGGTCGGCAGTGGATATCGGAGGTATAAAAGGATAGGCCTCTCCAGAAACCCTAACCCTAACTCATTTCTCCCTTCTCTTTTCTTCAACCCGCCGGCGGCCGGCCCTCTTTCTTGCGCGTTGCGAGCCCACCGCCGCTCGCCGCGGGCCGCCGCGCCTCATGGCGCCGCCGCCGCGGGCCGGCCGCGCGTCCTCATGGCGCCGCCGCCGCGGGCCGCCGCCTCGGGGTCTCATGGCGCCGCCGCCAGTGGCGGCCGTTGGCGGCTGCCCCGTGCCTCGTGCAGCCGCGCGCCCGCTCATGGCGCCGCCGTGCGTGGCCCCTGGTGGCGGCCGCCATCCTTGTGGCCGCCCGCGTCGGGCACGGCCGTTCTTATGGCGGAGCGCCGTCTTGGCGGGCCGTGGCGGCGTGCCGTCTCTGGCGCCTTCACGGCGGCCCGCTTCTGCGGTCCGCCATGGCCGCGCCTAAATCTTTTTTTTCTATCTTATGCCGCGGGTGCTACATGCCCCGCGCAATCTTATGCGAGGATCACCATGCGAGTGCCTGAGAAGTACGTTGAAATCTAGCGGAAAATCGGGCACCGCCATAGGATTTCTTATGCTTATGCCGTGGGTTTGGAGGGATTTTCGGGTGGGATTTCTTTCGATCTAATGCTTTCTTATACTTTCTTATGCTTTCTATCTCTCGGGTCTGACTTTATTCATGCAAAAATAAACTCAGAACTAACAAATCTAAACTGAACATGAATAAAACCGAGAACTAAACGTGAAACATCCAACCAAGATCTAAAACTGACTAGATCTATAGGTTCTTAAGGCTCACAGTTAGGTGCTTAGGCTTTGATACCAAATGTTAGAACAAACACGTCTTAAAACTCAATCTTAACAGGATCTAACACCTAAAAATGAGCACAACCTATAGAACAAACTGAATAATGAAGAAGGGTTTTAGATCTCGACCGCGAGTCATCGTAGTAGCCGCTGAGGACGATATCTCGGCGGTGGGTTTTGTTGGGGACGAAAACAGCTCCGCCGTAGTCGTTCCCGTAGATGTTCCCGACGTAGACGTAGTAGTCGATCTCGCCGGGTACCGTCTTCCTTCCGGCCTATACCGGCACTGTCCGGTGTTGAATGGCAGGCGGAGACGGTGGCCTTCAGGTGGCTCCAGCGCCGCCGTGGATCGGGACGGCTGTAGTGGGCGGCTAGAGTTTTTGAGTCTGATTAGGTTAATCATAAAAACGCCGGGTCCCACTATTTATTATGGCGCTGAGCGACCTGGGGCCACAACCACGAGTTGGGATTGGGCCTCCGATCAAGACGCGTAACAGGCTTATTTCATTTGGGCTTTTTTGACCACCCAAAAGTTCCAACAATCATGTCATATATAAATGCAATTTACTTGGAATTTTAACGAATATAAAAAAGATTGGTACAGCATAATGAGGAGAGACAATTTAGTTATATTGTGTTTTACGTAGTTATATAAGTAGGTAAATGTATGAAATCGTACATGCATGGTATCTTGAACATATGCCGAAGCTTAATATTTCCTATTAGAAAGAAAATAATATCTCCTTTCGAACAAATTAAGAAACAAAATAAAACATAAGCAAAAATACTATATTTTTAAAAGAAAACTCATTGAAATATTTAATAATTTCAGAATGGATTTATTTTTTAAAATTAAAAAGATGAATCAATCATTTTTGTTATTCAACTAGTATTATATTAAAAAAGATGGCAGGAGGATGCCGGTAAAAAAGAAAGAAAGAAAGAAAAGAGACAGCGGCCCGAGCGCGTCGAAGCTAACTGCTTGGCCTGCTGGGCGTTCACGACGGTTCACCCCTCCCTCCCCCTCAGGCAGGCAGGCTCAATCCCCCTTTCCCTTCTCTCTCTCCGTCTCTCCCCTCCCTTGGTCTTACTTTCCTGGCGGCGACGACTGGGCGATCGGCGGCGCGTCTTCGCCCGGCCCTTTGCTGGCGACGAGTATCCACCAGGTATGCTCGCCCCTTCTCTTCCCTTCCTGCTGTGCGAAACGGAGCACCCCAAACCCTAACACAAGCTATTTTTATTCGGATCTGACCCCTACTGACTTCGATTTTGTTTGCGAAAGTTATCGGTCTCTGAGTTAACACATAAACTTCCAACCCTGCAGGCTGATCTGGTCTTTTGGCTTCGTGGAATTGATCTGGCAGCGCGGGGGCCCATCGGTTAAGCAGTGTGGATCATGCTTCTTCTTTCAGTTTAAAAGCTTGGATCTCGTAGGCGTGATCCATTCCTTGGAGTGCAAAGAATCGTATGTTCTTGCTCCTTGCTGCGACAATCATGCAGAGTGGGGGCGAGATGAGGCCTGTGCACAACAGCGTTGACACAGTGAACGCGGCGGCCGCCGCCATTGTCACAGCGGAGAGCCGTGCAGAACCTCCCGCGGAGCCGGTTTGTTCTTCAACACCTTACTGCATGATTTTATTTCTTATTTTTTATCAACGTTATTATGGTGTCCTGCATGGTTTTTGGTTGGATAACTTATGTAGCTTCCCTTATTGATTGTGTAGCTGCAACAGCTTAGTAGATGTGTTGTACTTGAAAACATGTGTGACTGCTTGTTTGTATGGATTTGTAAACGCGTTGGCACTGCAAGAAAATTGCATCTCATGCAACACTTGTCATGGAGTGTTTCTCGCATGTAATTGCTGTAGAATATTGATTGTGCTGTTGCAGTTAATAATGGAAGAATGTCGTTATGTAATCAGACTTTGCAAAAATGGTCATCAATAAAATGTTCAAGTATGACTAGATTGTCAACAAAGTACTTTCATGATATTTTATACTTATATCAGTTTTGAGTTTTATGCATCAAGTGGTGTTTCGGGAACCATGGCAATTTCTAAAATGGCATTCTTGTGTCACTGGATTGAGTAACTGGTGCCTTTTCTTTAACCAGTAGTTTTTCCATAGAAATTCAGTGTGACACAATTGTTGATAAAATTTGGCTTGGATTTAGTTTGTACATCAAAATCGAAGTGAATGAATATTACCACAGTTTGCTATTATGTTGTATGTTTGTTTGTGGTTTGCCCTTGGCTGCTGATTTTAGGATTCTTCCTACAAAATGAATGAATAGCACCACGGTTTGCTATTATGGAGTATGTGGGTTCTTGTTTTTATCCTTTGCAAGATAGATGCTGCCCTAGAATGTTTATCCATTTATTTCTACAACTGCTTTTTAGTATCTTCTTTCACTTAGTTGATTTATTGTTACATCTCACACTACATGTGTCACGGGGAATAGTTGACACAGTTTAGTTGAATCATTCAGTGGACTAGATGGGACAGGAAGATTCTTTCTTTGCTGGCCATATGCCACCAGCTATTTGTTTCTATTTTTTTATGCCCAACCTTAGGTATCCCCTCTTTTTTAAGTGCAGGCTACTTTCAGGTTTTATCCTGTTATATTTATTACCTTCCAAGCTTGTCTTTTTTGAAGAATAAGGCTCTTTGATTCAAACCTGTGATTGTTGGTCTTTAGGCCTCTTGAACAATACCTTGCATTTGCAGGACCAATGCGATGAAGTTTCTCTTTTAACCTCACTTTTTTGACAATATCAATTGATGCTTCATGGTGAATACAGGATTTTAGAACGTCTTTAAAACACCCTGTGGTTTCTATCCCATATATTTTGCCACAAGTTTGATTCCATCTTCTTTTTAGTTCTCCATCTACCACGGAGATCTCTATGTGTAATTTTTTTTAGCTGTGGTGATTTTACTTGCTCTTTGACTAAATAGCTCTTGGGCATTTGATTGACTCTCCAAGAACTTATCTATCTGAGATGCGTTGGTTCGACACATTGAGCCTGATTGGTTTGATTCCAAAATTTGCCTTGCCAAAACTAGGGCAGGCCAAAACATTGGCAAGAATTTTTTACCGAAATCTTGATAAAGTATTTTGTGAGGTGGGCTACTTTTTTGGATTCCAACGAATGAGTGCCAAAATTTATGGTTGCCAAAACTTTGGCAAGGCAAATTTTGGAACCAAACCAATCAGGCTCATTGTACTCCTCTTCTGATTAATGATTGCAAATGGGTATTTGGTTCTCCTATTTATACATGTGGATTTCCATGTTTATTGGTGAACGTTTTTGATGTGAAGTTCTATCATTCAATACCTGATTCTTGATTGAATATGGTCGCCAGTATTGTGCTCTCTCTCGCTCTCTGCTAACTGCTTTTGTTTGTTTGCAGCGAAGGAAATGGGCTGATCGGTTGAGTGTATACTTCTGCTTTGGGTCTCAGAAGAATGGTCGGCGCATCAACCACGCTGCACTTGTCCCAGAACCCGCGTCTCAAAGGACAGATGCGCCTGCAGCAGAAATTCCAAACCACCCACCGCCTCCTGTATTCCCATTTGTGGCACCTCCGTCCTCTCCAGCTTCTTTCCTCCAATCAGAACCCACATCTATTGTACAATCGCCAAGGGTCGGCGCTCCACCATTTTCACCCCTCTCGCCAAATTTGCCATCCCCCACAGGGCCACCATCCATCTTTGCTATTGGGCCGTATGCACATGAGACACAGCTAGTCTCACCGCCAGTATTCTCGGCCTTCACAACTGAACCATCAACTGCTCCTTTCACTCCTCCACCGGAGTCTGTCCATCTGACAACCCCTTCCTCTCCGGAGGTCCCATATGCAAAGCTTCTGACTTCGATCAACAACAGCAAGAATGGTGAAACAGGTGATCTTCAGTCATATCCGAATTACCCAGACAGCCCAATAGGGCGCCTGATATCTCCAAGCTCGGGTTGTTCTGGCACTTCCTCCCCATTCCCTGACCCTGAGATGCTGGCTTCCTCACGCTACGCATTCCCCTCATTCCCAGTTCGTGAGCCACCAAAGATATTGGATGGAGAGGGCGTTGCAACACAGAAGCTGATACCCCGCCATATGCGCAATGGTGGTTCCCTTTTGGATGGCCACATTACAGCAGCTGTTCCAGTTGCAGACTTCTCAGCCCGCCTTCAGCCCAATGATCATGCTATGGACCACCGGGTATCATTTGAGTTGACTGTAGAAGATGTGGCGCGGTGCCTAGAGAAGAAAACTGCTATTTCTGGGGATTCTGCCACAGCATCTTTTCATCTTGCACCACCCACCAGCAGTGGCGATCACAAGAGGGAGTCTAACGACCCAAGGGTGGGGCTATACGTTGACGAGACGTACCATGACCTGCCTGAGAAAGCAAGGCGGTCGCTGTCCCTTCGCCTGGCCAAGGAGTTCAACTTCAACAGCGTCGATGTTGCTAATGTGGAGCCAAGTGTGGGGTCTGACTGGTGGGCGAATGAGAAGGTTGCTGGGATCACTCCTGAGCCTGAAAAAAGCTGGTCCTTCCACCCAGTGGCACAGCCCGGGGTCAGCTAACGTTTGCACTGACCATAGTCATCTTACTGGATGAAGGAGTGAGCTTCTGCTTCTTTTGCTGCTGCTTCAGTACTTGATTTTCACAGATATTGCCATTAGAGATGCAAAACTATGGTAGACTTTGCAGTTAGTGATGATCCAAAGATTAGATAGTGATTCCAAGTGAAGCTAATATCATGATGAGATACTAAAGGATTCCGGAGTCTCTGGTTATGTCAGTGTCTGTTGTATCCTGTCTGTGTACTGACTGACTTGGGTGTCCTGATACCTACCGGTGCTGCTGTTGTGTCTGTACATAATAAAGCTACTGTATGTAGTTTAAAAGGGTAGAACTCCTTGATTTGGTCGATGTTGGTGGCAGATGCTGAATTGTATGTATAATCGACAAATTACCCTCCATGTCGCATCTCTGCTCTGCTCTGCTCCGGTGGTAGCAAATTAAAAAATATGTTGGCACTATACTATGCTGTCCTGTGGACTTTGTCCTGCATTTTTGCTTTGGCATATCTTGTTAATCCTGAGTAGCTAGTTTGCATTGCATGGATCAGTAGCTATTCTGGCTGCAGAGCAGGCCCAGCAGATGACCTGGGACTGGGAACGCCGGAGATCACCGGGCAAGAAATAATGCTGCAGCGAAATATCATGAGACGGTTGTGTGCTCGTCATATAATTGCAGTGTAGGAGTTCAGCTCAACTACCGTCCGTCAATCGACACAAGCACCTATCTTGTTCGGTTATCCACCTCCATTCGGATTTAGACCGGCCCTGATCTCATCATACGATACGAGCTCAGGAATGCCATGCCAGGTTTATCCATCGACCCTCAGATAACAGCCAGAAGAATAATCTGGGCGTAATTAAGGGGCAAGAAATCTGGAGCCAAGTAAGTATATACAATAATAGTCATGAATTGGATAACGTTGATCCGTCACCAAACCCCTCTCGCCTAGGTCGCCGATCGATCCATCAATAATTCATTAAGCTGCCCTCCCTTCCGCCGGTGAGCCTTAGCCGGCCGCCGGCATCAACATAACTTATCTCTTCTTCTGCTGTCTCCGTCTCCGTCGACCTAGCTTGCCGCACTAATTGTCGTCGATTAATCATTGCGTGTGCTACTAAGCATGGAATGGAAGGAAGTGAGGAACTTGAGTGTGTGGCTCAGCCGGCAGCAGTGATCAACTTCCCATCTCATGTCAGACACCCATCCAATCCATGGGCTGTGCTAGAATAATAATAATGGACTCCTCCCTAAATAACACCACAAGGATGGATTATATTGTTAATTTGCCTTTCAATTATTGACCATCTCTGCTACCTACCAGGTCAGGTACATCATGTTCTGCAAACAAATAAATACAAACTCCCTTAAAAAAACAAAACAAATAAATACAGACTCATATTAGAAACCATATAGAGCACCAGGTCCAAGAATGAATGATTTAGGCATCTACCAGCACACATCATGTTCTGCAAATTAATAGATAAATACAAACTCATATATATACCATGCACGGATAGACGATAAGTTCAAGGCTCTGTCAAACTAATTAAGCACAATGCTCATGCAGATGAACATTGAAAATGACACGCTTCACAGCATGTGGTGGCGACTCTCTAACAAGTCATGTCCTCAGGTAAGAAGAGCACAATTCACCTCTTCAGTTCGTAGTTGGAATGAAGAACAAGTCCCTGCAGCATGTACTATTCCAGCGGTGACTAGGATCCAAGGCAACAAGGGATGATCCAAGAAGAAGGGGACCTGTCCACCTCCTCTGCAAATAACAGTGCTTCGTCTTCTCTCTTGATGTAATGCTGTAATCAAATCATGTCCATGTAAAGTGGTGAGCCGTGAGCCCACATGTGTACATGTGCCAACCCATTTTCCTTCCTGTTTACTGTCTACTCTTGATTTTTTATACAAGAAAAAAATCCCCATCAAGTTCCCGTCCATGTCCATCATTGGGTAGAGTAGGGAGGGAGAGAGGAGGAAACAAAATATCCAGCACCAGCAGGGAGGGGCCATGTGGAGCATGCCAAGTGTGCTGTGAGCTCTCTGCTGTGTGTGCTGCCTCTTTGGAGGATCCTGGGCCATGTGTTAATTTCACCATAGACAAATAATACTACCTCCTCTCCCCTGTCCTCTTGTACCAAAAAATAATCACTAGCAGTGTGGGCTTCTTGCTTCTTCTTCTTCTTCTTCTTCCCCGTCTGTGTCAGAACAAACTTGTTCCAGTAGGATTGTTATTGGTTGTTTCATTCTTGTTACCTCTTGGAGTTGAGGATAGAGGTATGTGTACTCATGTACGCATGCCTGTCTGCGGCTTACTTCTAGTAGCAGCTGAATAGTTGACTAGCAAGCAGGCAAGCTCCTCCAGAGCCAGCTAGATCCACCTTTCGATTTTGGTAGGATCGCAGTAGTTGAGTGGTCGATCGGATTGTAATTCCTGAGCTGAAAGCTAGTAATCAATCAGCCGCAGATCGAGCAGAAAGATAATGGCGATGGAGCCTGCGTTGAAGGTGGCCCTGGGGTCCGCGGCGTTCGCCATCTTCTGGGTGCTGGCCGTGTTCCCCGCGGTGCCCTTCCTCCCGATCGGGCGCACGGCGGGGTCGCTGCTGGGCGCCATGCTGATGGTGCTGCTCGGCGTGATGAGCGCCGACGAGGCGTACGCGGCGGTGGACCTCCCGATCCTTGGCCTG
The DNA here is from genome assembly GCA_032594955.1 of Panicum miliaceum. NCBI lineage: Eukaryota > Viridiplantae > Streptophyta > Magnoliopsida > Poales > Poaceae > Panicum > Panicum miliaceum. Next base: position 530,393 of record CM064061.1, on the reverse strand, counting down.
CTGTTCGGCACCATGGTGGTGAGCGTGTACCTGGAGCGCGCCGACATGTTCCGGCACCTGGGGTGGCTGCTGTCGTGGCGGAGCCATGGCGGGCGCGACTTGCTGGTGCGCACCTGCGCCGTGTCGGCGCTGGCGTCGGCGCTCTTCACCAACGACACCTGCTGCGTGGTGCTCACCGAGTTCATCCTCAAGATCGCGCGGCAGAACAACCTGCCGCCCAAGCCCTTCCTCCTGGCGCTGGCCTCCAGCGCCAACATCGGCTCCGCCGCCACGCCCATCGGCAACCCGCAGAACCTGGTGATCGCCGTCCAGAGCGGCATCTCCTTCGGGCAGTTCGTCTTCGGCATCCTCCCGGCCACGCTCGTCGGATCCGTCGTCAACGCCGCCATCCTGCTCTACCTCTACTGGGGGCAGCTCGACGGAGGGATGAAGCCCGCCGCCGAGGAGGTGGTGGCCGTGCCCACCGAGGTGGTCGAGGAGGAGGACGTGACCTCGCACCGCTTCTCGCCGGCCACCATGTCGCACCTCCGCTCCAAGTCCAAGTCGCAGCCGCAGCGCTTGGAGGCCTCGTCCGACGCCGCCGGCGAGGACAAGCCGGCGGCAGATGCCACCGCCAACGGCAACGGCCACTACGAGTACAACGGCAAGCAGGCTTTGGCCAACAACGGCATCCACCAGAGGCGCGTAGGTGCCACCATTACCAATGGGAACGGGGGGGCGGGGAAGGTCGACGACCACCACTACTCGGAGGATAAGGAGGAGGATGAGGAGGAGGAGTGGCAGAGCAGGGTGTGGAAGACGTGCGTGTACGTGATCACCGCCGGCATGCTGGTGGCGCTGCTGCTGGGCCTCAACATGTCGTGGAGCGCCATCACCGCCGCCCTGGCGCTCATCGTGCTCGACTTCAAGGACGCGCGCCCCTGCTTGGAAAAGGTCTCCTACCCTCTGCTGCTCTTCTTCTGCGGGATGTTCATCACCGTGGACGGCTTCAACAAGACGGGCATCCCCAGCACCTTCTGGGAATTCATGGAGCCCTATGCGCGAATCGACACGCCCACTGGAACCGCCATTCTTGCTCTCGTCATCCTGCTCCTCTCCAATGTGGCCTCCAATGTCCCGACCGGTACGGTACCTGCTCTGCTATGCTCTCCTGCTAATGATACTGCAGGTCTCCTCTCCTGCTAATGATAACGATCGTGGTCATGGTAAAAATGCAGTTCTCCTGCTGGGCGCCCGGGTTGCTGCCTCCGCCGCCGCCATCTCCCCAGCCGCCCAGACCAACGCGTGGCTCATCCTGGCCTGGACCAGCACGGTGGCTGGCAACCTCTCCCTGCTGGGCTCCGCCGCCAACCTCATCGTGTGTGAGCAAGCGCGCCGCTCCCAGCACTACGGCTACACGCTCTCCTTCTTCAGCCACCTCCAGTTCGGCTTCCCGGCCACGATCATCGTCACCGGCATCGGCCTCCTGCTCATCAGAACCTACTGATGATCATACCGAACCATGTGTTGTTCGTACTGCTAGTAGCTCTACAAAAAAAGTAAGATTATCTTAGTATATTGATTGATTGATATAAACAAGAAGAAGAAGATTGTACATTTTGGATCGAGTAGCACACATGTAATGTATATTATGCATGCCAATGCCATAAGAAAGGAGGTGTATATCTTGTCTAGCACTCTGCGAGTCTGTATAATTGCCATCTCAATTCAACTCGGCAAAGATTAGTTTGCCTTCAGTCATTTTGCCACATTTTTCGGTAATCATGGTTTCAAATCAACAAAGACATTCAATCATCAATCCGATATTCAGTAATAATCTCAATTTAACATGAACTCACAACATTCAGCGGTGATGCATGCCTATTAGGGTCTGATTCGCCATGCTGAGCTGAAGTTTGTAAAATAGATTAAAATAATTTATTTTTTATTTTAAATCTAAAATAAAAGTATAATGACTTAGCAAAGATTCTTGATTTATTTACAACTTTAGCTCCAAGAATTTCTAGAGGTAGATATGAGCCGCTCCAAAAACTCTATAAATTTTGTAGAGTTGGAGCCATGCCAAACACGCCCTTAATCTGAACAAGCTTATTCTAGCATCATCACTCCTCTCAAAGTCCAATACTCCAATTTTTACTTGCTTTCTCTCTTGTTGACCTATAATCCAGAAACAAGTCGTAGAGACACGAGGGCTGCCGATGTAGCTGTACTTTGTCTTTGGGTCGAACGATGACGTGGCAACAAGCACCCCATCCGTCGTATGTGCGTTGGACGGTGTTGGGATTTTACTCCCTCCATCTTTTTTATCAAAGCGTGTTTACGAGGACAGCACATTTTCCTAGCGATAAATAAAAATGGACGGAGCAAGTACCCTCCTAAAATATCTGCTGTACATCCAACACCAGCCTATCCGACTTCGAGCTGAGCTCCTCACACACACAAAAGGAAAAGAAAGGACTTCGAGCTGAGCTGTTGGCTCGGCTGGATGTGAGGCTCAGATCGACCTCGGCTCGGGACGGTATCGAACTCCAGAGTCCAGAGCGAGGTGGCAGGCTCGCTCGAGCTCGGCTCATTGACAGCCCTCCGGCCCTCAGGCTCATCTCTGTTTCTTTCCCCCTTCTCTGAGACTCTCCTCCCTTGCTCTTCCTTCCCTGGCGGCGACTGCGCGAGCGGCGGCGCCATTCGTCACGTCTTCGCCCAGCCCTTTGCCGGCGACGAGCATCCACCACTAGGTATGCCCACCCCTTCTCTTTCCTTGTGCTGTGCGAGACGGAGCACCCCAAACCCTAACAAAACTAGTTTTGTATTCGGATCTGATCCAGTTACAATATATTACCCACTACTAGCTTCGATTTCCTTTGCAAAAATTATCGGGTTTCCTTGCCTGCAACCAGGAGACTTCAGGGGGTTTCGCAACGATGTCCTGGTGCACGATTGAGTCTGACCCTGGTGAGTTCTCGCGTTATGTCTCCTGATCAATTCCTATCAGTATTTTTTTTCCTTGTAATTTCCGAGTCGTGGGAAGTGTATGGCGAAGCAGCGCACTTGTAGGGTATTCTCTTCTTATTTCCTTTTTTTTTGGCCGTGACTTCATCATCGTTTTGAGTACACTCGTAGAGTCATAGTACTTAGTATCGTGATGTGAGAAGACCACTTATTTCACACGCCTTCGCAGTGCTGACATCTTTTATCCATCGATAGTGGTTAGCTCCGTATGTTGCTTTCTTCCATTCTTTCCTGAAACAACAACATAGTGATGATTTGAACAAACCTCTGTTAAACTTACTTTTATTTGTACTTCTATCTTCTCTGTTGCCCTCAATGTTTTAAACCATTACTTGCGTTTTTCTTGTGCAGGTGTTTTCACCGAGTTGATTCAACAAATGCAAGTGAAAGGTGTGCAGGTTAGGTTCCTGGGCTCTTTTCTGTTCCTTGCCTGAACATTTTAAGACTTATAGAATGGCATGCATATCAATTATTGTTCATGGTTTTCTCATCCTTTGAACTATTACTGTATCTGCAATGACAATGCGCTAGGCCTGTTCATTCACTAGTGTAAACTCAGCAGTGCAATTTGCTCTAGTTCTTCTGAATATCTATTTCCTCAAGCTGTGGAAATGACAGCACCCTGTCACTCTCGTTTGAAGAACTACCATAATACCGCACTATGACTGCAGGATATGCACAATAGTATCTGGCATTTCTTAGCTTGTGGTAGAAGTAGAACAATATGGTAACAAAATTCTGAAGATGCACACTTTAATTCAAAGAACAATACCTGATAATTTGATGCCAATTGCTACTCTTTTTTTCCCATGCAACTATCAACTCTATTTCGAAAGAGGGGAGGGCCTTGACTTGTGTGAAAACTTTGTTCTACGCTTGCTTATTCACTTGCATTTATGGGACCTCTGGTAATATGACGACATGTTAACATAATTTGAGGTCATGGTTTCATCCTCAGTTTGATCTTTAGTTTGATAATGCTGGTACTTACAGTTACCAGAAATTTACAACGGATACACTTTTTTCAAGTTATCCATATAAAAACCCCAGACATTTATATATACTTTGTTTTGGACCTTTTCAATGCCCCTTATGTGCTTGCTGTGCTGAGCATCTCAAGCAAATTACTCATCCCTTGTGTACAGGTGGAAGAGCTTTACTCTCTCGATGTGGACTCTCTTAGTGAACTGCGGTGAGAATCTTTATTTTCAGTATGAATATCTGCTCTCTCAATGTCCTTAACAAAGTCCTCCTCTCCACATTTCATAGGCCAGTATACGGGCTAATTTTTCTCTTCAAGTGGATACCTGGGGAAAAGGATGAACGGCCTGTTGTCAGAGATCCTAATCCAAACCTTTTCTTTGCTCACCAAGTTAGTTCCACTCTGGTCCTTCAGCTAACTGTGTTTTCTACTTTGTGCTTAGCAGCTGATCTGTCTGCTCATTTTCAGGTCATCAATAATGCATGTGCTACTCAAGCTATTCTCTCAGTTCTCATGAATCGCCCAGAAATTGACATAGGTCCAGAACTATCTCAACTGAAGGAATTCACAGGAGCTTTTACAGCTGATCTGAAGGGCTTAGCTATCAGCAACAGCGAATCTATTCGGATAGCTCATAACAGTTTTGCAAGGCCAGAGCCATTCATTTCCGATGAGCAGAGAGCAGCGACCAAGGATGATGATGTGTACCATTTCATAAGTTATTTACCTTTTGAAGGTGTACTGTATGAGCTGGATGGGCTGAAGGAAGGGCCTGTGAACCTTGGGCAGTGCGATGGTTCTGATGACCTTGATTGGCTACGGATGGTGCAGCCAGTTATTCAAGAAAGGATCGAGCGCTATTCACAGAGTGAGATTAGGTTCAATCTCATGGCGATCATAAAGAATAGGAAAGAGGTGTACTGTGCCGAGCTGGAGGAACTGGAGAAGAGAAGGGAGCAAATTTTGCAGGAGATGAACAATACTTCTGCCACAGAATCCTTGAACAACTCACTTACAGAGGTGATATCAGCAATTGAAACTGTCAGCGAGAAGATCATGATGGAAGAAGAGAAGTTCAAGAAGTGGAAGACGGAGAACATCCGGAGGAAGCACAACTACATCCCGTTCCTGTTCAACCTGTTGAAGATGCTTGCAGAGAAGCAGCAGCTAAAACCTCTGGTCGAGAAGGCCAAGCAGCAAAAATCGTCGAGCGCTAGCACTAGATGATGGTGAAATGTCATAGGCCGGTAGATTGATGTATCAGGTGCCTAGGGTTGATTGCACCTTCGTCTTTGCGAGCGCGTTATCTGATAGTTGGCAGCTTAGAGAAATCATTGCTAAGGTTATAGACCATCTTGCTCGCTGTGGTGTGTTGTCAACTGCGCCAGTTTTGGTGAGCACGCACGTTGTGGAAACGGTCAAATTGTTTGTCTATTTTGTCAGGTTAATTGTTTTCTTCTGGATTATAAAATGTGCTGAAGGCTGTGGATCGTTTAGGATAATGCTAATCTTTTGAGATGACAGCTTGCTAATCTTTGTCAGATTAGATACCGTGGCTGGTGCTACTGACGAATCAAGTTTGTGTGGCACACAACACGATTATTGCCTCGTCAAAGACGATTATTGTTGTAAACTCTATTTGCTAAAGTTTCTTTTTAAAAAAAATACATACACGTGGAATCAAAACTACCTCGTTGTCGCGGCATTGAGCAAAGGGAACGAACATAAATGGAAGCGGATAGGATGGCAAGGTAAGCCCAAAAACAGAGATCGGGTGGTGGATGGATAAAAGCCCAGCTGAGTCCCCGCCGCTTTGGGCACCCGCACCCGCACTTGGTTGGAGAATCGATGGCGTAGGCCCAGAGCGATCTAGTTTTGCATTGCATCGGTCTGTCTGTCTGTCTGTATCAGAGCCGCCTCCGCTCCTCTCCTCTCCGCCTCCGCCTCCGCCTCCGCCTCCGCCTCCACCCCCACCCCCACCTCCGCCCCACCCCCGCCGCCGCAGGAAGGAAGGATGGAGACACCTGGCTCCCCCTACGCCTCCTCGCCGGAATCCGCCCGGAAGCGCGCCCCACGCTCCCCTCCGCAGCAGCAGCAGCAGCCCTCCGAGGAAGGAGGTAACGACGCGCGCCTCCCTCCACCTCACACGCACGGGCTCGCACTTCCGCATCTGTACATGGCCCTCTGAGTGTGGTGTGCCTGGATCCGTGAGATCTGGGCCTCCGCCTCCCGCTCTGACGCCGAGATCTGTTGCGGATGTGCTAGCGTCGCGTCGCAATTGGTACACGACGACTTGAGCTGTGCGCCGCGTACCCCTTCTGCGGACGGGGGTCGCCCTTTTTGTTTTGTTTTGCTGTATATATCTCTAGTTTAGTTAACGTCACGGCATAGGGCGTTCGATTTAGTGCTGGTTGATATATGTATATGCCCCTGTTTTTTATTGCCCATGTCGTGGCAATACGTGTACTGGAAGCAGTTCCATGGGGCTTTTATGTGGGCTTGCCAGGGCTTAGTTATTATCATGATAGTATAACTGATGGATGTGATGGTAGTTTTCCTTGTACACACTTAGTAATAATAATAATACCCAGTATTATGGCACTCCTGAGGCTTTGTGTTGTAAATTGTCCATCCTCTCTGCATAAGGACAAGTTTCAGTTACAGAATACAGACACAGTCGTGTAGGTCATTGGATGCAAAGGTGCCAATTTGGTTGTAGCCTACAATGTCTAACAACAATAACTACTCTCACGAAAAGATGGGTTTACCTAATTTTTCAACAGAAGCACTTTGTGCTATAGATACATGTTTGTGAAAACATGCTAATTGTCAATGCTTAAGCCTTGGCACTTGGGGTCTGTGTGACTCTCTGGTTGGTACCTGTGCATAGACTAAAAGTGGTTCCTATGAACATTTATACTCTTGTTGAATGAGCCCTCAGTCCTGTACACTTGATCACACAATCAATCCTGTTGGCCACCTATATGAACCTGCTACTCTTCCCAACTATGTGAAGTACTCTGGGTCAGCTTAAAATGCCTTACTATTCTACTCATCACGTCATTTCGCGGTGTATATTGGTTCTGTGAAATTATATTTGTTACATCTACTTTGAGGGTACATATCTCATAGGGTGCTCATATTTCATCCACTTTTTTATGGGTAATATGGATTTACTTGCTTGCTGTTTTCTACAATTGTGATTTTGTATTTTAAATGAAAAATTATCCCAGTTTCTAAAAAAATCATTTGGCTCAGCTTAGATATAAACTCCACATGGTGGTTAACAGTTTCAACTATGCAATATGCATCGTTCCTCACTTCTGTTTTTTTTAAGTTAAAAGCTAGACGTAATGACATAGTTATTGAGATTCAAATTGCTTCCACATAATTCTGAATTTTCATATGATGTTTCTTCTCAGATGACAAGGAGAAGCCAACACATTTGAGGTTCCTGGTGTCTAATACTGCAGCAGGATGTATTATTGGCAAGGGTGGATCAACCATCAATGACTTTCAGTCCCAGTCTGGGGCTCGTATTCAGTTATCACGTAGCCATGAGTTCTTCCCTGGTACAAATGACCGTATCATCATGGTTTCTGGTATGTTTGATGAAGTAATGAAGGCCATGGAGCTGATTCTCGAGAAACTTTTGGCTGAGGTAAAACATTTTATTTTGCCAGCGGCTATTTGGTGATTGATGATTGATATTCTCCAGTTACTTTCTCAGGGTGAAGAATTCAATGAAGCTGAAGCTAGACCTAAAGTTAGACTTGTAGTTCCTAACAGCTCTTGTGGTGGGATAATTGGTAAAGGTGGATCAACAATAAAGTATGTCTCTTCTTTAAGCTGTTTTATTTTGTTGTGCTATAAGTTGTTTTATTCCCATTGTGGTAGTTGATTTTACAAGCTGATGCAATATAAGGACTCAATAAAGCATATGTGCACAAACTAACCATGCTACGTCCTTTTCCTATTCTTCCTAAGCCTTCTAGTTGTTTGAATGGTAAATTTGTTTTTTCCATAGTCCTAAATATCTTGTGACTGGTTTATATTTCCATTTTTTATTGCTTTGCTTTTTTTTGTGTTACTCTGGATGCTGAAAGTTGGTGTGTTCTCTTTTCGCTTCAGGTCATTTATTGAAGAATCGCATGCTGGAATCAAAATTTCGCCACAGGATAACAACTATGCTGGTTTGCATGACAGGCTTGTTACTGTCACAGGAACTTTTGATAACCAGATGAATGCAATAGATTTGATATTGAAGAAGTTATCTGAGGATGTTCATTACCCTCCTAATTTGAGTTCCCCATTTCCATATGCAGGTAAAAATCCTAGCATTTCTGGCTACTTGATGTTACCACATGCTAACTGGGTTGCTTATTTGAAAATGTCTCATCATGATCTCTTCCCTGCATCTGTCTTCATGTACTGCATATGCATTTCATACTCGGTGATATCATGCATTTCTTAAAAAACATAGGTGAGCTTGCTTGCGTATTGACATGTGGGATTTGCAGTACCATTTGCCAGGCAGGGGGGCGGATGGAATTTTGATTCTATCGTTGAGTCACAACTTTCTGTTTCTGATTTCCTTCTTTCAAAATATTCAGGTCTTACTTTTCCAAGCTACCCTGGTGTTCCTGTTGGTTATATGATTCCACAGGTGCCATATAATAATGCTGTGAACTATGGACCTAATGGGTATGGAGGACGGTATCAAAACAACAAGGTTAGTGTTTTTTCTGGGTTGCTCTGGTTATTGTGGTGCATCTCACTTGTGCGGATTTATTGTCTGTGCATTGCAGCATGCATTCAGACCATCTTAGTTGAAACTATGCTATTCTATGTTCTTTTGTTATGCACTAGAAAAGAGCCTGGACGTCTGATACGTGTCATGTTAGTCTGTGGAATCATGTTATATTATCTATTCTGAACAAAGTCAATGAAATCTCATGGAGGCAAACTTTGATAGTAGAAGCTGGAGTTCTCATGAGTTTAAGGTGATATCATGCTAGATTTGCCATGTAACACTATTGATCTTTTGTGGTCATTACACAGTGCAACCTATTAGAATGATCTTGATTGCAGTTTGATTACCTTGCCTTATAATGTTTTACGCGATAGAGTTATATGCATAAAATTATGACTAGGTAAGACTGCTTGTATGCTGAGATGTTTGACATCCTAATATTTTCTGTGAACGCCATGTTTAATTTTTGTTCGGTGATGTTGCCCATGTCTTGAAAAGTGTGGCTTTTGGGTTTTGGTGAAAAGCAGGAAAGAACTTAACCCAATTTTACAATATAATTGTTTCCATATCTTTGACATATCTGCATTCCTGGATTGATTTGAGTTCTGATGATTTGCTGCTAAAATTCTGCAGCCCAGCACACCTATGAGATCACCTGCTAATAATGATGCCCAAGAATCTATCACCATCGGTGTAGCCGATGAACACATAGGTGCTGTTGTAGGTCGTGCTGGAAGGAACATAACAGAAATCATTCAGGTAATTGCACATATGACTTGCATTTGGTTTTACTACGGCGGCATGTAAGTGACTAGTTAAACAATCATAAGCTGTGCGACTATCTCCCTAAATGATAGATATCACCAATTGCTTGTGCCCTCTGAAAATTCATGTTGGTCAAGTAGTTTGCCCTTGGCACCTCGCTTGATAAACACTTGCGATATGTTTCCAAATGCAGGCTAGTGGTGCTAGGATCAAGATATCAGATAGGGGTGACTTCATGTCTGGGACAACTGACAGGTATTTTCTTTCACACCTTTTCACCTATAGGACAGTAGGATTTGACAATATGCGAGTAACAAATATTTAAGTTGTGCTGAATTTTACTCACTGGTGCAGGAAAGTGACAATTACTGGAACATCGGAAGCTATCCGCACCGCGGAGTCCATGATCATGCAGAGGGTGTCAGCCAGTTCGGAGAGGTGATGGGCCCCACTTGAAGATGGGGGACACCCATCCCATGGGTTGTGGAGGGCCTTCTCACTGCGCATGTTTGATGCAAGTTGGGAGGATGTGGGGATTATTTTTTCTTTTCTTTTTGGGTTCGTAGCAAAGCTCGAGAAGAATCAAGTTATTATTGTTTGTTGCGTCTGACCGATGGTTTTTATTATGTTAGCATAAACTGGTAGTAGAAGATAATTAGGTGCGCCGTTTGGATTGGTTTTGAAATAGAGCGAGTTTATATTTCTTGGGGTCCATAACAAGACGCCGGTTTGCCTAGGGCTGCCTGCCTTGTGTCTGTAGTTTGACAATTCCATTCCGTTGCTGCTCAAGGATAGAAGAAATATTGATAGAGAAGATATGAGGACTGGCTGGTTTTCTTTGGCTGTTCTGTTTGATGGTACTCTCCTCCCGAAATCTTGCCATCCAAAGATATTTGCAGCTGGCGTCAGTGCTAGTACATGCTTCGCTCAAGGGTGGGAGATCACGCGTGGAAAGTCTCAACTCCAAAGTAAAGGCAGATATGGTAGATTATCAAAAAGAAAAAGGGAGCAGGTTCGTTGCTTGTACAGCACCATGGGCAGTTTCCTACTTGTTTTTTCTTTTAACTTCCATGTCATGTCCACCGTCGTATATCAAGAAGTATATTTACTTGCGATTGCGATAGAAATACAGTACCTCGCCGATACGGATATGCCGTGGGTCCCGCCTGAGGGTTCTAGAAGACAGGCCTTGCGGGACGCGGTTGGTTGCACGGCGGGCCTGACTGAAGCGGGCGGGACCAGGCAACTAGCCAACTACCACCCCGCGGCCCTCCTCCTTCCTTGGCTGCTGCTGCTCCTGCGGCGGATCCTCTTCTCTTCGTCTCCAAAGCCAAAGCCATCCGGCGACTTTAACCTCCACCTCCTTGGGTTCGCCCGGCCGCATCCACCTCCCCTCACGCCACCACCCCCAAACCCTAGCAACCCGATCCCACCCTAACCCAATCCGCCCGCCCAAAAAGTCATGCGAGATCCCCCGACATCCTAGCCCCCCAACCCTAGCAGATCCATCGTCACCAGATATGAGCAGCAGCCTGTCACCGCTTGACTCCTCGCCGGCGGCGGAGGTCCCCCTCGCCCCGGGCTTCCGCTTCCACCCCACCGACGAGGAGCTCGTCTCCTACTACCTCCGCCGCCGCGTCCTCGGCCGCCGCCTCCGCGTCGACGCCATCGCCGAGGTCGACCTCTACCGCCTCGAGCCCTGGGACCTCCCCTCCCTCTCCCGCATCCGGAGCCGCGATGCCCAGTGGTACTTCTTCGCGCGCCTCGACCGCAAGGTCGCCGGGGCCGGCGCCGGCGGCCGGGGAGGCCCGGGGAACAGGACCAACCGCGCCACGCCGCGGGGATACTGGAAGACCACGGGAAAGGACCGCGAGGTCTACCACCGCGGCAAGGCCGTCGGGATGAAGAAGACGCTCGTCTTCCACGCCGGCAGGGCGCCCAAGGGAGAGAGGAGCAACTGGGTCATGCACGAGTACCGACTCCTTGACGCGGACGGGCCCCAGGTTGTTTTTTCTTCGCAATTCTCATCCCCCAAAACACACGCGATCTAGCTTAATATATAAATATATACCTTCACTCAACGAAGGGGAACTTACTGTTTTGCTGTTTCGCGTTCTCCTATCCGATGGTAAGGTTCCATGGAAACCAAATGGTGTTGTAAACTTTCTGTAACCTGATTACCTGAAACAAGTAACAACGCTCTCTATATGTATACTGAGTGCTATCGCCATGCTTCGCGAGTGTGATGATAAAATTGACAACACAGTACACAACCCCTTTTGTTCCGAAAGACTGAAACTAGGACATATCTTTTAATGCCATCTGATGCTTTTGTCAAGCATCCTTGTGATGGTATGGTGCTGCAAGTTACCATCTAAGAGTAATTCCAGAAATTATGTGACCCTGATCTAAAGAGGAAAGGGAAAAAAAGGAATCGACTCGAAGAGGGATTTTTACTGTCTACATGTCCAATTTATGATGCTGATTTCTATCATGATATTTTATGAATCGCCCCCCTCTTTTACTTGAAGGGGAGATGCTCTCAATACTGATGTTTCTTTTCCGCTGAGTGCGTAGGATCTGCACGTGGTGTGTAGGATCTTCCAGAAGCATGGTTCTGGACCACAGAATGGAGCGCAGTATGGTGCACCATACATGGAAGAGGAATGGGAAGAAGAAGATGATGCTATTGAGAATGCACCTGCTAGTGCCACATCTGCTGGAATGGCTACAATCACATGTACTGTAGATGAGGAGTCGAATGGGGAGGATGAGAATGGATATTGTAAAACCAATGAAATTGCTCAGGTGAGTAGCACCATCTTGTTTGCCTTTTATAAATGTTAATTTGCTCAGATTCAAAACATGCTATTGGAACTCACAACGCAAACTGAAGCACTCATTATTTCCTGGCATGCAAGCATGTTGGTGAATATTTTTCCCTGGATCTCTTGTTTAACACATTGATATTTACTTCTGCTATTGCTTGCCTTTATTCAGGCCCATGGAATGCTCAGCTCACCAGAGATGGCCCCTCTCAAAGCTCAAGGTTCCAAAGACACCAGTGAAGGAAGCTGTGCTGATGGTGTTATTTCTCTGGAGGAGATTATACAGGAACCTTCATCAACTATTAATGCAGAGAATATAGGTGGATCTGAAGGGCAGAATGCCACTGATGATAACTTCAGCGTTGATGACTTATTATCTGCATGCCCCAGGAAAGATAATGACTATGTAGGTCAGGATGGCACTCTGAATGGGAGTTACCCAGCAGATGGCGATTACAACACACATTGGCCTTTGAGAGCATATAGCAATCAGAACTATGCCAATGGTACTCTTAGTGCTGAGGAGTTCTTTGACACACAGAATGATAGCAATGGGAATACAAATTCAGAGTACCAGCAGGCTGATGGCTTTCCAGCACCTCATCAAGTGGATGGCAGTATGGTATTTTACGATGCTCCTTATGATTACAACTTGGTGGATGGAAACGATAACTTTGTATATTTGAACGACCTCCTCAATGAGCCGCTTGGAAATGAATCACTCTTTGACGGAGATGATATGATGGCTTACTTTGATGCCACGGAGAATGATTTCAAGCATGACATTTTGGGTTCTGCTCAGGGCTCAAATTATCAACTTGCAGACATGCCATCAAACTTTGCCCAAAAGGTGTGCCTTTGAACTGCTATATATTATCTCCGTTCTTTTTGCATGTCAGCATTATCCTAAGTCAAACTTGTCCAACTTTGACCAAGTTTATAGATGTTAGACTTGCTCAAAGTTGGACAAGTTTGACTTACTTTGACTTAGGACAAAGCAAATGTGCCACATAAAAAAATGTGGACGTACATTTCCTTCCCTAGTTCTGTATAAGGTGATCGCTAGTTCTGTATAACTATAGGCTGAAGAATTAATTAGTGATGATGAAGTGCCTTTCTTTTCTTTCTGGTGATCAACTGTGCTGTTCACTTCTTTACAGGGTGATAACAAGGACAAGTTTGCACTTGGGATCTCCAAGTCTTCGGAAGCAAATGCTCAATACGGTGCATCTTCATCTGGTTCCCACACGGATCTGTATCCGGATACTGCAGTACCAGGTACAGTATTCCTTTTCTTGATCGATCACTTCGAAAATTGTGGTGACTGCAAATGAACTCCCACTTATAATTCAATTTTAACTTTCCTTGCTCCGGGTGTGCCAACAGATGACACTGTTGATAAAACTTTCGGAAAGCGCCTTGCCAGCATGTTGGGCTCTATCCCAGCTCCACCTGCAATGGCATCAGAACCGTCAGCGACCGGAAAATCTGTTGGCGCGCTCTCGGCTGTCAGCCCAAGCTCGATTCGTGTTACGGCTGGCATCATCCAACTCGATGGCCTCACTTTTACTGGTGCCTCTGAGCGGTGGCCCCTGCAGAAGAATGGAGATTTCAGTTTGCTTCTGTCTTTCACCGTGGAGAGCGATGTGTCGTCCAAGCCTGTTGGTTTTGAGCAGGCTACACGGATGAGCACCATCCCTTTGGTGCTGCGCAGCGGCATGTATCTTTTCTTTGTATCAGCCATGATACTTCTGTTGAGCTACAAAGTAGGGTCGTGTATCTACAGCAGGTAAGTTAATGTGGCCCCGTTCCGTCCGAGGGCTGTTACATTTGATTTGGAACGTGTCCCCTCAACGAGGGTATAACAATGGAGACAGTTTGTCTTTATACATTTAGCTTGCAAACCATTCTGACTTGTTTACACATGTACTGAAAATAAACTTCCGATGGTAGCGATGGTTTGTGCTGGGACCATGCGCTTCATCAGGGAGGGACACAGCAGTGTATCTATTTTTGCTTCCTTTTTTTTATGCTGGGAACTAGGGCGGTAGGGTCCCTTGTATCGTTGTAACCATGCAAAAAAAAATTAACTGGTTGACATTATTATTTACATTATTTGCTAGTTATTCTTTTGATAAGGTACTTGCTGGGTTGGTGGACAGTAATTGGCTCTGTCGTTATTGATTGTGGAGATTTTAATGGCCATGGCTGTGGCAAAAGGATACACTTGGTTGGACTCGTGAATTAATTATGGGTGGATATTGCAACATTCGTTAGCCGTTAGAGATCTACATGGCCTTCGCGTAGCGGGATGCACACATTGAGCATGGGTAGAATCGAGGAGCATTGCAGTAAAGTGTTGCTCAGTTCACCATGAGCTGCTAAGCCGAAGAGTACTTTCGCTTCATCTCTGTGCGGAAAGGTGGTCGAGCAAGAAGCCATGCGTGGCTAGGGCTGCAGTTCAAGCGGGCAACGAATGAAGCGTATTGGTGGTGATGTGCGCTATAAACTGGGTGGCAGCAGACGAATTCGTTCTGTGCGCAGATGACAGCTCCACAACAAGCCAAAGAGGCCAGGTTGGAGACCCAATAGTCAGATGACTAGTCTGATGCACTCATGCACACACTAAAGTTCAAGAAAATTTCCAAGGAAAAGGTGTTATAGGGCTTTCTATTTGGAAAATGGGTCAAGAAAAACTCGATGGACAGCAGGAGGTTTTCATAACTTGCTAGAATCCGTAGAGCAGCCCGCATACTGAAAAAAATATAACGAACACAATGAAATGTTTTCAAGAAAACATATCCCTGGAAAACTGATAGTCACATCTAGCTTTGGGGCCTGTTCATAGAACGCAACTGTTTTAGCTACAGGCTGCAGCATTTTTCTTCAGACATGATAAACATCCAAGGAATGCTTCAGCGGTCAAAACAACTGTGCTTTACAAACTTTTCTAGTTTTCACTCCATGAAATAAAATGACTTTACAGGTAGGATGAGCCCTAAATTATGGATAAGAATAATAAGAACCAGTCTAGGCCTCCATTTTTCTACCACAACGCCTGGCAGTTTCAGCAAAATCTCTGCACGAAACAAAAGCAACTGTATGTTTAAGCGTAAGACCATCACAACTCTTAAGAGCCAAACCTCACAGCAGGGCCTCTGATTGCATCTGAGCTCACCTGGCGAGATCAGGCTTCCCCAGAGCCCACCATCCATTCAAGCTTCTGTAACTGCACATCTCATTTCGCATAGACATTCAGCCTTACTCGAGCTGTCACGTCCGGGTGAAGCTTAATCTCTGCAACATACTCTCCGACTTCACGGATTTCTGGAACTGTCACAAGCCTCTTGTCGACATCTCTGCATGACACAGATTGCCAACAGTAAGCAAACCATAACAAAATGAGGAAGGATATTAAGCCTTGCTAGGAGTTATAAGGATGTATTACCTATTAAGTTGTGACTTTATTATGTCAACAACATCCTGTGCCGTGACGCTGTGTACCAGAAAGGATTTTGTCAGAAAAAATGGAAGTAAGAGGAGACAAGATAGATGGTATCAACTTAGAACTTGCCTTCCAAAGATTTGTTTTCCTTTTCCACCTTTGCGTGGGATCTTGAAAGCCCCAATGGTTTCAAAAACTCGAGCAAGTTGTTGTGACTCTTCTTTGACCTAATGTAAGTAGGGAAATTTTGAAGTCTACAAATATCAGCGACTATTGATAAGTACACTCATTTGCAAATGGCATCCATAGAATTTGATTAACATATCATGCTTAGGACTCAACTTTTTGGAATTTTATTTTTCAGACAATAAGCACAATAAGTCTAAACTGCAACCAAAGTTTAAGTTTAGTCTCCTCAGAACAAAGTGCTAGCTGGAGTTAACTGCAACTGCGTTTCTTATTGAGTGCAATGTTTTTCTTACCCGCTTCTTCTCAGCTTCTATTCTCTCCTGTTCTATTTGCATTTCCCTGCAAACAGAAGTAGACGAAAGAAGTTCCTTCATGTTCCACTTACAAATCCATATCCAACATTATGTGCCAACCATTTAATCTATGTTACCATAATTCTAGTCTGAAAGGTGCATGGATTCGTATCTCAATCTAGACTGCTAGGCCCAAATCAAATCTCAGAAAGAAGTTCCGAAGGTTCATACAGTGTTAGCAGCCACTGAATCATTTGATGGAGAGCAGAATTCGCAGGTAAGGAAAAAAATATGTGAAAGCCAACAATTAAATATCATTGTTAAACAGCAATCGATTTTCTAGGCAATGCGTATCAGTAAGAAGCAAAGGCCATCAGGAGCGAGAGATTTGAAGAAAAAAAAGGAGGGCTACAATGCAGCGAGAGCGTGCAATTACTTGAGGACTTCTGGGGTTAGAAGCGTGGCCTTGCCCTTGGGAAGGAGGAAATTGCGGTAGAATCCAGCTCGCACCTTCAATGTATCCCCTTTCCGACCTACTTCTTCTATGTCGTCTGTCAGTATGACCTAGGGGAAGAAAAGCAGATTGCATGTAACGGTAAGGGTAGCGATAATAGATACAAAAGATGAGCAAGTGAAATTGAACAGCATGGGTGCGGTGCCACATTGTCAGATTACATGTATGACTAACTAATTGATGGCGCAGCTGAGCACAGAGGTTGAACAGGACACGACATGGTGATTGGTCCAAGCAAGAGGCGCGAAGCGAATCTACAGCCCTAGAGGCCTAGACGCTGCAGTGGGAGCAAGTGTAGGAACAAGTAAGTTGCGGGAAGAGAGGAATGGGGGAGCCGACCTGGCGGTACTTCTTGACCTTTCCCTGGGCGACGATGACCAGAGACGTAGCCCGGCGCGACGGCGTGAGGCGGCGTGAGGAGGAGAGGGAGGGGAAGGCGGACGTCAAAGACAGCGTGGACGGCGACGCCATTGCTCGCCTCGCCTCGCTTCGCTTCTCCTCTACTGGCTTCCCCTTTGCTAGCGGCGAGTCCTGCCTGAGTGCCTGCTGCCTCCCGCACCCTTTCTTATCCACTACTAGGAGGGAGGCTCGAGCGACTGGCTCCCGACCTCTTCCTGGGCCTTTCTTGGGTTGGGCTGGGCCGGACCGGGTCCCTTTCAAAAATCGGCCGGCTTCCTTTTTTTCCCCCCTCTCCTCTCTTCCTCTCTCTCCCTCTGCTGGCATGGCAATTCATCAAACGATTCGGATTCTCCGGCAGACACGACAGATTCTTGTTTGTGTTGGCGCCACCGCCACCGCCACCGCCGGCTAGACAAACAAGCAGCGGAGGAAACAAAGCACAAGCAGCAGGCAGCAGCGCAGCGGAGGAAACAACCCGCCCTTTTAAATTTCCTCCCCGATCGATCGCTGGGCTTCCAAGCCAATCCAGACGCCCGCATGGAGCAGCTCTACCCGCCGGCCAGGGCCAGCGCCGTCGATGTGGCGGCCTTCGTGCTCTCCCGCTTGTCCCACTACCCTGCCACCGCGCCCGTCTTCGTCGACGCCGCCACGGGCGGGACCCTCTCTTTCTCCGCGCTCCGCCGGGCCGCGCTCTCCCTCGCCTCCGGCCTCCGTCTCGGCCTCGGACTCCGCCGCGGCGACGCCGTCCTCGTCCTGTCGCGCAACTCGCTCCTGCTCCCGCAGATACTCCTCGGCGTCCTCGCGGCAGGCGGCGTGGTGGTCGCCGCCGACCCCGACGCCACGCCCACAGAGATAGCCGCCGCCGCGCACGCCTCGGGCGCCGTCATGATCGTTGCTGCGCCGGAGGAGGCTGCGAAGGTCGCCGGCGTCGGCGTGCCGCTGCTGCTGACGTCGCGATCGCTGGACCCCCGGACCCTCTCGGCGGAGGAGCTGATCGATGGCGGTGACCCCGCAGCCCTGCAGTCTGCTGAGCCGACCACCATGGAGCCGTCCCACGACGGCCGAGCTTCCCTGGCCTACTCGTCGTCGGCGAGCAGGACGACGGTGGCGATGACGCACGCCGACCTCGTAGCCGCCGTGGCAGGGGTAGGCTCGCCGCCACCGGACGACGAGCGCCGGGTTTGCCTCGCGTCTCTCCAGATGTGCAGCGCCCACGGCTTGCCGCTCATCGCCCTGGGGCTCCCCGCTGCCGGAGTCACCACGGTGCTCGTGGCTCCGCCGTCCGATCCGAGGGCGGCGAGGGAGGCCGTGGCCGCGCACGGCGCCACGGACGTCGTGGCGGCGCCTGAGGCGGCGGCAGCTCTCGCCGGTCCCATGGCACTAGACGCGGCCAAGCTCTCCTCGCTTAGGAGGGTGATGGTGGCGCCGACGCCGTTTACGCCAGAGGCACGCCAGGAGTTCCGCCGGAGGATGCCGTGGGTCGACCTGACGGAGCTGTCCTCCGGCACACCGGCGGCCGCTTCAGAGCAAGAGCTGCAAGGAGGATCAGCAGCAGCTCTGATGCTCACACAAACTGATGCTGCGGTGATACAGTAAGGATGCGTGCCCTTCTTCCTAGTCGCTCAACAATTACGTACCACAACAACCTGACAACCTTGGCATGACATTTTCCTTCCAGGCAAAACAGCCAGCCAGCAGAACAAATGTCAGCGACAACAAACGGGGCCAACTCCCCGGTAAAAAGAATAGCTATTCTCTCCAACCATATAACTCATCACCAGCATATATAGAAATGTGTACAGCACAGGCTCCTGGTGCAATTCAAAAGGACAACCGGCTTATATTAACATCCGATATACCAGATAAATATTTCTAAATTTACGCGGTATACATAAAATTATCTTTCTTCCCAGCCGCCACAGCCAATGGACACCTTTGTATTGTTTCATTTGTAATAACCGTCAGCCCAAAAAGAAAAAGGGTATACATGAGATGACAAAGACAAAGAGGTAGCTAATAACTAACGCCAAAAATTCAATGTGATACAATCCCAATCTTTGGTATGCTGTTATGCTATTACTGTCGAATATCTAAGCCTGCCTACCAAAAATTTTCTTCCAGGTGCCACCACTTAAGAAGATCCAAAAGATTATTTTGGGAGACATCTTTTCAAGATCAACCACAAGCAAGATCTTGAGGAAGCACCCGGTAACTGGCAACGGACAAGCTGTCTCAAAACTGTAGCAGATCCTCTGCTCTCATTTCCTGTTCCCAAGCTGCTTGTCAACCTGATGAAGCATGACCCAAGAGTTACAGGCATCCAAAATTTGTAATATCAACTGCGGAGTTATATAGTAGGAGCTGATAATTTAAAGTTTCAATCAATTTGTATGGACTCTACTCTTACTATTGTACGGAAGCAGTAAAAAGTTTATGATATGGAAGGGAAAAGGCTGCAGAGTTTATTATGCACTTAAAAAGGTTACAATTGCCGAACTTCAAAATTCCAAGTGACAACTTTTGCAGTTTTTGGTTCCATAACTATGAGCAGGTAAAAATCCAAATTCAAAATACCTCCAGAAATACTAGAGGTTAGGTAATCGCATACTTCTCCACTAAAATTCAAGGCAAACATGATTTTGAGTGCCATAAAAATCTGCCACAGGCTATACAATCTACAAGGTTTCATGAGTTAATTAGATTAATAAGATTTATCTTCAGCGCTGATTAATAAGATTTAGCAACGCCGTGATGCAGTGTACCCTCGAGGATTCATGAGTTAGAACTCTATTTAAACAAGTTTCTAACCAAAAAATAGGTGTGCAAAATGAAAGACATAAAGTACAACCATAGCTGAATGCATGAACATTGTTCCATCCAAGCATGCTGCACATAGGACTTACTATTCATCATCCGAGACCTCTGCACTTCCTGCCACCCACTTCCAAACGCCCCCAGATTTTTGTCTCTGAGTAGTTGCCATGGTTTGTTCCACTTGAGATATTTGGTGCCGCAGTACTTCCAGCTCATTCTCCAAAGAACCAGCAGATTCCAATCTCTTACGTGCAGCGGCAATTTGGGACTAAGTTGAGGGATTCAGGAAAAAGGCAAGCCATAAGAAGTATAAGAAGGAAAGCTGAAAATAAGTATGTTCAGGTTCAGAGAAACAATTTTGTGTGTAAGTTTAGAACCTCAAGTTTCTGACATCTTGAACCCTCTGCTGCTAGTTGATTTTGAACTGATTCAAGTTCCTTTAAGAGGGGAAAGAAAAATCAGAGATTGTCAAAGAGAATCAAGAATTCCCTATTGCAGAATGTAATCTAAAGAGGGCTTTACCTTTGCTAGTTCACCGTATGACAAGTTTGCCAGGTCTAGTTTATCCTTTAGTTTTGAGTTCACATCACGAACTTCTGCCAATCTAGACTCTAGTTTATCTTTCTCTCCATTAACCACATCAATTTCAGCAATAAACTTTTTTGAAGAACTTGCAGGTTGAGCTTTCTTGATGTCAAAATCATCTGTAGCAACAATATCTCTGGTTTTCTCATCTGTAGCAGTAATCACAGCATATGCAGCTGTTACAGAAGCTGCGGCAGCAGCTGCAGCTGGTGACTGGAGAAGACGAGGTTGAACTAAATTTCTTGCTTTGAGTTTCAAAGCAAAGATCTGCAGCAAATCCTCGTTTAGTCAGATAGTTAAGAATGTCAGGAATAAATAGCTGAAAATTCCCCTAAATTCAGTACCTCATTGCTATATTTCCCATTGTAACCACCAAAGGCAATTAGAAATTTTTCTCCATCAACTATGGTTGAGCAAAGGGTGAGACCCTGTAGAGTATTAAATAAGCAGAAATCAAAAGATAGTATTAAAAATATGCTGGTAAGTCCAAATTTGATCTTACATCATCACATTTTGCAAAGCTCAAGATCTAAGGAACATGGATGTGCTTCGTAATGGCATATTTGATTGTGGCCCACCAAAATGAACAGGAAGCTGGCCTTTCTTTAAGTTGATGTTGAAACAAAAGAGTTGCAACTGAAAGTACCAGAAATGGCACAGGATTTTATAATAGAGTTTGCTTCTCACTAAAGTTTAGATGTAAAAGCTATACCTAATTGTGATTAATTCATCCATCCCTAACATCTATCAACAAAAGCAATCTAACCAAATCTAGACATATAGTGTTCAAAATATATGAAAACATTGTTAAATGCGAATAATTATGATATTTTACAAATAAGTACTTGTACAACAAGCAAAAGAAAAAGAAGTTATCGATGCGAGTCCATTTTATTGTCACAGCCATGCACTTCTTGAACATGAACTTGCACGTGGAGCACTGCCACATGCATTACTTTATCGAGATTTTAGCTAATTCCCGAACTAGAAAACACAATTGCACAAACATTTCTTACCTCGCAAGCTAGTGGATCTCGAGCTGAGACACTGGTGACCACTGACCAGACAAACTTGGAAGCATTCATTACAATTGTATCAGTGGAACCTGTGACGTGTGCATTTTCTTAGATACCGGAGTATATTAGTAACTGTACAAAAAATAGGCTAATTACGGCAAACATCTGCGCATTACCACTTGCATTATCTCCACCACCAACAATGTACCAGTTTTCATCAATCATAGTACCAGCATGGCCGCTTCTAGGAGCTATATGTGCACCTTGGGTGTAAGGTTGAGTCCACTCCAACTGTTAACATATGTAAAATTACTTAAAGCAAGTACTGAAAAAAAAAACAATTCATCCCTGTGTTCAGAGTCTCAAAGTCTAGTGCTAAACTTCAGCAAAGAGGAAAAAAATAGAACTGCTCCCTTCTTATAAAAGTACAATGTGATTTGCTTAGCACGTCTGCATGTCACCTCATGAAGTTATGATGCATGGTAGTTTCTTTTAGTCATAACAGAATGGAGTTATATCCTATTATTATATTGTAATTACTGTTAACTGGGTAATATTTTCAGTTTGGAAAGTCCTCCTAAAACCGAAAAACTACTAGTGCGTGTTGTATGATTTGAAGGCATCAATAAGCTATCCAAGAACAAGTACCAATGTATGGATCGGCACAAATCCCTGCTTTGGCAAATTTATTTAAACTTCCAAAGTAGCTAAAAACACATAAATAAACTTGTATAACCTAACTTACAAAGACCATTCAGTACTTACAGTTTGCAAGTCAAGTAGGTAAAGATCACTGAAGCAAGTAGAGTGTGAAGAGCCACCAAAGATCAGAAGATACTGGTCAGCATAAACAGCAGCTGAATGATCGTACCTAGGAGCCGGACCACCTTTCCTGTTTCACAATAGCAAGCAAAACAATAATCTCAGCAACAGTTCAGAATTACATAAAGATATTTCCAGCATAAGTTGTAAGTGGTTCTTACTCTGTTTTCACTTCTTCCCACATCATTGTCTCCAAGTCAAGTATATGAAGATCATTCAGTAGCCTTCTCTTGTTATCCTCTCCACCAAACATTAGTAATCGAGAACCAAGTAGGGATACAGATTGACCGCCTCGAGCTGTCTAATGCAAAGTATTTTTAGAAAAAAAAAGAATTCAACAAGGTCATAAGTAAACATTTCTACCAGTTCAAGCACGAATCACTTTGTTCTGAAGTTCAGAAGCTTACTGGGACTTTTCCATAAGTATCAACAGCAGACCAGCTATTGGTTTCCACATCAATAAGCCAGACTGCATCCAGAAATTCAACGCTATCATTTACTGAACTGATTGTGAAGATATAGCTTCTTAATATTTCTTGGGATCATCTCTCAGTTTTACAAGAACTTATTTTTTTCGAGAATACGCAGGAGGAATGCAAAGATAGGCAGTCCTCTTGTGTATTTAAAAAAAAAAGTTATTGTAAGACTGGGACATCATTCCAAGAAATATTAGCAAGTTGTATTAAATAGGAGAGACAACTTCCTGTAGCTCATACCAGGTGCAAGGAAAATGGGATACGTTGAGGAAGCTACCATACGGTAAATAACTGAATTACCAACTTATTAAGGATTATGTTCAAGCAAATTTGTCATGGCATGTTTTGTGCTCTAGATTCCTTTTTTGGTTAAGAAAATTGGAAGGTTTTCCTGAACAAATACCTGAAACCTTATTTGATGATGACAATGACCTTGTGTTCCCAGCTACAACCACAAGATTGTTTTTCCACTTGACCTAAGCAAAAAAAAAAATGGTCAGCATAAAGCATGACAGCTCTTTGGGGCTACGGGGCTACAAAACAGTCAAATTTCCATTAAAAGAAAAGAATGCTGTGTTTACCAAACTGTGGCCTGCTAATGCTGGGAGTGATCCACCTGTGGCATTATTTTCAAGATTCAGCTGATTTGAGTCCCTAGTAGGATTTAATGCTGACCACGTGAATGTCCTAAAATCAAAAACCTGGCAAAAAGTGTCCAGGTTCATATATAGGTGAAGGAGAACCCACATGAGACGAGATTAGTTAAAATATGCGCTGGTGCCAAAGCCAAACCTGAACATCTGATAGAGAGCGGCCATTGCGACTTCCTCCCACCACATACAGTTTATCTTGAACCACTTGCGCAGCATGCTGTCATGTATTAGTAACATTCAGCAGGATAAGAGGGTATAAGGACAGAAACAGGACTCATGGCATCATGCACATGATCATTAGCCTCTCTATGCTTTACTGATGGTTTGTGTTCCGGACTTAAATTTTGTGTTCTCAATGTTGAAATCGGAGGGTGAGTGCAAATTTAACTTATTCTGTCGTTCATTTCGTCAGCCTTGTAGAGTACTCCAGAGACACATCGAAACCAGTAGTGCTTAAGACAATGTCCCTCAGTGAGTTAAAACTAGCAGCCAAACATGAAGGGGATACCAGAGCAAGGCCGACATTCTGCACTGCCCATCTGGTTCTATCGAGTAAATGTAGACCCAATCGTGCATGCTAGGAATTAGTAAGTACCGCCGTCGCAGGATCACACGGAGATCACTACGGCAACGGCGGCAACCGAAGAAAGAGCACATGGCGAGAAATGCCTTATAATCGCGTATAGTACCTTATAACGCGCGGACGGGCGCGGCGAACCCCCGGCGGGGCCGAGCAGAACCCAGTGGTCGTACGGCGCGGCGGCGAGGCAGGCGTCGCCGTTGATCCCTTCTCCCATTCCCCACCTCGGATGAATCTACGAACCCAGCCGCCTTGGTCGATCCCGACGCGGGATTGCTTGGCTGGCTTGGGAATGGAGAAATTGACTTGGATCTGTCTCAAGGAGGGAGGGAGGGACTGCCTACTTGCGGTGCGCAAGCGCCCTGGGAAAACGAATTCTAACACGATGCGTAAGTACGCTGGGAAGATGGCATCTGAAAGGAAATACTAAGGACCAAATTAAAGATATATATAAAGGAAATACTAAAGAGCAAATTAAAGATATATATGTATACTAGCACAGTAACCATGTGTTGCTACAGATACTATAAATTTTACGGAACCTACATAAAATTACCAACTTTGTGCTCTTTCACTTTATGTACACGTTGTGCCGTGATCGCGTGGAGCATTGATTGTTCGGGTTCTTATCGAGATTTTGATTAATTTGTCTGGGTTACGATTAGGATTTTGTTTGATTTATATAGGTTCCGATTAGAATTTCTATTGATATATCTGGGTTCCGATTAGGATTCCGATTAATTTATCCTCGTTCTGATTAAGATTTCGATTTATTTATCCGGATTCCGATTAGGATTTCGATTGACGGACCAACGAATCATTATTTGATTTAGAAATATATATGTATACTAGAAATTATGCCCATATGTTTCTACGGGAATCTATATAAATATATTTATTAGCATACAAAAATGTATGTATACTATATATATTTTATAATAATATAGTACTTATCGGGTCGAGAATTTCAATCTTTTTTATTTTATTTGTTAAGCGCTAATTCTAAATAGTTTCGCTAATTCTAAATAGTTTCGAACCCTTAATGTAATATATGGTCACTCGAATCCCGATTAGAACTCTGATTGACAGATCAAGAAATTATTACTTGTTTTAGTAATAGTAGAGATAGAGATAGAGACTAGCAAATATGCCCGTTTGTTTCTACAGGAAACCATATATTTATATTGATTAGCATATAAAAATATACATTATACACCATATGTATTTTATAATACATGGTACGTGTTGGTCGAGTACTTTAGCCTTTTTTTATTAGAAAAAGGTCTATCTAACCCCTTAATGTATCAATGGTGGATCACATCACCCTATGAACTACAAAATCGGATTTCTAACCCCCTCACCTTTGCAAAACCAGATATTTAACACTCCAAGATGGTTTTGCAGCCCGGTTTTACTATTTTTATCTTTTTTATTTATTTATTTTCGTTGAATCTTTGAAAAATTATAGTAAATTATAGAAAAAATATAAAATAGAAAATTCAATTTTGCTGGACTCCACATGAGTAGATCTACACAATGAGCATATAACATAGTATACTTTATTATAATTTTTTGCTGTAGTTGTAGATCTATACTTTTCTATAATTAATTGGAATAATTTATAGATGTAGTTTCTATGGTTTAATGGTGGTGAAATTTTTATGGTGGGCAAAATATTATATGCTTGAACTGTAGTAAAAATTTTATACTCATTGGATCATGTATAACTTAGTTATAGATTAAATAAATCTAATGCTAGAATTAGTACCGGTACGAAGATGACCCGGTACCAATGCTAGAATTAATACCGAGTCATCTTCGTACTAGTAATTCTAGGGTAAATCTTTAGCGTATTTTCTATTAGTGAAATGACTACTAATTTAGGACGGAGGGAGTATTTGCTTAAATCTCCAACGGAGATGTTTGTGGCCTGGCAACCAAACTTTAATTTTCACGCGTCTATATATTTCTTAATGATGGGTCAACTAACTGCGAGTGAACATTAGAATTAAGAGACCTGTTTGGTGTCATGCAGGGATATGGTGCGCCGTATACATGTCTAGAAAACATCTAGTTGCAGCTCTTGTTAATGTTTTGTATTGTGCAAGTGAAAGCATATCCACATGTGCTCATGGGATATTCCTGTTATGATCGATGCACCGGTCGCCTGGGATAAATCGAGCATGCATCTAGCCAGATGATTAACGGTGAGATCGATCAGCGGCATGTACAATTAAAAATAGATCTTTTACTAGTAAATAATAGTCCACTAATTAGCTAGTATTTTCTTATATATGAAGGCAGCTTTAATAATGGTTCCATGTCAGCAACAAACAGTGAATCTATCTCAGTTTTTCATCAAGTGCTATAGCTGGTCTACAGTAGTATTTTGGGTCATCATGAGTCCACCCACACCCGGCCCATCTCATTTACACATATTTTGTTTTTTTGAACAAAGATTGTCTTCTGTGTTAGACGTGACAATAGTAAGTAGACGTTACAAGCTAGCAACTAGCTACAATTTTTTCAACTGATTGAAACAATTGTAGACGTTATAGCTAGCTACTGGCTACAACTTTTTCGTCAGCACTCGCGTCATCGTCAATGTTATATCTATCGGATGTTGCATGTAAAGACACTGCATGACCGGCAGTATCCGTACGTGTCGCAAAGGTGAAATAATTAAACAAGCAGCAACGATCTGTTTTTGTCTTGATAAATTTGTATGTAAACTGATTAAACATACATACGTCGAACCGGGGGCCGGGGTTGGGCAGCTGCCTGTGCTGCAGGCTCCATCTCCAATTCTCTGTGGAGAGAGAGAGTCGGTGTTCGTTAAAGTATGCAATACATACTTGGAATATTACAAGAGATTGTGAAAATCACAAGAAAATATCTTTGCAATCCATAAAGATAAGAATAAGAATAAGATCATGACAAGGTAAGAAGGTTCTAGAAGAGTGCAGGATATGTATAATTCATAGTTGTCATGCTTCATGGTGAAGTGTGGAATGTTATAGAGAAGAGATATTTGTATGATAGGATAAAGATGGAGAAAAGTTTAGAATTGTAGAAGAGTGTAGAAGGTGGACACATAGCAACACCATATGAGCCGTGGAGTTCTATATATATGGGGTCACTCCCCTCCCCTAAGCCATGTCAGGTAGAAGCCATTTGAAGATGACATAGGTAGCCACCATGGATAATTAAGTGACATGCCATCGGATGGCATGAGTAGAGTGTGGTAGTGTAGCCACATAAAAAATGTAAGAGTTGTTGGTTCGTGAATAGAGAAATTGAGTTCATTATAGAGAGTTGGTCTCTCACATTGGTATTCAGGTGAAGATCTTATCGTTATAGTGTGGGTATAGGGTTCACGAAAAAGTAATATCACACTACTTTAATATCGCTTCTCGAAAATCGGTGTCAAAATTAGGTGCGTCGATTTCTCAACGCTGTTCAATTCAATTCAGTCAGCGACCAACCAGGCATGGGCTGCCTGCACGAAAAAGGATCGGATCGGAGGAGGAATATCCATCCCATCCGGACGGACACCGCGATCGAGTAAGCAGTCTCTCTCACCACCCGCCCGCCCGCCGCTTCTCCTCCTCGTCTCGTTAATTTGTCGTTTCATATATCATCCAGCTTGTTAAGCTTCCGGATTATTTTGATTGAAGCAACAACTAACCAACCCCTAGACTCGGCGATAGCCTCCTCCGCCGCCGCCGCCGCCATCCCTCCTTCCCTTCCCGCCTGCTTCCCGACCCCAGCTAGCGCGCGATATGGAGGAGGAGGTCGGAACAGCCATCCTTGGCCCTGCCGCTGCATTACATTTACACGACCACGACGATGACGACGACGAGCAGCAGCAGCCGGTGTACTGCGCCGTGGGGGGCATCGCCGGCAAGGAAGAATGGAAGGCCAACCTGCAGTGGGTGCTCGGCAACGTCCCCCGGAGCAAGCGCCTCGTCCTCGCGCACCTGCGCCGACCGCCATCCCGGATCAACATGAGTGCGTCCCTGCCCTTCTGCTGTTGCTTCTTCTCCTTCTTCCTCCTCCTCAACAAAATCCTTCAATTTCTTCTTGCAGCGCCTCCTTGTACGTTGTTTCATTCAATTTGGAGTAGCTACTATTATTTATCACTGAGTTGCTAATTAGTAGCTTTGTTTCGATTGTTTGCTTCTCGATCTCCGATCCGATCCTCTCTGATTTTATCAGCTCCTTCTTTTCCCACCTTTTTTTGCAGCCTTAAATTTCTAGGCCGGGAATTATCTAAAGTGTTTTCCTAGAGCTGCTCATCCTCCTTTTTCTTGGCTAGAAGCCCAGAACCGATTGGTTCTTGCAATAATTCACACCATATGCAGTACTGCCTCCCCCCTCACTAGTATGTGCTAGACTAGATAGACAGCACACACATTGCTCCTGTTAATTAAGAATATAATTAAATGACTACTCAAACCGCTGTCTCCTTCCTGGAAACTATGTGCTTGCATTGCTGGGGGCGTTTATAGTTCTCTAGCTAGGCCCAAAAAGTCTAGCTAATTTGCAATGAAATCCAAAGGGAAAAAAAAACAAAGTTGACATAATTTTTCAGAACTGCGCTTTGGCTTTTGGGGTTTCAGAGGGGCATTGACCCTTGCAATCAAATTTCAAGTGCATCAGTTTCCTTGTATTTAATTTGTTTCTATGGAATCAAATCAATATACTACGGGCTACCGCCTGTTTATCTTAGTTGGTATTGGTCACTCTGTGTATCTGGTTGCTACGACATCGCTCTACTGTCAACACCTATTTATTGGATTGTTGCAGTGGGAGCGTGGGTCCCAGTGAGCCAGCTTGCAGAGGAGGAGGTAACTGCGTTCACGCAGCTACAGGAGGACAAGATCGGCAAAGTCTTGGACGACCTCCTGGACATTTGCAAAAGTCAAAAGGTTGAAACCAGCAGTTCATCTTAACCATTCTCAATTTCGATCCCCTCCACAACCTGTCAATGTCGATATGAGTCTTATCAGCAGCCTTCCGATTCGCCGTGTTCTGATGCCTTCTCGATCTACAAATGCAGATTCAGCATTGTCCTAGCTAGGCTCCGGCCTGCTGCGCATGTGGCGTCTGATCGAATTTCTGACGAGTTTCTGAAACTCACAGGTCAACGCGAGCAAGATCATCGTCGCGAGCGACGATACTGCCAGGGGCCTTGTACGGCTGGTCGATGATCATGGGGTCACCGAGCTCGTCATGGGCGCTGCATCTGATCGGGCCTACACCAGGTACAGCTCTTCTTTTGTTTGTTTGGGGGCATACAGATTCAGTTCTTGCTTGCTTGCTCGATGTGAAGCCAGTTAGTCTGCTTGTTGGCGTGCCTGAATTCGGTCAGATGCAATAATCCATTCATGTTGTGATGTTGATGCATGCGTTCAATGTGGTTTTTAGGAAGATGCGGGCGCCAAGGTCTAAGAAAGCACTGACGGTGCAGCGGAAGGCGAATCCCTCTTGCAAGATCTGGTTTGTCTGTAAGGGAAACCTTATCTGCACCAGGTATATATGCAATGCATGCTTCAAAAGTCTATACTCCAAATTCCGGGGACATTTGCACACTGCTTTAATTTTCCTGCAATTACTGAATCGGAACTAGCTAGAACCTGTTGGATTGTGACCTATCTGTCTGAAAGTTTGACATTCTTCTTTGAGCTTTATTTCTGCTTTCACACCAAAAGAATCTTAATGATCGAGGCCACAGCAATAGCGTAGTATGATTCATTCGAATTAATTCCTTGTTTTAGTCTTCTCTATCGCCGTTAATACATATGTACCCGGCATATTTCTTGCCGGTTGCTTTTCGAACAACAAAAAGATAAATCTTGTTTTAGTAGTGCTGCAAGACACTCATATTGTGGATCTGAAATATATATAGGGAGGCCAGCGAGGGAGCCAACAGAGCAGGATCATCCACAGCTAGCACAAGCCCCAGGTCAAGCACTTCTGACTACTCAAGATCGAAGTCCTCGCCGCGCCTCCACAGCAAGACATTCAGCACGCAAGAATCAAACGACCCGGCAATGGCATCAGTTGATGAGACTCCTACAAGGTGGGTCGATGCAATGGACCACACCATGGAGGGTTCGGCTTCAGTGTCTGAAATTGTGGAGTCCGGAGAGGAACCAGCCGCTGAGCAGTTGCTGCACGGCGAGGTCGAAGAGGATCAGGAAGCACCTTCGCCTGACGGTTCGGTACGTGCAACTCATTTCCTGAATGTGCCAACTTCTGGTAAAATCGGTCCCTGCCTGCCTGGTGGTGTCTAGAGCATGATTGATTGATTTGGGGGAGAATTGGCATGCTTCATATGTCACATTGCCAGTATCATTGCATTGCATTAGTCTGTTTTCGGACAGTGAACAGAACATGATTGGTTGATTTGGGGAAGAATTGGCACGCATCATATGTAACATTGCCCGTATCATTGCATTGCATTAGTCTGTTTTCGGACAGTGAACAGAACAGATACTGTAATTCATTCCGTTTCACCAGGATGCTTGTGAGATGATGGATGACGCCTTGTATGAGAATCTCAAGGATGCGCTCATGGAGGCCGAGAACCTCAGGCATGAGGCGTACGAAGAGACTCGCCGGCGTCAGATGGCCGAGCGCGAGCTCGCCAAAGCGTCCAGGATGGTAGGCAGGCGTCAAATAAATTATTAAGCAACGAAATTCAATAATTTCGCATGAAAAACCACAACAATGAATGCATGCATGCAGGCCGATGACGCAGAGAGCTCGTACAGGCGAGAGGCGAAGCACCGCAAGGAAATGGAGGAAATGCTGGCGAGAGAGCGCGCGGCGATGGAGCAGGACAGGCGAGAGCTCAACGACATACTGGACAAGATACGCCAGGTCGACGACCGGAGCGCCGAGCTGGAACTCCAGATCTCAAGCTCGGAGCGCATGATGAGCGAGCTCGAGGCCAGGCTCTCGGAGTCTTACAGCCTCCTCGAGACGCTCCGGCCCACGACGACGGCGGCGGCGAGGGAGGAAACCGAGGGAGTCCAGGACGGTGGGCCGGGAGCGAGCTTCTTGCGGCTCGGTTACTCGGAGCTGGACGAGGCCACCAGCCACTTCGACGAGTCTGCAAGGATTGACGGCGGCGGCGACGGTGGGCGGGGCAAAGTGTATCGAGGGGAGCTGCGCAACATGGCCGTCGCCGTGAAGGTGCTCCGACGCGACGTGGCCGTGGAGGAGGCCCGGTTCGCCCGTGAGGTGGAAAGGATCAGCGGCGTGAGGCACCCCAACCTGGTGACCCTCGTCGGTGCGTGCCCGGAGGCGCGCGCCGTCGCGTACGAGCTCGTTCCGGGCGGGAGCCTGGAGGACCACCTCTGCAGGGGCGGCCTGCCTTGGCGCGCGCGCTGCGGCATCGCCTACGGCGCCTGCTCCGCGCTGGCCTTCCTCCACTCCGCCTCCACGGCGGTTCACGGCGACGTGAGGCCGGCGAACATCCTCGTGGTGGGGTCGTCATCGTCGTCGTGCAAAGTGGCGGGGTTCGGCACGCGCGGGCTGGTGCGCCCCGGCGGCATGGCGGCGCTGGCGTACGCGGACCCGCACTACCTGGCGACGGGGGAGCTGAGCCCGCAGTGCGACGTGCACGCGCTGGGCGTGGTCCTCCTCCGGCTGGTGACCGGGATGCCGGCATTCCTGGCCAGGAAGGCGGCGCGGGAGGCCGCGCGCGGCGGCAAGGCGTGGCACGAGGTGGTGGACGCGGGCGCGGGCTGGCCGGCGGAGCGCGGGCGGGAGGTGGCGCTGCTGGGGCTGAGATGCTGCGGCGACGACGTTGGAGTGTCCCCCTGCGAGATGCTGGAGGAGGCCCGGGGCGTGCTGGAGGCCGCGTCGACCGCTAGCGGCGCGCCGGGCAGGTCGCTGTCGGACGACGGCGCGCCGCCGTCCTACTTCGTGTGCCCGATACTGAAGGAGGTGATGCGGGACCCGCAGATCGCCGGCGACGGGTTCACGTACGAGGCGGAGGCGATCAAGGAGTGGCTGGGCAGCGGACACGACACGTCGCCGATGACCAACCTGAAGCTCCCGACGACGAAGCTGCTTCCAAACCACGCGCTGCGCGACGCCATCCACAACTGGCGTGCCATGCGCTACTTGGAGTACTCCTGTAATACAGACACACGATAGACAGTTTTCTTTTTCTTTTTTGTTGTTGTGCAAATTAATGTTTCTGGTTGTCTGAGACTCCGAGTGTGTGAGATTTTTGCCATGTGTTACGTGCACTGTACTGCACAGTTTCCAGAGATGTATTTTTTTTTGCAAAATAAGAAATGATTTTTTATTTAAAACTCCTTTTCGTTTTCAGTCAGAGAAATGAAACTAGGCACCGTGAGTGTGCGTGCTGCCAAGTGCCGTGTCGCAGGGACATACGCGCAACGCAACTGAGACGACGGAGAAGGGACTGACACTGACTGGTAGGCCCTACCCCGGATCGCATTTGCCTGGGCCCACTTGCAGAAGCAGGACCAAATCAATCTAGGCAAGGCAGTCTGCAGCGGAGGAAAAAGCGAGGGAGGCGGAGGCGGAGCAGCATAGGCGTAGCCGCATAGCCTTCTCAGATAGATCCGCGCGAAATCCAAATCCAATCGTGCCCCCTGCCTCCTCCGCTCATGGCCTGCAGCTCGCTGGCGGTTCTGCTCCTGCTGGCGGCGCTCGCGGGCGTGGCCGCCGCCGGGGACATCGTCCACCAGGACGACGAGGCCCCGAAGATTCCCGGCTGCGCCAACGATTTCGTCCTGGTATGCCCCCGCCCGCCCCCCCCCCCCCCCCCCCCCCCCCCAGCTCCCGTCGTCTCCCCTTGTTCAGCTGCTTTCTCTGTGCGGGTATGGGGCCGAATTTTGGATTCATGGTCGGGAGGGGGACACTCGGATTGGGTAAAATCTCTGCTACTTCTGCGATTGCTTGATTTTAGGTTGCTTCCATTGGAAGTGGTGTGAGTGACTAGGTCGCGCCGTACGGTCTTGCATGCACGAGTATCTATCCACTCAGGAGCACCTTTGCTTGAAATTTGTTGGGGAGCAGCTTTGTTAGGGCATGCTAGTGGGGGGTGCTCTAGTTTCTGATTTGTTCATGCATGCTGTTTGTTTAGGGATTACATTATATATGGTCCGTTACCATTGTGTTTTGAGCCCAGGTAATCAAGGTAGCACTCGGTACATGGGCAGTCTGGATGCTTCGGCATGGGCTAATTGCTTTTATACACTTCATCAGAAATGATGGCGTTTACAACTTTTTAAGTTCCAAATGCTGGGAATTGGGAATTATATTTGTTACGTTGATCGGACCCCCTGTTACCTGGTCGAATTCAGATAAACTCCACCTTTAGTTGTGAGCTTATTCGATTGGACTGACCTGATGGATTCAATCTAATCTGTTATCATGTTTTCATGTTTATCTTGGTGCTCCATCTGGCTCAGTATTGCTACATCTGAGGGCCGTTTATGTTTAGCTAGCTAATGTGGTTCTCAGGGACGATTGCAATTTCCTGACTTAAAAAGGTGCTTGGTTCGTTGATAACTAAGCAATCAGCTAGAGCACAAATCATGCTCATTATACTTGAAGTTCAGTTCATCAGTTGGTATCTTCACTTTGGAAATTCGAAAGTTTGAATATCTAAAAGCAATGGTGAATGTTTAAATTCTTTAGCACATTGCTTTTACTTTCTACAACATCACCTGTTTCCCCCCATTTCTTTTTGTCAGGTAAAAGTGCAGACCTGGGTCAACAAGAGAGAGAAAGATGAATTTGTTGGTGTGGGTGCTCGGTTTGGCCCCAAGATAGAGTCAAAGGAAAAGCATGCCAACCGAACAAGATTGTTGTTAGCAGCGCCTTCTGATTGCTGCACCCCTCCCACAGAGAAGGTTGCCTTTCTGGAAATGATAATTTAGCGGTCTGCCATTCTTTTGTTGTCTTATGCATTGCTACCTAGTGATTGCTTATTCCTTTATCAGGTTTCTGGAGACATTTTGTTAGTGGAGAGGGGATTCTGTAAGTTCACTAAAAAAGCTAAGGTTGCTGAATCTGCTGGTGCTTCTGCCATTATAATCATCAATGATAAGCATGGTATGCATTGTATATGAAATCCGTCCCTGGCTTCATCGAAACTTCTTACAATTCTTTCCACTAATGGCCTGTGTTGGAGTACCATGTAAGCAGCTGATGAAGTGGGGGATGGGATCAGCTTGCTTAGTGATTTAGTCATGCGAGCATATACCTTTTTTCACCACTAGGATGGTTTTATTATGTTTGTACCCTTTTGGTGTTTATATCCCTCTTTGTCTCTGAGGTCCATGGTCATCTTTTGTAAGATTAATCCATTAAGCATTTGTGTTTTTCCATGTCTGTATTATCACAAATTCTTTATTTTACAATTTCTGGTGTCTATTTTCGAGGTTTCATTGGTCTTTTTACCTTTGAGTTTGACAGATTCATCTCTCAGCAATAAACCTAAATCATTTGGTTCCTTTGCAGAACCCCTAACTCGGAGTCTTTTTTTTTCTACCTTTATCCTTGTCAAGGACACTTTTTTATTTATGTTGTATGTAAATGCATATAGCATGTTAATGCATATACACAAATTCTTCTGTGTGGTTTTAGTCGTCTTCTGAGTTCTGACATATGTGTTGTGCATCCACTTGCAGAGTTATACAAGATGGTATGTGAGCGCAATGAAACAGATCTAGATATTGGTATACCTGCGGTTCTTCTGCCAAAAGATGCAGGCTCTAAATTACGAAGTCTTCTCTCAAGTGGTGAAGGTAATCTTTTACGTCTTCTGTTATTTAATGCTTTGTGTCATATCCCTGTGAGTATGCATGTGCCTATGTTTCTTTAACTTTTTATATTTGTGCTAAACTGAGAATTGGGTATTTATTTTCGTGTAAGATAGTTAACAAGCTACATTTCCCCCCTTTTTTTCAGTCTTAGTGCAGCTGTACTCTCCAGATCGTCCTCTGGTTGATACTGCAGAAGTGTTTCTATGGCTTATGGCAGTTGGTACCATTCTTTGTGCATCGTACTGGTCAGCATGGAGTGCCAGAGAAGCAGATATTGAACAAGAGAAGCTTCTGAAGGTTCTAAACCCATATCTTGTTTGATTTCTTATTGCTGGTTACTTGGTTTTGCCTACTTGAAAAGTGGAACTGACAGATACGATATTTGTATAGGATGGCCATGAAATTCCACTAAACTTTGAGGCTGGAGGTTCTAGTGGTATGGTAGATATCAACATGGCATCAGCAATACTGTTTGTTGTGATCGCATCATGCTTCTTGATAACACTCTACAGGCTGATGTCTCATTGGTTTGTGGAGCTTCTAGTGGTTATCTTTTGCATAGGTGGTGTAGAGGTGCGTACCATTTCATTTTTCTTTCTGGTATTGGATTTTAAGTTTTTAACTTGCTTATATATGCTTCCAGAAACTAAATTGCCCAAATGACCAAAGCAAAATCTGCTTCAAAAATATGGTTTCAATTTTGGGAGAACATTGAGGCACTTCCATCTTTTCTGCAATGTGTAATTTTGGACTTCTAAGAACTGTCACGAATTGACCAAAGAGCTTATGGTGGTTTTAGAATGACCAACTCTAATAACGTTTGTTTACTATAGATAGCACCATGAATCATTGATTCTGTTGATTGTTGCACATAGTACTTTGCCTTTCATATCTTGAGCTCCTGTGATGTTTTCCCCTTTTGCGTGCAGGGTCTGCAAACATGTTTGGTGGCCTTACTGTCCATGTCAAGGTATGCTCTGTAAAGTTTTGTTTTCTTTTTCTGAGTCAAGATGCATATTCAAACATTTCTTAGCTATCTCTTTTGTACTAGCTTTTGCAGCTACATGTGTTTCTTTTACTGTTAGTAACTGTTATTCATGGGACCTTTCAGGCGGTTTAAACCTGCTTCGGAATCATTTGTGAAAGTGCCATTTTTTGGAGCTGTATCATACCTTACATTGGCAGTTTGTCCGTTTTGCATTGTATTTGCTGTTCTGTGGGGTGTTTATCGCCGTTTGCCCTATGCTTGGATTGGGCAAGATATTCTTGTGAGTGTAGTTTTGTTTTCAATGATTTTTGTTGAGATGAATATGTCATAATTAATATTTTTGTTGTTTCATAAGGAATTAATATCTTTGTTTGGTGCTCTTTAGGGTATTACTTTGATTGTTACAGTCATCCAGATCGTTAGAATACCTAACCTCAAGGTAAATATTCCTCTTGGTGTACGCTTTCCCTTCAGTTAGGCGATTGGTACTGACACCTGTTCTTGCCTGGTAACTTCAGGTGGGTTCTGCCCTCCTGAGTTGTGCCTTCTTATATGACATCTTCTGGGTTTTTATCTCCAAGATGTTGTTCCATGAAAGTGTGATGATTGTGGTACGTATGAATGACCACTGGGTTGCTATTTCCCATCAGTTAGGCATCTAGTTTTTTCTTTTGTGGTCTGCTAGACATCTAGTTATGCTTGTGGTTTGCTTGCAGGTTGCACGTGGTGATAAAACTGACGAAGATGGTGTACCCATGCTGTTAAAGATTCCACGGATGTTTGATCCATGGGGTGGATACAGCATCATAGGCTTTGGCGATATCCTTCTTCCTGGGCTGTTGATTGCTTTTGCGTTAAGGTTGGTTGCAATTTTTTTCACCATGTTCTTCTGCCAGTACTAGGGGCATAGATGTGAATTTCAGAAGTACAGTCTGCATAATAGTAATCACCTTTCTTCACATTCTCTACAAGTACTTATCTGGCACTAGTTATGAAATACCTTTTTCTCCTGGTTTCTTTAGGTATGATTGGGCTGCCAAGAAGACGTTGCAATCCGGCTACTTTTTGTGGTCAATGGTGGCATATGGTTCTGGTAATATATCATTACATCCTTTCTTCGAATTTTAAGCACTGTATGCTAACTGCTAGCACATTCATCTTGAATTAAAATGCAATGTCAGGTGGATGGATGCGATACTAATGATGGTACTGTTAAAATTATTCCTAAATGATGCCTTAAGTATGAACACCTAAAACTGCTATTCTTGATGGTTAATATGGTGGAATTAGAAAATATGGTACTAACTGTACTTTATCCTTTATTTCAAAAAAATGCATTTCTTAATTTGACCTTTTTTGGCATATAGTTGCATCTTAACAATCTCTGCCTTTCAAATGGGACTGCACAATTCCCCTGTGCTCATTGTTGCTAGTTTCTGCAACTTCTACTTTCTGAATTTCTTGTTATATTAAAATGCTACCCAACTCAAATGGCTGCCTGTGCATGCATGAAGCTGCAAAAACGGAAAAGTTTGCTTGCATCATTGAAATATGTTCTGTTGATGCGTTGAATGCACATGTTTCCATCCTGTTGGATTTGGGGAGAAATTTCTGGCTGGGTCAACTCTCTCCACAGCCCCTCTCTTCTCTTTATCTTCTCCACTTTTCACAATAGTCCTTACACATTTACTAATTAAAACAATACACCAACACTTCCCCTCAAGATGGGCTAAAGATATTCAACATGCCCATCTTGTTACATGCCAACTCATTATCTTTAGGACCTAAACCTTTTGTGAGACAATCAGCTAGTTGATCACGAGACTTGACATACTCCAACCTTAAAGCTCCACTGTCCATCTTCTCCTTGATGAAGAACCTGTCAATTTCCACATGCTTCATTCGATCAAACTGAACTGGGTTATTTGCTATGTTGATTGCTGCTACATTATCACAATGAAGCAGCATGGTCTCATTCTTCAACACCCGAAGCTCCTTCAGAAGACCCTTCAGCCACATCATCTCACACAAGGCCAAGGCCATTGCCCTGTGCTCGGCCTCCGCAGTAGACCGTGACACAACAACTTGCTTCTTGCTTCTCCATGAAACAAGATTGCCACCCACAAACACACAATATCCGGTTGTGGATCTTCGATCATCTCTGCAACTTGCCCAATCAGCATCACAATAACCTTCCAAATGCAGGTGTTGGTTTGCTCTAAACCACAACCCCTTACCAGGGGTTCCCTTCAGGTATCTTAGTATCTGATACACCACCTCCATATGCCCAGTTCTAGGATCATGCATATACCTGCTCACCACACTCACTGCATAAGCAATGTCAGGTCTTGTATGACAAAGGTATATCAATCGACCTACCAGCCTCTGATATCTTTCCCTGTCAACAGGATCACCTGATTCAGCACAGGTTTGGTGATTCCTATCAATGGGTGAGCCACATGGACGACACCCAAGCATTCCTGTCTCCGCCAACAAATCAAGTACATACTTCCTCTGGAAAAGAATAATTCCCTTTGGTGACCTCGCAATCTCAATCCCAAGAAAGTATCGGAGTGGTCCAAGATCCTTCACCTCAAAGGCTCTACCAAGCCTCTCCTTCAACCGCTTGATCTCCACATCATCTCCAGTAATCACTATATCATCAACATAAACAGCTAGGATCGTGATACAAAAGCCCCGATGTTTGTAGAAAACTGTGTGATCTCCATTACATTTTGAGTACCCCATATCACACACCGCTCGCCTGAATCTGTCAAACCATGCACGTGGTGATTGCTTCAGGCCATAGAGCGACTTCTTGAGTCTGCACACCTTCCCAAGAGTTTGTTCATTTCCAAACCCAGGTGGAATTTCCATATAGACCTCTTCCTGCAGGTCCCCATGAAGAAATGCATTCTTCACATCTAACTGATGAAGTGGCCAACCAAAGTTGGCTGCACATGAGATCAAGGTCCTCACCGTACCCATCTTTGCCACAGGTGCAAAGGTTTCATCATAGTCAATTCCATATGTCTGACTATATCCCTTCGCGACCAATCTTGCCTTGTACCTGTCCACTTTTCCTTCAGGAGTCTGCTTTACTGTGAAGACCCATTTACAACCCACGGCCTTCTTTCCTGCTGGAAGCTGAACAAGCTCCCATGTCTTGTTCTTCTGAAGAGCAAGCAACTCTTCTTTCATTGCATCCTTCCACTTTGGATCCTGTTTAGCACACCTCCAATCTTTTGGAATAGACATTGCTTGTAGTGATGCAATAAAGGTTCTATATGTAGGAGAGACACTAGAGTATGGGACATACTTAGCAATGTCATGTTCAAAGCCATAACGGGGAGCAGGTTTTCCAGCATTGACTCCAGGTTCTCTACGTTGTGCAAGAGGCAATTCTACATGCTCAAGTGTGGAAGGAACACTTGCAATTGGGGCTGGAGTTTCAACTTGTTCAGGTTGTGGTTGCTCCCCCTGATTCTTAGCTCGCCTTCGATAATACACAATGGGTTGCTTCTCTTGCTTCTCATTCGCCTTCTCCCCCTGCTTCTCATTCACCCCTAGTCCAGTGGGGCACGGGATTGTCCCAATAACTACAGCTTCACTATCCTCCATCTCCTCCTGAACATTCTCAATATCAATACTTGGATCATCCTGATCCCCACTACTGCTACTATCAACCTGCGGAACCATGCCACCAACAACCGCTTCTCCTAGAGCCCCACTAGCCACATCTCCTGAACCACTATTGTTGTGCAAATCACCATCCACATCACCATTCTCACTTATAGGACACGGAATTGTCCCAACAATCACCCTTTCATGAGCCACACCATCATCTTGCCCATTACCATTCTCATTCTCCCCCTCTCTACTGTCACTCTCAATGACTGGAGAGAACTCCTCCAAGAACGGATCGAGATCACCCCTCTTTGTGTAGTATGGTTCTTCCTCACGAAATGTTACATCCATACTCACAAACAGTTTTTTTCCAATAGGGTCCCAACAGTTGTATCCTTTTTGTGTAGATGAATAGCCAACAAAGATACATTTCACCGCTTGCGGGTCCAATTTTCCCACTGAAGGCCTATGATCTCTGACGAAACAAACACAACCAAATACCTTTGGAGGCACTTTAAATTCTCATCTTCCCAACAAGAGCTCTGCAGGTGACCTCATGCCAAGTATCCTAGATGGCATGCAATTGATGAGATATGTCGCTGTCATCACAGCCTCACTCCAGAGATATTTAGGCACATTCATCTGAAACATCAGTGACCTTGCAACCTCCAACAAATGCCGATTTTTCCTCTCAGCTACACCATTTTGTGGTGGAGTACCAGGACAAATGGTTTGATGTATAATTCCATGATCTGAAGTGTATGCCCCAAACTCATTGCTCACATACTCTTTCCCATTGTTAGTGCGGATAATCCGAACCTTTGCATTAAATTGATTTATGATTAGATTATGAAAATCTTGAAAGCATCGAAGCACTTCATTCTAACCCTTGAGCATATAGATCCATGTCATACAGGTATAGCAATCAATAAAGGTAACAAATCCCTTGAATCCACTCACAGATGTCACTGAACAAGGACCCCACACATCAGAGTGTATCAACATAAAGGGTTCACAACTACGAAGACCAATACTAGGGTAAACTGATCTTGTATGCTTACCCAGTTCACATGCATCACACATAAGTTTACTTCTGTCCACCTCCTTAAAAACATCAGGATACAGTCTGCTCAAGCTTTCAAGAGGCACGTGTCCTAACCGACGATGAAGCAGTGAGACTTCCCTCTCATGTCCACCAGAGGTTGCTGTCAGTGCTGACTTCCCATGATTGACAAACCACAACCCATTACGTCTAACTCCAGTCCCAATCACCTTCCCTGTGCTCTTATCCTGAAGGGTACAAGAATTTTCATCAAAAATAACAATGCACTTGAACTGATCAACCATGGAGCTAACAGAGAGGAGGTTAACTGGGAAGGACGGAACATGCAAAACAGACGATAGACACAGGGATGGAGTACACTCTAAGGATCCTACTCCATGGATAGGTTGGGAGGTACCATCAGCGATTTGAACTGTTTCAGAGTGGGTGTATGGAGTATATGTTCTGAACTAGTTGGACATTCCTGTGACATGCTTGGATGCTCCTGAGTCTATAATCCACTCTATATTATGCCTATATGAGGATGAAAAAGCTTCTGCCTGAGTACCTTCGCCCAAGTGGACATGGTTACCGAAGTTACCAATGATAGCCGCAATATCAACTGAATCACCAGCGGCCTCCTTCTCTTTCACCAAATCAAACTCCTTAGTCAACACCTCAGCCTCCAATTCCCTTGTCTTAGATAAGACAACAGCTAACTCTGCCTGCAAGGTCTGCAATTTCAGTTCTATCTCCGCCTTCTGAGCACTCAAAAGCTCCAATTGCTCCACTTTTTCCTTCACCTTTGCCTCCATTTCGACCTGGTAAGCCTGAGCTGCCTTCCTGCAAGAGTGCAGGCTCCTCTCCACCTCCATCTTCTCACTTATAGTGACTCCACCTGAATCACTACCAATTACTGCCTTTATTGCAGCCTCTTCCTCCCTCCTTTTTGCTTCAATTTCTTCTGCATTCATCTTCACAACCGCAAGTATAGTAGCATACTTTGAAGCAGCAGTACACATACAACACCACCTCCGGGAATAAGCAGGGGAGCCAGCGGACACCACGGTGGGCGCCGGCAGCTCCTTCACGCTGGACAGCACCAATGTTAGAGTATATTAGGCAAATTTGGATATGGTGAGTTTAGGATTGATTGTAATCCCGGGATAACCTTCCTTATCTCTAGGAGAGGCTACTTGCCCTCCAAGCTATGTACTCCTATATATTGGCAGCGTATCCTATGGAAACCAACCATCCTGTGCAAACTTTGGAAACTCCAATTAAGACTGTTTGATGGGCATCTGATGGATAGGAGTGGAGGTGGGACAATTTTGCAAATAACCGCCCGCAATTAGACTTGCTAATCTCATTTTTTTGCAAAATCCCCCCAAATCAACTGGCAGTCCGCGGGCGTCGCGTCGCGTCTTCTCGCGCCGCTCCCTGGCGCCTGGCCGTGAAGGCGATGGAGTCCGGCGACGCCATGGAGCCTGGTCGCGAACGCAATGGAATCCAGGAGGAGGACGGCGAGGGCCACCGCGGGATCAACCTGAACAAGGATCTACCTGTTGTTCGTGTCCAGCTTCCTCTTCTCTGAGTATAGCAGGGCAAGCATACGCACGGCGCCGCATGGCCTGGCGCGGCCTCCACGAGCCGGAAGCCCGGAACTGATAGTCAACACGCGCAGAGCCGCCTGAAACCAGAGCTGCCGTGCCTCCTTCTCCCCGGATCAACTACAGGGACTGCGACGACGTGATGCGAGCGCCGCCGCCGCGCGAGCCCCGGATTCGTGCGGCTGGAGGCTGGAGGCCAACCGGAGGCGCGGCGCTGTACGTGGAGGCGGCGGGCCAGGGGCGGCTCTACTCCTGCGGGCAGCGGCGCTGACCGGGGCCAAGCTGAGGCTTCGGCGATTCGACTCGTGGGAGACGAAAGAGGCGCAGGGGGCTTGGGCGCAAAAATGCAGGGTGGTGTGCGCTTGGGGCTCGGGCGCAAAAATGAGGAGGTCTGGCGGGCGGTTATTTGCAAAATTGTCCCACCTCCACTCCTATCCATCGGATGCCCACAAACGATCTTAATTGGAGTTTCCAAAGTTTGCACAGGATGGTTGGTTTTCATAGGATACGCTGCCCTATGTATTCGCCCTAGATGCTCAACGCAATACATCGACCACGTTATACGCATCCCACAATCTTACATGGTATCACGAGTCTAGGTTCTAACCCTAGGTCTCCAGCTTCCGTTGCCTCGCGCCGCCCCCGGGGAGATCGATCTCCGCCGGGGGCAGCGTCCTTGTAGGATGTGCGGCTGATCCCTCCGATCATCCGCGTGCGTTGTCGTCAAGCGGCAGCAGCGGGGCCTACCTCAACCCGTGGCCGATCCATGGTCGCGCCGTTCGACGTCCTCGTCGGGCACCGCGTCGCCATATGAGCGCCGATGGGCCTGCCATGCCTTTGCGCCGTCGTTTCCTCTGGATACGCCGCCCTTCTGCGCAACAAGCCTGGCGCCCACTCCTACAGCGCTGCTGCACCGCTGCCCTGAGCGCTAGTGCGCAGCTGCGGAGGATGTCCATGGGGTCGCCAAGCCACCGTGCTGATGGGCTGATGGGCCACCAATCAACGCCGTCGCCGGGCTGCAGCGCCCCTCCCGGGCAGCCGTTCCTTCGGGATCTGCCTCCGGGATGGGCTCCGTCGGGGTCGCACCTACGAGCCCTGCCACTGGCCAGGTCGCACCCCTTCCGCGGGTACTGGCTTGTGCTGGCGGGATCTGCCGTCAAGGACGGGCTCGTCGGTGGGATCGTCACGGTTTCCTTCCACTGGCTCACTGCGATTCCTTTCTGATTTCGTTTTCCTTGTTGGGGTGACCGATGGGAAGAGATAAGGATAGGGATTGGGTACCCAGGCTATGGGCACCCCAGCGTTGCACACCGGTGTTTACCCTCCTGTTGCTGCTGCTGTTTTTTTTTTCCGATCAGAGATCGGATTGCGTCACCCTGCTGTTCGTCACCGCATTGTCGTCGACACTCCCGAGGACGAGGTTGTCGTTGCGCCCTCACAGGCTGCAGCGCCGACGCTCGTGATCAGCCACCATCGCCGGTGTCACCGCCTTATCAAGTGGTGGCGCCACCCGTTGCCGATCCTCGTCAAGCTGGCACTCGATCCGAGTAGGCGCCTATTGCCGTTTTCGCGCGGACACCGTCGCTGATGTTGCTGAAGGAAGACGTACGAGCGCTTTTCAGCTGCCTCGTCTACCATCGCCATCCGCCGCTTACCGTCCTGCTGCTGTTCTCGGCAAGAAGATGCTGATTTTGTGTACTCGCGTGCCTCTGTTGACGCTTCGGATCTGCGCCCTCCACAGCTTCAACCACGTCCACCTCGACCTTGGCTACTTCGGCACTAAGGGGCTATCATTTGCATAAGCTATTTCAGTCGAAGCATTCGCACCGGCGTTCCGACTGCGGGGGGATATCTCCATTATTCTCCAGTCTGTCCGTTCGTGTTGCTACCGCTACGACTGCGGGGGGATGTTAGAGTATATTAGGCAACTTCGGATATCG
Organism: Panicum miliaceum; assembly: GCA_032594955.1. NCBI lineage: Eukaryota > Viridiplantae > Streptophyta > Magnoliopsida > Poales > Poaceae > Panicum > Panicum miliaceum. The sequence continues at coordinate 486,246 of CM064061.1, read as the reverse complement.
TTAGTTTAGGATTGATTGTAATCCCGGGATAACCTTCCTTTATCTCTAGGAGAGGCTACTTGCCCTCCAAGCTATGTACTCCTATATATTCGCCCTAGATTCTCAATGCAATACATTGACCACGTTATACGCATCCCACAATCTTACAACCACCACCTCCAGCCAACAGCTCAAATCACTCCACCAGCACGTGCACGCCTTGCACCTTGCGCACTACACCTGCTGCAGCGCCTCCTGCTGCCTCTCGCACGCCTCGCAGCCCCTCCTTCCTCCTCGCGCACGTGCACGGCTCCTGCCCAGGCCGCAACGCCTGCTCCAGCTCGCGCCGCTCGCAGCAGCCGCGCGCGCAGGCCGACGCTCGCACCAGCTCGCGCAGCAGCCGCGCCGGCCGCAGCGCCTGCGCGCCCGCGCAAGGGCGCCTGCACGCCCGCACGTCCCTCACGCACGCGCGCCCCAGCTCTCGCGGCAGTGGCAGCGCCAGTGCTGGCGGTGGGCAAATCTAACCTTAGCTCTGTATACCATGTTGGATTTGGGGAGAAATTTCTGGCTGGGTCAACTCTCCCCACAGCCCCTCTCTTCTCTTTATCTTCTCCACTTTTCACAATAGTCCTTACACATTTACTAATCACAACAATACACCAACACATCCTAATACAAAAATCCACCTTGGTTTGGTGGGTGGGCCCTTGTGTAAGGAGCTGGTAGTGGGTTGGGCCTCAAAGCATGGGTTAAGGCCCGAACCACAGGGGGCCAGCTTTCATGACCTTTCTCGGCCGGGCTCCGGGGTGGTCTTCCCCCATCGGGTAGATTCCAATTACCTGAAAGCAATTTTGTGTTAACTGATCAAGCTGACTAGACATTTCATGTTTATGTGGATATGAATATTTTGCCTAACTTTTTGTGCGTGAGATATCATGATGTTGTTTCACCGTAGTTTGACATACCATGTTTCCCCCCTTACAGGCCTCCTAATTACATATGTTGCCTTGAACCTTATGGATGGCCATGGCCAGCCGGCTCTTCTTTATATTGTACCTTTCACGATCTGTAAGTAATGCCTTGCCCTTGATGGTGCGACAAATTTCATGCCATGTCTTGTGGATTTTGCTTTTTGCTTTTTTTTAACAAATTACCAATTTTCTATAGGTACCTTCTTAGCGCTCGGCATGAAAAGAGGTGAACTCAGAAACCTGTGGACAAGAGGTCAGCCAGAGAGGGTGTGTACGCATACACATCCATCCCTAAAGGACTCGGCTGACCCAGTAAGATCGTCATAATAAATAAGGCTAGGCTGACAGGGCCTGGCCCTGGAGAATGTTGCTGATGGCCCTTACTTACATTTTCTTTGGTAATGGTGTGTGATGTAGTGGAAGGCACGGCTGATTTGTGATGTACCCTAAATAGGATGTGATGCGACCCCCTGATATTGCGATCCTCGTTGTATAGTAGGCAGTGTGTATGTATAGCGCTGATATAGTTAGCTGTTTCACTATATAAGAGATGCGGGAAGTATAGGAGCTTAGCTCGGTATTTTCCAGAACCAGAACTGTATGTGCCTGACGAGTGACGATTGTCCCAGTACCTGTGGAACTCAGGTCTTTGCATCATAACCACACTACTTGTTCTGGAACCGTAAAATTCTGTTTCGATGTTGTGGATCTCTGGCGCATCTTTTGTGTGGATGTCAATTTACACGCGGTTTGCAAACTGTGTGGTCTCTTGCAGCCATCTGTGGACCTGTTCTTGATCTTTCCTGGTGGACAGGTGGCAAGAACCTAGTGGCTTTGTCGGCGAGGTGATGCGCCAGTTCTTGAACCGGTAAGAGTTTTTTCTTCCCTCCCTTTTTTTTCTTGAGAAAAGAAATATTGTACGCAGGTACTGATGCATGAGACAAATTTCCTTTTTCTAAAGGCAGTGCTTCTTCTTCTTCTAGTGCGCCTGGCTTTCCGAATTCTTTTTGGTGCAGGTGAGGTGAGGGTCGGAGCCGGGGGTGGCGCAGTGTGCGGCCAGCGATGAAGCAGCGGCTGCCGTCCCAACGCCATCGCTGTCCTCCCTTGTCCACGCCCCTGTTGTGTTGTATTTCCTGTGGGTGGTCGAGTGGTTGGGTTGTGCCTTGCAAAGGCTAGCGTTTGGTCGCCCTTGTCCATTTGTTGGCTAGTGCCTCCTGATTCCCCATGATCTTGCATGCATCATGTCCTGCTGTCTCAATAATAACTCTTTTTTTTTTCTTCCCTTTTTTGACTGCTACAGCTGCTCTGCTGGCGTGTGCTACTGCTACCCTAGTGGGCGTTTTGTCCCCTGCATTAGTCCGCTTTGCAAAAAGCTACCGTCAATTCCCGTGAAAAACTCACTAGTTCTAGATGGCAGCAAGAGCAAAACTTTTTTTTCGCCCTTGCCATTAACCGATCATGCATATATTTGTTATTAAGTTGAGTAAGGAAAATAATATGTATTTAAAGGAAGAAGAGAACCTACTAGCTTGTGCATGTTGAGGACATGTATGGATGTTCACTCTTATCCATGAGATTATTTAGCTTTTTGGCTGTGCTAGGTTTGCGCTGTTTAGCAGGGTATGGTGGTGGCGGGTTTGTGGCTATCATTGCATTGATCACGGACTGGATTAATAAGATATCAGTAGTAGAGACATCACTCGGGACAGCTAGATGAGCTCACGAGGGATAAAGTTCTCCGAGCTGACCACTCTGTCCGTGTCTAACTACCCGTAAACAAAAAGGCCATCTAAACTAGTACTATATCTTTGCTAACAAACAGTGATGAATGAAGCTACTGAACAATAATCTAGCTATGGCTGCCATGCCATGCCACCTCTTGCGGATGATGATGTGACAGACCAAGCAAGAGTAAAGAAATGTAAGGTCTGCATGCACAAAAATACAATACAATACATGGAGATGGAGATGGAGATGGAGGTAGAGGTAGCTAATAAAAACCCTATCACAGCCACCGATTAAGATAACAACCTTACCAAGCTCTATCGTCCGTCATCCACCACTAATCGAGAAATGGCAGCAAAAACAAACAAGAAAAAGGCAAGAAGGGGCCCTCCGATCGATCCATCCCCTTCTGTAGTTCTGTTGCCTGCCGTGTTATATATAAAGGGAGGCCGGGCTAGCTCCTGATCGAAAGCTAAGCCATACATCTCTTCTCGATCGATCAGCTTCTTATTAATTAATGGAGGGCAAGGAGGAGGATGTTCGCCTTGGCGCCAACCGGTACTCTGAGCGTCAGCCCATCGGCACGGCGGCGCAGGGCACCGACGAGAAGGACTACAAGGAGCCTCCCCCGGCGCCGCTGTTCGAGGCGGAGGAGCTGACGTCCTGGTCCTTCTACCGCGCCGGCATCGCCGAGTTCGTGGCCACCTTCCTGTTCCTGTACATCAGCATCCTGACGGTGATGGGCGTGAGCAAGTCGTCCAGCAAGTGCGCCACCGTGGGCATCCAGGGCATCGCCTGGTCCTTCGGCGGCATGATCTTCGCGCTGGTCTACTGCACGGCGGGCATCTCCGGCGGCCACATCAACCCGGCGGTCACCTTCGGGCTCTTTTTGGCGCGCAAGCTCTCGCTCACGCGCGCGCTCTTCTACATGGTGATGCAGTGCCTGGGCGCCATCTGCGGCGCCGGCGTCGTCAAGGGGTTCCAGCAGGGCCTGTACATGGGCGCCGGCGGCGGCGCCAACGCCGTGAACCCGGGGTACACCAAGGGGGACGGCCTGGGCGCCGAGATCGTGGGCACCTTCGTCCTCGTGTACACCGTCTTCTCGGCCACCGACGCCAAGCGCAGCGCGCGCGACTCGCACGTGCCCATCCTGGCGCCGCTGCCCATCGGGTTCGCCGTGTTCCTGGTGCACCTGGCCACCATCCCCATCACCGGCACCGGCATCAACCCCGCGCGCAGCCTCGGCGCCGCAATCATCTACAACAGGTCGCACGCATGGAACGACCACGTGAGGACTCCGATCCATCTCGATTTCATTTGATTTGATCTGTCTACATATACTCATCACCAATATAATTAGAGTGAGAACTAATCAAGTTATTGTACGAATTAAATTAAAATTGCTGATCGAGGAATTTCTGGGGTTTAATTTTTCAGTGGATCTTCTGGGTGGGCCCCTTCATCGGCGCTGCTCTTGCTGCCATCTACCACGTGGTGATCATCAGGGCCATCCCCTTCAAGAGCCGCGACTAATTAAGCAGACCACCAACAAGCTAGGAAGCTGCTTGCTTGCTCATAGCTTCCAATAATCGAATCAATCAATCCATCATGTCCTCGATCGATCAATAAGTTCTCCTATGTATGTATGCACGTACGTGTTGCCTTTGTAATTTATATGTCCGGCCGTGTGGTGTGGGTGTGTGATGCTAGCTGCTGAGAGGCCAGTAGTGTGTTTCTTGATTATTATTGCGCCCTCAGCTAAAATCAATCAATATATATGCACTTGCTAGTTGTGAATTTATATATATTTATATATAATCTCTTCAAGTAGTAAATCTGGTATCAAGAAGTAAATCAAGCATGCCTGCATGTGTAAATTGATCATCATGTACTGCATACTACTTCCTTAGCTTATTACACGCGGCTTTGCAACAGCGATAGCCTCTCGATCTCCATCACCTGCTGTTCAAGTGTACTGTATCTGTATGAGAATAAAAGTTAAGAAGAAGGTCGTGATCATGTAGTACCAGTACTTGTCCTAACATACATAAAAGTCAAAGTTCACGGCAGCAAATGTATCATATATCTGCGCGGAATTAATCGAACCCTTTTTTAGTGGCGGATAAGGTTGGACGATACCGAAATTTAATTATCCGATCGATCGATACGATTAATCTCTATCTCTTCCATGTATTACTAAAGCAAGCAATGATTCTTTGATGTGTCAATCGAGATCCTAATCGGAACCTGGACAAATCAATCGAACCCTAATCGAAATCCGGATAAATCAATTAGAGTCCCAATCGTAACCCGACAATCAATATCTCGCGCGGTTACACCACGGTCTGTACACGGAGTGAAATTTTAAAAAACACAAAGTTGATGATCTTATATGGATCCGGGTAAAATTATTATTACCCGTAGAAACGCACGGACACCGTGATAGTAATAATATAATTACACATTCGATCAACATATAATTTGGAACACGGATCATCTGAGCATGTTTGTGTATATGTTTAAAAGATGAATGAGGGCTAGCTATTAGCCATTTCGAAATTTCTATGCACAGACAGAATCATCGTTTTAATGATCACTTGTATCGTATTAGTATGTAGTAGTGATTTATCGTATTGGGAAAATTAAAGAAGTCGGTGAGAGGTCTCTTTTCGGAGTAGGGCATGGTAATGGCCATAGGCATAAAGCTAGGGATACAAATGGATACCCAATGATATTTTATGGTCAACTAAATAATTATGATGATGCCATCTTAGTTCATTTCTCATCCTAAATTAATTATGCATAATGCTATCCTTATTCATTTTGTAAATTTTTTGGTATGATCCAAAATAAATGTAGCTTGCATCCCTACGTACAGCTACTGATGCCGCGTTGATGTACGTACGTATGTATGTATGTATTGCTCAATTTGCACAGACTTTTTTTCGTGAATCGATCGAAAAAACGAAAAGAAAAAAGTCATCGGCGACTCCAAATGGGTGGGAGAGAAGCACGCCGGGCCCGGCCGGGGGCCTTAGAGTAAACCAGCTCGGCTCGGCTATTTGAGCCCAACTCTATTTCTATTTTTTTAGCAGAGCCCAACTCTATGATGCCACGAGAGCCCATCTCATCGGCAACTCCTCCAAATGGGTGGGAGAGATTTTCCTCAAAAAAAAAAAAGGTGGGAGAGAAGCACACTGCACACCAGACTCATCCAAAAATCTAGAAGAAAATATGAAAAAAAAGAGTGGAGTAGTAGGGCAAGGCAATTCGATCCAAGAGTGTGTGTGTGTGTGTGATAAAGGCAAATTAAGATTAGCAGCACATAACCATGCCGTATTTCCTTTCTGTTCTTACTCGAGGGGCAGTCGGTTTTCTGACATGCTCCTCGATCAAGGTCAAATAAGGGGCCGTCAGGAGTCGAGGAAATGCTAAGAGGCCGGTAGGTGCAGAGGGCAAGCACCCAAGGTACATTGTCCAGCAAGAAGCAGAGGTGCTGGGTTGAGGAACAAGATTGCTCAGGCTCTGCACTGCAGTAGAGTCTGGTTCGAATGAGTTGAGTTCCTATATATATACGGAGCTCGAGAAAGGTAAGGTACTCCTCCACAATACGCATGCATCATCTCTCTTTCTCACTGCATACGCACCGTAACAAAGACGACGACTGCAGACAGAGTTTTCTTTATCACTTGTCTTGCTTTGATCGGATGCAACATCGCTGTTATCTTGTTATCACTTCACTGTTAAGACTATCAATGCCACTTTATTTTCTTCTACTCCATTGACCTGGTAATATTTTACTTTTCTTTCTTCCCTTACCTTGATCAGTTGATCTGCTGACTTGGTACTTCTGATCTACTTTCTTATGTTCACAGGCACTCTTAAGCCACATGATGCCTCCAGTACACAACAGATAACGTAGTTATTAAGGCTCGGAACTACTGGAATAGCAGTATATTTTAGTTACGACCTAGGAGTACTAATAATTAAGCCAATGCCGCTGCAAGGAACTAGCATGGATCTGTTCGCCCTCCTTGTCATGACCCTGCCACTTGCCAAGCATAGTACTACTATAGTAGTAGTATATATCTACATAGCAGTGCTTTTCATAGATATCGCAAAAAGTTCAATGCATCATTTCACTTTGTTGAAAAGTAGAGGGGACAAGGAGACTTAGGGAAGGATTAGGGTCGGTCTATGAGCACGCAGCCCTGCTTTCTCGACACAAAAGATGCAAGATTACCCCTGCTTTCTCATCACTGCTCATGATTCAATTCCTCGGGGAGATCGATGATAACACAAGAAGAAACACGCTTATTACAGTGTCTTGTGTGGCATGCATTCTTAATTCGGATCTTCCAGATGCCTAGCTATCAGTAAGTTGAGAGACAATTCTTGGGCACACAGGAATGGTGATCCCTCAAGGCGGCTCCCTGCCTGCCTTAGACCTATTGCCGTTTTATCAATCATCATGCCTAATCAAAATACCTCGTAGCTAATCAAAATACCAGTCAGAACTCAGAAGTAGTCTTTTTTAGATAGATAATGGCGAGTCAAAACATTCCTAACTGCATTCCTAACTGCATCTTTGTTCACAACATTGCTGCTCTCTGTCGAATTACCTAAGATTTCCTGGGTATAGACTGAAAATTCAGGTCATAGGTGATTCCGCTGCAGTAAAACTTAAAGAGTTTAGTTGAGGAAGATTTTTGAATTGCAATTTAAAGAGTTCAGTGAGGAGATAATAAACGAATAGGACCGTAGGAGTATCATCCAGTCCTTTTAGTTGAGTGTCGACCAGCTTGTCTGTCGGTGGTGCATTCAGCTCTACATTTTTCTTTCTCTAACTGGGTTAATGTCTTGAGCTGAAACTACATGCACGTGTTGATTGGAATGATCTTTTTTTTTTATGAGGTGAAATTTGTGCACGTGTAGCCACAAATGAGGTGAATTTATGAGAGTTAGCTAGAGAATGTAAAATGTGGTTGCACCTGATCTGAAATGGGCACTTCAACTCCCCCAACTCCAAAAGGCAGCAGCATTTTCTTGAGTAGGAGTAAGAGAACAGCTTTCCTCTTGTGGCTAGCCTTCATTCCTTTTTTTTATTATTATTAAGCGGATGATTTAAAATCATTGCCCTAACGTGGTTTTGATTTGCTGGCCTGGGATCATCACCGATTACTACTCCGTAAGCCCTCCAGACTTTTCCTTTTCCGTTTCTGCCAAAAGAAGAGTTTCTGTGTCCGGAAGCAAAAGACAATTCCACGTGTCCATGGGTGGGCCCCGCCGTGACGGGAATTTCATTTCATCCGGTTTCGCTGCTCTGATCCCGTTTCGTTCAATTATAATTAATTAATCCACTAATAATCCGGATTACGTGTACCATCTACCATGCAAAAGCTTTGCTACAAATACATACACACACATAGGAGTATCGAAAAAAAATCATGAGAATACGTATCAGAAGAACCGAAAATACGTACTGTACACCCCAGGAGCCGATCCGCAGGGAGGAGGGAGGGAGGGAGGGAGGGACCCACACCAAATTTGCAACAACCAAAAAAGAAAAGAAAATCTCGCTCCCTCCCTCCCTCCCTCCCTCATGTTCGTCTTCCACCTTGCCCTCTCCCCTCTCTCTCTCTCTCTCCTTTCCTCCGTGAGTTGCGTCTCCTCCTCTCCTCCCCTTTCGTCCCCACCCAATCCAATCCCTTCCTCCTCGCCTCGCCTCCCCTCCCCACCCCGACGACGCTGGCTCCCAATCCAATCTCCGATTCCTCCCGAATGCCTCCGCCTAGCCGCGGCCCCAGTCCCGCCCTAATCCCCACCCCGTCCCCTCCGCATTAGCCAATTCTATCATTCTATCCCCGCTTGCGGATTATTAGAGCGGACGGAGGGTTAGGGCACCAGCATCTCAGGCCGCGCATGGACGAGTATCACCACCACCGCATGGGCGCCGCCGCCGACTTCCGCCGCGACCTCGAGGACCTCGTCTGCGACCACCTCGGCGGTTGCTTCTCCCCGGCCCCATCCTCCTCCTCCTCCTGCTCCGCCGCCGCCGGCGGAGGGGGAGGGGGCGGGGGCCATGAGCCCGACGAGGCCGAGACCTCCGCCGCGCGGAGGCGGAGGCGGGAGTCGCGCCTGCTCAGCCGCTGGGTCGCGCGCCAGGCCGAGGAGGTGCTCTCCTCCATGGAGCGCGAGGTCGAGCGCCGCAACCGCGAGGCCGAGCTCCTCGCGCTAGCGCGCCTCCACCCGGTCTCCACCCTCGACCCCTCCTCCTTCCTCCTCTCCGAACCCGCCACGCCGCCGCCGCGCCCGCAGGCGCCCTCGCCCACCGCGCCGCCCTCGCTCCTGCAGATGTGGCGCGAGCTCGAGCACCGCCGCGCCGACGCCCACCAGCCATTCGACCGCGAGCCCTCCACGGACACCGCCGACCGTGACCGCGTGCGCCAGATCGCGCGCCGCCTCACCGACCCCGCCCACGGTGCAACCGCCGCAGCCGCCAATGGGGAGTGGCTCGGCGAGACGGAGAGGCAGAGGGTCAGGCTCGTAAGAGAGTGGGTGCAGATGGCCAGCCAGCCGCGAGACACCCGTGCAGCCTCACGCAGGGATGAGCTTGGCGCCGGGGACAGGGACAGGCGAGGGGAGCCGCCTCGCCTGCGCGGCCGACAGGCGCGCTTGGATGTCATCACCCGGCTGGCCAGGGAGCGCCAGCGCGAGCTGCAGGGGATATCAGGCTATCACGTCGTGTCGGAGTTCCCTCGCCGCAGCCGCAACCGCATCCAGGTGGGAAGCTTATGGCATTACGTTGCAGGAACCGCTTACCTGTGATGTATTATGTCATGCATGCACTTTTCTAAAATGTACGGTTTTGCAGGGATTGCTTAGAGGAAGGTTCTTGAGGAATGGGGCGCTTCCGGTTGAAGAGGAGCGACCACCGTCTGTGGCAGCGAGAGAGCTCGGGCAATTGAGGCAGAGCCATCGTACGCCCACCTTGAGGTTAGCATTCCTTCCAATTACAAATCTTATGGTAATTTGAGCTATATTTTGATTTCTGTCGCCTAGGTGAACGCAAGCATGTGCTCCATGCCCTTTCATTGCTAATGGAACTCTAGGCTGCATAGTTCAATTGCATCAATTCGACCTGTTCTGCAATGCAGAATGTTCGGGTTCACTGCATTATTTATGTTATTTTGATAATTCTGATATATGAGGTTTTGAAGTGAGAACAGTTGCTACTTGCCACTCCCTTCCATTAAGTATAGCCTAGGACCTAGTTGTACAGCTTCATTTGTGTTTGTGGCCCCTTAGCATTCTGGGGTGTCTCATTCCTTGGTCCACTAGCACATTGGTCGTTTGCCCAGGTTTCCTTATCCTTAGTGGCGGAAGTGTTTTACCAGGGCAACGACACAGCTTCCGGTTGATTTTCTGAGCCTTGTTGACACAGATTTATAGCTTGGTTTCATGTCCCTCAAGCATCTTTTAGTATCCTAACTACACTACAGGTGCTGTTCCTACAAATATTCTGTGATGGTAATCCACCATATTTGACCTAAAATTCTAGTAAGCAAGGATTAGGACTTATGAGTTGCTTGCTTGTATCAAATTTCTCCATTATTAAGGAGCCAAGTCTGGAATTAGTAAAACGCGTGCGTACAACCAACTAAAAGTATTGCTTATCTGGCCGTGGCATTTGCAGATACAGCGAGATAAAACAGATTGGAGTTGCTCTTTTGGATTGGATGGGTGTTGATCAGACATTTAAGCTATTTCAATAATGTGAAAGAGAAACCTTGCATATAGTATCTATTTATGTACATTTTTAGCAAGTTAGTGTAATTCAATCATGCGATTTGTGTATAGTTTCATAGTGATACTGAGATTACTTCTAAAATGAACCAGTGACCATCTACTACGGTGGTTATGTAACTAGTTCTCGATTGGAAAATTGTAGGGAAGGTTTCAGGTGCCACTGCTGCTAACTATACCGGTCCTTTCGATGTCAGGTCATTCTTGTTACATTATAGACTGTTCACCAACCAAATAGTCTTTTAAATGATACTGCAAAATGTATTGATGATATAGACTAGCATAATCTGGAAGTTAGGGTCGCGCTGAATCCATGTCTTTTAGTAGTTTGATAGTGATACCAACTATCTTGTACCAACCACATCCACCCGTCGAGTTATATCTCTTGTGATCTTTTATTTACCTCCTTTTGCTGAAGAGCTCCTCTTGTTCAGAGTATTGATAGCATAATATGATGATACGATCCACTCTTAACAGTAGAGTTGTTGATCAATGCAATATGTTTTTAATGAGTAAATGAATGACTCCTGCAAACAAGGGATAATGTATCTTTTATTACTACCAGTCTCAGTTCTGAACTTCTGATACATCAATACCATATATATATATATATTTTATTTCTGTTCCTCCTATTGCTTCCTTGCCAATGTTATTCCTTATACCTTGCTGTCTCTAGAGTCCTTCTACAAGAAGTATCATTTCCTTATTTTTCAAGGCCTTCAAGAAGCAATCTTGATGGTGTATTTATATTACGAAATCATCTCTTGATGGGAAATCTACTTGACATTTCCCCGTGTCTGATCTAGATATTACAAAGATATAATTTGTCAAAGTTAGAAATGATTGAGTGCCACACCTTGTCGGCGACACTTTCTGTGTCTGGAGGGAATTTATCTAATTTTAAACGGTAGCACATAAAAAAATATTTGTTTCAGAGTGGTTAAAAGAAGGAAAAAGTAGCAACAACAAGGATTACTGTTGGCGTTTATGTTTCGTGACTTCTTTTCCTCTATATATTTTTCACAAAACTATAAGACTAATATAAAATTGTTCTGGTTGCACTGCTGGTAGGCTTGACAAATGACAAGTGTAGATGCTAGGAGAGAGGTATCCCTGGAAAGAGACAATTGCAAATTGCCAAACTGAGAAGGCTCTTTAGAATGTAGTTTATTTTTACACGAAATAGAAATTATTTTAGTAACATTAAAATGGGAATGTCAAAAGTTTTTTTTGATGAACAGCATGCATCTTGAGTAATCTAAAAATTTTATGTGATATCGATGGTCACACGAGCTGATACCATAAACTGGAAATGGGTGTTCTGTCTGTTAAGATGGATGCCGACTGCAATGCAATCTACATCCTTTGAGTGTTCGTGTTCCGTCCTAAATCCTTATCAATTAGAGCACTTACAGTGTTACTGTATGTAAGATCTTCAGACGCTGTTTCAAATTAATAGAATGCAACTTATTGTTCTTTTTTCAGATCAGAGAGTGTTGTAAGTAGCCAAGATGTTAGCCAGTCTGATGCTTCTGTGCCTGAAAGTGGTAGATTACTAGGTAATGATGAATCCCAACGAGGGGCTGAGTCCAGAGCTTTTACTGATAGTGAGGATTCAGCCCAAGCTGTGCTGGAGAATGTGGATTTACAAGAGGCGGATGCAGATCGTGCTGAGGTACACTCTCTGAGTATACCATTGGATGACACGGTTGTGGTGCAAGAGTCTCTTACTCAAGGTGACAATATGAGGCAAGATGAGACAGAAGATGGCACGGGATTCTGGCAGTCATCTTTGGATGGCAGTCTTGATAGATGGCCCAATGGGATTGAAGAGGTTGCTGACAGAAATTGGGGAGGTAATGCAGAAGATTTACACAGTGAAACTGTGGAGGATGACGATAGGGAGCATGATCATCTCCAAGAGGAGCATAATGACTGGCACGATGATGAGTCTCATGGTACCGTGGAAAACTGGCAAGACGATTACCAAGATTCCACACTTGATACAGGTCCCATCCCTAGGACTGAAAATAGGTTTATCCCGCCTGATGATGACAATGTGTACAGCATGGAACTTAGAGAACTACTTAGCAGGTATTTTGACCTTCAGTGTGGAAATTTCTTCTAAAACTCGTACTTGTTTTTCCATCTAATTTCATTCTCAAGCTATTTTCATGTCTTGAATTGCCAGGCGAAGTGTATCCAATCTTCTGAGTAACGGCTTTGGTGAAAGTTTGGAGCAATTAATAAGGTCATATGTTGAGCGGCGTGGTCATGGTCCCCTCAACTGGAATCTTGATGGAGCTATGCCCCCTTCTAATTCACCAAATGAAAACCAGGAACAAGAAAGGAACACTGAAACTCGGCAATTCCAGGGTCCTGTCAACAGACCTGGCCTCGTTATTCCTCCTCCACCTTTGCCACCGCGACAACCATTATGGCACAGAGAACTGCGTCATAACAATTGGAGCAGCAGACACAGGGTACACCATGCAGATCCCGTGCGTTATCTCATCATTTATTGTTTGGTGCCTCTGTATAGCAAGGAAAAAATGTGTATTCTCGTCCACGAGTGTTATGAGTAAAAAAAAAAAGGCAATGTTGTGATCATGAGATGTGGGATTATTTTTTCGGTCATGCCATGGCTCTTAAATTTGCTTCGATATCTTGTGTTATTATGTGAACAAGAGAAGTTCATCCTTGGGAATTTATTTGGTGTGTTTCCTTGCAGGAATGGGATGCTATTAATGATTTGAGAACTGACATGGGTAGGCTTCAGCAAGGGATGAGCAACATGCAGAGGATGCTGGAGGCGTGCATGGACATGCAGCTGGAATTGCAACGTTCAGTGAGACAAGAAGTGTCAGCGGCCTTGAACCGATTTGTGGGCACTGAAGGTTGGATGTTTTCTTATAGCATCATGCATGATTGGGCTGTTCTTTTTATTTTTTTTGTCCCTCACCATTGGCATTCATCGTGCAAGTATGCGTGCTGTATTAATTTGCCTTATTTTATCTGTCAGGATTCTCGATGGATCTATCTGACGATGGATCAAAATGGAATCAGGTGAGGAAGGGAACCTGCTGCGTATGCTGCGATACGCAAATCGATTCTCTACTGTACAGGTGAGAAAACGCTCTGCACCCAGAGGTTCCTTGTAGCAGAGTCTATACGTGCAATGCATAAGGCTGGTGTATTATCTTAAAACCCTTTGGGCGATTGATGATGGCAGGTGTGGGCACATGTGTACTTGCTCCAAATGTGCAAATGAGCTAGTGCGGAGTGGTGGCAAGTGCCCGCTTTGCCGGGCCCCAATCGTGGAGGTGGTCCGTGCATACTCGGTAATGTAAAGTGGTGGACTGGGAGTACATTACTTGATTACGGTAGGAAAGGGAATAAGTTAACGGCAAGTGAAGTTTTGTTGCAAGTCAAGAAGCTTGTTCAGGGAAATGGGACAGAAAAAAGAAGAGGTCTCGTTTTTCTCCTTGGTTCTTGTATTTCTTCGTGTATCTATTCTACAGTGGTGGGGTGGGGTGGGGTGGGGATACTTACGTGCATATTCGTTGCCTTGCTGTTTGCGGATACGAGACGCCAGCCGCAAAGGGGGCGTGCCATTGATTCTTGAAAGAGCTTGCGTTGGGAAGGGAAGATGTCCTGATGTAAGTTGTTTCGCTAGCTGTATATTCTTTCTTTCCTTTATATACACACACTAACTGATCCTCGACTGAACCGGACACCGGCAATGGAATGAATGAATGAATGATGTATACTCACTAGGTCGTCTCCTTGATTACTCTCTGCCTCTGATCATCCTGCTGATCCTTTGACAGTGGTATGTATCCTGCTGATCCATAGTCGCAATGCACGAGTTTTTAGAAATTGCAGCATCTACGTTCACCTTCATCATTCCCAGCGGAGGTGGTGGGAGTTGGCTACTTGCTCGCGCAGCTAGCTGCAAGGCATTTGCTGGGCCAAAGCCAAACCAAACCCCATGTGATCCAGCCAGCCCCACATGGGGCCCTAGTCAAATTCCTGTACTCCCTCCGCGCTCTCGCTCGCTGGCTCGCTGCACACCGTTCCATCCCAGCCGTCTCCTCGCTCTCACCAAATGTCGCCGCCGCCGCCTCCTGCCGAGGCCCGCCTTGCGATGGCGCTCACCGCCATCATCCGTCTGGGCGTCCCCTCCGCCGTCTGGGCCGGCGGCGCCAACGCCCCGCTCTCCGCCGCCGAGCTCCTCCCGGAGTGCCACCCGGACCAGTCCGTCCTGGAGCGCCTCCTCCGCCCGCTCGCCTCCCGCGGCGTCTTCTCGGAGCACGGTGGCTCCCCGCGGCGGTTCGCGCTCACGGCGGTGGGGCGGACCCTGGTGCCGGGCCCCTCGGGCGCGTCCTACGCCGACTACGTGCTGCAGCACCACCAGGACGCGCTGGTGGCGGCGTGGCCGCGTCTCCACGAGGCCGTGCTGGACCCCGCCGGCCCCGAGCCCTTCGCGCGCGCCAACGCCGGCGTCCCCGCCTACGCCTACTACGGCAAGGACAGGGAGGCCAACGAGGTGATGCTCCGGGCCATGACGGGCGTGTCCGAGCCCTTCATGGAGGCGCTGCTGGACGGCTACGCCGGCGGCTTCGACGGCGTGGCCACGCTGGTGGACGTCGGGGGCAGCTCCGGGGCGTGCCTCGAGATGATCATGCGCAGGGTCGGCACCATCACCGAGGGCATCAACTTCGACCTGCCCGACGTTGTCGCCGCAGCGCCGCCCATCGCCGGTACGGTAATTGATCTTATCCCCGATCCCATTCGTTGTATCGTATCGTACGTAATCATCATCATCATCATAGTTCATAGTACATCTCTCTCCCTCTCCGCCCGTGATTCCTTCACACTGCACGAATCTCTACGCTGCCCCTCCCTGCCCAGAGAAAGAAACTGAGCAAGAGCAGCAGGCGGGGCACGAGGCGTGTGTGGTGTGTGCCATACTGCCATGCCATGTCGTTGTTTCCATTCCAACACCAACGTTGTCTGTGAAACATCATGTGGGTTAGTACGCAATTCAGAATCTTTGGTTCAGAGACACACAAGGCATCTCCACCAATTGATTTGTTTTATCGATCTTGTAGTCAGCGACCTGAATCTACTCGCTTGCTGCTCTCCTGGTTGTTTGGCTTTACAAAACAACATGTTTATTCATCAGTACTACTGGTAGTAGACAATCTGCTGCGGTACCATCTGCCACACCAAAAATCTCTCTCTCTGCTCGCCTTTTTTCCCCATCAACATTCAACTAGAATACTGTACATGTTGAGTGCAGGAGTGAGGCGTGTGGGTGGAGACATGTTCAAGTCCATCCCCTCCGGCGACGCCATATTCATGAAGGTACATACTACTAGCTAGTACGCTACAATTTCTTCCCAAAGCATTCAATGCAATGCAGCCATATATAACACATAAATAAATAAACAAACAAAACCAAGTTTAATTTCTCCCCAAAACTAATAATAAACTAAACTGGCAAAACTGGCAGTGGGTTCTGACGACGTGGACCAACGACGAGTGCACGGCCATCCTGAGGAACTGCCCAGCGCGCTGCCGGCCGGCGGCAAGGTCATCGCCTGCGAGCCGGTGGTGCCGGAGGAGACCGACAGCAGCACCAGGACCGACAGAAACACAAGTAATAAGTAATAAGGAATGATGCTCTTTGAACCAGAGAGAGCATCTCTTTCCAAGCATACTTTTGACAGCACCCGGTAATTTGGCATAAGCAATTTGCGATTTCAACTCCATCGATGATACTGACACGACCAGTCACGCAAACAGTGAAGGGTCCGGAGCAGAACTACAAGTACATTCATCAACCCAGATATATAATATATATTCATCACAACAATTATTTCTTAGTTATGAAATGTCGCAGGATGCTCTCGATTTAAGGCAGCATCAGTTAACATGAAAACCAGAGTGAATTACACGCGTTATTCCTCCTTTTTATCATCTGCAGCAGCACCATGGGGTTGAACTAGGGGTTTTGATTCACTCGCGCCCTGCAAAGACAGTACCCAATAAGCAATTCGGATCTAACGCAAACAAACAATAGATGACACCCAAGATATGAACTGAAGTCCCTTCTGCAGAATGATACCACGCAACCCATGGGTCTAGTTGTGACGTATCAAGTAAATTGTATGTCTTTGACCACAAGCATTGGAATAGCTAGGCATCCTTGATACTTTTTTAATTAATTACATGAATAATCTGGAGGCCGAAATTGGCAGGGCAGCTGGGAACCAGCATTTTGGGCGGGGAGAGTAGCATGAGCATGTAGGCTTACGTCATCGTTCTTCTTAGCCGCAGGTTTGTAAGGACAGGCAGGTGGGACTCTTTCAGGTCTCCTGTATTCCCATCCAAACAGCCGATACACCTTGCTCTGGAATATCATTCAAGGCAACAAATCAGTTTCCATACATGAGCAACAGAATGTTAGTAGAGCACAGAAGTCCTTTTCATCGGTATTGCAAAATGCGCAGTTAGCAAGGGCACCACTCTCAATTTTGGTTGATAAAATAAATGTGGCTCAGCAGAAGCTGAACTAGTATGTTCCATTCACATGATTGTGGCATCAGTACACGGTAGACCTGACTGACATCACTGAATCACTATCCTGTCTATAAGCATATTACTTCTGAAAAGAAAATCAATAACCTGATATCTTCCCTGCTGAAATTGAAAGCATGATTTCCTTGTAGTGTAATAAGGTATTGGTTAATTCACTTGGGGGCAAAAAACAAAAGCACTCTGAAACCCAGCTGGCGAACACTTGTATATGTCAACCAGCGCACAATCCCAAAGCTTACTTCAGTACTGTTATTGCTTATGGCTGCGAATTGGAGCCCCTAAGGGTCAGCTCCGACCCTGTTTAGTTCAATTATGAGTACTAGTTTTCCAAATGTGGCTGCTGAATTTATTCTGCACAAGAAACATAACACATAGCAGCATACCATGAATAGGACCACAACTTGTTGCCCTGTAACTCTGTGAGCGTGATAATTCTTAACTGTAGCTAGGTTCCGTGTTGTACAAGTAGCATGCTTATTTTTATTTTTGAAAAAAAGGTCAAAGGAGACGACCATAAACTCGGTTGGGTATGGTAAGCAACTGTGATAATATAATCCTAGAAATCGCAACCAAATTGCCAGAAAAAGTAGGCTTGGACCCTAGCTGGCTCATACAAATCACACACAAAACAATCAGTTATTGACGACAACCAGGTCTTCCCTAGAGCTACGATCGCTGATTTCGTTCTCCAACGAATCGTCCTAGACAAAATTGTGGTCACGGTTCACCAGGGTGTAACAGAAAACATAAATTAGATCAGGGATCCGGCACAGCAAATGGATAAAGGTAATCACAGCCAGCAATCTAGCATGGATTGATACTTTCAGAAACTGCGAATCGAACAGATGAGGGAAAAGTAGGAGACGGGAAGGAAAGGGAGATGGGGGATCTGCGATGTTACATACGAGGATGAGGTCGAAGAGGTAGGGGAGGGCGTTGACCACCGGTATCAAGAAGAGGGGCAGCAGGCACGCGACGCAAACCTGACCAAGCACATCCATGACAAGGTTAGGGCGAGAATTTGCGGGGAAACGAAAGAGCGATTCAGCTGGAAGGAACCGGGAGGCAGGGGACGAAGCTCACCATATCGTCGGATCGGTCGGTAGCAGGATGCCTGATGCTTGCTCTGCTCGTCTCCTCGTCGTCGTCGGGGTGCGGGTCGCCGATCCGGAGCGCGTGCGATGCGACGCGATGTGGTTGGGGAAAAGACAGGGAAGAGGTGGTTGGTGGTGGTGAGCGGTGGGGGGTGATGAAGCGCCCACACTACTACAGGGGCTTCAGGAGCCCCCCTAGTAACAGTGTTTCAAGTAGAATGGGCCGGAAATTGATGCAGCATCCTATTAGGCCCAATATAAAAGGCCCACTAGTAGGAGGCCCCTTGATCAAACCCCAGAGGCCCAGACCAAACCAACGCCGAGTAGCCCGACCTCCGCGGCTCCGCCTCCGCCTCGCCGCCGGCGATGGAGCCGCCGCCGCCTCCTACTCCGGCGACCCCCGCTGCCGCCGTCCGCGTCCTCTCCCGCAACCCTCCGCAAACCTCTCAGAACCCCTCCTCGGCGCCCTCCACGGGACCGGGCGCCGGCGCCGCCTCCCACGACGGCGTCGTCGCAGTCGGCTTCGTGGGCGGCGCGGGGACAGCCCGCCTCGCGGACCGGATCCTCGACGCCCACGTCTTCTCCCCGGGCGGCTCGGCGGGGAGCCTCGCTGGGAGCGTCAGGTACCACCGCGACGGCGACAAGAGGATGGTGTTCCTGCACCTCACGCCGCCGCCCACGCCGATGGAGGCGGGAGGAATTGGCGGCGGCGGGGAGATGCCGGAGATGCTCTTCATGTTCTCCGTGAGTTCGGATTCTTACTGTGCTTTTTGCTCATTACAGTAGATGCTATCCTGCTAATTAAGTAACCTTCAAGTCAAGGCCAGAGCTTCGCCTGAATCATCCGTATGTATAAGATCAGCCTGTTCTATTGGATCATGGCAGATAGTTATTGGCACACTGAAAGAAAAGCTGGACAACTTGAGGATGCCATTTTGTTGCCTTGGGTTAAAATTTCTTAGGTTTATACTCATGCTTCTGATAACTGCCATTGCTTAGCATAAACTAGTGTATGGGAAATATAGCTTTACCATTTCATTCCTTTAAGCGATAAAAAATAATGCACGAATGCTAGTGGATTAGTCAATTGCCTGCAAATTGCTTGATTGGTGATTAACTGATCATGTCATCATGGTTTTTCTATGCGTTTATCTGATCCGAAAAAAATGATTTTATTGCTTCGTCGTGGCTATTAGCGCACCTATTTCCAGTCTCTCGTTGGTCCTTTTTTGTGTACTTATAGAATTTGTATTGCATTGACATTGTTTGACAAACTACATTTTATTGTAAAATTATCTGCTGGTTTTTTCCTACATTCTCTGACTGTGTTAAAATCCTACTTCAAGCTTAGCTTTATTATTTTTTTCCTCCAACAATTATTGCCTCTTGATGAATTGACATCTTAGAGATGAACCTGTATAGTGTTGCTTGCCTGTGTTTAAATATGCCGAAGTTCTGGTTCTCTGACCATAGATGTTACTTTATAGATTCGCATGCCTCATAATCATATTTCTAGAATAACAGATGCCTTTGACTGCTCAAATGACTATGGTTCTGTTTCTCTGGATTTGTTTGACAATTGTTAAATTCTAGGTCTGCCACATAATTATATTTCTGCAAGAAGGCTTCAGATTTAACACACAAACCTTAAAGAAGTTCCGACTGCTGCAATCTTCAAAGCATGCTTTCGCTCCATTTGTGAAGTCACTGGTAGCAGCGGCAATGCTTGCCAAAACTGTCACATCTGACACCCCAACACGAGCAACCCACAGGGCTTCCTCCATCTCCCCTCCAGCACGTCGTGGAGGTCACTCTGGTCGCCAGTCCTCAGCCATCTCACTTATGTCCGGAACCACTTCAAATCCTTCTGTATTGCCAGGCCAATGCATTCCTGTATTGCTCTTTGTCTTTGAGGATGACGCAGTTGATGTTTCAAGTGCTGCCACAAGTTCAGATGATATGGGTGACACATTTTCATCAAATATGGGCTCTACCTCTGATGGATTATCAAAACAAAGCTCAACTTCAAAAGGTTCTGGTTCAGTGGTTATGCTTGCCCGGGCAGCAAACAAATCTGAGAGTAGTTCAGGCAAAAAATTGCATTCCTCATTAGAGGGACAGATTCGCGTCTTGCTCAAGAAGTGTAGGGTACTTGCTGGCATGGAGCCGGGACATATTGGCCCGAGGGGTCTAGGTAACATGAGTCATCATGTACCCTTGTTCTCACTTGATACCTCGAGGGTTGTTGCACTGTTGGAACGGTCTATCAATAAGAAACAGGAGCCATTAGACGTCATTGCCGGGTTGTTTGAAGATTCCATGAGCTCTGAATCACCACTGGATATTCTTTCACTGGAAAACAACTACCACCCAACAAACCATGATGACTTTCAGTTAATCAAGGACTTCATATTTCGGCAATCTGATGCCCTGAGAGGGAGAGGGGGGTATTCAAGCAATGCAACTGCCGGGTCTGTTGCTGGTGTTGGCATGGTGGCTGCTGCTGCAGCAGCAGCAGCAGTGTCAGCTGCTGCTGGGAAACCAGTTAATGTTCCTGATCTCCCTAGTTTTGATAAATGGCTGTCCATAAGTACTTCTATCCTCAATGCACTGCTTAGTGGAAGAAATGCGCTGAGTGGTTTGTCTGAAAGCAAGACACATACAAGTCCTAGTGAGAAAAATGAACAACTTCCTGCTGGAGGATCTAATGCTATTGACATCACATTATCTTGCTTGGAAAGCAATAATGGGCTGAACATGAAATTTTCTTCATCATGGTGCCAAAGGGTGCTTCCAGCTGCTAAGGAATTGTACCTAAAAGGTTTACCTGCCTTTTACCCCACCAGCATGCATGAAGTACAGCTACAGAAGGCATTGCGATCCTTTTGCTCAATGGTTAAAGGACCAGCAGTCAGGTTATTCTCAAAGAAGCTGGAAGATGAGTGCCGGACAATATGGGAATCTGGAAGGCAGCAATGTGATGCTGTTAGTCTAACTGGCAGACCATGCAAGCACCGGAGGCATGTCAATTTCTCTTCATCAGATGCAGTAGAGCAACATTCTAGTGGATATGTCTTCCTTCATGCGTGCGCCTGTGGCCGTTCACGTCGCCTTAGAGAAGATCCTTTTGACTTTCAGACAGCGAATGTGTCTTTTAATTGTTTCTCTAACTGCGAAGATCTACTACCTACACTTGTGCTTCCGAGAGGTCGTGATGCTGGCTCATTTTCAGCATCCTCTTGGCGGTTGGTGCGACTCGGAGGAGCAAGATATTACAAGCCAACAAAAGGGTTGCTCCAAAGTGGCTTTAGCCCCAAAGAGAGGTATCTTCTAAGGTGGATGATATCTATTGGTAAGGGGCAAGTGAGAAATGGCAATCGTTCTAATACTGTTACTTCATCCACAAGATCTAGTATGAACCCTCAGACTCCTCCAGCAGTCACTGGTGAAGTAAAATCTGCCGTAACCCAAGTTACACCACAAATTAAATCTGCAAAGCTTGAAAATGCTGTAAAACAACCTGAAATGGAATCAATGAGCAACTCTGGTATTAATTTTGGTAAAGGTCTTCCAAATTTTACCATGAAAAAGCCCTTTGCTGAAGTTGTTGCTGGCACCACTGCAAAAGATTCTGAGTTTCCCGCTCTTCAACAAACGAGGCCACCAAAACCTGGTGGTCGAAAAGATGAGCGGCAAATGAATATAGCAGACCAGACTAATGGCCGAAGTCATGTGGCTCTCAGCCAAGTGCCTCTAGCTGAAAGTGAACCTGTCAAAGCGAGCAGAAACAAGAGCAGTGAAAGTGCTGATGGGAAGCCCTTTTTACAGATAGGGAGCAATATAGTACCAGTGATTGTTGGAAATGAATCTAGAGAAACTAATCAACCGGTACAACAGTTCGTTGTGTATGTTGGATTTGAGCACGAGTGTCCCTATGGGCACCGTTTCTTACTGTCAGAGAAGCATATGGCGGAGATTGATTCTTCCTGTTTGCAGTATCAAAGACCATGTGTAAACAAAGAAGCAGAAAGCAAGCATGCACAGAAGTTGCTCCTAAATGCTTCTGGTTTGACAGCATATACAGTGGACATAAACAATGGACGGAAAAACAGTAAGCCACTGGAATCATCAGGGAGAAACAGCCAGCAGCAATCAATGCAGCCGAGGGTTGATGTGCAGACCTCACAGCCTTCTCCTTGGCTTTCAGATCTACAGAATGACAAAAGGGGGGAGCATTATTTTCGAAACATTGCAGTTGATGACGGTGGAGAAGCATTTTCACTAATGAACAGAAACTTGCCAATATATATGCACTGTCCACATTGTAAGATGTCAGAAAGGAAGGAACATCAAGATGTAAAGTTTGCTGGTGCTGTGTCACAACTTCAACGGATTTTTATTGTAAGTTATAATTTCAAACTGAAGTTTTATGTTGTATTTAGATATGACGAAGTATCCTCATTCACACATCAGCAGGAAAAAGGATTTTAGATTCAAGTAAAGATGGATTTTAGTTGATCCCTGTTTCTTGTAGTGTCTAAAGGTATTATGTTATCTTTTCTTTCTACTAATGTTTAGGTTCTCATTAATGCAGGTGACTCCTGATTTCCCGGTCCTGTTGGCAAGCTGCCCACTTGTACAGTTTGAGGCAAGTACAGTCAGCTATATTCAGCATCAAGCATTTAGTTTACTCACCCATAGAGTAGTTATTTGGAAGACAATTTCTTTTAACCCAGATATTTTAGACCAAAAATATCACTAAATGGACTTGCTTCCTTTTCCCTTCTTGCATCAGGGGTCATGTTTACCATCGAATGTCTCTGATCATGAGCGACAAGGATTATTCAGTATTGGGTGTCGAGTTATCCTCCCACCTGAGAGCTTTCTTACTATGAGGCTTCCGTTTGTCTATGGTGTTGAGACAGAAGAGGGAAGTGCATTTCCTCTCAAACACTTTGAGCAACAACCAGAGCTCACAGCGTGGCTGGTTGGAGGCACAGCTTTGCAAATTGTATCGATAGGGAACACCACTGAGAAAGAAACCATTATGAAGTGATAGACATGTTATCTAAAGCTTACTGGTTTGGCCGTATCCTATTCGCATGCAGTGATATGCCATAGGTGAGAAGATAATATCTGTTCCCTTTTTTTTCTCTGTTCTCCCCACTATACAATTTTTTGTCAGTTCTCCTTTGTTTGCAGCACACAAGGCATTGAATAGGTCTCTTGTTGGCATAATTCATGCAGGATGGTTAGTTTTGCTTCTACTCCTGGACCTGTGCTGCCAAGCTGTCAATACAACTCTAGCTTTCTTTCCTGCTCCGTGCATTGGGAAATGGTGGCTTCGCTGATAACTACATGAATGATGTACGATAGATGCACGCAGAGAGACTGACACAGGTACAATTGATAGTTCTGTACTTTCAACCTTTAATACCATATTTACATGTTGTTCATTGCTAAACACAATATGTGTTAATGATGCAGGCAATGGTATGAATAGGTGTCAGGTAAAGTTTAGCTGGTGATGTAGGGTCTGTTTTCTTGAGGCGACCAATTTGATCCTTTGACTGGAAACTTTTGTACTAAGATTAGTTCAGTTTGGCTGTGTAATAATTTTGGTCAGTTGATGTTTTGCGTTATTTCTAGGCTTGTTAAGAAATCTGACCTTGGAATATTAAAACAAGGAAAGGAATTTCTGAATGGCTTGCTGTAGAAATTGGTCGCCTGAAATGGTTTCCTTAATTAAAGTTGACTGATTCACCTATATCCCTTATTCTTGCATGCGGTACAGGAGTTTATGGCAGGCATGGAAAAAGGATGGATCAAAAAAGTGAGATGATAACCGAAAAAGCAAGGTCTTGCTTGAATATGGAGGAGGCTCCAGGTTGGCAGCAACCGCTTCTGGTAGACCGGGGACTGGACTGGACTGCACTGGAGAATGTTGAAGGTGGAAGGAAACGCATGAACAACTCCTGTTTGACAAGTGTAAAGGCAGGTACGAAAAGGTGAAGACGGGATCACAGTCGAGGGGAGCCCCTCTGTCTGTGTGTATGTTGATGATGCATCAAATCAAGGCCTGCCTTTTGTTTTTTCACCTGCAAAACGGGCGTTTCCACGTGATGTGAATCATTCCAGAATGGGTGTTGGAAGCGTGACACGTTGGTGAACTAATGCACGCAGCCTGGCTGGAAAAGTTTCTTTCTTGCATGATACCATCACCCGGTGAGAGTTTGCTTGGACTTGGACAAGCGGCTGTCTGTGTGTGTGGGCTTGCTACCTAATCTTTTGCTTGGCCGATAACTGACATGGACATGGACTTACATCGCTGCTACCACCAGATTGATGGAAGCTGATGTAAATGCAAACAAACAGCTGGGTGGTTCAGGCACCACACCAACATGGCAGATGTGCTTTGCTCTGCAGAATCCATGATTCACAGGAACCGTTGGTGAGTACCTGTTCTCCATTTATTCAGAACTTCTGGTGTGCACTTTCATGTGTGTTGAAAGACCATGTTCAGCATGATGATTGACCATGGTTTTCATTGATCTGTGACCTTCGTTGCTTGCACAAACAACTAGAAGCATGTGTGATGAACTGAGATGGTGGGAGCCCCTGGGTGTAGGTAACCAGCAGGTTCAGATGTGACGTGTTAGTAGTAGTAGTAGTAGTAGTAGTACACAAGGCAAAGCTCTTTCGTGGCTGCTTTTCTGACGGAGACGTTGTCCATGTCAAGTGATGTTCATGTGCTTTAAGAAAGTGATCCGGTCGAGGGCCTACTAATATAATGCTCATCGATCCAAGCTAGAGATGAAGAGACTCACAAGTTAAGGCCTAAGTTCGTTCGTTCGTTCGTTCGTTCCACCCATATAATTTTGGCGGCGGAATAATCGAAGCACAATTCATAGCGTTGAGTGTTGGGCTTGCTGTGGGGGTGGAATAAAAGAAGAGAAATTGGGATGGAGTTGGAAGAAGTTGGATTTGGGGGCCGGGGTATGTCGTCCTCCAGGCCAGGCTCTCCCAGGCAGAGGCAGTTGCACATACCGCATGAGACGCCATGACAAAATTGGCCGGCGCCGGCATGCTGCCATGGTGAAGCCACTAATAAACTTATATAAATATATATGTATTTATATAATATACCCGGGGTGGGAATATTAGCCTGCAGATTAGCACAAGTATTTTTTTTAGATTAGATTAGCACAAGTAACCTCCGTCATAAAAGCTCTTCAGACTTAACTGGGGATGGATCGGATCGGAGCAGAGCAGTCTAGCTACTCCATTAATATAATATAATCCAGGCAGCAGGGACCTGATCAATTAATCGCTCCCTCTCCAGGTACGGCAGTGCTATATGTAACCTCCCACGCTTCAATTACTCTTAAGCGTCCCAGTTTCAGTTGAGTGTCAGCCGCGTGCGTGCGTTATCACAAGACAAAGACATCATCAAGGGCAAGCCATAGGCCCATAGCCATAGCCATGTGACAGTGTCAACCTCCCACGTTTCCTCTCTCTCTCTCTCTCTCCCTCCCTCCCTCCCTCCCTCCCTCCTTTTCTGGCTTTTCTCCTATTTGTGACATGCACATGTACGTAGTATGATAATACTACGAAATCTACCCGCAAAAAAATAATACTACAAGATATATATATATATATCATATTACTGTTTTATAAACTAACTAGGCAAATATACCGTGCGTTACTACGGACAAAGACCGTATAAATATCAGATATGTATATATATATAGTTGCCCCGCAGAGGTCTACGTGGTTGAATTGCGGACGGAGGGTTGGTCCGACTAGTATACAGGATGGACCAAGGTTCACGTATCGATGATAGAAGTTGGATCAAACCAAAAATTAAGGTGAAAATTACGTGCTTTAAAAATAGGTAAAGATTAGTACTTGCAAGAATATATATATATATATATGATCTATGTACGTATTACCTGGATCATCTGGTGGACCCACACGTATACGCAAATGATGAAACTAAACTAGCTAGCTAGCACGTACGACGTGGCCGGCTGCATCCAGCAGCCACTGCACTTGATTGAAATAATGCTAACCCGGCCGGCCCATATATCTCGATCGATCTTGTCATGAGCTATATATATCTACAAGTATTTATATAATTAATTGGATGTCTATATAAATACGTGCAGTGCACTGAGACCTCAGAAATAAGTCGTCGCTGGGCGGTCGACCATGCATGTACTGATAGATGCACCGTACCACAAATTATATTAAGACGTAGTACAGCTCCAGCAGTACAAATTCATCATCATTCACAACGCATATGTATACGACGCGTACAACATCACCGATCACTTGCTTGACTGACTATCATAATATATATATATATATATATATATATATATATATATATATATATATATTGGATCGGAGGGGATTGATATTTGAAAAGGATTAAGGAGATAGACTTGCTTGTAGAGGAATTATTAATATAATAAATATAATCACCTTAATTAAAATCCCCTCATAGCTAGATATGCAACACGTGATCGATCGAGGGGCTTACTACTTACTAGGCGTGGTAGATGCTGCCTTCTCTGCTGCCATGCTCGATCATCACGTTAATAAGTTGGCTCTTGGCTGTCAAAGCTAGCCAAGTGCACGCACATATGTCACGGATAGTATTGCGTGCCTGCTATGCTCCCATCGATCCTACTCCGATCAACCAGGTGCTGCGTATGCTAGCTTTGCCTCTCAAACAAGTTACTCCTTTCGTCCTAAATTACAATTTATTTTGAATTTTCTTTTAATATGTAGAAGCATAGTAAAACATACGTATCTAGAAAAGCTAAAACAAATTGTAATTTAAGACGGAGGTAGTCATTAATTAATGAGCGAGGAGGCTAATTGCATTGTTGACGACGTTGATATATGTACACGTAGGCCCGGTCGGGCGCCTAGTAAACTCCTCCTCCCCTTAATTGGATTATTAGTAGTGGCTGCTAGTTGCCTTCTACTATCTTGTAATTTAATTAATTGCAGGCAGGGAGAAGAGGGGACGGACTCATGATGCTAGCTTGCAAACAACACAATGCAAGCCCGCGGTGGTGGAGAAACCAAACTGCACTGAGATCCCTCCAAATTAAGCATGCCGCATGCATATATGTTGGTTCATTCTATATACCTGTACATATTAGCTTCCAATTGTCTTTCCTCTGCTCTGGCGCCCAACTTCACCCACAAGCAAATTAATCGAAAGGAAACGTACACAGCTTCAAACAACAAACAAAGCTCCTCATAAAAAGCTACCCCTCCACTGTCCATCATCCTAGCTAGTATTATTTCCTACTTTAATTTCTCATGACACCGACGATATATATAATCAGTCTCATGAGCTCGAGCTCTCAGGCCGGGTAATATATTTTGATAAAAAAAACATGTCCTGTCCATTCATCTGAAGCGCGCGCGCACACACCAAAAAGGAGCAAGGAAAATTATCCGTTCATCTGAAATGTCAATTAATTTAATTTGGCACCTCCCGGAAAGAAGTAAACTACTAGAACATGGGGAAAAGGTGGATATGATAGTAGACTTGCACCCATCCTCCCCCTCCGCTCCTTAATTTCGTTTTCTTTTTTGAAAAAGACCTCTCCTTAATCTCTCAAGTTGCACTGAGAAATAAAACAGTGGTGGCATGGCATTGTCACCCTTACATCACATTTCAGATGATTCAGGCAACACCCACCACTCACTGCTCACTACTACTCTCTACTCTACTCTACTCGCTCCAGCAAGTGGCTGCCAAACCTTTCTTTTATTTCAAAGCAAATTAAACGGAATTCCAATGCCAATTTCATCCATTCATCGCCAATAATATAGTACAACATGTTACACCAAAGAATTGAAAGAATAATCAATTGTATAAATACATGTTAAGCTTCATCCTTGACATATATATGTATATACCAATAAGAATAAATTGTAAGTATAATTGAGGATCGGATCGGAGGATGCATGGTAGAATTCATCCCCGGCCGGACCCAGAAGAAGAAAGAAGAAAGAAAAGAAGAAGAAAAGAGATCAATTATAATCAGTGTTAATTAAGAAAAGAATTCATGAGGCCAGGCCAAGGCCGCCGCTCATGTCAATAATGGCAATCCACCAGTGCTGAGGCTGTCAGCATGAGCCCAGCCTTCTTGCCGTCGCTGAACTGCCCGAGGCCGAGCACCACGGCCGGTACCGCTGCCGCCGCCGCCGCCGGAAGCGACACCGACACGGCTTCCTCGTCGGACGGCGCCGGCAGGTTCAGGTCCAGCTCCAGGTTGATGCCCGCGATCCCCTCTTTCTTGGTGTCCGCGCTGGCGATCGCGGTCACCGCGCGCTCCGGCGCGTTCAGCGGCCGGTGGCGCCGCATGTGCCCGCCCAGCGCCTGCCCCGACGCGAACTCGGCGCCGCATATCGAGCACTCGTGCACCCGCAGCTGCTTGCTGCTGCTTATGGCGACGCTGTTGAGGCTCAGCGCGGTGGTGACGTCCGGGAAGAGGGCGACGACGCCCATCTGTGGCTGAAGGCGGGCAACCGGCGGCGGCGGCGACGCGGTCGCCATCGGTGGCTTCTGCTGCTTTATGGCGGCGTTGCTGGCGGTGACTACGTTGATGGCGATCTCATCGTCGGCACCGGCGAGACGCGGCTTCTTGTGGCTCGCGCGGTGGCCGCCGAGCGCCTGGAAGGTGGGGAAGCACTTGTTGCACGTCTTGCACTCGTACACGTAGAAGCCGGCCTTGACGCCGTCCACCGTGGTCGCGGCCTCCGTGTACTTGCGGCTGGTGTACCTCTCGCTCCTCACCGCCGGCGGCGGGGCGGCGGCAGGGGGCGCCGGCGGCGGCAGCGGCTGTTGCGCCGGGGAGGGCGATGGCGATGGCTTGGAGTCGACGGCGGCGTGGGCCCCTGATGAGCCGCCAGAGGCGCCCTGGGCGAGGAGGATGAGGCAGTGCGCCATGTCCTCCTCCTCGGTGGTGGTGCTCTCGGAGGAGGACGCGGACGACGCCGGCGGGTGGTGGCGCGGCCTCTTGGTGCGCTTGCGCTTGACGGCGGCGGTGAGGGGCGGCTGCTGGTGCCTGTCCAGCTCGCCGGCGGAGTGCTCCGTGGAGGACGTGGGCATGACGACGAGCGGCGGCGGCTTGGCGATCATGATCTCCCTCGTCTCGGGCGCCTCCACCGCCTCGGGTGTATGCATGGCAGGCCGC
Source organism: Panicum miliaceum (assembly GCA_032594955.1). NCBI lineage: Eukaryota > Viridiplantae > Streptophyta > Magnoliopsida > Poales > Poaceae > Panicum > Panicum miliaceum. Next base: position 456,840 of record CM064061.1, on the reverse strand, counting down.
AGGCTGGTGGAAGGAAGGAAGGGAAGAGTAGTCTCTGTTTTGTGTGTGGGGTGTAGGCGTAGCTAGCTAGAGGCTGCCTGCCTGCCTTTTTATTGGGATTGGGAGAGAAGAGGAGGAGGAGGAGGAGGAGGAGTGGGGAGGGGCGTTTTGCTTTTGCATGAGGGTGTGGAGAGGTGCTGGATGGATCCGATCCACTACGGCTGCTGCAATGGAATGCAATCGATGGAAAGGATGGAAGTTTCCTTTGGTATATTAATACACCATCAAGGCAAGCTAGGCTAGAGAGAGAAGCTGGAGGGAGGAGGAGTGTACTAGTATGGCCAAACCTGGCCGGCTTCAGCTTTCTCTCTACCTGTCTCTCTCTCTCTCTCTCTTGGATGGATGGATGCCTTGCCAACTCTCCCTCCCTCTCTCTCTTATAACCTCCATCCTCCTCCTTGTTGTAGAGAGAGAAAGCGAGGTTTTGGTGGTTAATTGCTCCTAGCACTATTGTTAGAGAGGGAGGGAGGGAGGGAGGGAGGGAGATGGCAATAGTGACCCGCACGCAGGCCGGCCGGCCGGGAACGAAGGTTAATTGGTGGTCGAGGAAGGCGCACGCTGCCCAGTGTGAAAAATAGCTAGGAGCCAGCATGTTAAAGCTGCCTGCCTAATTCCTCTCTTGCGTTTGCGTCTCTCCTAATTTCTTTCTGGGCTGGCCAGCTAAATGCATGTGTAAAACATGCATGCATGTGCGCTTATTTACATGCATCGATTCAACAGCTAGATACCCTTAATTTAGCCATCTCCATCTATCCCCTGATTTCTAGCTAGCTATCTAGTAAACTTTTGTCAATCGATATTTAGCTTTAATTTCAGTTTCAATATAATTATGTGCTTAGCTTGTATATATGTGAGCATCTGTATTTGTACTGTGTTTCGGAAGAAAAAAACATCTGTAAAAGTGAGATCGATGCTGGCTAAATTATTAAATAAGAGATAAAGCTTCTTCTTGAAAAAGAGAAGAACTTTGTGTTTGGCACCATATATACTAGCTATGTGGTGGGTTTGGGGAGGGAATCGAAAGCAAGGGATCTAAGCAGGAGTGGGGAGTGAGTAATACAGTAGTGGCAGCAATCTATTCAGCTGGCCTGGCAGGCAGCAACAAGAAGCCAAGCAAGGAAGCCTCTGCCTGCTCCAATATTCCATGGGAGTGATGCATGGGGTGTCACACTGCAAGGCTGGAACCACAGGAAGAAAAAAAATGCTCCGATCCTTTTATTTCCCCACTTTAATTTTGATCCGCTAGCTACATATCCCGCTATTTATTTGTTTTTTAAAAGAAAAATTGCGCGCGCACATATATTTCCTCTGGAATGCATGCATTTCCTGATAGACACATCTTCAGCTCAGAGTTTACATAATTTTAACGCATTTTGTGACGTACTTCCTCCATCCTAACATGTAAAGCATTAGAGGTTCAAAATTTGTACCCAAATGTAAGGCACCCTAGGATGTTTTGGAAACTAATTTTTCCCAACCGGGCATAAAGTCAGCAAAATAATAATCAAACAAGGTATAAAATAGGGGTACATGTGTCCTTTTCTCATCTTCTTAATCTGTCATAAAAATACTAGGATGCCCTATATTACAGGTTGGAGGGAGTACAACTTTTCATTTATTTCCCATAAATAAGCAAATAAACACTTGCAAAATCTTACTGTAGCCAATTAATACCCATCAGTTGTTCTTATTACTTCAATTTCCCATTAATCATGCATGAACAGCTTTGTTTTTATTTCATTTTTCCTTTTGAATAACTGATAATTGATCGTGAACAGCTAGCTTGCTTGGCAGTTGGCAACTAAAATCAGGAGGTACTAGTGAAGCAGTGGTGGTGCAGGTGTCCCTAGCCAGCAATAGCTTCTAGTGGATGGCCAGGCCAGGCCAGCTACATGCAAAGAAAAATATAGCTGCACTGCAATATATATCGCCTGTCCTTTGCATGCACTGCGGCAATGCTGCATCGGTCGCCGCCTAATAATACCAATTAATAATAATCACTTGGTTTCCAAGCTAATTAAACCAATAAAAATCCACCCCATGCCACACTGCCTGCGTTTCGTACAGCATGCAGTGCCACTTGGTGACACTAATAATTATTCCGGGTTTCATTTTGCTAATTCGTTTTCTGTTTTTGAAAAATCTTATGGATCACACACGCACTGCTGGACCCGGCCGGGTTTGGTGATTATTGATGCTTATATATGTGTGTGTGGTACCTGCTGTGTTGTGGCTGCATATATACACTGTCTCAATCAAAATGAGTTAGTGTCTTCACGTATCCCTCAAGTAATTAATAATATAAATTTGATCGATGCCCAAATTAAATCTAGTAAAAACTCTGTACCGCACACCGAATTTAATAGCAAAGAAGAAATCAAATAAGTAGCAAAGAAGAAATCCTTACATATGTTTAGTTTGTTCAAAAATAAAGAAGACATCCTTACTCGCAATGCAAATAAAGCGGAAGATAAGCTAGCTAGCCTTGCATGATGCGTTATGACTGGTGAGAGATAATAAGTCAACGATGAAGAGGATATGATGTGGGGGTATATATGCATGTGAGCGAGGTAGTACTACGCTACGCATGATTATTCTTGACGTGAGGTAAGGAAGGATCGATCGGACAAGAGTAAGCTAAGCTACTAGCTGATGTTAAGCTAATAAGGACGCTAAGGAATAGGAGAGGCCAAGTCCTTAGCTTAATACTACTACCGAAAGGCAATAATAATAATTAATAGTGATATCTATTGGGTGGCATGGCGGGCAAGTAAGGCATCCATCACATGCATGGAGGCTGCCCTTGCTAATTAAGCTAATACATACAATCAGCCTCCCTCTCTCTCTCTCTCTCATGATAGATCCGACCACTTCGTTAGCAATAATTAATCATCTCAAGCAGCTAGATCGCCTCTCATCACCCAATATAATGCAAACATGCACACACTGATCGACGATCTCAGGTCACTGCAATCAATCCCATGCAAACTAGTGTGTACTGGATACTTGATGATCGAGCACGTACCATGTACTAGATAAAGTGCCGGGTGGGCCGGCCTTGGTCCTGCCTATGATTAGCAATCAGCCAAGTTGTCCCTAGATAGCTCATGAGCAGGTAGAGCTTTACTGTCGAAAACCTGCCGGCAACGTTTCTTCCAGATGTTCCATGTAGCATAGATGAGGACATTTGACAGGGGCGAGGTGCTCCGTGACATGATGAAAGATATTTCTTGTCTGCAGTGGCACAATTTGCACATGGCCTTGCTGATGGATGGATCATGGATGCATGAGCAGCGAGGAAGTCGTCCAGGCTAGCTCGCTCGCTCGCTCGCTCTGGTTAATTAATAAATTTAATTAGTGGCGTGCTTGCTTGCTTCTTCAGATCGAGGAGTGGGCATGGGCAACCTGATTATTCCTCCTCCTGCAACAGCAACCAGGCATGTGCTGGAATCGTCTCTTGTTCCTTGCCACAAGTCATGCCCCATCGCTAGCTATCTAGCTTCATGGCCATGCATGCATCATGCTCCTCGCTGGCATGGTTACTACACTTGTGAATCCTTATTTCTCTCTTACTAGCTAGCTCCCTGACCTGATGGGGGGTTCTCCTTCCTTCTCTGACCCTACTGTACATCATTCATCTGCATGGGACCAGACCATCTAGCAGGTCCAAACTGATCGATCTGACATGGAAAAATACTGGACAGAGAAAATCGGCAAAGAGAGTAATTAAAATGATGTGTCAAAAGGGACACTAGAGCAGAATCCATGCATGCATGCATGTGGTGACTACTAGTACAAGACAAGGCACAAAGAATACAGCTTAAATGAATTTTCCAACTCGTCCAACAATGAATTAACCAACAACAAATAAAAATGCAATATATATATATATATATTTGAAAATTAAAAAATAACTACTTCGATCCAGCTAGTAGGAGCTCGATCCACGCTCAGTAGTCGTGGTGATAGTGCCGCTCTTAATTATCCAAGAACGTACACTGCTGAGATAGAAAACTAACAGATTCGACAATTAAAAAAGAAACCGGCAACTGTGGGCGCCTGATCAAGACATGCAATGGATACCAGGATAGCTAGATAGTATATTTCTAGCCTGCTCCATGAAAAATCTGTGGCCTTGCTTTTCTTTTCCTCACTTTCTTCTTCTTTCTGGAAATTAAAGGTAGTTACTAAAACGACCCCTCCTTTTGAGCATATATGGAAGCTGGCTGATCCCATCCCAGAACCAGACTGCTGGTCGATATATATAGATAGAGTATTCTTCAGAGGTTCAGATTATTGTAAGTTGAGATCTTCACCAAAGATGCATGCCTAACTACTACAATTAGTTAAGTTGGGCCACCGGCCAAGACACTGAAGTGCCAGGCAAGTTGATCGTTGGTTGCTCATCACTAGCTAGCTAGCCCTCACTGAAAACGATGGAAGGAAGGCGGCGGTTGAGGGGTGATGAACCTGATGCGTGGCCTACTTTCAGCTCCAACCTAAACCATGCTTCCAGAAATGGCAACTCGATCCGGCAGCTATCCAGTCCCTGTATAGCTAGCCTTGGTCGCACGCTTATCATCTGCTGCCTGAATGCCGTGCACATCGATCTGCAACCAAATCTGCCTAGCTACCCAAAGTACCACCACTACACTGTTCTTCATCACCATGCGCAACTGTGTTCTTCATCGTCGCAAGGAAAAGGGAGAGTTCGGCATGCCTTTATTTAATCTGTTCTTGGGAGAGCTGTGATGAGAGTGATGCTAATTGTAGAGAGATTCTTCATTCGAGGAGGAACGAAAATCCGCAAGCAGGAAGCTAAGAATTTGTCTGCATTTGATGCTTTCAGTGGCCACAGGAAAAACCATGTATAGGGTGTGATGCGTCCCCACAAGCCCGGCCGGCCAGTCAGCAGCCAGTAGAGTGTCAGTAGTCACTGCATCTATCAGCTTGGCACACACTGATCAGTGATCACTGAAGTGGTTGTGTGCCACTAGCTTAGCTAGGGAGCTGCAGATAAGTGGCAGGTCAGCCAGTGGTAGCAGTAGCTATCAGGTAGCGACTGCTTCATTTGTCCGCAAAATAAAATCTCGACTTTCAAGAAGCGATATCAAGATAGGGTGATACCATTTTTCCGTGGACCCTATACCCACACGATGAGATCTTCACCTGAACACTAATATAGGAGACCAACTCTCTACAAGAAACTCAACTTCTCTATTTACAACCCAACAACTCTTACACTTTTTATGTGGCTACCCTACCGCACTCTACCCATACCATCTAATGGCATGTCACTCAATTATCCATGGTGGCTACCTATACCATCTCCAAATGACTTCTACTTAACATAGCTTGGGGGAGGGGAGTGACCCCATATATATAGGACTCCACGGCTCATATGGTATTGCCATGTGTCCACCTTCTACACTCTTCTACAATTCTAGACTTTTCTCCATCTTTATCCTATCATACAAATATCTCTTCTCTAGAACATTCCACACTTCACCATGAAGCATGACAACTATGAATCATACATATCCTACACTCTTCTAGAACCTTCTTACCTTGTCATGATCTTATTCTTATCCTTATGGATTGCAAAGGTAGTTTCTTGTGATTTCCACAATCTCCTAGAATGTTCCAAGTATGCATTGCATATTTCAACACTCCCCCTCAATGCATACTTGTATCTGGCGGCCAGACCATTATGTGTCGCTGCCCTTGGATATTTTGCGCTCTGCCGTTACGAACCGTCTTCTTCACTTGCCCTCGTGACATGATTTTCTCCTCCTTCAACTCATATGCCTCTATCTTCCGTCGGAGGTTCCCCACAAACTTGATGCATCCATGCATCTTTTCTTTCTTCTTCACTCTTCTAGTTGTCTTTCCTCTAGATGGTTCCTTGTACGAAGGCAAAATAACAGCAAGTAAAACATTGTCATACCTGAGATTCTCACAATTGCATCCTTCCAGAATTATCGTCATCTTATCATGCTCTTCCAGATCTTCATGGACCACCAATGCTCCATCTTTATCTTCCCCACACTCTTGTAACTCCTCATCTTTATGAATACTAGGTTTATTCTTCTCATCTCTATTATCTTCCTCCTCCTCATCGCTTAGAGCCTCCCAGTCTTCATCATCATCACATTCAAATACTATAAATCCAGTAGAAATATCTAGATCTCTTACCTCCATCAAGAGACCAGCTTCTGCATCTTCTTCTTCTTCTTCTTCTTCTTCTTCTTCTTCTTCTTCGGCAACTCTGGTTGATAGAGCTTCACCCTCTGTCAAGTCTTCCACAAAGTAAGTTTCATCATCTTCAGTTGTGATGCATGCCTCTGCATCCCACTCTTCTTCACTAAGCCACCCACTATGGACGACTTCTTTCGTAGTAGCCACATTTCCTTCTGTGTGCTTCCTTAGACTTGGACAATCCCTGGCAAAATGTCCCTTCTTACCACAGTTGAAGCGCTCACCTCTTCTTCTCCTCTCGACCAACTCCTGGTCATCTTCATCATCGTTGTCTTATTGAGCTCCCTTGTTCTTCTTTAGGCAATACCTATCACCTCTTGTCCACTCCTTCACCTTTCCTCGGTCTTTCGGTGGACCCTTCTTCCTGATGAAGAGTGCCTCCTCCTCATCCTTCTCCTCCAAGGTGATGCTGCCCATCCTCTTTGCTAATGCCTCCTGATTAGCCAATAGATTCTCCAACTCCACCAAAGACGGTTGTATTGGCCATCCGCTCACCGCAGCCATAAACCCAATATACTCGGGTCTTAGGCCATTGATGATGATGATCCTTCTCATCCGAGCTTCGCTGACCTTCTCCTCCGGATCAAGCTGGGATATCTCTCGGCAAATATTTTTTACCTTAGTAAAGTATTGATTTATGCTTAGTGTGCCTTGTGAGATACCTGCAAGCTCTTTCTCTAGGAGTTGGAGTCGCGCCTCATTCTTCTTCAAGAACAGCTTCATGAATGTCTCCCGAGCCTCATTCGGTGTCACTACATCTCTGATGTGCTCCACCAAATCTTCCTCGATCGTTGTCTTCAACACGAACATAGCCTTGCCTGTCTTGATTCGCCACTTCCGCAAGACTTCCGCGTTCTCCTTCGACGGAGGAGTAGTCTTGGTGCCTGCCACGATTTTCCATAGGTCCTAACCCATCAAGTATGACTCCATAAAGATTTTTCAATAGCCATAGTTGTGACTATTGAGCCTCCTCATGCCACCTGCGCTTAAGAGATCTGTCACGTCAACTGACGCCCAGCGTCACCTACGCTTGGTTTCAGCCCAGCGTTCCTTCACAGTCTCGGACTGTGATCTCCGGTAGAGTCTCCCCTTAGCGCCTCTCGGTGCCACACTGAGCAATGTAAGCGTCCTGCGCCTACCAACCAATCCACCGACCACTATGAGTGCCCTGCACTCACCATAAACTCCTTCTAATGACGGTCCCTGACCGACCTGCTCTGATACCAATTGTTGAGAAATCGGCGCCCCTAACCTTGACACCGACTTCCAAGAAGCGATACCAAAGTAGTGTGATACCACTTTTCCGTGGACCCTATACCCACACTATAACGATGAGATCTTCACCTGAACACCAATATGGGAGACCAACTCTCTACAAGGAACTCAACTTCTCTATTCACAACCCAACAATTCTTACACTTTTTATGTGGCTATCCTACCGCACTCTACCCATATCATCCAATGACATGTCGCTCAATTATCCATGGTGGCTACCTATGCCATTTTCAAATGGCTTCTACTTAACATAGCTTGGGGGAGGGAAGTGACCCTATATATATAGGATTTCATGACTCATATGGTGTTGCCATGTGTTCACCTTCTACACTCTTTTATAATTTTAGACTTTTCTTCATCTTTATCCTATCTTACAAATATCTCTTCTTTAGAATATTCCACAATTCATCATGAAGTATGACAACTATGAATCATACATGTATTCCACTCTTTTAAAATCTTCTTACCTTGTTACGATCTTATTCTTATCCTTATGGATTGCAAAGGTAATTTTTTTTATGATTTTTATAATCTTATCGAATGTTCCAAGTATGCATTGAGTGAGCGAGGGACAGCGGGTAGCAGCGGCGACGATCGAGAGCCAAGCAGACGCACTAGTGGAGATGAGCTGAGCTAGGTAGCTAGAGAGGACAGCAGGAAAGAACACAATTCAGGAGACCTGTGGATTGGATCGGATTGGATGGACCCAGCGCAAGCCAAGCCAGCCAAGGAATTGAAAGGAAAGCTATAGCCTTTTCGCTCGTCTCCAGGTGGGAGAGAGACCGCCGAAAGAAAGAGAGAGGCTGGGAATGACTCGAGACTGTGAACGGGAGGCGCCGGCACCGCACCCTATTCCATGGCATCGGTCTCGGTGCGGTGCGGACGTCTGGAGACCAGACAAGAGCAGAGCGTTTCCTGACGGCGACGCTGCAACCATTCCTCTACACTCACTCGCTCGTTCACTCTGCAACTGCAAGGCAAGCAAGTAGAGTGTGAGCAGCACAGCATGCATCTTGTGCGCTCAAAAGCAAAGCAGAGGCTTCAGGCAGCATTCACCTGTCACTTGTGCGGTGGCTGGCCGTCTAGTCTCCTGATCGACACGAGTAGTGTCTCTCATAGCACTCCCGTGACGCCACCACCACTCCATTCCTTTACATCCATCCTTGTACTCGTTTCATTGACGACACCTGTATGCTGTTTGTATATATCCTTCTAATTAATCATATATACTGCCCATTGCAGTTGATATCAAGACACTGCTAATTAACGCAGGCAGCAGGGGCTCGATCAGCCACGACCCAATTGCTATGATCACTATATATCGTCAGCGACCGTCGCTTGCTTCTCTCAAGAAGAAAGAGAAAGGGAAAGGGGAGAGGATATTGCTGTCTTCTGAAACTTTTTCATTCATCATTCAAAGAAAAAAAAAAGAGGGAGAGAGAGAGTTGCTGGCTGATGCTGCGCCACCGAATTCAGATATGTTCGACATGCCTTTTGGGATGGCAGGCATGTGTTGTATTCTACTACCAGTGGCAGTGTCTGTGCTTGCTTAGTTGAGTGGCGCTGCCTGCGTCGCCAACCTGTGGCCTCTGCCTGCCTACCTGATCGATCTCACTCGCCACTCGCCTTGCACCTTTTTCTTTCTTTTTGGTTTTTTTCTCCTCCCAAGTTAGTTATTAACATCTGATGAAAGGAGCGCGACTGTTGCGTTTGTTGTTTCTGGACACGTACGTAGTCTCTCCACCATCACACACAGACTCTGTGCTTCAGTATTTATCTGTCTCTGTCCAAATTCTTCCAGGCCCATCTACAATTAAACAAGGGGTAATCAGTACTGACATGGATTTATCATATCATCATCGCCGTCAACCATCGATTTCTTAGATAACCTTTCAAAAAATACGATTTCTTTTTTTTTGGAAGAAAAAAAGATTTCTTAGATAAGAAGAACCGCGAGAAGAGGAGGAACCTCGTTTGGGCCATTCCAGCCCACCCACCCACAGATAGGCCCAACGCGATGGCCCACCCACCCACTGCTAGGCCCAACCCGATGGCCCACCTACGCTGAGCAACCACAAGTTTCAAAATGGCGGCCGCCTCCGCCCTCTCTCCCCCAAATGCCCCCAACCTCCGACCACGAGCCGCACCAGCCCTGCTCCTCGAATCCTCCCAAAATATTCCCTTCGATTCGGTGCGGAGCGGAACCCGGATGCTCCTCCACGCCCTCCCGCGGCCGCGGCGCCGCCGGCTTTCGCGGAGAAGAACAGGTAACGGAGCAGCTGCCTTCCCATCTCCCCTCGCGCCTTCCGGGCCGACCACGCCTTGCGTGCCCCAGATTTACGCCACGGCTTTAGGGTTTCGGCTTCGATTTCGTTTCGCTGCTCTGGGGTCTCGATCTATGGATTACGAGCTCCGATGATCTAGGGTTCCGATGGGGGCGGATTGCGCCGTTTACGATAGAATAGATGCAGGGGATTTACTATTAGCCCCACCGTGTCACGTCTCGTCACACGCCCTTCCTCCAATATTACGGGATAATTGGCTGTGCGTTTGTTGCTTACATCACCACCTTTATTCAGGCACGAGTTGCCCAGATCTCGACTCACCGAGCACAAACCTGGTTTGTTCTACATGTGCTCCAGATAGATAGGGTTTCATGTCTAGTCCTGCATCATGCTGAAGCAAACAGTTGTGCATTTTAATTGTGACATGTGCTCCGTTTTCTAGCTAGTGAATCGCGAAGCATCAGTGTTCTTGTATATTTTGAACTCCAGCAGTCCATAATTTACAACATCAATCATTCGTTGCTTTTATGTCACATCATTTTGTATAATTCTCCCAGAGTTTCCTTGCTATTCTAACACTGTAGGCTGTGCGGATGTCTTATATTCTTTATTGTCACTTCCACTACAGGTAACATATTAATCATCCTGGATGCATTCTACTATTTGTGCAAACATTGGTAACCTAGAGACATAAAGTGGTGATGGAAATGATTGAGTACATCGATGTGGCATGAAGTAGAATTCAAGGCAGCTCTCTCTGATTGTAGTTTAGCACTATGACGGGTTGCAATTTTAAAGTTTTCTGCTTGATCGCATTTTTAACTGCTAGTAATTCCATACTTTGCCGTAGTTGAATTATTTACTTAGAGCAGGAAAGTATGATGAATTTTATTGTGTAGTGGAGTACTTAGTGTATGTGTCTCACTGTTCTAATGTCCAATGCTGAGTGAAACTGTGCACAATGTTGAACGGAGCCATGAAAATAATTTTAGAAAACCAACCAAAACTAGCACAATGTTCTAACATCTGAAGTCTGAAACCGGCCAAAACTTTAAAAGCAATCCTGAATAATTTGTAAACTTTTATGATCGAAATTTATCTACCTACGATCCATTTATATATACTCCAGAATCCTATCATGATATAGGTAGGACAAGGATGACCAATATGTGTTTTTGGTGATTTGCACACTGAATCAAGTGTGCAAATGAGTGGGATGAGGTCTAGGGCTGTGCTAGATGAACATAGTTTTGTGATTGGAATTTGGATGTCCTTTCCTGTTTTAGGAACAGGAAATGGCCGCATTACTTTGCGTGCAGCTTTAAACAGGTGAATTTTTCAGCACGCAGTTCTTCATGCTCTCAGTGCATAATGGAAAGCCATGGTTTCGTATGGAAGGTAGAATGGTGCTCAGCTATAAATATTTCCTTGAGGATTTTTTATTTAATACACTAATATATGTAGCATTTCTAAGGCTGACAAACTATCATGATATATAAGTTAAGCTCAATTAATACAGGTATAAGTTTGAGCTCTTTTTATACCTTACAAACATTTTTATACGCCCTCTGAGTTATTATTGCTCATACATTATCTTAACTACTGTTAAGACGTGTTCTTAGGGGCCATATGGTACTGGACGAGTTAATGTGTTATGATGAATCCTAAATTGATATTTCTTTCCTGATTTTTAACTTGGTATATGATGGATATTTGATATACTGTAGCTGTACAATATATCCTTCACTAGTTGATACGTTCTGGTAGCTCAGAAAAGTTAGTGATGTAGTGCATCATGCATATCATGAACATGTGATTATTTTTAGTGAATTTACTCGCACAAAAATGCAAGTCTGAAACATGCTCTTTTTTATTTTTTAATTGAAGATTACCATTGACTGTTCATATTTCTTAACAAATACTACGTTATATCATACTTGCTCGTACTGCCATATAGCCATAGTATCTGAGAAGCGTATTGTATTCTTGTCCTTGTGAGGCGAAACACTGTCCATTTAACATGGGATATGAACTACATAGCAGTATTATTGTTACATCCGGAACGTGTATCATATTACCATTCATGAACAGCATCATGGTGTGTTATGCAATTGCATCTGTCGGCTTGCTCCATCTTTGCACTTGTTTAATCAAACACTGCCTGTTAATTTTGGTTACTTCGCTTCCCCAGATATCTCCAGCTAAGTGCTGAATACCTATAATTTGTGGCGGTTGCCTGCTTGGGCTCAGCTGTAAGTAACATTGTGTTGCACTGTGTTGGAAAAAGGATGAATTGCTTCCATCGTGCAATTCTCTGAACAAACCGAGAAGGTGAACAAGGTGTGAGATGACCATTCTTGAAGGTAATAATTAGTGATATTCCTTTGCTGAGTTGATGAATACTTCCAAATGGATGATATCTGCTGACCAATATTGCAGAATCTAGCATCCTCTTGTGAATTTTTCTTGTTTAAAGAGTATTCATTTCTACACAATAGAAAAGGAGAACCTCTTCACTGTAGGACACTTAGAATAAGGCGAAAAGGGGGTAAAAAACTCTATCAAAGATCCAACTGAACCTCATTCCTGTAATACTGTATTGCAGATAAGCTGTCATCAATAATATGGACGAGGTGAATGAGTTGTCAGGTGAGTTTCTTGAAGTTGATATTCCTGTCCTTGCACTAGTTTACTTTCTACTGTGCTAGTCCAGGCTGTTACACATGGTATTTAAAATAACTTGTGCTCTGTAAATAGAAAACATATATGCTAAAAACTTCAGTTCTAGTCCAGCTTGATGTACTTTGCTCCGTTGTCTGGTCCCTCTCCGAAGTGGTGTAGGCAGATTCATATTGCTGAATCCAGCATTCATTTGTGAACCACCTGTTTAAAGAGGCTTAAAAGATGGAATAATTCAAAAAATCAAATGATTTAAATATGTCATGAGTTGACACAAATTAGTAAAAACCTGTTATGATTCGAGGTGTGGGATGGGCCTGTTTCAAACCTCATCAGGTTGCTGGCAGTCACCAAATTCCCAATGTGGTTTCCAACTCCAAGAGTTCATACTGTTTTAAATGAAACAAAATAAAGGTGATGACTACTTTAGGTCTTCCTAGAACCATTGAAAACTTGTTACACTTTAACTTGGTGAATTCTTACTTTCTTAGCTTATGATGATACGCAAAGTTTAATAGCTACAATAAAGGAAGTTTTGGGGCCTAGGTTATACACATGCAAAACAAAAGAAATAGCCGTGTTAATGGCCGCTTTCCTAATCAAAAGATAGGAGAGCACCCCTTGCTGCACTCAAGCATTAATCTTCAAGATGTAGTTCTTTACTGTTGCTTGTTTCTTTTAATAGTTCATCGTTGCTTATGTTTTTCCTTATCTTACATAACATTTACAACTCATGTAATAAGGATGTAGATGGCTAGCGGATGGTCATGCCCACAGTTAGAACCCACCTAATCTATTTTCTGATCTGCAAGCCGGGCAACCTACTATATTTTTCTCATATTTTTCTGTCTTCTCTCAACAAGCATGAAGCATTGCCTTTTATGAACACACTGGGTTTGCAAATGACTATCGAGTATTCACATATGTTACGGATGTTTGGATGCTCTTTTCACAAAATATTGCTGGTGTTGTATGCAGCGAAGAAATACAAGTTTCAGAACAAACGGGCGGCTTGGTCATGGTGCCGCTCCGACAATAACATGCTTCACCTTCATTCGGCTTCATTGTGCCAATCTTTTTATTGTATCGGTAGGTTTATGAAATTGTATTAACCGGACTTTTGACGTGGTTAACGATATTGCAGCGTCAACCAGCCGGCGGGGGATACCGCAAAGTCTGATTGATTTGATCCATTGGCTCATTAGCGCGTAATCGCAACTGACGTGTTTGTCAGAGTAATTTTACTGAAATCACGTAACTTAGTTCAAGCAAAATAACAACTACGTATTTATCGAAGTCGGAAAGTAGCACCGAAAGTAGAGACAACATGGTGAGGAAAAGACTACCTGGGCGATGATAGGCCTCACTGTCGGTATATGGCTTCATGGGCCTGGCGAGCTCTGAGTTCCTCATGCACTCCTGCCCATAACGTGTGAATTGCTGCATGGGCCGAAATTTGAAACATAGAACAATAGTGGGCCGTAACACAAATATTGGGCCGTTTGTGGGGCGAAAGTTTAATTTTTGGGCTCTGTGAGGGCCCCGAATTAGAAACATGGGCTTTATTGGGCCGTAACTGATACATTGGGCCTTACGTGGGCTGCAATTTGAACATTCGGCTCTTTACGGGCCGTAATTGAAATATTGGGTCCTTCGTGGGCCAATATTACGGTTGGGCTCTGGTGGGCCGAATGTAAGCTTTTCGGCCTCGCGTGGGCTAAAATTTAAGATATTTAGCCGTGTCCAGGCTGAAAATTAAGATATCGGCCTTTGTGGGGCCGAAGCGGTGCCTTAACTGAGCTATAAGGTTTGAGTTCGTGAGGCTGACTGATGTTTGGGCTTGATCCTGCTGTCCTTTCTTGACGGCAAAGTTTCTATATGTATGTCACCAAAACCAGTTGAATAGTTGATGGGTTTCAACTGACAGCAAAAGGCGCTAGAATTTGCAGCGAGGCAGCGCCAGGACAAAGGTGGGATTCACGCTCTGCTGGTGGTGAAACTGAACCAAGCTTTGCAGCATGCATGATTATCCAACAATAAATATACTGTAAACAATTCAGGATCTCTAACAATATATAGCATAGGTAATCAGAAAATAATGAAGCAAAACTATCAGAAAATAGTAAGCACCTCTTTCGTTTCTTCACTTCAGTCAACTCCGTCATTTCCATATGGGCAACCTAAAAACTTATAGTTGGCTGTGCATGTATCCCAATACAAAACTAACTTTTGACAGGAGGGAGCAGTTCATTTCTAGCTATATACTACATTTAAAATTTTCATATTTCACCATTTACCCTCAGCTTTAAAACATCAAGAAACTAAAGAAATAAATATTGGTACACACAAACTTTTAGATGACTTAAATCAAATATTGATTCAAAGTCAAAAATAAGAGTTGTCAAGTCCCCGGGCATGCATATATACCACTAAAGTTGCATAATGAAATAAAATTATCCTTACCACAGCTAGAAAGAAAAATTATTGCTGTCTCCCAGGTATGCGTATGGGAATTATATTGAGAAACGGACTAACGGGGCAAGTGCAACCCAAATCAAGAGAGTGAGCACACAATATAGTTTTCTGACCAAGAAAAATCATGTGAGAAGAAAATGTAAAGCTTCAGTTCTAACACTAACAATGGTCTTTTTACTTGCTTTAAGAATCTTTGACCAGGAAAAATTTTGTGCCTTGTCCTACCATGGTTTCGAAGGGATACAAGCCATTTCATAATTCAAACCTGAAGCCATAAAAAGGTAAGACAACAAAAACAAAAGATAGTTGATGCTCTGGGTGGAAAACTTACAGGGAGTCAAGCCACTTCACCTTCTTCAAAAGCAATAAATAAAATATTAACTATCAGATTAACACAACCTGAACCAGAATGTTTGAAAGCCAAATGATAACAAGACAAGAAAGGCCCAAACTTCCTCAAAAGCAAACTCCTTAGCCTTTGGTGCATATACTAAAGGGAACTATCTAATATCCAGCATCCATTAAAATACAGATAACCAGTATCGACATGTTGCTGCATCGGCATGACATGTTTTAGTAAACTTTAATTTGCTCAATGTTCTGAAATTATAAACTCGGCTGCCTCATTTGATGTGTATTATGTAGAGAAAACAAAGACAAAATTAGACTGTCATTATCTGTATACTGACTATGAACATTCTATGCCCGGCACCCTTAACAAAAGGCCCATTCCTTGAAAATCAAAGTAAAACATGAAACAGTTTCACCATATTTTCTCAAAATGTCAAAAGATCTAAAATCTGGTTGTAGGAACTCTAAATAAAAAAAAAGTAGAAATGGGATGGGCATAATGAGGGCTTGAGCAGGGTCAGGGTATGGCGTGGGGAAGCGGAGAACAAGGAGAGCAAGGTAGAAAAGGGACAGGCGTTGTCGCATGCTAGGGTTTTCTCTCGAGCGGTGCAGCATGATGCTGTAAAAGTAGGTCAGGATGGAAGGTTAAAGGAGGGTATTGCGTACCGCGGTAACGAATTAGTCGTCACCTAGTAGGTAGGTCTCCGTCCCCGGTGACCATGAAGTACCAAAGTCTGGCCTTTCTTATGTTCATCAGCGCAGCCACCAATGTCCTACTCCCTCGTATCCATGGCGTGCTGAGTGGATCTGGCCAACATGCATAAGGCAACGCTTTAGCCTCACCATCATGATAGGGGGAGTGGGGAGGACGAGGGTGATGTGCGGCAGTGGAGGGCTAGGGAGAGAAAGCATCGCTACCATGCTCGCTCGGGTGGGAGTGACTGGGATCTGTGAATTCAAGATGTTGACACAGGCTGATGGGCATCGGCTTGTGCTAATTATCATCGCTGCAAAAGAACCGACTTGTGGCCCATTTGGCGCCAGTAGTTAGTTACTTCTAGCCCAGCATTTACTCTGAAAATATAGCCAGAAGTTATTATAAAAAAAATGTTGCAGTCAAGTAAGTAAAGAAAAAGGGAGTACAGATAAAGATGTGGAGTACTAAAATCATACCAGTTAGGGCCTGCCCTAAGCCAACAAGTTTGTATAGACAAGGATGAAGAAAAACTCCATAGGAACACACTTGCACATCAGTCAGGCTATTGATGATGGTTTTGTCCTGAAAGCAGTCGCAAAGTGACAAATAACTGAAAACCGACAGCAAGATGAATGGCAGAGCATAATAACCTTAGCTTCTTAATAGTCAGTTAAAGTCACAAAGGAAGAGCTTACGCATCACGATCATATTTGATATACTAAAATTGCAAGAACAAATTATCTACAAAAACTTTCATTTCCAATTCGCGCTGGTAGAGTGCTATGAATATTTATATGCGCCAACAAGAAAGGCATTTCCACACAGGAAAAGGCTAACCTGCAGTCTTGCACCGGCCACAATCCACATTTCGGCTGTGTTATCCCTGGTTCATAAGAATGATGGATTCATGGGCAGGGGTCCTTGAACTAGACACAGCACCTTCAGTGCAATATCCTGTAGGAATGACTGAACTGTCAGCATATACGCATAATGGACTAATGGAAACATTGGTGATATGAAATGACACAGGATGTTGCAATAACCCACAACAGATACGTTTATACAAGGGTCTCTTGATAGATATATTTTCTGAAATCCAAGGAACATGTTTTCTTTTCTTTTAATTCTTATTTCTTCCACGGCTCCCTTTTCTGAAAGTTTATCAGACATCTAAGATCTTAGAATGTTTCTAGTTGGTTGTTGAACTAGACATATATGTAAGAAAAGGGCCACCAGAAACCCTTATTGGCACCATTTGCTGAGCCACAAGTCCAAATTTATGATAATACAGATAATAGGATGTTCTACCATCAACGCAATGGATATAAATTATCGTGATAACTACAATTCCAAAGAAACGTATGCATAAGATCCGCGATAACTACAAGTATGAACAAACATATGCATAAGATCTTATATGGACATGAATCTACACTCAATTATTAGTTCTGGTCATCTTTGTATTAAAAGTTCCCATCAGATGAGGCGAGATTCGCACTCACATGAAACCTCTACACACGGGAAGTTGAGGACCTGTTTAAGGTGAGAAAAGCACTCAACACACGGGAGTTGAGGACCTGTTTGTTCTGACAAAAGAGGGTGGCATACTATTTTCCACTTCATTTCCTTGGTATATTAGATGATAATTTCAACTCCAAAGTTTGGCATTGTGTTACTGTCCTGATTCCTCATGATAATAATCCTCCTAACATGCAAGTGAGTGGTACAGAAAATCATTCAATACAGTGACACTGCTCTCAACTCCTTTTCTGATCCCACAAAGGTCACCTTTATAATCAAACATGTAAGCAGCAGATTGATTAAATTCATTACTTTTGAGATACAAGAAATTGATTACCTCAACTTTATGGAAGCGCAAGCAGTCAATGAGCTGTTTACCAGAAAGTACATGACTGACATGACATTAGGCGATTTATAAGCCTGTAAGCATAGCAAAGTTGAAACCTGCATAAATTCAAGAAACATATATTTAATTTTCTTGATAAGGGTAAGCAATTGCATAACTAAAGAAAACGAGTGCAGAAGTGTAGCTACTTAAAGAAGCATACCCCCGCTGCAAAACCCGCAAAACTGAGTACTCTAGCCAAGAAGTCCAGCAAGAACTGTCTTTGCAGCCACCTAGAGTGTGGATGCAAAGAAAACTACAGTGTAAATCATCCTTCAACCTCGTATCTATTTAGTTGATTGCAAATGTGCTTAAGTCCATTATCCCTGAGTGACAGACTGCTCAACGACTCTGTCCAGATGGAGTATAGCACAACATGTATAAGCATTCCATTATCCCTGAGTGACAGACTGCTCAACCACTCTGTCCAGATGGAGTATAGCAAAACAAGTATATGCATTTGGATTTCAGCTTGTTAGGCAGTATAAGTCAGGACATCAAGCTGTTCTTCTGAAGCATTGACTTATCTTTTTTCCCGAATTAATTATGTCTACTACAAACTCTTTATGCAGCAGACAGGAGGTTTGGCCTTGTAAGAAGACACTGCAATAATTAGAACCCCTGACAGCAGCTGTGGTCATAGTGAGAACCGTATTGATTAGACCATATATCCTCACCTCAGCTGGTATTATATTGACACTTCATTTCTCTTAATCTTTAAAAAGGGTCTTCAGTAAACGTCGAGCTTCCCAAGTCATCCCCGGCTTTGAAAATGCTCTGGATATAAAACTAAGAGTGCCTTTAGATGGGCTAAATCCTCTCTCTTTCATATCTTTGAAAAGTTTTCTCACTTCAGTTCCATTTCTAAGCTTTGACCATCCATTCAAAAGGATGTCATAAGTTGAGGACGTATGTAAAACTCCTCTCCTTTTCATTTCGTTGAACAACTCTTTAGCTTGATTCATCATCCCAGCTTTGGCAAAGTCACTTATCAGTGAATTGTATGTGCTTGCTTTGGGAATAAAGCCTTTACTCACCATCTCACAGTACAGCCTCAGTGCTTCAACTTTGTTGCTCTTCTTTGCATATCCTGTCACCAGTATATCGTAGGTGAGATTATTGGGTTCAAGGCCCATCTTGTTCATCTCACTGAGAACAGTATCCGCTTCTCCAATTCTTCCAGTGGACTCAAGACCACCGAGAAGTGTGTTGAAAGTAGCTATATTTGGTGACACCCCTTGACGAAGCATCTGAGCATACATGGCAAATGCATTATCTAGATGGTCACTCTTACAATGGCCAAGAATGAGAGCATTTAATGTGATAGTATCTGGTGCAATTCCTCTCCCCAACATTTCAGCCAAAACAACTGTAGCTTTCCTGGTCATTCCATGACAACAGAAAACATGCACAAGTGTATTATAGACAACGATGTCAGCATGAAGACCAGCATTTATCATCCATTCATGAATTTCCAAAATCGCATCCAATCTCCTGCTTCTAGAACATGCTTGCAGCACCCTTCGATGAGTCAGAGAGGTTGGAGTGAATCCAGCAGAAGCCATCTCACTAAGCAAATATTTTGCCTTCTCCACAGCCCCAGCCTCCAGAAGGCCCACAACAAGTGTAGTATATGTGATGCGATTGGGCTTTATAGAACTCCGCTTCATTTCATCCAGTAGCTTTTGAGCTTTGGAGGTCTTTCCTTCCCTGCACTGTGCAGCGATCAGAGTGTTATATGTTGCTTGATCAGGTTCTATGCCCGTATTTCTCATTTCTTTCAAAAAAGATTTTGCTTCATTGAACTTGCCAAGCATGCAAAGGGAATTGATAAACACGTTATAGACAACAGCATCAGGTGGCAGGTTTCTCTCCATCAACTCCTGACCAACCTTAAAAGCAGCTGGCATGTTTCCTGTTTTAAATAGCCCGTCAATTAAGGTGGTATAATTTACATGGTCTAGCAACAGACCACGTTCACCCATATCTTTAAATAATGCTTCAGCATCCTCTATATTCCCATTCTTTCTCAGACCATTTACCAGTGAGTCAACAACAAACTTGTTTGGTTCAACACCATCATGCAACATATTATGGTAGACATCAAGCGCTGCTTCTTGCCCCTGGAACTTGAAGAAGCCATCAATAAGTATTCCATAGGTCACAACATTAGGAGCAATCCCAGTGCCCTTCATCTTCCTCATATAATCAGCTGCTTTACTGAGGCATCCCCTTTTAACAAGACCGCCGAGGATTGATGAGAATGTAACAACATTTGGGCTAACAGATTTCAACTCCATTTGCAACAGCACCTGCTCTGCCCCATCGACGTTGCCTGCTCTGCAGTGCGCGTCGATCAGTACAGTGTAAGTAACACAATTGGGAGTGAGATTATCCGATAGAGCATGCTGAAGCATGTCTTCCACTTCCTCAATCTTCCCTTCCTTACCTAAACAGTCCATCAGAGCTGTATACATGACCAGATCAATGACCACACCTCTTGAAGCCATCTCTCCCAATAGACCAAGAGATTCCTTGACCCTCCGCGCTTTGACTAATGAATCAATAAGTGTACAATACGTCACATGGTTCGGCGCAGCTCCAATCTTGTCCATCTCCCGGAAAAGTGCATATGCCTCTGAGAAGCGGCCATCCCTGCAGAGGCCATCGACAAGAGCACTAAGTGTGACCACATCCGGCAGCACACCCAACCTCACCATTCCCTCATACAAATTGAACGCCTCCTCAATCCCCTTCCTCTTACAATACTCCCCAATGAACGCAGTGTATGTCACCACATTCGGGTCCACCCCGTCCGCCTTCATTGCCTCCACTACGTCCCATGCAGCATCAACATCGCCCGAGTGGCAAAACCCAGCAACTAAGCTATTATACCCCACGACATCAAGCACCACCCCTTGCGTCCTCATCCTCTGTGCCACAGCCAATGCTGCGGCCATGTCCTGGAGTTTGCAATACCCATCAATGAGAGCGTTCCATCCCACGACATCCAAGCTGTCGATTCCTCGGCCTCCTACCAGCATCTCAGCCAATCTCGCGGCATCGTCCACCAGGCGGGCCCTACACAACCCCACGAGCACCGTGTTCACGGTGGCCCCATCGAAGGGCACGCCGCGCTTGCACATCTCGGAGAGCAAGGGCGGAGCGAGGTTGCCGTGGCCCTGCTCGGAGAGGCCAGCGAGGAAGATGTTGTAGCTAACGGTATCGGGCGCAACCTGCGAGTGGGGTCTGGAGGAGGAACGGAGGAGGCTGAGCGCCGGGCGGAGCAAGCGGAGGCTGCAGTAGGAGAGGATGACGGAGTTGAGGGTGCGGTAGTCACCTGGAACGGGGCGGAAGCGGACGGCGGCGGCGGCGAGGCCCGAGGAGGCAAGGGCGGGGATGAGGCGACGGAGGATGCGAGCGGGAGGGGAGGCGGGGAGTGAGGAGACGATGTGGGAGGCGGCGGAGAGGCGGCCGGCGCGGAGGAGGGCGAGCGCGAAAGAGCAAAGGAAAGAGGCGTGGAGGGTGGGGGTTAGGGATTGAGGAGAGGCTGCCGCCATGGGAGCGGGCGGGACCTGGAACGGGGGGCGGAAGCGGCGATGAGCCGATGAGAGGGGAATGAAAAAGGAAGGGGAAGCGCGGAGCGTGTCGGAAGCCGGCCGGCAAGGACAAAGCCCGTTGGGCCTGTGTGTTGCGAAGCTGATGGGTTTGGCTGGTAGAGGATTCTAGATGTGAGCCCAATACTGCATGTACTAGCCGGCCGGCCCAATATCAATATACTTTGGGTGCTTAACGCCACCGACACCACCAAGTACTGGAAGAAAAGTGTTCAACTCTGGGCCACGTGCCGAGCCACCGGCTGTGAAATCGAGCAAAATTTTCAAAAAGGTGTGGCACGAGATAGATTGTCATCGTGTACTTACTATAGTATAGAATACTTTTTGTACAAGGTCTCCTAACCATCTTTTGTACAAGGTCTCCTAACCATCCTGATTGATTTCCTTCCCTTGCCCTTTTTGAATTTGATGGATACCATCGCGATCATCATCGTATCCAGGAGATCGATCGAATCGAGTGGCGCCGTCGTTGCGTGCGTTGACCGGCCTAGCCCATGTCTCCGCCCGTCCTTACTCGTCAGCCAGCACCAGCAGCGCCTTGACCGACCGACCGACCTTGCTAGTTTAGTATTACCAGGCAGGCTGCCAGCAAAGTAATTAAACACACCTAGTCAAAAAAAAAAGTAATTAAACACACCACAAAATGCAGCAGCTATTTAGAGAAATCAACCCGTAGTCCGATCTCCTCTCTCTGGTAATTTTGCGAACAAAATCATAATTTTTCTTAAAATCAACCCGCAGTCCAACCTTATATTTCGATTCGTGGCTCCTACATATATTATTATCCACTTGCAAATTTATATTATTGCATGCATCCACTGATTAATTCGCAACGTGCTAGTTATATTTCGATTCGTGGCTCCTACATATATTATTCGATTAGCTCTATATATGCGGGCGAGTGGAAGGTGGTACAACCGTGGGAACTAAAATATATTATTCTATATGCAATTCATTCGCACAAGGCCAGGTTACTTAATAACTGTTCGTCTTTCACGTGTAATGTAATTTAGGCGCAATGCCATATCAGCATGACTATTTCTAGTTGACATCCGTATCATTGCTTGGATCAAGAATAATATATCTTCCTTTCATTCTACTACTATACATACTCGCATATCTCCCTTACCATCTCCCTTATCTAGTGGCAGATCCAGGTTGCGAATTCGCCTCTACCCCTATCCGGTGAGAAGAAAACAAGAGGGTACGGTTAACCCCAACAACGTCGAGAGAGACGCTACGCAACCTTCTTTTGTCAATAGAATGAATGACACGGCAAACACAAAGGAAGTAATAAAGGCACCACAAAAATTAGGAGAGTAGTGTGAAGTGTGAACACAAAATAGTGTGAATTAAAGGAATGGAAGCGTATATATATCCATATCCAGCCGTGTATATGTTACGTACCATGTTGTGTTTGATACTAATTCCGGCAAGGAGGAGAGTAGTATACGTGTGAACAGACATTAGTACTGGCCGGTCAGATGGAATTTGTGGCACCTACCTACTACCTAATTTGTACTCCAGTTCCAGTATATATAATATATGTTGGCCAATCATCCACGATCCCTCAATCAATAGTACTAGTAGAGTAGACCATATATATAGCATATATATCCAAGGGAACGAATTTATATGGTCGTAGTCTTTATTACTTCTATTCAGCCGCGCCGAAATTTTTTGCGGCGGATACGATATGATGATAGTATACTAGTAGACTAGACTTTGTGGACGGTGCATGCGCGGCATGCATGCAGCATCGCTCGCCCGTAACGGAATGGACCCAACAGAAAGCATCATATATGTCTATATGATATGACATTTTTTTCTGGTTATATATATATACTAGTACACCCTAGCTAGCTACCCACCTTATCATAAATGAATGAATTATATGAATGCTACAAAGGTGGTCCACAACAAACTAATGGATCCGGCCGTCCAATATGTACATATATAGGTTCAAATTATGTGTGTGTGTATACTTATTATATCCTTACCAGCCATTAGTATGGAGTGTAGATACATTTGTATAGCTTTGCTAAATCAGTCATTTGTCTTTCTCATCTCAATTATTAGAGGTGGAATTAATGCAGATAGATTTGAATTCCTAAACTAGCTAGCAACTTTATGACTACTTGAGATTCACTTAGACCAATCTCAATGAGAGTGTCATAGAAGTGTTATGAGCATTAAATTTGCTGATATGGCAGAGTAATTATAAAGAGAGAGGAGGAGGTTTCATGGAATGTGAGAGGAGTGTCATGGTAACCTAGTTTACAGTTTTAATAACTGTACGATGACACTTCTCACTGAGACTCACCTTAATGGATAAGGTGGTAGCGCTCGTGGTGCCAAATAAAAAAAAGGAATAAATAAATCAAATACTACGATACTACCTCCGTATCAAAATATAATAACTTTTAGACTTTGATCAAAATTAAATATTTTCATCTCTGACCAATAATATCTTCAAAAATAATTAATTTTAAATAGAAAATATTACATATTATAATAGCTGGTTTCATTATGAATCAACTAATATTATTTTTATGTTGTCACTCTTTCTAATTTTTTATTATTCATAGTCAAAGTTTAAAAGATTTTACTCGAAAAAACTCTAAAAATAGCTACATTCTAGGATAGAAGTTGTCAATTATTGCTAGATAGCATACTAAAAATTACGAAGAGGTAGCATATTACTAGTAGCAGGCAATTAATTAGAGCTGAGACTACTTTGGGCAATTAAGCACGAGTAGGAGTAGATCGATGAGACCGGCGATAGATGCGATGCGACCGATCGGAGGTTAATAATCTCCTTAGCGTGGTACGTGGTGAGAGTGTAGTAGGGGGCCCAGCGTCCCGTTTAGTTATTTGTCATGGGATCGAATTTGGAATATAATCGTTGCGCGCACGACAAGACATGCAGTATAGTAGTGCGTCCACTATGCATTAGCTTAATTAAACTAGCAGTACACTAGGACTGGTCAATACATATTTATATATATAGTACCTAGTATTTGATTCCCACACACATCAACAAATTAGGCAACTATATGGAGAGGAATTTTCCGTTAGCATTAACATAAGTATGTTGTGTTATTTTTTTTTGTAGTACAGCTACTTGCTTGACTTTCTCACGTAGGTTTAAGAAAATAACAAAATAAATGTGTTACTTTTTCTTGCGGTACAATTACTTTATCCTGTAGGTTTAAAAAAGTAAAAAATGGATGTGTTACTTTTTCTCGCAAAACGGTTACTTTGTCCTGTAAGTTTAAGAAAGTAATAAAAATAGTTGTGTTACTTTTTCTTGCAGTACAATTACATATTTGTTGTGTAGGTTTAAGAAAGTAACAAAAAGTGTCTCGAGATACTCTTAAATGGAGGTTTAGCTTTTGGGATAAACTAATAAATAATGTTTGTGTCGTCCCTCAACACAAGCTTGTGGTGGCGGACATTCGTTTTCGGGTACGTGTCCATCGAGATAAACGCACCAAGATTGCGAGAATGAAGTGGTGGAAGCTTAGAGGGGAAGCGGCGCAAACGTTCAAGGAGAGAATGCTAGGTGAGGGGTCCTGGGAGGAAGGAGAAGATGCAGAAGACATGTGGCTAAAGATGGCAACATGTGTTCGGAAGGTGGCCTCAGAGGTGTTTGGCGTGAGTAGGGGAGGCAAACAGGAAGGGAAAGACACCTGGTGGTGGAATGACGAGGTGCAAAGGGCTATTAAGGAGAAGAAGGAGTGTTTCAAGGGCCTCCACCTTGATAAGAGTGCAGCCAACATCGAGAGCTATAATTTAGCGAAGAGGGTTGCAAAGCGAGCTGTGAGCGTAGCAAAGGGTAAAGCGTATGATGACCTGTATCAGCGGCTAGCCACGAAGAAAGGGGAGAAGGACATCTATAGGATGGCTAGGATCCGCGAGCGGAGACAAGAGATATCAACCAAATCAAATGCATCAAGGATGGGACAGATCGACTTCTAGTGAAGGATGAGGAGATCAAGGACAGACGGCGAGAGTATTTTGATAAGTTGTTTAATGGGGAGAATGAGGGCCCTACCCTTGAGTTAGATGACTCTTTTGATGACACCAACAGACGATTTGTGAAGAGAATTCAGGAGGCTGAGATCGGGGAGGCGTTGAAGAGGATGAAGGGGGGTAAAGCGATGGGCCCTGATGGTATCCCCATTGAGGTGTGGAGATGCCTAGGTGCCAAAGCGATAGTATGGTTAACTAAGCTTTTTAACCTTATTTTTCAGTCCAGCAGGATGCCTGAAAAAATGGAGGAGAAGTATATTAGTACCAATCTTCACGAACAAAGGAGATATTCAAAGTTGTACTAACTACCGTGGGATTAAGCTGATGAGCCATACGATGAAGCTTTGGGAGAGGGTTATCGAGCACCGTATAAGAAGAGTGACAAGCGTGACCCAAAACCAGTTTGGGTTCATGCTTGGAAGGTCGACCATGGAGGCGATTTTCTTAATCTGACAATTGATGGAGAGATATAGAGAGCAGAAGAAGGACTTGCATATGGTCTTTATTGACCTTGAGAAGGCGTATGATGAAATACTGAGAAATGTCATGTGGTGGGTCTTGGAGAAGCACAAAGTCCCAACTAAATACATTACCCTCAGCAAGGATATGTATAAGGATGCGATGATGTTTGTCCGGACATGTGATGGTGACACCATTGACTTTCCTATTAACATAGGCCTACATCAGGGGTCAGCATTGAGTCCTTATTTATTTGCCTTGGTGATGGATGAGGTCACAAGGGACATACAAGATGATATCCCTTGGTGTATGCTCTTTACTGATGATGTGGTGCTGGTTGACGAGAGTAGGGAAGGTGTTAATAGGAAGTTAGAGCTGTGGAGACGCACGTTAGAGTCGAAAGGGTTCAGACTCAGTAGGACCAAGACCGAGTACATGATGTGCGATTTCAGCGCGATTAGGCATGAGGATGGAGATGTTAGCCTCGATGGGCAAGTGGTGGCCCAGAAGGATACTTTTCGATATTTAGGATCGATGCTTCAAAAGGATGGTGACATTGATGAAGATGTTAGATATAGAATCTCAGCTGCCTGGTAGAAGTGGCGTCAAGCTTCTGTCGTCCTATGTGACAGAAGGGTGCCACAAAAGTTAAAAAATAAGTTCTATAGGACAACGATTCGTTCGGCGATGTTATACGGTGCTGAATGTTGGCCTATAAAAAGACGACATGTCCAACAACTGAGTGTAGTAGAGATGCGGATGTTGCGGTGGTTTTGCGGGCACACACGAAGGGATAGAGTCTGGAACGAAGTTATTCGGGATAGAGTCGGGGTGGCACAAATTGAGGAGAAACTTACCCAACATCGATTGAGATGGTTTGGACATGTCCAACGGAGATCCCCTGAGGCGCCGGTGCGTAGTGGGGTTCTAAAGCAGGCCGAAAATGTAAAGAGAGGTAGAGGTAGACCTAAACTGACTTGGGATGAGTCGGTTAAGAGAGACCTTAAGGAGTGGAATATCTCCAAAGAGGTAGCTTTGGATAGGAGTGCTTGGAGACTCGCCATCCACGTACCTGAAGTTCCGTGATCTTTGTTTTTTTATGGGTTTTATCTCTAGCCTACCCCAACTTGCTTGGGACAAAAAAGGCTAAGTTGTTGTTGTTGTTGATTGATCCGAGTGCTGATAAATGAGAAATATGCATTTGAATTCAATAATGGAGCTGCTGAGACACTTTTTGAAGGAATGAAGGGATGAGCACGCGCGAATACAAGACTAGCTAGCGAGCACTACAAGTGAAAAGCTAGCTAGCTGGCCTGGGCAGGCAGATGGATCGATTCAGTTGCATGTGAACTAGCTAGTACTAGGTACCTTTATTTTGAGTGTTTTTTTAGAGTAGTCAGCACCGCCCTGGTCGTAGAGAGGGAGGAAGAGGGCCATGCCCTCAAGGTCCAGCGCCCCGTTTACTTCGTCAGCGAAATTTTGGCCGACGCTACGACGCGCTACCCGCAGATACAGAAGTTCTTGTACGAAGTGCTCTTTGCCCAGAGGAAGCTGCATCACTACTTTGAATCCCATCCTGTGACGGTATTTACATCCTTTCCTCTCAGCGAGGTGGTTTGAAGCCCCGACGCGACGGGGAGAATAGCGAAGTGGGCCCTCGAGCTCATGGGCCAGAAGATCACTTACGCGCCGCGCAGCGCCATCAAGTCGCAGGCACCGGCGGACTTCGTCGTCGAGTGGACGGAGACACAGCTCCCGCCAGCCCCCGTCGATCGGGAGTACTGGACGATGTTCTTCGACGACTCGTTGGTAAAGGAAGGCGCAGGTCTCGACATCGTGTTCGTGTCTCCCCTCGGTGTGTGTATGCAGTACGTCATCCGCGTGCATTTTCCTGCGTCTAACAAAGTGGCAGAGTACGAAGCTCTCATCAACGGACTGAGCATCGCCATCGAGTTGGGTATCCATCGCCTATAAGTCAAGGGCGACTCTCGCCTCGTCGTCGACCAGGTGATGAAGGAGTCAAGTTGCACCAGTCCCAAGATGGCTGCGTACTGCCAAGCGGTGCACGAGCTGGAGGACAAGTTTGATGGACTTGAGCTCACTCACATCCCCCGGAGGCTGAACGAGGCCGCGGACACGCTGGCCAAAATGGCATCGCAACGGCGACCCGTACCTCACGGGATCTTTGCCAGCGACCAACACAAACCTTCGATCCGCGACGTCGAAGCAGAACAGGCCGACCCTGCGGTGCCGATGGCTGACTCGGGGGCTCAACCACAGACCCCAGCAGTCAATCCCAACGCAATCGCGACGGACTCGGGGGCTCGATCGCCGACTCCTCCGCACTACGACCCCGAGGTCATGGAGATCGATGAGGGGGCGGGCGATGCCCCCGACCCCGCTTAGGACTGGCGGAAGCCTTTCGTCGACTGGTTAGCCAATTGGGTACTCCCCGCTGACAAAATGGAGGCCCGACGGCTCGCTCGCCGCGCCAAGTCCTTCGTTCTCATTGACGGAGAACTCTACAAGCGGAGCCACGCGAGGATCTTACAGCGCCGCATCCCGATCGAGCAAGGTAGGCAGATGCTGATCGACATTCATGGCAGCGTGTGCGGACACCACGCTGCTCCTAGGACCCTGGTTGGAAATGCCTTCCGACAGGGTTTCTATTGGCCCATGGCGGTAGCCAACATCGAGCAGATCGTACGAGCCTGCGAAGGGTGCCAATACTACGCTCGGCAGACCCATTTGCCGGCTCAAGTGCTACAGACTTTCCCAGCACCTGGCCTTTCGTGGTCTGGGGACTCGACCTGGTAGGCCCTCTCAAGAAAGCGCCCGGGTGTTACACGCACCTCCTTGTCGCCGTAGACAAGTTCACCAAGTGGATTGAGGCTCGACCGATCGCAACCATCAAGTCGACCCAAGCCGTGGCATTCTTCCAGGATATCGTTCATCGGTTCAGAGTCCCCAACTCCATCATAACCGATAACGGCACGCAGTTCACCGGGAAAGAGTTCCTAGAGTTTTGTGACAACCACAACATACGGGTGGATTGGGCCGCTGTGGCGCACCCCCGCACGAACGACGGGCAAGTTGAGCGCGCCAACGGCATGATCCTCCAAGGATTAAAGCCTCGAATCTACAGCCACCTCAAGAAGTTTGCAGGAAGTTGGGTCGCGGAGCTCCCAGCCACCCTGTGGAGCTTGAGGACGACTCCGAGCCATGCCATAGGGTTTACCCCGTTCTTCATGGTCTACGGCTCGGAGGCAATTCTCCCAACCGCTATGGCTTGCCAAGGGTCAGAGCCTACAACGAGCAAGGGGTAGAGGCTGCCCTTGAGGACGCCATGGACCAGCTCGACGAGATGCGCGACGTCACCCTCCTGCGGTCAGCCAGGTACCAACAAGCTCTCCGAAGGTACCACCACCGCCGAGTGCAGGGTCGCGCATTCCACGTTGGAGACTTGGTACTCCGGCACGTACAGAGCAACAAGGATCGGCGCAAGCTCTCACCCCCTGGGAAGGACCTTACATCGTCGCGGAAGTGCTCCGACCCGGAACATACAAGCTCCAAACCAAGGACGGCGAAGTTTTCCCCAATGCATGGAACATCGAACAGCTACATCGCTTCTACCCTTAATTTGGGCAACTACATAAATTGCTAGCTTCAATAAATAGAACTCGCTTTACCTAAAAGAGATTCTTTGTCAACTATTTACAGTTCAAAAGTAACCCCCGACCCCCGCCACAGCGTGGGGCCAGGGCTCACTCGGGGGCTACAAGGGCTATACCCTCGTTATCTTTTCCTTTTCCTATCGCAAACGAGTCGAATAGACCAGGTCGCGGGTCAGAGAATACTTGGCGTTTGTGAGTCGGACCGCGAGCCGCCAAGCTCCATCAGCAGGGGCACTCGCTCACTCGCACATCCAAGAACTTTTTCAAACCCTATTCTTTCTAATTACTCTTAGCAATAGAAAATAGATGCATCAAACCACCAGCCCGACTCACGGCGGGTCGGAATCGTTTACAAACAAAAAGCAATTAAGTTATTACAGCATTCTGACAAGTTCATGCTTGACCAAAACAGAACGCTGAACAAGAGTTCATTTTTTGAGGACGACCTCGTCCTCCATCTTTTTAGCTAAGGCGCGCGCGAGGGGAGTGACATCGTCTTCAATCCGCTCCAGCTCTTCCTCCTCGTACCCGCTCGCGAACCCTTGGCTCAGCTCGGGCAGGTCAATGTCCACGTAATGGGAGCAGGCAACGACGAACGCGCGACGGACACCGAGGTGCAGCGCCTGGTTCGCCGCGTTTCGAGCTCCCTCTGCAAAATGAACTATCTGGGAGATGAGTCTGTCATCCTCCGTGGTGGCCGGCCCGCCAAGGACCTCCAGCGCCATCCTCGCGGCGATCTGCAGTTTGGTCACCTCGACGTCTTTCTGCTCGAGAAGTCCCTTCACCAAGATCAGTTCAGCTGACAGCTATTGCGACTTGGTCTCCTCATCCTTAAGTTGAGCGTTGACAGCTGTGTCACAAAAACAAAAATACATCGGCAAAAACAGTCATTGAAACACCAAAAGGAAGACGACAGTTCAATGGCACTTACCAATCTCCCGATCACGTGTCGACGCCACCGTGGTGTTGACGTTGGTGATCGTCAAACGTGCATTGCTGAGGCTTTGGGTCAAGGAGGCCTTGGATGCTTCGGCTTTCTCTTTCAGGGCTTTCATCACGGACAGCTCCTCAAGGAGAGCAGGTGTCTCCGTCCGTGCACCTACAGGAAATAAGGGTTTAGACAGCCCCGACTCTTGTCCCACTGATACTTGATCGCTGGCGGTCAAGGTTCGTTACCTTGAAGCTCTACCTGCGCCGCTTGCGCCCTCGACTCGGCATCCTCGAAGGACTTGAGCACGGTAGCCCGCTCGCCGCGCTCCTTCCAGAGGTGTTTGAGTTCGCGCGCTCTCGACTCGGCGTCCTCGGAGGATTTGAGAACGGCGTCCCGCTCGCCACGCAGCTCGTCGCGCTCCTTCCGGAGCTGCTTAAGTTCGCCCGCCAGGATCTCCCGTTCACGGGTTTCTTCGATATTCCGAGTCCGATCCCGCGTTTCGAGAGCCTGCGAGGCTTGGGTCAGAAATGAAAAGACCCGCCGGCCGTGGCCGGCAGGACTCAACAAAACGTGGGAAGCAAGGGTGCCAAACCTCGCATAGGGGGCCGACAACATCGCGCAGAACAGTCAGTGGGGAGGCAACGCCGCTCCTGAGATCTCCCCACTCGACCCCCGCCAGCGCATTTCTCATGGCGGGGAGGACCTCCAACAAGACGCTGCCGCCCCCCAGCAGGGGAAGGTCACCGCCATGTCGGGCAAGGAAGGGCGACGTCTCCCTGGTGCCCTCCCTTGCCCGGCTTGTTGACGGGAGCGTCGTTACCTCCAGGGAGGAGGGAACGTCCACCGCCGGCACAATCGACCAGGGAGAAGGGATGGTCTCATCGCCAACCTCCCGCTCCTCCGCGTCCTGACTCCCTGCGACATCAACCTGGGACAAAACGGCAGCCCCCGCGTCGCGGGTCGACGCCGGTGAGTCCGCCATGGCGGCTCGGTCCAGCAACGCCTCCCCGCCTGGCTGGTTCGCCGCGGCGGCCGTCGCGGGTGTTGAAAGCTCCGGGTCCACGGTACCCGCCCCTTGCAGAGGGGCTGCCACCTCATCCCTCTCCTCCATCGGCGTCACCCCAACGATCCGTGCTCCTTCCGTATCGAGGGGCGTAGGGGGGGGGGCAGGGCTGGCTCTCCCACCGCAGCTTGCGCCGGCGCAACCCCTCGCTTAGCAGCAGCCTTTACGGGGGCGAGCGACAATGAACCCACGACCCTACGTGGGCTGGCGTGAAAAGCGGCAACGCTAGCTCAGAAAAAGAGGGGGACGGCACCAAGGAGAAGGCAGATTAGATTACTTACCGGGTCGACATCATCCGCGAGCGCTTGAAGGCCGGACCGCTTGGCCCCGGCTCCAAAGCCTCGGTGGACCCCGCCGTCGAGAAGGGTCTTGTCGTCGTCACCATCGCGCCCCCTGTCCCGCTTCCCCCTCCTGAGGGGCGTTGCGGGGTGGGCGCGGTAGCGGATACCGACGCCTCCGTGCTCCTGACTCTCCCTCCTCGCGACTCGGAGGGGCGAGGGTCGGGCACCTCCTCGTTTCCGGCTCTCTCCCCCCGCGCGCCAAGGGGCGGGGGGTCGGACGCCGCTGCCTCGAACGGGGTGGTGGCGCTTCCTCCCCTCCCTCATTGCCGGCTAGGAGGTTATCCCACATCGCATCCCCCTTGCCGTCCGAGTCATCGTCGTCATCCTCCTCGGTGCCCTCAAAGTCGCTGTCGCTCGACACGACCTCCCCGGCCTTGCGGCATTTTGCACGGTAGTGTTTCCTTGCTTCCCTTTCCTATTTCCTCCTTGCCCGCTCGTCTTTCTTTTTCTTGTGCTCCTCAGCATGGAGCCGGTTCGCCCTCCTCACATCCGCGTCCTCCGGCAGTAGCGCCTGGCTGATCGTGAAGCGAGCATACCCGTCCTATGAAACACAACCCCCAGCGGGTCAAAAGAAGAACGCTAGACAAGAACTGAGAAAAGAGCAGAGGGAGAGGGAAGGGGCGCATACCAGCTGTTCTGCCCAAGAGTCCGAGAACATCACCGGGTGGCCCGGGACTGGATACTCCACTTCTGTGGCATCGATAGCCTCGAGGACGCGTTGCTTGACCTCTGAGGGGCTGATTTCCCTGGTGACGAGCTGGATCCCCGGATGCGAGAGTTGCGGGTCCATCCCGTATAGGGGGATCCCCCGCGCCATCAGCGGCACGACCTGCCACTCGTGGTATGCGCCGATCACTCCGCGATGCCGGTTAACCCGCTTGCTTTCAGGTGCGCGATGGCATCCAGGAGCCCGGGAAGCTTCTTCTTCTCCTTCTTGGGCGACCCGTACCCCCACTCCGGGAAAGCTTCCTCAATGATTCGACCGGAAAACTCCTGCAGATGGGCGTCGGGGTGATTCTTGACGTAGAACTAGGTTCGGTGCCAGCCCCGGTTGCTTGATGTGAGCACGAGATCAATGTACTGCCGGGTCCTATCCCCTTGGCGGAGTCAGACGGAGGCGCTTCCCATCGCTGGAACCACCCGCCTCGGTGGATTCGAGGCGGGGACCTTCATCTTGTATATCTCCACTTGGAAGAAGTACCTCCAGAGGTCAAAGTGGGGGGGGGGGGGGATCCCCAGGAACCCCTCATAGAGGGCGATGAACGCCGCGGAAGAACTCATGGGGAGGCATGCCAAACCCCCGCTCGTGGAAGCAGGCAAACGAGACGATGTAGCTGTCGGGCTGCATCGGCGTCCGCTCGTCGCCGGGGAGCTTCCACTCCCGCCCCCTCGCCGTCAGGGGGCAGAGCAGTCCTTTGGCGACGAGCCCGTTCGCGCAGGCCAAAGTCATGTCGGAGCGCTGCCAATCACCCATTTTCGGTCGCGGTTAGTGGTGCTCGGCGAAGGGACGCAACGGCGATGACGGCGGTGGCAGCAACACAACGAGCAAGGTGCGCACACGCTCTCTCTCTCTCTCTCTCTCTCTCTCTCTCTCTCTCTCTCTCGTGTATCTTCTTTTTCTTTTTCGCTTGCGCCATTACTAGCAGGGGGAGGAACCACCGCTTGCTGCTCAATCCGAATAAAAAGGGAGAGGAAAAGTGAGGAGGCGAACCGCCTCCTCGATTCCCGCAACTGCCGTCATCATGGCGTCCGCCCACGACTTCGCGCCACATCGCGTCCGGAGCGGATCCCGGAACCGCTACAATCGCGACCCATCAAGGATCACCCCCACTGCGGAAAGGACGACAATGCCCCCGAGGTAAGTGAACAGCTGGGCCGGTGGCGCCTCGCGCAGCCCACTCCGGGTCCACGGGTTCTAAGGTTGGCCCAATCAGGGGTTCGCAACCGCCCGAAATATTCTTTGAGCGAGGGACAAGAACGGATGGGTCCCAGCGACCAGAACTCGGGGGCGCCCGCGCATCGGAGGGAATCCCAACCCGTGTCCGAGTCCTGAGTTGTTGTTGACCTGCGTTTCCCTCTGAGGGGAGGCAGCGAGCCGCTAGGGTCAGTCGAATGACCCCGGTAACATAGACAGGTCAACCGCCAGGAATTTTGAGGGAGATCACCAGCTGATCCAACCCAGAGCCCTAACGAAAGGGAGCCGAACCCTCACTCGGACCAACCCGACAACAGCTCCCCGGACACTAGGCTCTCGACCAACGAGGAAGAGCGAAGGGTGCACGTGGAGGGAAACCGACGAAAAGACGAGGCGACCTTCCTCTCACTACCGCCTCGAGGGTAGGTGGGGGCGTGGGGGTCGGATACGCAGAGAGGCTAGCGAAGCCGCGTCCAAGGGGGTCGGCGATGCCCAACCCTCCGTCGTCCACAAGAAAGCTGAGGTACGAGGGCTCGGGGGCTTCGCCTCAACACCCCACCTCCGGTTACTCCAAAACCAAGAAAAAAATGCTCTATTCCTTGAAAGAAGTATGAGATACATTCGACCGAAGGTCGTTCGTAGTACAAAAACCTTGTCACCGCCGTAGGGACGGTGACGACGAGGTCCTCAGGGGCGGTAGTTTTAATCGCAAGAAGAAAGAGGGCTACTGTGGCAGAACCACTTGAATTAATCTGGCTCAAGTGCGCTAACCATCACCACGAGGGCAATCAGGGCTAACTCGCACTTCAGACGGAGTAATCCATAGGTCTGTCGGGTAACCTCCCGATACAACCACGGGTTTGCTGATCGAAACAACACATACAAAGTACTCACACGAAGGTGAGCCCAGAGAATACAACATTCCACAAATTTCACATTACAGAGTTCCACATAAACTTAGTATTACAGACCAAGTTCGAATTCGTAAAACAAGTACTTCAGAGTTTAAAAGTTAACGAGTTCTTCAGAGTTCATTGCAGCGAAAAAAAAACAACGATAAACTACTCGACGATACATGATGTCCCGATGAAGCCCGTACGAGACATCACTCGGCATTATCATCATTGGCCGGGGATGCATCCCATTCCACCGACCAACCAGGAGGAAGAGTACACGGCCAAGTCAAACTAGCAACCATGTCCTCAAAAGTATCACCTGAAAAAAAAGCCACAAGCAAGGCTGAGTATACTAATACTCAGCAAGGCTTACCCGACTAGTGGAATATACTTAGCCGACTCCTAGACATGCAAGGCTTTTGGCTTGAGGGATTTATTTTGCCGAAAAGCATATACAAGTAGGTCCTTACTTTCATATTTTAGCTCCAGATTCTAGTTTTCTTAACCATTCTAGGTAAGCAACTATCCAATATCATGCATGGTGAAAGAATTAATTTGCATCCAACAAGATTAATCGTCATCATTATTCCATTTCTTACTCTATGTGGTAAAAGGGTCAAGCAGTCTCAATACTGCGAGAAACGGACGATTCGAATCGAATTTTTTAACCTTGCAAGGCAGACCTAAACACACGTCACGTGGTTACTCCCAGAGTCACACGTGCAACCTTTCCCCTTTCTTCCCAGGTTGTGAATCAGGGCCATCATCCGAGACTACAGAGCC
Organism: Panicum miliaceum; assembly: GCA_032594955.1. Lineage (NCBI taxonomy): Eukaryota > Viridiplantae > Streptophyta > Magnoliopsida > Poales > Poaceae > Panicum > Panicum miliaceum. The sequence goes on along the minus strand of CM064061.1, from coordinate 421,161 downwards.
CGGCTCTGCACCCACCATGTGCGCGCATGGAACCAAAGTTGGGAGGCTGAGGTGTTGTCCACTTGCCGGTCCGATTAGGTACTTAAGATTACCGATTACCATATTCTCGGCATGTGGTTAGTACGTTCAAAGACTTAACCACCACTACCACATAATGCGGCCTTAGCATTTTTCACTAAAAAGACGGGGCCTCAATCATCAAGATGAAAATTGCACCATAGCCCCATCTGTGAACGTTATGATTGCAGCATGTAGTAAACATTCAACTCCTATATTCTCGCGAGTGACAGGAAATCACTCGACTTTTACCGGAGTCCTATTAGCATAGCATTCTATCGAACCTTATATCTAGTGTTCAGATCATAGGAACCTAAGATCATGCAACTAAGTTTTCATTTAACTCCTATAAACTTAATGCACAAGCAATATAGAGTAATAAGTTGCATAATTTGAAAAAAAAAGGTTCATGCTCCGGGGCTTGCCTTCTTGAGCAAAGCTAGCCTTGGCTTCTTCCGAACTCGGGTTCGGGTCTTCGAAAACTTCAGTTAGATTCACTTGAGCTTCACGCTGCTCACTCTCGGACTCGGGCACCAGCTCGTACGTTCCGTCAGCGAGAGTAGTCGATTCTATATGAATGCACAAGTATGAGTTGTAGTGATGGTACATGATATTTATTTTCTTCACGATAAAGTTGCAGTCCACAAAAATATAAATTTATTGTAAAGTTACTTATTTAAGATTTCTTGGGCAATCGCTAATAGAGTACATCTTAAACTACTTAACTTCATTAAACGAGAAGGTGTTGTGTTATATTGGAAACTTAATTTTCTAAGCACAAACATGAACTAAACACAATTACTGAACTAGGTAACTTCTGGTGATAAAACTTTTATTCAGAGTACCACATACAGAGACAAAGCCACTACAAAAATTTCAGACATTTTTGTGCAGCAGATTACATATGAAAAATGTAATAAACAGCTACTGCTAGAACCTAGTTATTTTTATACAGAATAAACCATGCAAGTATTGATGCTACAAAGTTTACAGGATGTTAATACATCCATAAATGTGTTACTGTAAATTTTTCAGATTTTATTGTGCATGATACAGAGCATAAGAATTAAAACAATATACACCTAATTTAATAAAGATCAATTTATAAGGGATGTTCTACAGGGTTTCTGTGCATCAAACCTTTTATACAGCATGATCTAATCTAAAGTGTGCCATAGTAAAAAGATAAACATTTTCCAGCACAAAAACTAATTACTTTGATTTAATGCATTTCTCCAACACAAAAATTATATAAGTAGGTTACAGAAAGTTAAAAAGTCCTAAATTTTTCTGTGGCATCTAGGTATCACTATAACAGCACAGAAAAAGTTTCATAACATGAATCACTACAGAATAGTAGAAAAAATTAGTTCTATCCCTTCATGGCATAAAACAAAGTCTAACAAAAGGTTTAGCTATAGATGAGTTCTGGTCTTGAACGTTTTACACTGGCCTACACATCAAGAAACTAACCTACTATCCAGAAATTAGGTTCAGCCTCTGTCTACAACAGAGGGTACAAATAAAGGTTATTAAAACTTCCATTTAATCTAGGGCAGAATATAGCAAGCAACTGAAGAAATGCATGTAACAAAAATTGTAGATCTTTTCTAAGGATTACAGAACAGTTGAGTTTGTATTTTTCTCATTTATCAACAGTTTTTAAAGCATTTTCAAAGTTCGCTGTTTTTGAATCTAGAGGTAGAACTTTCTTTTACAGAGGGGTCCCTGGAATCTTGCGTGCAGGCCCCTGGGAAAAATGCAATCAAAGCAATGTGGTCCCTGGCGGCCAGCCGGCAAGCTTGAGCTCGATTTCGGCGAGGGGAGGGGCCGATGGTGAGGGGGGGGGGAAAGGGGAGGAGCACGGGGAAGGCATGGGCTACCTTGGGCGGTGCTCGGTTGGGGCGAAGGTGGCCGGAGGCGGCGTGCCCACGGCGAGCGGCGGCCGTCGGCGGTGGTATGCCGAGGCGGTGGCGCTCCGGCGAGGGAGGAGGGGCACGGCTGGGCCGGGAAGCTTCACTGCGGCAAGGGGAAGCGAGTTAGGGGGTTGGTTCGGGCAGTGGGAGGCCGGAGGAGGGGGTTCGGTGTGGAGCTTGGTGGGGAGCCGGCAATGGCGGGCTGCGGTGCTGCTCGGGCATGGGCAGGGCGGCGACGGTGGGGCGGTGGAGCTGCAGTAGGGCGAGGGGATGGTGCCTGCAGGCTTGGCTCGGGCAGAGGGAGGGCGGAGGTAGGAGTTCCACACGGCGGCCGGTCCGGCGGTACGCCGGTAGGCTCTGTTCTGGCGAGGGAAGAAGAAGGGAGAGGGAAAGGAGGGAGGGGCAATGTGTGCCAGGTTTTGTAGCCAGTAGAGCACTTGGGGGCGAGCTTGGCACAACAGGGGCGCTATTGGGCGAGAGGGGCGGTAGCAGGGGCGCGGCGGAGGCTCGGGCACGGCACCGTCTCGCCATTGGGCGCGGCGGCCGGTGGCAGCGCCGGCGCGGCGTCGCGTGCCAACGACACGGGCACGGGTTGGGGAGCTGCAGGGGCGCGCATGGGTTGGCTTGGCGCAGGGCGGTGGCAGGCATCGCCGGCCAGCTGGCCGACGGCCACTGCTGGGCGGCGAGTGAAACAGGGGAGGGTGAGGCTAGGGGCTGATGTGCAAGAATACAGGAAAAGTGAGGGGCTGGAAAGAAAAACTATATTTTTCTCGAATTTTTATGTTGCAACTCAAAAATCTCTGAACATGAAAGTTGTTCAAAATGAAAAGTTCTTCAAGTTTTGTTTCAGGCCAACGTTTGTTTGAGTTATAGTTCAAAATTTATTTTAAAAACTCGAAAAGCATGATTCAGATGATACGTCATTTTATGGGCAAAACTTCATATTCCCCCCTAGGCTTCAACTAGATTTTTGTTTACCATGTTAATAATGATGTGCCTATTCAATTTCGTAGCCATGTTTGCATCAATGTGAAAGTTATTTAATTTTTTTGATTAAAGTACATGTACTTATGCACATATACACATACTTTTAAAATAAAGGCAAAACCATATTATAATACATTTCTTTTAAACTTTTCTAAGTTATTTATGCATATTGTTATGCTAATGAGACTTTTTTAGCAAATTAAACACCTGAGGTGTTACAGCTACGCCCGCCTCGCAAGTTTTCTTCTTGCACCTTGCAAGCATCCATCTTGCATCACCTCCCCGAGGACGCTATGGCAGGGGATCAAAGCGGAGCAGCCTGCTCGATGCCACCGTCGCCTGGGCTTCTTCTCCACGGGAAGAGGGAACGGGGACCGCCCCGCAGCGACTCCCACCCAGGCTCCAAAGGACTTCCAAGAACAGGCTGCACACACAGGAGGACGCATCGGCGCCCGCTCGACCCGGAAGACGAGGCTTCCACGGTACATGCTTGTGTACGATTGAAGCTATGACAAATCCGCGTCAGGGCAAGGGAACAAGGCCTACCGCAAGGAACGGTCCGTGGAAGGCACCTTCCGCCGGTCCGACTCGCGAAGTAACCCGCGGCTCCATCCCTGAGGGTGAGCGGCGGGTTCACCTTTCTCCCCGCTCCATCAGCCGACTCCAGGAGGTCACCCGGTGACCTCGGCGTGTCGTCCCCTGCCGATCGCAAGCATTCTTCTAGCACCAGGCGTTGGGAGAATGACAAGCAAGGTTGGGAGGCCTGACAAAGGCGAAGAATAACGCCATTATAAGGAGTCCAGGGGAGGCCGAAATAGAAAGCGGGTCTTGACCAAACGATCTTGGGACAACCCCTTTTATAGCCGCAAGGGGAGCCACTCGGCCGCTCACGGGGCCAACAGGGAAGTAGGAAGGGCGGCGCACACTAAATTAAGGCCTTGGCCTAGGGGCACGCTGCCCGATCTGTCACAGTTACCCCCGACGAGTCACATCAGTAAAAGAGTGGCACGCCAAGGACTGACGGATGGGAGATGGATCCTGACCGGGCGCACTCTGAAGCCTCTGAGCGAATCTCTGATTCACCCAGAGCCTCAAGGGCTACACCCACTACGATCGGAACGCGTTCCTGCCTTTATTACCCCAACGGAACGGGAAGGCCTGACCGGGACGGACCGGCCGCCCAGAACCCCAGAATGAAGGAGCGCTGGGGCGGAAGGCTAGCAGGGACCTAGGGGACGGGTCTCCCAGGCGATCCTAGGCGGTGTCACGACAGGGACGGGGGTCAGCGATGCCTGACCCTCGCCTGACGGTGTACATGCACAAAGGGACACGCTATCTCCTCAAGAACAATGCAACAAGATTAAGGGGGAAACGTTGATTCATCCACAAAACGTCAAGAGCAACTAGCCCGAGGCCATCGCGCGTACCCACTAGAACCACCAGACGACCAAGCTTTGCCAACGGTAGCTTCTGCCCACCGAGAAGAAAACAGAACCCACTCACAGTTACCATGTAACCGAGAGGGTGTTGGGGGCTACTGTTGGAGGAGAGTAGAACGGACATTCTTAGGCACCGGGATTAAGAGTGTCACCTGATAGAAAATATTAAGGGCGGCCCGTGAACGGCCCACGGATGACCGACGAACCATCGACGAACGGTCCAGTAGTCCAGGAACAGAAGCCGGCCCGCGAGCGCGTCACGCCAAGGGAAGACCGCCTTGCCCGACCCTCCGCCAAGGGGGGCCGGGACCTTGCCCGCGCCTCGCATTGTCTGTACTCCGACAAGACCGCGGACCTACCTTGAGGTAGTTGTCTCCCAGTCAATGGGGATAGTACAAAAGGTCGCATCAGGGCATAGTGCAAGGCGACGCGACTGTTCGGGACATGCCCCGTACGGCGCCGCTCCAGTAGCCACGGCACAAAGAGGGGCCCTCCAACCACTCCTCCAGTAGGCGGCGTCAGAAAGTACAACAACCACAGCAGCCGAAGGACCGAGGACGGACATGCGCCAGGACCGGCGTACGCCCCCCCCCCCCCCCAAATAATGACGTCACCCCACGCAGGACAGCATGGGGAGCGCACCACGCCCCGCACAGGATAAAGAACAGGGAACGGACATCTCCCGTCAGCATCGGGGGTCCCACACCACGACGACGAGGAGTCGAGGACGTTTAGCCTCCCGACTCGCTCTCTCTCTCTCTGGCTCTCTTGAAGAATAAAAGGAGAGGGCGGGGGCCGAGCTGGGGGGGACTCTTAGACATTCCAGCACATGCACACGCATTCTCCCACGCATGAACACAGAGACCTGGGAGCTCGTTCCCTCTCTCGCCTGTTTGTAACCCCTACTACGAACTTGAGTGCAAGAACACAAATCGCTCGAACTGGACGTAGTGACATTCTGCCCGAACCAGTATAAACCTCGTGTCTTCCCTTGCATTACCATCCGGGCTGTGACGCGCATAAAAATTTACTAGCTGGTGATCCGATACACTGACAAGTATACATGCCACTTTTTTTCCTTGACAATGCAAGGGGAATAAAATTCAACAATATGGACTTGGATTTATCTATCCCTCTTAGAATATAGCTACGTTTAGATTTTTTCAAAGTCAAGCTTTTTAAACTTTGACCAATAATATCTCTAAAAATAAATTATTTCAAATAGAAAAGGCTGCGTATTATAGTAATTAGTTTCAAGATAAATCTACTAACATATTTTTTTATTATTAGTCTTTATAATTATCTTGCTATTTTTAGTTAAAATTGAACAGATTTAACTTTAGAAAATTCTAATATATTATGGGCCGGAGGGAATATGTGATCACTATTTCTGGTCAAATAAATGAAAAGCGGCGCGAAAGGGCCTGTAGCCTAGTGGTTACAAGAGTCTCCGTAGCATCTGAGGTCCTGGTTTTTCAGTGGTAGGCGACGTTCCGGTCGATAGCGAGGCGCCTGTGGTGACTTCGTCAATCTCGAGAATTTGCCGGCTCAGTCTCTCGGAGGTGCTTATAGGGGTAGGGTTGCGTGCGTATTTCATTAGGGTGAGATATTGTGAGCGTGCGTATGTACTGTGTTAAAAAAAATTGAAAAGCGACTGCAATAACGGTAGAGTACGGCATCATTTAGACGTGGGCACGTGGCAAGCGTAGTACGTACCGAGCGGGGGGTTGAAGTTGGAACGACCGACTGATCACTAACTGATGACCGGGTAAATTTCTTGTCTTCTTCTTGTGCTGACTGCAGGGAAGGATGGATGGATCATGGATGGATGGATTCCAGTGCGCCTCGTGCTGGCATTGCCCTGGTCAGCTTCAACATGGAATTTATGGAATACGAGGAGGTCACCTTCGCTCGTTCTTGTGTTTACAAGCAAGATGGAGCTGGTTTTTCCTTGCATTGGTTCGTTCTAGTCGATCGATGGGTCGAGCCGGGTCAGATTTGGGTTTTAATTTGCATGCTTCCGTGCGTGTGCGACGGCCACCACGTCAAGTATACATCTTCCTTCTTTCTCCATCGCTACTAGCTGCCTAGAGCCCTAGACGCTCAGCTCTATCTCCAGAAAAAAAAATCACCACACATGTTTATATATGTATATATATGCAAAGTACGAGTAGCACTGTAGCAGTAAAGTAATGTTGGACAACACCGAACAAACAAACAAAAAGGGTTAATGTATATATGTCTTCATCTTGAAATAATAAGCAGGGAAAGAGTAATAACCGGAAAAAAAATGCAAGACACTGGTAGGAAGAAAGGGCCCATCCGGGTTCGAACCGGAGACCTATTGATCTGCAGTCAATTGCTCTACCACTGAGCTATGGACCCAATGATGCTGTTGTGGGTAGTAGGTTATATTTATTGTTATTATAGATTCGAAACAGTTGACAATCCCCCAGCTATAGATCGTGTCGAGATTCCCTGCCTCCTAGTCCCTCCTCCGTTCAACGTACGGCCCCAGCTATATGTGTTGCGAAAAATTCCCTGTACGGCCCCGAAACAAATGACGCTCCCTTCTATGGCATAAAACTTCCTTCTCTAGTCTTATTTTTATCTTTTATCCCTTCCATGGCAAACCGTTATCTCTCCAGTTAAACTCCAGTTAAGTGGCTGTAAAAGATGAAAATGCCCCTGGCACAAACAAGAGATCTCACGTACGTAGAGTCGGTAGACCAAGAAATTTCCAGTTGGCCTGATGCTGCAGGTGCATGGACCTCTGCCTGATAGCGTCCGATGCCAGCTTGGCTCGCAAAGTCGCAAGAACCACAACCATGATGGAGCAGGAGCAGAGAGGATGACAGCCATGGTGATGGGAGCAGCACATGTGTCTGCCCTGCCCACGGGTGCTCCGTGCTCGTGCTCGTGCTCTTCCTTCTTCGCAACCTCGTCGATGGCGGCGTCAGGCGGTGGCTCGAATCGATCACGATCGGGCCCAAGGCAGCGGCGCGCATGGGCCAATGGTGGCGGACTGGCGGTGCTGAGCTCTGGTGGGTGCCCTAGGATTGGGGGCCATCGCCGGTGGCCGCCCGCGCGCGTCCCGCGGCCGCGCGTCCCGCTAAGCCCGCGCGTATCCCACCGCCGCCCGCTGCGCTTCGCTGCCGCTTGCTCGGGGAGGCGCGATGGGGGCGCGGGTGGAACTGACTGGCAGTGTGGATAGGGTTGGGGTATTTTCGTCCAAAAAATTCTATGTCACACAACCTATAGAAAACCCTAACGAAAGCAACTAACGGATGTCACGGTAAGACCATAGAAGGATAAAAGATAAAAACAAGGCTAGAGAAGGAAGTTTCATCTTTTCAGGGCCATAAAAGGGAGTGTCATTTATTTCACGGCCACACAAGGAATTTTCCCTAGGTGTTGCTGTCGTAGCGGCTAGCAGGCGCACTCGCCGTCCGAGATGCTGAATTCTGCGGCGGTACATGGTGCTGTGGAGTGTGGACGCCGGCGTGCTGGTCCTGGCTGTCGAGCCGCCGGTGATGGCAACGGCGGCGGCGGCGGCGTTGGGAGGCCATACTGCATCTTCCTCAGCAGCAAAGTCCATGGCCCGTACTAGGATCTGAACAAAATGTATCATCGCTCTTGCTAGGACAATCAAATCAATCCAAGTCTGTCGCCAGCCAATGACACATTTTGCAATGGAGCAGGGCACAGGGCAGGAGAATCGTCAATGTCAACGTACGACGAGAGTAGACAGACAGACAGACACGCAGAAAACGGAGAACGGGGACTGTCTAACAACGGTTCAGTTTCACGTGGATTGTGGTGCCGCTGTGTACGAGTGGAGTGAGGATTCGAACTTCTATCTTAATCACAATACCTTCAGGAAGGTATTACTCTGGCGGCTCGAGTTTTTTTCCCTTTTGTGTGTGTTGGGAAGTAGTAGTATAATCAACACGGCCCGTCGGTCATTCCAGGCCAGCAGCATCATCATCAGCATGCACACACACTTTTGCACCTTGACCACACCGTACCACTGGGACGGAACTCGTGCGTGCCCCTTGCCTTGGAAAGTTGAAATTCGATTCAACAACACCACAGGCCTAGCCAAACGCGTTTGTCTACTTTTCCCTTGTTTATCGCTTGCTACTGCTAGCCCGTTTCTTACCTCTTTCTTCGTTCCTCCTCTCCATCTCCTCTTCCTTTTTCTGCAGCAAAACCGTACCTAATGCCAATGCACCGCCCGGCCAGGAGGGCATACATACATGTTCCTCCTTTTTGACGACCACAAGCACATGTACTACTTACTACATTCTTTCTTTCTTGGTCGTTCCTTCTCTTTTACACACACATATCAGAATATCAGATCAGATCAAATCTTTGTGCCGACACCCAAACAACGTGCGCATTTGTCAATGCATGCATCCATACTACTTAACACCCTTCTTCATTCTACCATACTACATTAGAATACGGCTGGTTGGGTTGATAGCAAAAGCATATCTCATTATCTAGTCTCATACAACAGCATCCAATTACAGCACCATAGTTTAATTATATGATATACGATACGCAGGGTTCCTAGCTACTTAACACAGCAACCACAACAACTCTTTCTCGCACCTACAGGGGGGAGGTTAGCGCATGCATGCATGCTGTGCCTGTGTCCTCTACCTCAGCCGCTGCTGCGGAGGATGGTTTCTTTTCTTCCTTCAACGTCAGAGAGCCTGCCCTGCTCTTCCCACCCGCCAGATCCAGCAGGCAGCCACCTACTCGCGGATCGAGTTGATATCGATGTTTGAGGTTCGCGAGTCCATCTCCCTCATCATGCCCGGAGGCCATCCGCTCATCACATGAGGAGGCATGTTGTGCTCCGGCAGCGCCATTGCGGGGGGCGCCTCTTCCTCACCAGCATTCGTCTCCTCATGCTCCATGTCGGCCTCGGCTTTCCCTTTGTTTTTCTTAGAACCGCCATACATGAAGCTCCCCACTATCACCTGCGCCAATGCAAAATTGATGAGACAAACTCATAGCACAAGGTCCTGGATGCGCAAAGAAACTGGTACAGGACACATAAAAAAAAGGTGGCTATGCACTTCTTTTTTTTATTCAGTTGAGATAGCAAACAAACCACATGACAAACCAATTATGACGGTATAAAATTCACAAAAGATCAGATGACTTATGACACAAAAACCAGAAATCACCTGAACTGTTCCAGCTGCTGTCAGGACTCCACCTACACTGCCACCGATAACCCTGTGGTCGGGACCACACAAAGCTATGCAAAGCCCTCCGCTTCGGGTCCGTGTGCCGCCATCATCTAGCACCAAGTATGACCCAGAAAGGCACAGGATCTCAAATCGACCCTGCCAAATCAATAATAAACCTTAAAGGCATAAATTAAATGAGAACAAAATGTCATTCTCAGGATCACATTGTAAGTGAACAGTTATACTAAAAAAGAAAGTATCTTATGAAGTATGTCCTGCACTGCAAACTCAAAAATGAATAGAATGCTCTCAGACGTTCTCAGCGTAGGAAAGAAAAATTAGAGCAGAAGCATGCAAACCAGTGCTCCGTTTTATGATTTTTTTCCTTTCTAAGCAATAGCTTTAGATCTGACATGCAAGCAATCTGGCTATGCAGGCAATGCCAGCACAAATACTTTGTCTAATTTGCACAGTGAGCAAAAAATTACATCCAGATGTACAACAAGAGAGGAGCAAAAAACATGCATGCAGTAGTTTGTCACAAATGATAACCAACAGCAAAATACCTCATATGTAACCACACCACCAGAGTCTGAATCCTGGTGAAGGGTTGCTGTAGAAACAGCTCCAGTAGCTGAAATGATGCACACTGCCCTTGGTCCTTGTTGTGAAAACGCCATTATCCTGGCAGCAACATCCTGCACAGATGAGAAGGCTATAATCGGACTGTTCAGTATACAACAACAAGAAGAAGAAACTATTTAGTATTTCCCGAAACAGACAAAATAGCATCATGCTCTAATTTTTCTTCTCGAGTAGTTGGCACCCCCAAGGTTGGAATTTACCAAAGTTAACCACTGACATTATAGCAACAAGGTCACAGAACAAATCAATATGAAAAAAAAAATATTCTCAAGTAGATAACCTAGAAAGCCGAACTTCCCTTCAATTTGAGTTTGACAAGCAAGCTTGGACCAGAACCTTGAAAGCGCACAAGTTTTGTTTTTTTGAAAATAAAAGCATAAACCATCGGTTGCCAAGGATAGAGGATTTTCTTGAATTAAATCATCAGGAGTATTAATTGCCAAGATAATAAAGCCTAAGAGTACGAAATAACATTGCAGTGTCACATCAAGTAGCTTTTGAGGGCACAATGCTAGTAATGCATCATCAGCAAGTACGTTATCTAGAAAAAGTTAACTTGCACAGTGTAACAATGATGCTAATCCAGCTGTGACCATCCCATGTTACAATCTATTTATGTATCAATGATATATCACTTTTATGTATCAATGACAAATCACTCATTTGACAGCTAGCAAAATAGCTGAGCTTAATGCATAGCGGCAGTAGAAGCCACTAAATGCCACCAGCGAATTTAAACACAACAAACTGTATTGGCCGCCAGAGAAGAGTTTGCTACAGTACCTATAGGTTCATGGAGCATTGCTTATTCAGACACCTCATCTATAAGATTAACATTATTACAACATGGAATTGATCGGATATGCACACTGGGTAAACCCAAAAAAAAAAACACTATGAAGGTAATCCGCATCACATGCAGACAAGCATCACTCGTGGCACCAAGGAAACAGGTCCCACTGAGCAATAATACACAAATCAACAAAGGGAGCAACATAGCCACTTTTGGAAAGAATAGTGATCAGTTCGCGATCATTCTAACTTACCTCTCCTGGTTGAATAATAATCACATGAGGAGTAAAACCTGTTCCAACAGAGCCAAGAAACCACTTTCCTGGATAAGACACGACAGAATTTCATCAGATAACAACAATAACAAACTCATCAGTTCATGCATATAAAATAGGCAAAATGCCTCCCTATACAAAGCAAGGGGATGCAAAAAACAAAAGCTAGTTAGGCAAAGGGTCCACTTCTTTCATTTTTGTCGTGGGAACAGTCCAGGAAGCAAAAGAGATATAGTGCTTGCTTAACATAACTGAGCCACCAGTCAATTCAAGGACCTCCAATTTATTCATAATCCCACTTCAGCAAGGAAAAAACAGAAGACACTTAGAAGAAATGCCAATACCCACTCAAATTCAAAATAACATCCTGAAGAGATCATGCAATAGAAACACACCAAGAAGGCTGGAATCAAAATGTGAGGGGTTCGTATTGCCATGATGACAATACATTCCATAGGAGTAGAGCACAATATGTGTGTAAGGACCTATCAATGACGGGATGGACAAGTCGTGGGATCTAATGCAAAAAAAAAAAACACGCACTAAGAGCACAGGTATAGCAGAGCACATTGTTCAGAGCTGATCCAGATACTCAATAAAATGTATAGGTGGAAGTCCCAGGTTCTCTTAATAGCACAATATGCAGTGTGGATGGATTCAAGGAAAGCTGAATATAACACAGTAGGCGGCTAGAGCATATTCATACCCAACAAGCAATGCTATCATGCAAGAAGTTCACGGCATCATAAAGTTACGCTGTTACAGAGATTGAACCCTACCCATAATAGCCTAAAACACATCTTTTAAGTGCACGGATATACTACATAACTATATGGAAGCACAATATCACTTGATCAATCAATTATGATAAAGTATAGGATATGTAAGTGAAATTGCAAGGCAGCAGGAACTCACCAAGCGAAGCCAACTGTTGCATCTTCCCAGAGCCAGGAGGCCGTCCCCTGCCACGTTTCTCTGATGGAGCACCAGAGCCTGAACCCCCTGATCCAAATCCTGAACCTGGTGTGCTGACCATGGTTCCCATCCCCGAGTTCGACGAGTGAGGCGTTGATGATGAAGAGGGCGATAACCCGAGAGTCACCGCCCCATCAGGCTTATATTTCCTTGGCCTCCCCCGCTTCTTCTTCACCTGCTCATCCTGGCCAGCCACACTCCCCTGATCCCCCTTAGCATCAGCACTCATGGCCACACCCATGCCAATGTCCATAGCACCGCCGGAGCTGGCGCCGCCACCGGCGCTGTGCTGCGCCACAGGAGGTGAGGCCTCAACATGGTGGTACCCCTGCCCAATGTGGGGGCCACCGACGTGCGGGGTCTGGAATGCGTACCCCGCAGAGACTGCATCAAGATGCTGCCGGTATCCGCCGGGCGGCGGGCCGTGGAGCCCCGGCGAGTGGCTGGGGACGCCCGGAGCCCCGATGCCCCGGTGCTGCGCGTAGAACGAGGAGAAGTTGGGCCCCGACGCCACCGTGGACTCCCTCCCGTCCATTCATAGGAATGGGCAGCGCCACAGAGCTCCCCCTCAGCGCCAACCCACCACCAATTTGCAGGGGGCAAGCCTAGTTGCAAGAAACGGCACAAAGGTGGCTACTTTCTCTCACTATTCGAGATCAGATGCTTCTGAAAGGTATTGGAGCGAGCAAATGGGCGCAAGAATCTCAACTCTGAGGATCTTCTTCCCGAACTCTCGCACGAAACTGCTATGCTTCTCGCGAGATGCGGCAAGATCAGATCGACGAACGCGAGATCTCAAGGAAGCGGTGAAATTTCAGGGAACGGAAGGAATGAAACGCAAGAAATGGATGAGGAAGAAAAAAATCCGATTTTTGCAACAAATGGGCGGAAGGAGGGGATTTGTGCGAGCTTTCGGCGGAGACCTCTGAGACGAAGGTGGCGGCGCCGGAGGGTAGGGTGGCTCGCGGCGGGATCTGCCTGGCGGCGGCTGAGGAGGGAGCGATCCGATCGGAAATGGCGATGGGGAAATGGGGTGCTAAAACCCTAGAGATGGGGGGAGGGTGAGGGAGGAGGGATCAGAGGGGACGAACCAAGAAGAGGAAGGGCGAGCATGTATGGTGTATGTGTTCGAGGAGAGAGAGAGAGGGGAAGAGAGACTGGGGAGGAGAGAGAAGGATTTTCTGTGGCATGAGAACGGCGCATTTCTACTCACCTCGGTACGTTGGCGAGAGTGGGGTGGCTCACGCTTATTGTAACTTTGTAAGTCCGAGTGGTCAAAATGCAACACAGGCTGTAAGTTGCCAGTATCTTCACGAGTTCTTGTTGAGACGAAGCGTAAGTTTAAGATTATTCTAAAATCATAGTGAAAACTGATAAGATCAATGTTTTATCCAACAACTTCATTTTTAGATATAAAAGGTCATGTGAAAGCTATTTTCATTTTTTATATAATTAAAATAAAATGCAGACCGAGATTAAAGGGGACTATGGGCTGTACTGTGGTGATTGTGGTGATGCAGAGAGAATAGAAATGCCATGGAATGAATGGGCGTCACAGAGGATCCTATCCTTGACCGGGTACGGCGACAGAGACACATCGTTTGTTGACGCGTAAGCTAGGATGGCAGTAATAATTGGGGTGTGAAGCCAGATATAGATGAGCAGGCTATTACCATCAAAAAGAGATATTTGCTAGCACTTGTTCAGGCAGATTATTAGATTTTTTTTAGTAAAATAGGTATTTTGGTTTCTCAACTTTAATCTGAGAGTCAAATTTAACAACTTTCAGATTGACTAATATAGTCCTTTAATTTTTATTTTTGATCAAATTCATCTTTATGCTGCATTATACTCCATAATAATATTAGATTTATGCAAAAGTCTTCTTTACCCTTGCACCCTTCCCTTATCTAGATTCCTTAACAGTTAAATATTATAAAAAAATATATTTAGCCAATGCAAGCAAATCAGTGTAGTTGTATGAGCATCTACGCATTTAGGAGCTGGACATCATAAGTATTTAATTTAAAATATAATTTTTTATTTATCCATGCATCGCATTGTATTGCAGGCACGTGGAGAATAAAATTAAAGCTACTTGCTGCGAAGTTGAGTGAACACTGACATAGTGCATCACACTGTATTGCAGACGCATGGAGAATTTTAAATTATTGAGGAATGTTGATAGAACAATGAACAAACATTAAAAATTAAGCAGGGAAAAAAGAATTAAGAGTAAAAAGGACTTTTTGCATTTATCTTATGTTATTATGAGTATAAATCAGCATAAGGATGTGTATGATTCTAAAATGAACGTTGAAGGATTATATTGGCCAATTTGAAAGTTGAGGGATGAATTTGACCCTTGGAATAAAATTGAGGGACCAAAAATGGCTATTTTGCCATTTTTTTTCTATAGATCTGGAACCGAAATTCAACACGGCCGAAGGTACCCCACCCCAACTCCTTTCTCACGAACGGTTTAGGCTGAAATGACAAGGCCACCCACATGATATCACTTCACTTACCTCGGTTTGTAATTGGCCTTGTGATTTTCCTGGGTAGAAGAACAACACTCCCAAAGCCACGGCAGGCAAATGGACCAAGCAAGGGAAGTGAAAGAAGTCATGACATGAGCATCACGTAGTACTGGGGCTTGTACACGCATCCAGTAAGTTCCAATGGAGTACAGCTTGAAGCTGACCATGTGCCAGGCCGCTTTCGACACCTCGTCGCTACTTCCGAGGAGTAATGTTAAACAACTGCTGGCAACCCAATACTCCAGCAACAGGACAAACTGCAGGCGTGTGATACCACGCGCATACTACCAGATTACCGTATACCACAAACAATGGGTAGCAATTTACAGAAGAATTTTTCAGTCTGAAATAGTTCGAGAACACTAAGGAAAGAAAACTGATGGAAGAAAAAAAAAGCAAGCATCATTTGTCAACATTGAGTTGCTGCGCAGGCAAGGAAAGCATGGAATGATTCACTGTGGCCACACAACACAACACAACACTGAAGATTGACACATGCAAAAGCTGCTGCTTCCAAGCAAATGAAAGAGCATCGAGATCCAGGCTAAATAATTCTTTTGACAAAAAAGACTCATTTATACTCTACACCTAGTCTACCACTTCAGGAGTACACGAAGCAGCAACAAAAAGGCACGGTACATGGTTTCGATCTGGTCCCATCAAATGCCATCCATGAGCATAAAACTTCTCAGAAATGCAGCATCGGCTCAGCACTTTAGCCTGTGCAACGCATATTATATGAAGCAAAGCTCTGCAATCACTTCTTGTCCACCTCCATGGCTTGTTCAGCTTTGGCTTTCGTTAAGGCTGAAAGTTTCGTCTTCACCTTTTTCTTGCCAACCTTAAATTGACTACCCTTTCTTTTGTTCTCACCACCATCTATCTGAACAAATAAAGAGTAAAGAACAGCATTAACACATATGTTGCGCACTTGGGTAGTCCAGGACTCCAGATCTTAAAATAAGCAACAGTACAATCCAAGCAAGGACAGTGAAATTCGAGGAGCTGGAAGGGGGGAAACAGAAGTACAAAAGATAAGGCAACACTCCATAAATTTAGAGTGACTCGGTGATCAAATCTCATGATGATCATACATAAATCTGAACTTCTATGATAGATTGTCACAGGGTGCTACACAAGAATTACAGCTATGGTTTTAGAAGACAGCAGATTGGCAATGTTTCTCTGGAGCTACAAATTAGCACGAGCAACCTGGTTGCAACATATCAGATGGCATATATGGACCAAAGCAAACCAAGAAGCCAGAATGCATAAAAAATCATATAGCCGGCACAAAGAACTTGGCAACAAGAATTTCAAATTATTAACAGGCAAACTTCAGAAAGGAAAACGTGGAAATAATGATGAATAGCACAAACAAGGTAACACCTAGAAAGAACTTAGGAGTAAAGGTTATTATCATCCACCTAAAAACATATCATCAGTTCCTAGTACTACTGAACTATTCATGGCAGTAAAACCAGGCCTACCAATATAAATTGCAGATAAATGAAGCCTAATTCATGATCAAAACATATGTATGTAATTCCAAAGCATGCCCAGCGACCAGTGAAGATATTCATAAAACATCAAAAGTAAATTCTCAGGTATTTTAATAAAATGTCAGCCTGTTCCTTTGGACAAGTTGAGGGGTAAAAGGCATGTTTCCTTACTGATGCATCCAGGAAGAAATAAGATGCTCAACTACGCATTCAGATTTGAGAACAAGGGAAATGGCTTGGGAAAGACTAAAATTGGTATAACCTGTAAATGTTTCCAAGAATCTCATAAGAAAGGAATAACCCATGTATCATTTCACACACCTGCTCTTGCGTGTTTAGTTTGTGAGATGCACCTATAGCTGGAGTACTGAGACCCAAATGCCCATGATCATGATCAGTTTCAAGGAAAACCAGACAACTAACTAGCCTCCTTGTGAGAATATTATTTTATACCTCTAGTAATTATATATCCAGTTGTAAACAAGCTTACTGGTCTAAGGACCAAAGCAAAATAACTGGAAAATCGAACTCCTGGACATAGCGTAGTGAAAAGCCAGGTGCAAGTTTCACAAACAGAGGCATCTGGTGATGTCAATAATCAGTAATCTACATTTACTTGTCAACAATCAGTAATCCTGGAACTTGCTTAAAGAGCGAAATTGGAAGGCCGCATAGCAGCGGGATTGGTACCTTCATCTTGGATTTCTTGGCTTGCAGCTTCTTGGCCTGCTTCTCCTTGGCCTCTTTCTCCCCTGCACATGACCACCACAGCCGAAGCACCAAATCAGAACAACTGCTCCGCCAGAAGAGAGGAAACAAGAGAAAGAGAGGCGAGATCGTACTCTTGAGGTCGAATTCGTACTGCTTCTTCCTCTTGGCGAGATTGTTCTTCTTCGACATCTTCCTTCCCTCGCCGCCAACCGCACCGCCAACTCGCCAAGAGAAGAGAGGACAGCGGCAAAGGAGCAGAAGCGACCAAACCCTAGCCAATAACTCTCGCCTACAGCTGCTTCTCCTTTCGTTCCCGTGGACCCGTCGTTGCTGGGCTTGGATCCGTATGTCAGCCACCGGGCCGCCGGCCCTTATACTATCTGGGCTTACCAGCAGCTCATCTCTAGGCCCAACTACTACACGGCCCATACATAAGCCGGAGGACGAAGGCCCGACTACTTCTCGAAGGCCCATCGTAGCCATGCCGCTAGGGGTGGCAGTGGCCACGGCGCCAATGCTCTCTTCACCTTAACTTTATCCTTAATATTTTTAACTTAAAATTATATATAAAATTAGAGTTCGATCTATTTAATGTCTGGTCCTCAGAAAAAAATAAAGTTTCTTTACCACCCCACGTACCGCGCGCGCGCAGGAAGCTTCGGTAGAGAACACCACAAGAGCTGAGGAGGAGGACGTGGACAGGTTCCGAGAAACGACGAGATCAACTGCTCCGGATCTGGGGACGTGGCCGCCGATTCGGGACACGTTTCTCCGGCCGACATCCATGTAGGCCCCGCGCGGCCAATCATGCGGACGCGTGGCGCATGGCCGGTGACGACGTGGCGGCCATCATTCTCTCCACCAAGGATTAAGCAGCATAATTAAGTCTGCACCTGCCTCGTTTAGTCATGCCAGTGCTGCCGGTGCCGGCCGCCACCAGCGAGGCAAAAGCATTTCTTTTTCCCTCTTTCCAAAAGATGTCTTTGATTAGTGTAACGCGTAAGCTCGACTCCTGCTCAACGCTGAGTGTCTGCAAGCTTCTAAAAGGCGCAGCAGGAGGAGGAGGTTAGCAGCTTGGTCATCATCGGTGCTTTGGTGCCAGGGGAGATAGATCCATGGAGCCCAAGGAGGCGACGAAAGCGGATGCGGTGGCGCCGGCGGCCGGAGCCGCCGCAGTTGATGTCGGTGGCGCAGGAGCAAAGAGTAAGACGACTCCTCTGCTAGCGCGGACTTCTTTGCACATCTCCCTTGGTCTTGGCTTAAATGTTTGTTGGCCCTGTTCAGGTGCTTTCATGATCCTTTTCGATTCAGACAGGTGACTAACCTGAGATCGAATTGCCCCTGGTACTGCCCTTGTTGTTTAGACCAGCATTTATCATTTAGGTCGAAAATGACTCCTGTACGACGTGAGTAGAAGACGGAACAAGGCATCTCTGCTTCAGCTCTGTACTTGTTCAAGTTCTGTAGTTAGCTGCACAGGAATTGGAATTGATTCAGGCGTTCGGTCAGTCTGATAGAGCACAAGCAGGCAGCTTTTGTTTGAAAGAAATAGTCCATCAATGCCCCAAGAGCTATATATACATACATCAGTTGCTTCAGGGATACAATACAAATGGGCCGGATTGTGCTAACCTGTATTGTCTCTCGATCTGCAGATGGACCTCCAGTGCCGGTTGACAATGCCGCAGCTGCCCCAGCTGACAGAGGTATTCCCAATGTTTCAGTTATAATAATGCTTGCGTGAGTCTTCTTTCGCTACGGTGCAATGTGGATAACACCAAGGAATGTGCAGATGCCGTTCTTGCAAAGGTGGAGATGGACAGGAAGCTGTCGATGATCAAGGCTTGGGAGGAGAGCGAGAAGAGCAAAGCTGAGAACAAGTGAGTTGCCATGCTCAGCTGAACTATGCCAATGTGATTGGAAGAACTATTAGCAAACAGTGTGTAACCTTGTTTTTTGCTCGCAATTTCCACGTAGGGCTCAGAAGAAGATGTCATCCATCATGTCGTGGGAGAACACAAAGAAGGCTGCTGTGGAAGCAAAGCTTCGAACCCGAGAGGTCTGAATATCTTCCCGCAAAATCATAAGCACTTTACCCGTGAGATGCTGCTCGCATCACATCAGTTACGCTTACCAAGCTGTAGATGGTTGTGTAGTTGATTATCGTGGCAGCACCGCAGCTCAGCTCAGCTTGGTGACACTGGAATTGATCACCGAAGATGCATTTTTAACTAGTTCTGAAACTCTGACCAAAAGTGTGTCTAGTCTAGACACTGAAGCATGAAAAAAAGAAGATACGGAGAACTGTCTAGTTGTGACTGAATAGATCCATACATATGCTCGTTTCAGGAAAAGCTGGAAAAGAAGAAAGCGGAGTACGCAGAGAAGATGAGGAACCAGATTGCAGCCATCCACAAGGAGGCTGAAGAGAAGCGCGCGTCCGTGGAGGCCAAGCGACATGAGGAAATTCTCAAGTATGAGGACATGGCGGCCAGGCACCGATCCAAAGGGACCACCCCGGCAAAGAATTTCCTGGGCTGTTTCTAGCTGGTGACTGGTGAGGAAGGAACACAAGATATCATGCAGTTCAGTCATGTCCTTTTACGTTCTGAAAGGGACCCACGTGTGAGATGAGATCCTGATGCGATTCTTTCTCGCAGCAGCTTCTTTGGAGGTTAACTCTTCGGTTCTGCTGGGAATGGCATGAGCAGAACGGAACGCGTACGGTGGCAAGTTCATCAGTTGCAGTTTTGGCTTGTTTTCGTGTATAATTGTATATGTTTTCAGCATCTTGGCTACTGTTCTGCTGTGGCTGTGTGTATTGTTTGCTGAAAATGCGCGTGCTTGTGGCTTTGCTTGTGCAGTAAGGTGTAATTGTATGTATGTATTGTAACCACAAACCACTGAACATTTTCAAAAGTGAAAGCCTGTTGCGTAACTGCGTGTGTGCACCCTCTAGTCCTCTGAATGTTGCCTCAGTTGCATGACAGGAAAAACATGCACGCGCAGATCTAGAGCGTGTGATTTGGTGCTGGTGTATGACAGGGATCAGAACACATACAGGAGACATGCAGGCAGAGCAACGCAACTAGCAATAACCTGACAAGATGATGATGCGGAACAATGATCAGCTCCATACAGTCAACTGACGAACCACAGCATCCATTCACCTCCTCGTTTCTAAATCTGCTTATCTAAGTTAAACACCTTGACAGATTATAACCACAGAAAATAAAACTTGAGCAGAACACATTAGCAACTAATTGTACTGAAACCAGACACGGCAGGGCAAACGTGACAGAAGCAGCAGCTTTGGGCGCACGATCAGGCTGGGGTCGATCAGGTGGGGGGCAGGACGTGGTACCGGTCGTTCACGTGGCGCGCGTAGAGGTAGGCGGCGAGCGCCATGTCGACGGCGACCACGGCTGCGAGTGTCCCGGCGAGGACCGCCACGCGCACCTTGCCCCAGAAGGCGGCGCGGCGAAGGCGACGGGCGGTGGCCGAGGGGGCGAGCTCGAAGGCGGCGGCCTCGGTGAGCGCGGCGAGGAGGCGTTTGGAGCGCGGGCTGAGGCCACTGGCGCCGTACAGCTCGGCCAGGACGACGCTGATCTCAACCGGGAGCAGCGCCTCGCTGTCAATGATGGAGTCCGCGAGCGCTGGCACCTGTGGATCAGTGAAGCCGCAGTCGTTAGGATTTTTCAATTTCGAGAGTTTTCTTCTATCTGCGCATTCGGCGTGCGCAAATTTCAAATCGTGGGGACAATTAACAAGGCCCAACCGAACCCATTTGCCAACATTCGAGCGCGAGTTCTGAAAAATGGAAAATCCAATTTCACATCGCGTCCAAAATTTCAGCGCGAGCTCCCAATTTTCGAACGCGAAACTGAGATGCAACAGGAATTAAAATGGGTGCGGACACCTCAACTCCAACGGAAACCCTCCGAATTCAAAACCCCAACGCGAACGACTGAAATGACAACCAAATAGAAGTAGTACAAGATTATAAGCACGAAATTCAGGTTCCAAACGGCAAAACTCCAGAACGAACTCAAATCGATGGGAGGATCAAGTAGATGATAAGAGGCCCAACCGAATCCAATTGGCCAAAATTCGGGCGCGAACTCAGGAAACCGAAACACCAGAGTGCACTGAAATCAAAAGGGAAACCCAAATTTCTAACTGGAGGAGCAGGAGAAATTCGAATGGGTGCGGGCGCTTGGATTCAAACGGAAACCCTCCAATCAAAACCCCAATCCCTCTCGAGAAATTCAAACCCTCAGCACGGACCGGAATTTTGAAACGCCAGAACTCCATTGCCAACTAGGAGCCGCGTACAAAATTATCAGCACGAGTTTCAAATTTCAAACGCGAAAACTCGTGAAAGAACTCGAATGCAACTGGTTCATAACAACATCGCAGTAGCACAACGCAAAACACGGACCCGAATCCAGAATTCGCAGCGCTAACCAATGTCGAAGCAATTCGAATTCAACAAGTCGCGATCCCCACCAACCTCGGTGACACAGGAGTCGGCGGAAGCTGTCAGCGCGTCATCAGGAACAGCGGATGTGTCGACGGAGACGTCGGGGTCCGGCAGATCAAGGAGCGGCCCCAGGTCGTCCTCCTGTGCGGCAAGGGCCCCCTCTGTCACGGAATCCGGAGACAGCGTGGCGGCGGCGGCGGCGGCGGCGGCAGCAGCGAGGGTGATGTCGTCGTCGCCGTAGGCCAGGCACTTGGCCACCACCTGATCAGCACGAGGTGCAGGCGAAGGCTAGTTGTTAGGCGGTGATAAGCGACCGTGAAGGTGGAAGGAGGAGGTGCGCGCAGAGCTTGCTGCTCGTGTGGGAGGTTACCTTGGCGTTGGAGGCGAAGTCGCGGGGGGTGGCGGCGGGGACGGGGAGCTTCGATGCGGCGGCGGCCGACGAGGAGGAGGTGGAGCCCACGGAGCTGCGGGTGGTGGGGCAGGAGGAGGAGGAGGAGGAGCGGAGCGCGGAGGGGCGCGGGGTGTGCAGGCCGGTGGAGGGTTTAGCCATGGCGGTGCGGTGCGAACTGAGATCAGGGTGGGGGTGGGGAATAATTTTTTATGGAGGGAGGGAGGGATCAGGGTGGTGGCCTTGGGCCAGAATGCGCCCTTCTAGCTTCTGGGCCTTAGTTGATGAACTAGAGGGCTGTCTTTTAGTTTCTTTTTTCTCAGAAAAAAAACACCAGATGCAAAAGCATCCTTAAAAAGACAAAATAAGATCGTTAGTTTTTAGTAGCAAGTCTCTTTATTTAATCTTGCAATCTTGCTCTGGAAAACTAAAGTAACAGGGGAAAAGTGTACTCTTGCTCCTCATTATAAATAACGGAACTTTTATCCATCACCCGAGTGGTTTCTTGTGTTATTATCTCTCAGATTTCTATGGCACTGATGGTTCGGATATTTGTGCTGGTCTCGATGGTTTAGAAAAGCTCTGAGAGCTACGCGGGCCTTTAGCGTGTCACCATGTCGGCCCAAGTCACCTTCCCCTCCTTCCTTCGATCATCGGAACCATTTTCAATTCTTTGTGTATCTTTTTTCCCAATGCTGTCTCACGCACACTGAAGCCGCTTTCTGCGCTTATCCGTTCAGTTTCATTTCAGTCTTCATCCTTTTTATTCTGTGCGTGTGCTTTGATTTTTTTATGCTTTTATTTCTTCAATATTGTCGGGCATTGATCTATGCGGTAGTGGTCAGTTGGTATAGCTTTCTATTGATATTATTCTCAATTGTTTTGTGAGATTCAATAATGACAGTTATTCAGCATGGAGAACCATTCAATACTCTAAATGTTTCAATTAAGTGATTCATCGTTATGGTTTAGTGATGATCTCCATTCGTTATAAGGAGACGGTGTGCTGAAATTTGGTGACCATTCGTAATAGCCACTGCATTTCACAAGTTTATAATTTTTAGTCTTGGTGATATATTTGTTTTCAGTATGCCTACAATTCTTGTTTCCTGCACATCAAAGATCCTAAATTATATATGTTATTTTTGAAGAAATCAGAATTATATATGTATCATTCTGTTTCAAATTCTTATTTCTATCTATGAATTGCAGTTCAAGTTACCTTTTCCTTTCCTGACAGCACAAAATTTACTTTTCAAACTACGAATTGCAAGTTTTTAGTTGTTCATAACAAACTTTTCTCTAGAGATCTTACTCCAGTTCTGCACCATGTATTACGCGCTAAGAGAAACTCCTCTACCATCTTGTGGAAATAGTGCTCAAAAGAATCAGAATTCGGAGCAAGCTGACAAAGTGTCTGGTAAATATCTTCTTTAATTGTTGTTTTTCTTCTTCCTCCTCTACAGGTCCTCATTGCTCCGCCCTCCATAATACGAGGTAAGTCGCAGTGGCCATTTCCCGCGTGATTTGTTTTCTTTCTTCACCGGCAACTTTTCTACCTCTGTTTTGTTTCGCGTCCAAGGGAGGAGAGCAGAGTTATGTGTGAGAGACGAGATTGAGTAATCGGTCGTGTTGATTTATATATGGATCTCATCTCATGCGCCATCACAATAAGTAAAGAGACGTGGCATGGATGTTTTCGGAGTGATTTTCTGGTTTCTTCTCACTCGAATTATTTTGTATTTAGAATATTTGATTTTCTGGTTAAAAAAATTGTTGTATCACTCAGTTTTATCTGTTGTGTTTACTGTTGGCGTGTTGCTATGCTATTGGTTCAAAAAGTGATTGATATCTAAAAGGAAAATCACCCGGGTTATAGATAGGCACTCGCATAAATAAAGAGGAATACCAAACAAATGGCCTGAACGGTATGTGCATACAGTTACATACAGATACCACTTGCATGAGACGTTTACGTACAGATGAACATGGATCAAACTGTATTAATAATTGAAAATATACAGTAATGATCACTCCATTACAAACAGTTAGATGGGCTAGAGGTTTGTTAAATTTTAGCATGTTTAGGTTAAAAGGAATCTAAAAGAGAACTATGATAAATAAATAAGAGAAAAGAAGTTAGTCATGTTCCGGTGAAAAAATAGGTAAAAGTTATAAAACTGTGTGCAGTGTATTCACATCGGTAAGGGTGCATACATGTGTATATCCGTTGCTTTTGTGTTTCGGAAAAAAGAAAAAAATACAGCTGTGATTGGACCCCTTGCTGGGCACGCTTGACATGCACAGACGGATGTATACGGATACGGATCGGACCGTATTGATTGTAGGGGTAATAAAGAATCTTAAATTCTAGTTTAGATAATATAAAGATCGAATCTTATCAAATTGAATTGTGAAAGAGCAATACACGGTTAATACACGGTTAGTACACGAGTACCACCCCTAATTGAGTGGCACGGAGTAATACACGAGTACCTACTCCTCCAGTACAATACAGACAGAAGACAGCTCGTGGTCCTGTGGATGCTGGATGGGATTCTTCTCTTCCACATGGGACCCACCACCTGCAGCCCCGTCCGTTATCATCAGATGGAGGCAGCCGAAGTAAATAAACAAACAAAAAAATAGATTAGACTCGTCGATCTATCCACGCCGCGGGACAAGTCGTTTGATCGATCGATCGATCTCGCGCCGGATTTCTCGTCTCCACGCTCGCTCGTGGATTCGTGAGGTCCAATCCTGAATTCCCGATCAGCGGTGGATTCCGCCTACCAACCGCTGACCTTCTCTTCCCGCAGCGATTTCTTCTCTGATCCAAGTGTCTTGTTTGCGATTCCTACTGCGCAGGAAGGACGAAGGCGGCGGCAATGGCGGGGAGGGCCAACATCCCGACCAACAGCTCTGCGCTAATCGCCATCATCGCCGATGAGGTAGTACACTGGCACCCTAGCTTTGGTCCCTTTCGTCGGATTAGTCGGGATGTTTTCTTATTTGATCTGACGATGCTATGCTATCAAATAGCTGAGGAGCAAAACATGTATGATACTTCATCTTTGTTAGAGATCCGTAGCAGGGAGCTCGAACGATAAGATATTTCTGGCCTTTCTTGCTAGTAGCTCGAAATTCCTGCCTTTTGTTAAGCGAGAAACATACTGCTTTGCTAGCTGTTCAGAACTGGATCTGTCATTCGATTCTTGTACTACTGAACTCACTAAGGGGGAAAATAAATGGCCAAATCGCGCCGCTGTGGCATTCGACTCTTCCGTACAAACAAATGAACATGAATGACGAGATATGTGAGGAACCAAACTAGCTGATGGCCAAACGAAATAGTTACAGAGACACCTGATAGAAGCTCGGCTCCTACCCTGGATCGATCGCAAGTTGTACGAGTGGGAGATGGAAGGGCGGGGTTTGAACGACGACGAACGGCGCCGGGGCGCCGTGGTTCCTTGTGCGAGAGAGAGACAGGGACGCACGAGGGGAAAGGGTTGTGGCGGCTATGCGGGTTCCTGGGATCTCCCGGCTCCCTAAAGGAAGCCGAGCAATCAGGTTTGCTCTTCCCTAATTCCCCCAAAGTGTCTTACAGCTTATATAATCTCTTCTCTCCTAAAAATAGAAACTGATCTCCTAGAGAATAGAAACTGATCCAGGTCCTAGGCCAGCCCATGCGGTGCCTTCTTAGCCACTGGCTGGCTGTCGCCGATTGTACTGGAGGCCCGTCATAACATCTCTCCCCGCTTGCTGAAACAGCTCGTCCTCGAGCTGGAAGGTGGGAAACTCCGTGCGAAACTCCTGGAGCGGTTCCCAAGTCGCATCCTCCTCCGGCAGGCCTTGCCACTGGACGAGAAGGCGTCAGATACCGCGCCGCTGCTGCGCCTGCAGGACACGGGCCGGTGGAGGAAGGATCTGGCCATCTAGCACCGGCGGAAGGTTCGCAGGAGCGGCCGGAGGGTCGCCACGGTGGCGCTTCAGCAAGCCCACGTGGAAGACGTCGTGGATGCGAGCGCCCTCGGGTAGCTGGAGGCGATAGGCGACGTTGCCGATGCGTTCCAGCACCTGAAACGGACCGGCGAAGCGGGGACCCAGCTTGCGCTTGGCACGGGGGTCCAGGGACTGCGCCGTCCTGTGCAGCAGGCGCAGCCAGACCCAGTCGCCTACGGCGAACTCCACGTCGCGGTGATGGGCGTCGTAGGTCTTCTTAGCGAGCTGCTGGGCCTGTAGGAGGCGCTGGCGCACCTCGGCGAGGATCTCGTCGCGGTTGCGCAAGAGGACAACAGCTGCCTCAGTACGGGCCGTCCCCGGCTTGTACGGCAGGATGGGCGGTGGGGGACGACCGTAGACCACCTCGAAGGGCGTGGTGCGGAGGGCGGTGTGGAAGGAGGTGTTGTAGCAGTACTCCGCCCATGACAGCCAGTCCACCCAAGCACGCGGACGATCCCCTGTTACACACCGCAGATACATGGCTATCACCTTGTTCACCACCTCGGACTGCCCGTCTGTCTGCGGGTGGAACGCTGTGCTCATGCGTAGCTTGACGCCCGCCATCTGGAACAGGTCGCGCCAAACGTGGCCCGTGAACACGGGGTCCCGGTCACTAACGATAGACGACGGGAACCCGTGAAGCCGCACGTTGCCGTCGAAGAAGGCGCGGGCGACGGACGTCGCGGTGTAGGGGTGGCCGAGCGCGATGAAGTGCGCGTACTTGGAGAAGCGGTCGACCACCGTGAGTATGACGGACTTGCCGCCCACCTTGGGAAGGCCCTCGATGAAGTCCATGGAGACATCCGCTCACACCTGGGACGGAACCTCCAGTGGCTGTAGCAGCCCCGCCGGCTGTAACGTCTCCGTCTTGTTGCGCTGGCACGTCGCGCAAGCACGCACCCAGTCCTGTACCAGTGTGCGGTCCCCGGGTATGTAGAAGTCGGTGCGGAGACGGTGGAGGGTTTTTCTGGACGCCCTCATGTCCTGCCGAGTGTGCTAGGAGCAGCGCCTGATGGCGCAGGTCGTTGTGGTCGGGGATGAAGATGCGGCTCCCGTGCAGAAGGAGCCCGTCGTCGAAACGCCACGGGCCCTGGAGGTCGCCGGCGCCCAGGCGCTGCCGGAGGCTCTGGGCGTCCGCTGCGGTCGTTGTGGCGCGGCGTACGTCGTCGACGAAGGCGAATGAGGGCCCGGAGCAGGCGCGCAGGGCAGCAGCTTCGGCGTCGACCACCGAGGCCTCCTCTGCGTCACGGCGGGACAGCGCGTCCGCCACGGTGTTGAGGCGTCATGGCCGGTACTCGACGGTGAAGTCGAACCCGAACAGCTTGCTGCTCCACTGGTGTTGTGGAACCGTCGACAGGCGCTGGTTGAGAAGGAACTTCAAGCTGTAATGGTCAGTGCGAATAAGAAAATGTCGTCCCCATAAGTATGGGCGCCAGTGCAGCACGACCTGCACCAGGCCGATTAGCTCGCGCTCGTAAGCCGCGAGCTTGAGGTGACGCGCCGCGAACGGTCGGCTGAAGAAAGCTAGGGGTCCCGCGCCCTTGTGAAGGACGGCGCCGAACCCCGCGCCGGAGGCATCACAGTCCACCACAAATGGCCTGTCGAAATCCGGCATCTGTAGCACCGGCCCGGTGGTGAGGGCGCGCTTGAGCGCCCGGAAGGCCGTCTCGGCCTCAGCGTCCCAAGCGAACGTGTCGCGCCGCAGGAGGCGTGCGAGGGGCGCGGCGATGACACCAAACTCCCGGATGAACTTGCGGTAATAGCCCGCAAGTCCGAGGAATCCCCGCAGCCCGCGAGCCGACCGCGGCTGTGGCCAAGCCGCGACCGCGGCCACCTTGTCGGCGTCCATGGCGACGCCGTCCCCGGAGATGACGTGACCCAGATAGGCCATGGACGATGCCCCGAACGAGCACTTCGAGCGCTTAAGGTGGAGATGGTGCGCTCGAAGCTCGCTGAGGACGATGGCGACGTGCTGGAGGTGCTCCGCCCACGAAGAACTGTAGATCAGGATGTCATCAAAAAATACCAGCACAAACCTCCGTAGGTATGGGCGAAGGACGTCGTTCATCAACGCCTGGAACGTCGCCGGTGCGTTGGAGAGGCCGAACGGCATCACCAAGAACTCGTAGTGGCCGTGGTGAGTGCAGAACGCCGTCTTAGCCACGTCGTCGGGGTGCATCCGCACCTGGTGGTAGCCCGAACGCAAGTCGAGCTTGGTGAAGAAGCGGGCCCCATGGAGCTCGTCAAGGAGCTCATCCACCACTGGAATAGGGAACTTGTCCTTCGAGGTCCTGGCGTTGAGGGCCCTGTAGTCGATGCAGAAACGCCAGGACTCATCCGCCTTGCGGACGAGGAGGACGGGCGCCGAGAATGGCGAAGTGCTGGGCCGAATAATCCCCTGGGCGAGCATGGCCGCGCACTGGCGTTCCAACTCGTCCTTCTGGAGCTGGGGGTAGCGGTACGGTCGTACGGCGATGGGCGCCGCCGTGTCCGGCAGCAGTGGATGCGGTGGTCGTAGGGGCGAGCCGGCGGAAGGCCCTGCGGCTCGTCGAAGATGCCGCTGTGCTGCTGAAGTAGACGGTCCAGCAGGGGGCTGCTGGGTGTCGGCGGACACCGCCGCTGCACGAGCGGCCCCGTCGGGACCACCCACACCCCGCCAGAGGATGCGCCGTCCTTGGCGCGTGAAGGCTATCGTCATGTCCGCCAGGTCCCACACGATGGGGCCTAGCGTCCGCAGGTAGTCGATGCCGAGGATGAAGACGAAGCAGCCAAGGTCAAGACCAACACAGGTGATGGAGAAGGACTCGCCCTCGATGCTGATGGGTACGTTGCGGGCGATGCCCTCGCAGCGGAGGCGATCGCCGTTGGCGACGGTGACGCGCAGTTGGTCACTCCCTGACGGAACGAGGCCGAGGCGTCGCATGGTCGCGCCCTGCATGAAGCTGTGCGTCGAGCCGGTGTCGAGCAGTGAGAGCAAGCGCTCCCCCTTCACCATCACAGGGAGGAGCATGGAGTTCTCCGTGCGGATACCGGCCAAGGCATGGAGAGAAATGGCGAACGCGTTGGCGCCTACGTCTGGGGCAGCTGGCACCGCCTTCACGGCCTCGGGCGCGCCGGCGTCGCCGGCGTCGGGTGCCGCGTCGTCGTCGACGTAGTCGGCGCCCTCTAAATAGAAGAGGCGCGGACACACGTGGCCCGACACGTACGGCTCGTCGCAGTTGATGCAGAGGCCCTGACGACGGCGCTCCAGCTGCTCGGTTGGAGTAAGGCGGCGAAAAGGCCGCGCGCCCGGAGCTGCGGCGGCCACCGCGGCGCCCGGACCGGCCGGTGCGTGGGGCGCGGCAGGAGCACGACCAGGTGGAGGTAGCACGGAACGCGGAGGGGGGCGAGCGCCGCGCGCGGCCGGCCGTGCCTGCAGAGCTGCCGTGCGCCTCTCGAACGCCCGGGCGTAGTACATGGCCGTCTGAAGATCCGGCGGAGCGCGCATCTCCACGTCCACCCGGATATGGTCCGGAAGGCCGCCCACGAACAACTCGGTGACGGGTAGAGAGGTCCTTGGTGTGGCACGCCACCGCCTGGAAACGACCCGCATACTCCTTCACAGTGGACGTAAAGGGTAACCGGCCGAGCTCAGCCAGGCGACTACCTTGCAGCGGTGGACCGAAACGTAGACGGCAGAGGTCGCGGAAGCGCTCCCACGGCGGCATGCCCTCATCCTATTCCAGGGCATAGTACCAGGTCTGCGCCTCACCCCGGAGGTGGTAGGAGGCAAGCCACGTTCGATCGGACGCCAACGACCGCTGGCCCCGGAAGAACTGCTCGCAGTGGTTGAGCCAGTTCAGGGGGTCGGCAGAGCCGTCGTATGTCTGGAACTCGAGCTTGTAAAACTTCGGCGGTGGAGGCACCGGGCCGATGACCGAAACAGCGCCCCCGGCAGTGTTGTCGCGTGTCGGGGACGACGACGAAGAAGGCTGCAGCGAGCCCCCATGGAATAGGGGTCCGTCTACACCCCCGTGCAGGATGCCCGATGCGGGCACCCCCCCGTGGGCAACCACTGGTCCCGACGACGGCAGCGGTGGCACGTAGGGCTGTGCACTTGCCGTGGTGTAGACGGGTGCCGGCTCCGAAATCCCGCCCGGAATGCGCGATGGCGATCGGGGAAACTGAATATGGGTGATCGGCACGCCGCGGGGCGGAGGCGGCGGCGCGATCAGTGCTGCGGAAGAGGTCGCGCCGTCGTGGGGCATGCCGTAGATGGACCCAGCCGCAGACGGCGGCACCGGTAGGGGTGGCGCCAACGACGTGTGCTGGACGGACGGCAGTGGCGACGCCGGCAGGGCCTGCTGGCTGTAGGGCAGCGGGAGCGCCGGTTGCGGCGGAAACAGGGGCTGGGGCGGCGGCTGCGGGCCGTGCGGACCAGCGAGGAATGCATGAATGCCCGCCACAGCCCGCCCCAGGTCCAGGATGGCCGCCGTCATCTGTGCGGCGGACATGACGGACGCCGGAGCCGCGGCAGAGGGCGCGATCGGGTCCGACGCCGTGACGAGGGTCGAGGACGACGAGGACAGGGGCGTGGTGGTTGCAGTGGTGGTGGGCGAGGACGCGGAGATCGCTGGCGAGGGAGGGGAAGTCGACATCGAACCTGAGACTGCTGATACCAGGTTGATAGAAGCTCGGCTCCTACCCTGGATCGATCGCAAGTTGTACGAGTGGGAGATGGAAGGGCGGGGTTTGAACGACGACGAACGGCGCCGGGGCGCCGTGGTTCCTTGTGCGAGAGAGAGACAGGGACGCACGAGGGGAAAGGGTTGTGGTGGCTATGCGGGTTCCTGGGATCTCCCGGCTCCCTAAAGGAAGCCGAGCAATCAGGTTTGCTCTTCCCTAATTCCCCCAAAGTGTCTTACAGCTTATATAATCTCTTCTCTCCTAAAAATAGAAACTGATCTCCTAGAAAATAGAAACTGATCCAGGTCCTAGGCCAGCCCATGCGGTGCCTTCTTAGCCACTGGCTGGCTGTCGCCGGTTGTACTGGAGGCCCGTCATAACAACACCCTTAATAATTCCAATTCTTGCTTCATATATACTCCAAAACTTTACTGGCACTGAAATAAACTCTCGTAGTAGGCAGTGGTTCCCCAGTCAGCGGCATTATATGAGGATAAATTTCTTATTTGATCTTAATACCTGTCAGATGTCACCTTAAGAGCAGCCACATTTTATTTTTATTCTGTACAGATAGTTTTTTTTTCAATTGACTTCAATACGTTATTAGAGTTATATGATGGGAATGATTTATTATTTCCACTTTGCTTTCAGGACACGGTGACAGGCTTTTTGTTGGCTGGGGTCGGCAATGTAGATCTGAGGAAGAAAACAAATTATCTTATTGTTGATAACAGTAATTCCTTGAACCTGTTAATATGCAAAGTCTTTTAGGTTGTATGTCAATATCTGGTAGTTTGAACTTGCCTAACTTTTGACTTCACATGATAAGGCTGTTAACTGTGATGCAATGGCCATAAGTATCATGTCCCTTGTTCCATATTACCGATATAGAGTTAAATGTTCAAGCTGATGAATCTTTTGAAAGCTCTGCAATATAGTGCGTTCACAGGAATGGCATCTATCCATTGCGTGTCACTCAATTTATTATTGTATCAGTTTGCTGGCAGATGTGCTTTAGCAAACCACAATCCTGCTTAGTTTTTATGTGGTGGATTTGTGCCAATAAATTATACATAAACATTGCATAATCGTTTGTGGATTCCAATGCCTGTTTATCTGATCTTTCGGACCTGAAGTTATGTTAACGACCTGAAAATTTTGTTCTGGAAGATAGTCAAACTTGCAAACTAGCTTATTTAATGTTTATGAGCAATTTCTTGGACAATATACCAATGGACACCTCTGTGGCTTTTTGGGACAACTTATTTTTATTCGTTAGCTCACCATATATCTTCAATATATTATGATTTCATAGCAAAAACCTTTGCTTTTAAATATTCTGATTTCGTTAGATGATAACTACCTGTGCACTTACTAATTAGTACTACCTCCATATCATAATATATGACGTTGGTCTGTTCAATTTTGTGCTAATCAACGTCAAATAAAACGAATTGGAGGTAGTATTTGAGTAACCCTTGGAGTTTTTGTCATTGTATGCTACAGAAACAACAGTCAAACAAATTGAAGATGCATTTAAGGAGTTCACCGCAAGAGAGGACATTGCAATTGTGCTCATCAGCCAATATGTAAGCAGTTGGTTTAATAATTGTTTTGTCGTGCTGATTATTCTTTTGTTTAATGAAGGGATCATCAGAACTAAATTTTGTGGCCTTAAAATGCTGGCAAATGAGTTAGTTGTGGGAATTTGTTCTTCAATTCTAAACACATTAAAATGCGACCTTTTTAGGGTAAATTTCAATGACATACTGCAGCACAGAGCATAATATCCATTATCTAGAGAAAACCTAATTTCCTTAGGTAGTTGATTATGTGATTTTTGTCAACCTGAATAAATGTGTCAACAGGCCAATTTAATGTCCCTGCAGGTGTAATTAGTCAATCTGCTTAAACCTTTCATTGGACCTAATTTTAGTGAAATGCTTGCTCAGTTTGCAGGTCTGTGGGCTCCTAT
Organism: Panicum miliaceum; assembly: GCA_032594955.1. Lineage (NCBI taxonomy): Eukaryota > Viridiplantae > Streptophyta > Magnoliopsida > Poales > Poaceae > Panicum > Panicum miliaceum. The sequence goes on along the minus strand of CM064061.1, from coordinate 388,599 downwards.
TTTTAGTAAGACTAGCAAATATGTCCGTGCATTACTACGAAAAGCCATATAAATATATTGATTAGCATCTAAAAATGTATTTATTATCCACCATATATATTATATAATAACATAGTACGTATCGGTTGAGGACTTCAATCTTTTTCTATTTTACTCGTCAAACGTTAATTCTAAACGGTTTTGGACCCTTAACTCAACATACAGTCCCCCGGATTCCGATTAGGACTCGATTGACGGACCAAGGAATCATTCTAAGCCTTTGCATTGTGCATATTTCTGTAACAGTTGAAATGAGTTGTCCATTCTCTCAAGTGTTTAATTTGTGTTTGTCAGGTTGCAAACATGATAAGGTTCTTGGTAGATGGCTACAACAAGCCTGTTCCTGCTATACTGGAGATCCCATCAAAGGATCATCCATATGATCCAGCACACGACTCAGTTCTTTCTCGCGTGAAGTATCTATTTTCTGCGGAATCAGTGGCCTCAGATCGCCGATAAAAATCAGATGCTTTCCTGTATCTTGTTCATTTTATGTTTGGGCCATTTTAGTATCACCTACCGCCATTGTGAAAATAAAGATGTATTTGGCATAACCTTTTTGGTATTTGGATGAGATTCCGTCGCCGATGATTTTTTATTTGCGACAATGAATGTATTCGTTCTATCACTGTGACTGCACTTGGCTGCAGATATCATATTGTAATCTTGACTGTGAATAACATGCCAATCTCCCTTTGCTTGTTTAGTGACCGTTCCTGGTCTGGTCTGGCCTTCACGGATGATCTGATCTGACCCAACATAATGTTCCTTTGATCTGTAACTGCCTAACTGGGGGTTGCTTCCAACAAAAGGATGCGTAGCTTCAGAAAGAAGCTTTTAATCATTGGCCGGCCTTTTCGTGTGTAACACTTGATCTAGAAACAACAAAGAATACCTCCTTGCTCACTAATATGTGCTCCAACTGGAGAAGCGAATAACAACAAACGATTTCGTTTCATTTGATTCCTCAGCCAAAGCCTCTGCTTCTTTGGCCAAGGAGATCTGGATGCGTTTGGAACCTTAAATTGATTAAGTTTATAAAAAATAGAAACCTTATGATGCCAAATAAATATCACTAGATTGACCGTATTTTTTTTTTGATAATATATCTATTGTGTTTCATAAATCTTGGAAAAATTTGACTTAGAACAAATATAATGTTTTTAGACGATATGTTTTTTTTAACACGTAGCCACGTAGGAAGTAATACACAGCACGCTTAGCGTCACCTGACCAGAAAGTCTCTTATTTGCCAAGAGATAGCATAGAGCCGTTTCTGAAAAAAAGGAGATAGCATAGATACCAGCATTTTTCAACAGTGTAGCGCCGAACAGGAAACTTTTCGATGGAACCACCAGTGTACAAATATGTCACTTCAGGTGAACAAAAAAAAATATACTACACATCCATGAGAGTTAAATTCGTACCCTAGGATAAACGCTAAGGGAATACATAAAGAAATACGGGCTGTGTTCAACAGAGGAACAAGCTATTTCCTTATTCGAATCCCAGGGACATCCTTCAGCCCCATTTTCAGGGCGGTTTTCCGGTACAACGCTGGAGGTTTCTCCAAACCGATCGAAGCACCAAACCGGTTTGCTAGGTCAGCAAGCATGGTTTTGTCTCTACCGATGTCAGCGATTGAGTCATAGTACCCAAGCCATGCATGGTATGCTGCTTCTTTGATGCTCATGTCAACGATTTTTATCGAATCATCAACCTGCATTGCAAAACAAAAAGCTGTCATGGGCACATATCCAAGAACTATTCTAACGAATTTTTCCTAACAGCACGGAGATTAACAATAAATTGCATGATGAGATGATCAGATGACATGATAAGCTAGGCAAAAGATAACAAGAACGCAACAAGCTGAGTGAGTAATTTAGACCTTTTGTTTCATCTTCTTATCAATGTCTGGTGCTGGATACTTCTCAATCGGGAGATCACTTATCTCATTCAAGAAATACTCTTCCCATGGTGCAAGCAAAAGAATTCCTTTGCCAGATTTGCCTTCCCTTCCGGTCCTTCCAAGTCGATGGATGTAATGCTCTCTATCAGGAGGAGCACCAACCTGTTCCAAGAACTGTGCATGTCAGTACTGCAATAGTGAAGGAATAGTCATGCCGTGCAGCTACATTCAAGAGTTAGACACCAATTCTACAGTTGCTTGGGCAAATAAATGGTACAACTGTATTCTCCTAAACTTTCTTCAACTACATTAATTATGAACAGAATCTCACCTGAATCACAAGGGTGACATCTGGATAGTTCACCCCACGAGTAGAAACATCTGATGTTACAAGAATTAAGCGGTTAGAGTCCCGGAACTCTTCAGATATGCGAGTTCGATAAAGCTGAGGTTTTCTTGAGTGAATTTCCCTGACATTTAACTTCAAATCTCGAAGCATGATATACATAAATTCAGTCACCATGGCTGTTGTGCAGAAAACAATAACCTGGGATTTGAAGATTTATTAGTAAAACAACACATTGAAGCTCTTATAGCTGGTTGGTTAAAGAAAAGGAGATGGGGGACCTTGTAATCAACTTCACGATCAATATGCTCTCGAAGTAGGTGATGAACCATATGAAAATGCAGCTCATGTGGTACCACAAGACATGACTGCTGAACCTAAGCTCAACAACAGGAGGTAGAAAGGGACCAAGAGTAAACAAAATTATTTTCATAACAGATAATAAAAATGGAGGCTAACAGAGGACCCACAAACTTCTGATTTAAGCAAGACATGATTTATAAATACAGCTCATGTTTCTCTAGAAAGTATGAAGATGTGTATAATATTCAAACGGTTAGACCTATTACAGATATATGCCTTAGAACATCTATGCGAAGATTAAATATATTATCAGGATGGTAAAGAGAGCCAAGTATTGAGAAAGTAGCATACCTTAGTTGGCGTTTCAACAGCTCCCAGGCCCACTGTATCAACAAAAACGTGATCCCTCTTTAATACTAGCTGTGAAACCCTCCGAACCTGTCAGTCACAAATAGCAACCATTACTTTTGGTTTTAGAATTGTGGCTATCCAGAAATAATAGTATTACACAGACAAAGTTATAGAAAAGATATATATATATTGGTGTTGTGAGCAATGCTGATTATACTACCTCTTTTGGAATAGTAGCTGAAAAGAGCAATGTTTGTCTTTGACGTGGCAAGCTATCAACAATCTTTTCTATGTCTTTACGGAAACCTAAATCTAGTAAATGATCAGCTTCATCCAACACAAGAAATTTCAATCCCATCAAGCGAACAGAGAATGATGATTTATTTTCAATGTGATCCAGCAGTCTACCAGGTGTTGCAACTAAAATCTGGGAGGGAAAAAAGTAAACAGAAAATGGTAAGGTTAACAGTTATGTACTTCTATCTTGATCTTCAGTGGATCACAAAATATGACAAACCTGGCATGGTTCAGATTCTAAGCGTCTCTGATCAAGCTTGAATCTAGTGCCGCCAATAAGAGATTGAACACCAATTCCATCATGGTGCTTCAACAAGACATTTGCTTCAGCTGTAAGCTGGATGGCAAGCTCTCTTGTGGGGCAGAGGACAAGAGCAAATATTGGAGATACTCGACGATTTGTATTATTCTTCATAGCATTCAAGACTGATTCAATTGCAGGAAGCTGTTTATCAATCCATTTTGAATAAATTGGTTGAACAAGGAGAACATCGGAACAAAAAGAATATCTGAAAGTAACATATCCCGAGTGAACATTACCAAAAAAGCTGCAGTTTTGCCTGTTCCAGTTTTGGCCTTGACAAGAACATCTTTACCTGCTTGTATATAGTAGTACAAGTGAGGAATTTGATGACTTCTGTGATAACATGTTTTGATACTTATGCTTATAGAAGATATCACTATATCAGTGTAAAAACAAAGATTAAACAACCCTTCTTTTGTGAGATGTACATTCACAAATCATAAGATTAGAAGGAGCAACCTAAACATCACTTATAACCGGAGAGTGGGGAAAGTCCAACAGCTATTATATGCCTTACACTGTTTTCTATTTGTTTTCCTTTTTATAAAAAAAATGCCTAAAGAAAGTAAATAAATATAATATACCTTCAAGACATATAGGAAGAGCTGCCTCTTGCACCACAGTTGTCTGTACATACCCAGCATCAGCAAGTGCTTTGACCGTCGGAGGAGAGATGCCACACTCATCAAATCTAAAGACAGAAAAAACATAGCTTGTTGGTTGTATGGATGGTGTCTCTGTTTCAAAGTAGGACAGGACATGCAAAAAGGTAAATTATTCACCAATCATTCATTAACCTCGAGTCAAAAAGACAATGATCGCAATGTGCGGTGATGAGTAATCGAATATTGCCTCCACTCTTTGTATTATGGTTAAATTTTATTGTTACAGGTCAGTGTCAAGATAAAATGGAACTCCAAAAAGCCGACCTAGAAGATTTCATACAATGTGATCCATGCATTTCATGAATACTTTGTTGCTTTACCTAAATTTCATGAACATCAATACATATACGAGTTTCTAAGTTTCTGTGAAGTTCCTAGGCTCCACAACGAAATAAAGAATAGCATACGATGATAAGTAACAAACAAAGATGACTCCGAGAGTGTAACCTTTTACTGGTAAGCAGAGATTCACCCCTGGACTCGTAATGCCTCCTCTCAGTACCCAAAACCTCCCTATTTTTGATCTCCTCTCGCAGCTCTCGGATTCTACCTGCGAGATCATTGTTTTCCTCCTCATAAGACTTGAGCACCCTCCTTTCCTTCTTCATATCGCAGTTCCTGAGAGCAGCACTGCTCCACCTCCTCCTGATGGTACTTGTGTCCTCAGATTCATCAACGTCTGAATCCTCTTCGCTTGATGCTCCAAACTTTCCAAACCTCAGATTCCGCTTGGGTGTAGATGTACCCTCCTCATCCTCATCCGATGAATCTGGTCTCCATTTCCTACCAAAACGCCTCGCAGCCACCGAGTACAATCTCTCCTGATTACGCAGAGCTAATGCCGTCTCCTCTCTTCCATTCGCAGCCTTGATAAGGCTGCGGGCACCCATTGGCCCCAACTGCCAACTCACCGTGCTTGGAGACATCACCGAGTAACACCTCTTGGGACCAAAGGAACCGAGAGAAGGCGAATTCCAATGCGACCACCAGGGCACCATTGTTCGGTACTCCCTCTTGGAATTGAACGCGGCCAGGCTCGGTCCCTTTCCCCTGGCTCCAGCCTCCATCCGAGTCCTCGGTTGCTCCAGAGCCAGATCATCCCAATCCTTCCAATTCGCTTCACCCCGGGGCCTCCCAGAGTCCAACTGCTGCTGCTGCTGGCCACCCGGCGGCCGGTTGGCGCGGTGGAGGGGCCCGTCGTCCTGGTTCCAGAGGTCCTCGGCGCCGGGCTTGCTGAATCGATCGGCGAGGGCGCGGATGTGGGCGCGCGACGAAGTGGGCTCCTCCTCAGCCGGGAGCGCGGCCGTGTCGGCGCCGGGGAGGCGGGAGGCGCGGATCTCGGAACGGAGGCGGGCGAGGTAGAGCTGCTTCTCGTGGCGGAGGAGGCCGCGCTGCTTCTGGCGCGCCAGCTTCTCGTGCATCCGCTTGTACTGCCATTTGGACAGCCCGCCCGGGAAGGTGCGCGGGCCGCCCCCCATCGCCGGCGGGAGAAAGCGAAGACGGCGACGGCGGGGGCGGAGGCGGGAGGCGGCGTGTAGGGTTTATGTGTGGGGTTTTTGATTTGACGGCGAACAGCAGTTCAGTTTCCGCTTCCGCGTTCCGGTTACGGAAGGAAGCAAGCAACTGACTCTGAAGTCTGAACGGTGGGGCCCGACCGACTGCTTTGCTTCCCTCGCTCGCAGTCGCAGATCTCTCCCTCGTCATTGCAGGGGAGGGGAGGGGAGGGGAGAGATGGCGGGGGAGGAGAGGAAGCGGGTGCTGGTGGTGGGCGGCAGCGGCTACCTGGGCCAGCATCTCCTCGCCGCGCTCGCCCCCGCCGCCGATCGCCTCGACGTCGCTTTCACCCACCACAGCCAGGCCCCGCCGCAGCCGCTCCTCGATGCGCTCCCTTCCATCCGCGCCTTCCGCTCCGACCTCCGCTCCGGCGACGGCCTCGAGGCAATCTCCGCGTCCTTCGGACAGGTGCGCTTCTGCATTCCCACCGCAGCTCCAGCAGTAGCGTCCATCTCCGGCCTCGTGCGCGTCCCACATTTGGTAGAACACGCACTTGGTCAACCAGTGTAGAGACAACGTGTTCCATTTCGTCACACGCCTCCGGGAAACCTCCGCCTGCATTTGCTTCAACAGCCGCCTGCATTTGCATGTGGGACTGGTTCATTTGAGAGTGCGTGCGCCTGAGCCTTGCTGTAGGCACTTCATTCAGTGGTTGCGAATTGCTTGGTTTATGTTACCTGAATTACTAGCTCATCAGTACATACTTATCCACAAACTGAGGAGCATGCTGGCTTTTGACCTTTTCAGCCACATGTAGTTGTCAACTGTGCTGCAATCTCAGTTCCTCGGGCATGTGAAATGGATCCACCTGCTACTATGGCTACCAATGTGCCTTCTTCACTTGTCAATTGGTTGCTAAGCTTTGCGAATGACGAATCGCTTTTGATTCATCTCTCGACAGATCAAGGTAGTGTACTCCTGTCCTTGATGTATTACAATGCTGCTCAAACGATTTTATCTGTGGTACATTCTATACTGATGAAGTGCATAATGAAATTTTGCTCTCCTGTACTAACAGTTTATGAGGGGGTCAAATCCTTCTACAAAGAAGAGGATGAGACATTGCCGGTGAACATGTATGGAAAATCTAAAGTTGCTGCAGAGAAATTCATTCTTGAAAAATGCTCAAACTATGCAATCTTGAGAAGCAGCATTATTTATGGGCCACAAACAATATCTCCTGTGGCAAAATCCCTTCCCATTCAGGTAAAATACACTAATCACTCATAGTTATGTTTATTTCCCCCAAGTAGCATAGCATACATGCTGAAACTCTACACTAGCAGAGTAGTATCTGACTAAAAAGGCGCTTGGCATTTGGATGCAGTGGATGGATAGTGTTCTTTCACAGGGCCAACAAGTTGAATTCTTTAATGATGAATTTCGGTGCCCTGTTTACGTCAAAGATATGGTGGATGTAATATTGTCTTTAGCGAAAACTTGGCTATCAGGTACAAGTTCAACATGCAGTATTTTATGGAACTTCATTATCTAGCAATGCTATCACTTGTGGTATCATTTTGCAATATATCTGTAAACAATTAACATGTTCCAGTTCAGGTTTTAACGTTTCAGTATACTGTTTTTTCCCTTGACAAATGCTTCATGTTTTATCATTTACTAGTATCATGGTGACTGACATCAATGTGCATGATGCAGATGGCAAAAAGGTCCAGGTCCTTCTGAATGTCGGTGGTCCGGATAGGGTTTCAAGACTGCAGATGGCCGAGTCTGTTGCTACTGTTCGTGGATATAACCACAATATAATCAAATCTGTATCTGCATCATCGGTATTAATCTTGTCTTTGTCTCGGAAACACAGGATGTTGCATCGAAGAATCCATATCCACCTGTTAGCACACGTGAACTATTTCAAAAGACAGTTATAACAAGCATGATATTTTAGATGCAAGTTGGGCTTAACTTTACAACTGAAATAGTTTCCAACCTGAGCACTGAGCTCTTTTTAAGCATTGTGCTTTGATATGATTATTTGCCATCATAACATATTGTAATAGACTCATCCTTTACTTGTTCAGGTAAACCGGGGGGTAGCTTCTCCATCAGACATATCCATGGATATCACCAAGTTAACCCAGATGCTAAGTATCAAACCAATCTCATTTCAAGATGGAGTCAGAGCTACACTTGATGCAGAAGCTAGTTAATGATGCTTTCTCAATGGTTTGTTCGAGTTCCTAAGAGAGTTGCTTATACTGAAACATGGAAGCATGACAAAGAATCACAATTAGTTTGCAAAATTGCAGCAGTGGTAAATTCTGTTGGGTCTGGGTGAAATATGTAACGTTGTACTCACTAAACACCAATGCCATCATCGGTGTTACTGCTTGGTTGTACCATTCTGAATAAAAATGGCATTAATTTTTAATCTTTTTCAGAAGTCTGTAACTGTTTTGTACATGTATACTGCTAAGAGTTACCATCAATGAAGAATCTTTACCCAGTGATTTGGTTGTTTCATAACTTAAGATACATTGATGTACCACAAACTTACCACATGCCCATTGAGTGGTTTTAACCATACCTTGTTGAGCTACTGTTTATATTGCATTACCTTACTTACCTATAGGGCATTGTATGGGCCTGGACGACACTGGTTACAGTTTTTATGCGACCATGCCTTTTTCTTGAGAGGGGCATTATGCTTGTGGGAGAAGCAACATGACTTGACTCAAACCCTTGTCTTTGTATATTGACCTGATGGCAAAGCTAATTACTGCTACTCCAGAGCTAATCAGTCAGTCTTTCACATGTATTCGAACATAGGTTTTAGCTCCCGTGGTATGACTAAATTGCATGGCTTTTGACCCTATTCATGCAGGGAAAACAGGGAAGTGGGCGATTCACATTCACATGTGCCTAAACTTATACTACTGACTAAAGTGGGTGCACCAACTCTTTGGTGCAACTCTGCCAGGGACAAGCTACCTCAGCTGTGCAGAAACTAGAACCATATCAGAACTGTGTCACAGGCTCTAATACTCTTAGCAGCAAAGGTTCAAGCACTGAAAGTTTGAACTGTTCCACCTGCTGTAAACCATGTTTGCTTCTATCACTATCAGGATAAGAGGTATTCACTTTCTGCACTTGTTGGCAGGTACTACAGTATATGAAAGAGACTATCGGAGCAAGTTGCTGCTGCTGTAGCAAGTCCGGATGTGCTGAAAGATATAATCATCACGATCTTGTTTAGATCCAAAAACTTTACACCAAAAAATGTCACATCAAATGTTTACGCACATGCATGGCATATTAAACGGGGATGAAAAAAAAACCTATCACAGATTGGGTGTATTTTGCGAGACGAATCTAATGAGCCTAATTAGTCCGTAATTAGACAAGATTGTGCTACAGTAAACATGTGCTAATGATGGATTAATTAGGCTTAATAGATTCATCTCGCAAATTAATTTTTTAATTAGTCTATATTTAATACTTCAAATATGTGCCGATATTCTTCAAAAAGTTTACAGCGTTGGATCTAAACAAGGTCTGGATCACCTTTCCAGGTAAGCATACATATTAAGCCAGTGCATGGTAATATGGTACTCCCTCCATACTCGAAAAGAAAGTCGTTTCGGACAAAAGTTGGATCAAACATTGGGAATATAAATCATGAATAACTTTTAAAATGTTCAATTTTAAAATAAAAAAACCATATGAATAGATTTATCTTGAAAAAATACTTTCATAAAAATATAAATATATCACTTTGCGATAAATATTTTTATAAAAATAAGAAGTCAAAGTTAAGTTTTGGAGACCGTGTCGCTATCCAAAACGACTTTCTTTTCGAGTATGGAGGGAGTACGTTTCATCTCCAGCTAAAGCAGAAAATGCTCATAAAGGGGTACTAAATTTGGTTGCTTGATAATAAATTGCCATTAATCTTGCTTGTAATGAGACACACCAGTATTGATGAATAAGGCAGTCGCACGGATTGATGCAGTCATGCAGAGAAGCATCAATTAAAACCAGCACGTCAAACGAAAAGCAATATTGTAGTACTGTCAGGGCAGGGTTCTAGTTTTTTATTTCCTGTTACCAGATCTGCTGAACCTTACATCGACTTGACCAAACAGTAGACATAGAAATATGTAACTCATGTCTCCTCTGTCAGTCTGTAGTCAGCAATCGTTTCTAGTCACCCTGCGTGCTGGTAATTGGAAATTACATTGGTGAAAACTCACTTCGATCTATAACTTCAAATTGCCTTATATTCTAGACCTCAGACATGAACATCTGGCACTTTTGCTAGATTGTTAAGATTACTGAAGACTGGTCTTGAGTTTGGATTTCCACCCCATGTGGGGCCTAATTGGTCGGTAGAGAAACAAGTGGTGTTGTGTTAGCTTAAGCTACCTGCATTGAAACTGTGATCCCGGCGCTGCTTTGGGGTGATAGGGAAGCAGAAGCCATCTCACCTTTCAAAGAACAATTGCTTGTAACTGAAATCAAAGTCTGCTGTGGGTACCTTTTCAAAGGACCATTGGTTGGTTGCTTCATCAGGCTAACAAAATAGCATGCAAGAAAACTTTGCTACAAACAGCCAAGATTGTCAGTCAGCAACTTCTCAGCCCAAGCATTTCTTTATGCAACATGAGTTCTATGAATCTTTCTGTATGGGTCTTGGAGAAAGATAAGTATCCTACGGCCAAAGCTCTTCAGAAAACCCTGTCAGCTATAGAAAATTCAGTGCCAGTCCATACAAAACAAAGAGGGGACACATACTTCCAAGTTACATAAACCTAACCTAGCATGATCTAGATCTTGTTCGCTGTTTCACATGGCTACAGCATTGTTACTGTGACCAATGGAAGTCAGACCTGAATCCAAGTTTAAGCCGCATGCTAGGAAAATTGCCACTGTGTGTTTGCTATATACTTCATGTTCGTCCAGAAACCATGACAGGTCCCATAGCAAAATAAAGCTTCTAGTAAGCAGACTGAAAAAAAAGAACAAATTAAATCTGGAAATTAGTGGATTCCATATTCGAACTTATTTTAGTGAACAAACGCGTCATCTTGTATATATATCCAGAATATATAAATGGACCACACCATAGGATCGATTGAGGTTCATTTTGAGCTCTATTTCTTGTTACCCGTGTGGCTGTGTCTGCCCCGACTATGGACCCCAGCTAAATCCATATTAATACCCTCCCACCCTTGCCTTCCAAGTCTCTCTGTCTCCCTCCCTCCCTCCCTCTCTCTCTCTCTCGTATGCCGTGAGGATGTTCTTCCGGCACCTGCTCCCTTGCATCCTCCTCCTGCTCTTGCTAATGTCACACTTGCCAAACTCCATCCTTGGTTTGAGAACATGGAGAGAGGAAGAAGTGGGGAGTGACTTGAGACGCCATGAGCATAAGGTTGCCCCAGCCACCCCTCCTTCTCAAGAGGTGGGTGCCGCGGCAGCTGCCAGCAAGTACGCCGTTTCAAGAAGAATGGTTCCTCAAGGTCCAAACCCTCTCCACAACAGATGAGATGAGCAGCATGCTGGTGGTTCTGGTATGTTCACCAATCAGGCGGCTAGCTCATCTGCAGGTGTAGCTCCAAGCACTCACAAAAATACCTTTTCATGTCCTTTTAGCTAGAATGGTACAGAATGCATATATGCTTACTACCGGTGTAGCGCGCGTGTTTTGTTGTGATGTCAGGCTTTGTATATAGATTTTTCTTTATCATGTTGAGGTGTAAATAAAAATTGCTGCGCTCGATCTAGCTTGAACGTTTACGCATCATATCGCTGTAGCTTGTATTGTGTGGGTAGACACGACAGAGAGATTCGATCAGGAGTTTTGCTTTAGCCGAAGAAAGGCTGATTAGACAGTGCCATGTTTGGATGGTTGCTTGCTTGTTTTGTTGTGTCAAGTGTGCAAGTAAGGTGTGATCTGAGATGGTTGTGTTATCTCTTGGTAGTTGAAGGGCTTCCATCTGCAGAAGGCAATCTGCTGCTAGCTCATGTATGTGGTTATGTGTTATTAGGTGATTGAGTGGTCTCAGTCGGATGGAATGGAAGCATGAAAGTAATAACTAATAAGCTCATGTGTGAATGAAAAATGGAAAGAAAATTAAATCAGGCGTGCGATGGGCTGTTTTTTTTTTAATCTTATTTGGACATGCTAGCTACTAGCGAGCAGGAGGGAGGACAGGAAAGTAAATAGAGCTGGAGCATAGTGAGCTGAGCTGTAAGCAGAAATATGGGTCAGCATCTCTCGGAGGACGCGCTGGGTTCGTGCTAACACGATGCAGTTGAGTTTGGAGTACACATCATGACTAGTGGTACTTTAATGTTGTTTTAATTTTTAATCTTGGAGAAAGAGTACATGTATGTAGAAACTTATGTTTTTATTCGCGTCGCGGTGATAGCTGGTTGTCTCAAGAGACAGAGAGAGAGTATTGGTCAAAGCTCGAGATCCAAGGTAGATTATGCAATGGTCAAGGCCAACACTGACCGTCCAGTACTAAAATATTGGGAGGGGCTTGCAGTGCCCTGGCCCCCCAACTCCAATGCCTTGGCACTCCTTGTCTCCCTTAGCTAGGCCATCATCCATCCTGCAGATCAGATCAGATCAGATCTATCTCGTGTGAAAGTATATACCCACTTTTCCTCATACTACATATGAAGAACACCCCCACACTGATGAGAGTAACGAGGTGGTTGGTTGGTTGTTGCTTGCTTATTTTGCTTCAATACATGTGAATATATGATATGACATACACATTGACATGAGAGCCATGATCTAGCTGGCCATGTATCAGAATGAGGAACCGGGCACGTGTGCATCTTCTGACTGACCGGTTGCTGATGACTGTTGAGTGACCTAGATGATGCGCTGATGTGCATGGTTTGTTGGCTGCAACATCAACACAACACCCTTGCGGCCCGGGCTTTGTCGGCGACAGGATTGGCAATAACCAGCAAGGCGTGCATGGCTGCCCCGAGCCCTCCCTGTTCCACCGAAGCTAGCCCTGTCAGCTGACTGATGCCCCAGTTGACTGCAACCGCCTCTCACATCTGTCTTTCGCTGCCCAAAGAGCAAAGCGAAAGCAAAATCAGTTCTTGTAAAATTCTACATCCACCAACCAAACAAAATCATGCAAAGAGAAAACATAGGCGCGGTGTAGGCAGGCAAGGCTTCAGGCAACGCTGAGCTGCCCCAGTGCCTCTTTATTTTACTTAACCTACTTACCTCAAACAACAGAGTACTCTGATGCACGAGCATACTAGCAATTAAAACGTCTCCAGCGCAGTGCTGGTGCCTGCTGCTGCTGTGTACCACCGCCCTCATCTGTGCTGTGTACCACGCCCAGCAGCTCTCACGGTTTCAGGCAGTGATTGTATTTCTTTAAACACTGCCAACTTCATTGTCGATGTTTTGCAGGAATAAATGGGTAGCAGTTGCATAACTAATCACAAGGCAAGGAAGCTCAAGCCTGTTTATAGTACACAGCATCATAATATGCATGTTTAATACAATACCCAGGAACACCAAGACAGGATCAGAAAAATCAGACCATATATAGACATAGTTTTGACAGATATGGAACTCACACAAACGACAGCCTGTGGATCCTACGTTCTCCTTTGGAACAGCAATCTCCAGAATTACATGTGTTGTGCTATTTCTCAAGATCCTAGCCAGCTACTGTTTTCAGGTGATGAGGACATATAACAACAGATCAAACCTGCAGCGGGCTCATCAACCTATTCTCCACACAATCAGGTGATCTGGGTGATTAGAGAAAAATAATGTTTTTATGCAAGCATTGGAGTAAACGCAAATGAGGCCATTTTCATGTGCTGCAGATCCCAATGAATCACTATGTATGCAACAACAACAACCGAGATGACAATAGAAGCATTCCAGCTCGTTTGGTCCCCGATTGTCATCGCATTAATAAAACAGCAGATGGACTGACGCGTATATCGATTCAACTCAATCCAATTGACAGGATGACAATTTGATTTGATGATAGAAAAAATCATACAGTTGTTGATGGGCATCCAGTGCCATCGCATGATGGAAATTGGTGCATACATTGAGTCAATTGAAACGACAGGGCTACACAAGATATTCACACGATACGGTACGGGGACTGCATTGCACACAAGAGCACACGACTTATTTGACAACGAAGGGTAGGCGAGAGAGATAACAACAGCTAGTAGAGTTCACGACACTACCATAAGACGCGAGCGAGTCATCAGTTAACAAGAGGAGTATACAACTAGCAGTATTATTTTGACAAGAAGCAAGTGGTTCATTCATACGGGCGGCAGGGGCGGCTGCTCTTGCTTCTGGTCCTGGTCCTGGTCCTGGCCCTTGGACTCGGGGAGGGGGCTGATGTCGGTGGGCTTAGAGGCGGCGGCGGCGTCGTCGTGGCGGGGCGCGGAGCAGAGGATGAGGGGCCGGTCCTTAGCCTCCTCCTCGTCGTCGCGGTCGTCGTCGTCGTCGGTGGAGAGGTTGATGCAGGAGCAGCGCTCGAGGGAGGCGAAGAAGGCGGAGGCCACGCTGGTCCCGACCCAGGTCGCCCAGCTCTCCATGGCCGCCGGCGATCTAGGGTTTGGCGGCGGGGGAATGGAGTTGGTCAAACCAAACGCAACGCGGAGACCGGAGGAGAGAGACTTGAGTCCTGAGTTGCTTCGAGCGACTAGTAGTAGTAGGCTAGTAGCAAGTGGCACGCACGCACACCAGAACTGGGCCAGGCCCACCCAGCAGAGCCCAGCCGTTGGCCTTGCCCGGCCTAGCTAGCAACCAGCCAGGCCCACACGAAATTGTCAACCGACTTTCCCGTGACAGCAGCGCACCAAAACGATAATGTAGACCGCACAGCAAAAGCCATCATAATTCACAACAGCTTTTTCAACCAATCACGAGGTCCATGCCAAACCATAACCAACATGATGACGATGCATGTCACCTGCGGCTGAGGTAGGTGTCGCCTCAGACCCTCAGTTCACAGCACAAACACTGGATACCACTCAAAACTGTTGGCTTCTTTACTTTGTGTTCCTTCTGTGTCGATATCACTCTTCTAGGTTTCGGCGTTTGTGCACGGAAAAAAGGCATTCCCCAGGCTAATCTAAGGCTTGAGCAACTTCTTGTAATCCTTGAACGTGCCCGAGAATGGGGTCACCCTGCCCTCTGACACCACCCAAAGCTCGTCCACGCTTCCAGTGATGAGATGCTCGTCGTGACTCACCTGCAAAACCAGTCGTCAGACACTCTTCTCCTTCAGGCACAAACACCACTAAACTGTCGACAGTACACTGAAAGAAACATCTTGCCACCTTACCATTAGCACTCCACCCTGGAACACCAGTAAACCTTGGATGAGCGCCTCAACTGCGTCCAGATCCTGCAACACAGGGATTTCAGCTCAGAACCAACCTAGAAAAATACAAGGAAAAAGAAAAGATAATGTGCCATGATTTCCTCACCAGATGGTTAGAAGGCTCATCGAGAAGTATAATGTGTGGTTTCTTGAAGGTGATTTTCGCAAATGCAACCCTACTCTTCTGACCACCTGAAGTTGCAATTGCTTTAATTAGGATCGGGTAATTTAAAATTCAAAATGCAGATGAACCCTTAACAATTTGTCAAAACTGACAGTCATAAACTAGTAGCATATTTCATCACCTAAAACCTCCTATGAGATTGGTATGATGTCTACCTGACAAAGTATACATAGGTTGGAGGGCAAGATTTCCTGAAACACCGAAGGAACCAAGATGTGCCCTCAACTTCTGCTCAGGTACACCCTGCAAACAGGTTAAGTTTGTATTTGAGTTCAGTATCAAATAGAGATAGAGAATATTCATCTTAGCCATCCACCAGGTTAAGTTTCATATCCTATAGTAACCAAAGATGATGCTTGAAACTTACCGGATAGCACCTCATCATGTACAGAAGGGGATTCACCGTTAAATCAAGCCCATCAACATGATGTTGGTTGAATACAGCCATGCGGACCTGTAAAGCAACCAAAAAAAAAATCAACAAATCAATGGGAGGATGCTGCAAAGAAAACCCCATGGCAATCGACAATGGAAACAAATCAATCTCGCCATATATATGTAGCAGTATTATAAAAGTGACCAAAGAAAAAAGATCAATATTTAGGTTAGGGTATTTTGTCCGATTCAGTAATGGCATAGGACAAAAAAACATACTGGCATCTCAATATATACAAAACTATTATCACAATTACAGAATAAAGATTTAGAATGGTGTAGATCGGAGTTCATGTAACACAAGCTTTTTGAAGAAAAAGCAGTACAAGTTACAGGGTGGTAAAAATGCCATGATTGTAGCTAAAGAAGAATGAAACACCTTGGGGGAGCGGAATACTGTTCCTGAAGTTGGCTGCAGATCCCCAGATATCAATTTCAGTATAGTAGACTTGCCAATGCCATTAGGACCAACCACTGAAACAGTGTCAACGAGTGATTAAAAAATGGAAGTACTAGAACTTAGAATAATAGAGAATAATCTTCAGTCAAGATAAGATGAGTGGAACAAAGAAACCATACTTGCTATACGACTGTCAAGGTCAATACCAAAATTCAAATTCTTAAATAAAGTAGGCCCTCCAGGGTAACCAAACGAGGCATCACTGCAAAGAAGGAAAGAATTATTCAACAGTGAACGAACATATCACATGGATGCCTAAAATAATAACTGGTCAATTAATCCAGAAGGTCACAAGGCAAGGAATGAAAGGCCAACTGGTGCATATGGTAAGAGGGGAAAAAAGATTTCATAAATGATAAAATATGGATCAGAAATAAAACCTGAAGCTAATGATTGGTGGTCCAGGGCGATCATCTGGGGTTGGGAACTCAAATTTATAGCTGCAAGGAATTAATCAAACAATTGCTGAGTTGACTGTAACCAAAATACCAAAGTACAATTGATTTAGGGGGTAGACATACTCTGGATCACTGACAACCGCGTCAACATGTTCCATTCGCTCCAACGCCTGAGATAATACAGATAAGAATATCAAGTCAGACATAAATTTTGTCACTGAATAACATTATATATCAGAATGTCAGTTGAAGGGATTCGAAACCATCTCCAAATACAGTAAAAGGCGAAACAATTTTTGAACTGCAAAAGTATTAACATGGAGACACTGTGAGAAAACACACCTTGATTCTTGATTGAACAAGCGATGCTCTCTTTGCATTGTACCGGAACTTGTCAATGAATGCCTACAGAGAAAGTAAACAATTGAACTTCACCATTGGTCTTTGAGGAAATATCAAGTAGCACTTAATACCCTCAGCAGTTTCCAGATAATTCTATTTTTCTTTCATTTGAGCTTATATCAGACAGATATTTGGTCTCAAGTGTTTTGTTTCAATAAGACACTGCAAGCTGGGCCGGCCCACGTTGCACAAGCTTCAGCTGCCTACAGAGTAGCTAGCCATGTTCAAGCTAAAGACATAAGCAGTCTACTATTATTCAACAACAATAATAACAACAAAGCCTTTTAGTCCCAAGCAAGTTGGGGTAGGCTAGAGATGGCCATGGTATGATCAATTCAGACAAACTTCGGTGCTCAACATGCCAAATGGTGAATTTGAATGGGCTAACAAGGGAGTTGCTTGCATGTTTTGAAAAGGAATTTTATTAACCCATAAAAAAACATGGATGAACTAAAGCATCAACTTTCAAATCATTGTTTGCTGCAGAAAACAGCATAGTTTTCTTGAAACGTGGCACTAAAGCACTCTCAGGGCCAATGATACTTGGCTAGAAATACAAACTAACCTGCATGTGGGATCTGGCCTTCTCATTTGTTTCAAAGGCTTTCTGCTGATTCTTGAGGTGCTCTTCCCGAGTCCTCTCAAATGTGTCATAGTCACCTTTGTAAGCATGTAGCTTTCTACCATGTAGATGAAGAATGTCGGTGACAACCTAAAAAGATCTGGTCATCAGTTATCCAGTTCAAACCAACACAGGAAAAACATACGCTGGCGTGCATACCGTATTCAAAAACTCCCTAGCATGCGATACAACAATAAATGTCTTTGGCCACTTCAGGAGATATGTTTCTAGCCATAACACAGCGTGAAGATCAAGATGGTTCTGCAAAGTGATAGGTTGTTAGCATAAGCCAGTATGTGAAGAAAACCAACCCCTTATTTCCAGCTTACTGTTGGCTCATCAAGAAGTAGTAAATCAGGCTCAATGAACAGAGCACGTGCTAGAGCTATTCTCATGCGCCATCCACCAGAAAACTCTTTTGTACGTTTGCGTTGCATTTCTGGAGTGAAACTAAGACCCTGTAAAGAGTTCCACCATTCAAAACAGTACAATGTAAGTACGTAATCAGCATGTGCAAGTCCTATGCTATTTCTGAGATCAACATGCACAAATCCTACCTTCCTAATTTATGATGAACTCTAAACACAAAACGTCATGAAATGTTATTGCCCCCTATTGACGACTACTTATTTTGGACACGTATTGATCCTTGAAAGAATCAAGTACTGCATTTTAAATGGGAGCAAAAGCAAACCAGTAACATGATATTGTGCAAATGGTACAGACAAGGGAAATAAACAGACCGCCAAAATTGATGCCGCGCGAGCCTCTGCAGCATCTGCATCGATAAACTCAAGCCGTTTATATATCTCCTCAAGCCTCTTGCTGATAGAATCTTTGTCAAGATCACCCTTGCTCTTGCCCGAGCCCTGCCCGAACTCAGCCTCAATCTCTAGGTCTTTCTGCATAGCAATGGTAACAGGTTAGCTGAACAAAACACTGACAAATAGGGAGAGCTTGAAGGAGGAAGAAACATCAGGCAAGAAGCAGTAGCTATCAAGAAAAGCAAATTCTTCATTAGTCAACCTGTTGTTGAACCAGACGGGCCTCTTCCTGCAGAAGTTGAACTCGTTCAACATCGGCATTCAGAACACACTGCAAAGCTATGGTGTCATCACCCACGACCTCTTGCTCAACATGCAATATCTGACAGTTTTTGGGAATACCATCAATTGCATGCATCGCCATAGCTCTGAGGAAAGATGTCTTTCCAGTACCATTTCTTCCAACAAGGCCTGAAATGGGTAAATAAGACATGCTGAAGCTTGTTGAATACTGACTGTTTCAAACGAAAGCTGTTACAGATCCATATAAATGAACTGAACATGCTTCCCTGCTAAAGTGTTATTTATTGGGAGTTGTGGAACACCAAGAAGGCAAGAAGTTCATAAAGTACTCTATAGTTGTAACTCACCATAGTGCCTTCCAAAAGCAAGTGTTATAGTGGCTTCTTGAATAAGATCACGGCCACCAACAGTGACACTGAAGTTCTCCATATGTATATCCCTAACAGCTGGCCCACCATCATTATTGTGATTTACAAAAACAGGAGGCATTCCAGCCCTAAGTGCCTCCATCTCTGCGACATGCATTTGATATTGTGCCTGGACCAGCAAGCAGAACAGTATACAAAAGAGTACAGTCAGGAAGGAAGACATTTGCATCTACCATTACAAAAAAATAAGAAAAGGGGGGAAATATGCTGTACACCGGATGCGTACTGCTAAGAATTCATCACAACAGACAAGCAAAGGCAAAGCATAGCGTGGCGATTTAAGATGAGCCATTGGCAAAGTAGAAAACACATTACCTCTCTTTGCCTCTCGTCCTTTCTTTTTTTCCGTTCAATCTTAGCTTTATCGCGTGAAGATAGCAACGGCCCCTCGAATACTTCAGGTTGCTTTTTCGGAGCGACATCGTCGTCCATCCCCGCATTCATACGTAATGGTGTAACAAGGCTACGCACAGCTTGTTTGGGTTTGACGAGACCATGCTTCCCAAACTTTTCGCAAAGCTTACTGCAGACCTACAGTGAGAAAACAAAACACATGTAAGGGCTTCTGCAAGTCGGAATCAAGCAATCTCTGTATTAACACTTTTTATTCCCCGAATTGGAAGAGTTGTCAACGACTCTCAAGGCTCTGTGTGTGTGTATCTTACAAATGACCAATAAAAGACATTTTGATTGGTGCAGGCACCTCAGAGCAGCTAAATCGAAGAGATCATCAGGAAGTGACTAAACCAAGTCATTTGGAACAAGGTATCCTCGATGCTTCAAAGGGTGACAGAGCCATCAGTAACTCAAATGAAACAAACTATATCAATTGTGCAGTTCTAAGCGTCCAGACAGGTCGTGATACACCACGGCTCCATTAAATCGTCCAAACAATTGAGGAACCAGAAAATCGCACCAATCCATGATATCTGCTATAGTATCTACAGCGCCAAGCAATAGAAGGCACAGCGATTTTGGAAAGAAAAAAAAATCAGCTAGCGCGTCAGATCGGAGAATAGAGCGGCACAGCTGGGTAGTCCGTGACTAGACGCGGCAGGAATGGGCGAATGCGCGTGCGGGGATACCTGGAGGCAGTGGTCCTGGCTGGAGACGCATCCGGAGTCGATGAGGAGCTCTCCGAGCGCTTCGAAGATGCCGTGGCCGTCCGGGGCGCCGAAGTCGAAGTCCTCGTCGGCGAGGACGTTGGCGATGTAGTCGATGATGGGCTGGTCCACCTCCTCGACGACGTCGGGGCCCAGGACCTCCCGCACGACCCCCATGCTCGCCGCAGCGGCGGCGGCCATCTTCCCTTCCTTGTCCCGCGACGGCGAACCAACCGGACGGAGGAGGAGAAGGGCTTGGGCAAGCGTGACCCGAGCAGACCACCGCACCGCACCTGGAGCTTCTGGATGGTCGGAGGCAGCCGTGTGATGCCAGAGCGGACGGTCCCGATGGCCCGACCCTGCGCAAATCTGTGGGCCGATCAATGAGGATGACCCAACTAACAAACAGGGCCGAGATCGGTCAGCCCACAATAGGTAGTGAGTTGGGCCCAGCTGTGGGAGGAGGTCAGTCAGCCCATGGTTCTTCTGTATACTAATTTTTACAGCTAAACTAAATTGTTCAGTGCTCAGATCATCCTCAAGTTTTGTGTGTACTGCATTGCTAGTAATACAGGATCGGTTATGAAATCATTCGATCTGATTTTATTCCTAGCAATTGGATCAAATCATGTATTTGCGAACCATGCATCCAGCTGTCTGATCTTAGCCTGGCCTGAAATTGGATCAGTTTATTTGTGAGTTTCACATGGATCGGGGCCGTGTGAAATGCATGCAGTTCCGATCATATCGTTGGCAGTCAATGCACGGGGAAAGCTGGCCCAGCCTCACATCGATCCACCACATACACTATGGTGCAGTGATCCATACGCGTTGCATTGCATATGCTACTCCGATCCTTTTTCTGCATCGTTTCTGTTAGTCGCTAGCTGTTGCCTGTTGCTGTTGCTGTTGGGAAGAAGAAGAAAGAAGAATGCAACGGCGCCGCCAACAACAAGCTAATAGGGTCGTCGGACGACGGAGACGCTCCGGTCCTCTCTCTCTTATATATATATAATAACAACAAGCAGCTACAGGCTAGTAGACACATGATCTGACAACATGGAGATGGAGGTGGTGGAGCTGCCGGCGGCGGTGCCCATGGCGCGCCGCCGCCGTGCTGCTTCGACTGCAGCATATGCCTGGAGCCCGCGCGCGAGCCGGTGGTCACGCGCTGCGGCCACCTCTACTGCCTCGTCTGCGTGCGCCGCTGGATGCGCTCCGCCAACCGCTGCCCCGTGTCCGAGGGCCGCCTCCTCCCGCTCCGCCACCGGCGGAGTGGCGGCGTCGACGACCACAACGACCTGCGCTTTCACGTTCGGCCCACGGCCCCAATCGTCAACAACCTGCTTGGCGGACAGCACTACGGCGGCAGTCACCACTGGGGCTGGGTGTGGCACTCCAACGCCGGTTGCCTCATCAGCAGCGCGGCGGCGGCCGTGCTCCCGAGGGCGTTCCCAGTGCCGCCACGGCCGATGATCGTCGAAGACGGCCGGCGGCGGGTAAAGCAGTCGTTGCACCAGATATGGCTCTTCCTCGCCGTCGCCGCGCTGCTCTGCTTTCTCCTCTCCTAAGCAGCTTCATTATTCACGTGCAACAACTATGCAGCTGTGCATATAGCTTTGTTTCAGTTCTGTTGGCCGGTCAGGAAACTACCAGTGTAAGCGGTTAACTCTACATCTCAAGATGAGGAGAAGGAGATTCAAGAACATCAGGTTAACAGTTCCCATACATGTACTAGAAACTGTTCAAAATTTCACAAAAATGTTGACATACAACACCTGAAAAGCACATGCTTTCCACTGCGCAACACATGAAAAACATTGGTGTGCTCAACTTGTACAATGATGATTGATGAAATAGACACGACTCGGCAGTGTACCTTTCAGAATCATGCCGTCTCACGTCTGCCGTCTAATCTCATCTGCAACGTCTCTTCTCATCTTCTGTTGCGTCACATTGTACCACCGACTCATAAAGAGTGGAAAGAGACACTGGCTTCAATGATGCAAAGTTGCAAACAAAAGGAAGAATGCAAACACACACAAATGAATGAATGATCACAACGCGCATAAGGCAACTCACTCAATTCTCACACAAGATCCAAATTGCATGGAATTCACACCGGAAAATTGCAAGGATTAAATAAAAGATACAGTGGCCAAGAAACATATTATTGCCCGACTCCCACAACAATTTGTTCTCTAGACATTATTCAGCGGGCAATTTCTCTTTGAGGTACTTGAGAATTGCTTTCGTTCCTCGCTCCAACAGAGTCCGTCTTATGCTGCATGAGAAAGCAACAGGAGGCTGAGCATTGTGATGTGGACGGTTGATCAATCTGTCAACTATATCTTTCCCTCTAAATTCTTTCATCAGATGCACATTTTTGTTCCAAGGATTTATCACGTAGTGCTATCACATTGTATGGTTATTATGTGTGCTTCTGTAATTTTGGCACCAGATCAAATCACAGATCGAGGTTACATTCTTACCTTCTAAGCGGATTCCCGTCAAGTTTCAACACTTGCAGGTTAGGCTCAAGCAATCCCTGCAGAGAAAAGCATCCACGAAAAAAGATTCAGTGAGATTGAGAACCATGCAACCGTGAGAGAGAAGTATTCTTCACTTGATGCCAGTACATGTTGTTTATCACAATCAGTGTGTGCTATGATAGAGTTCAAATGTTTGAAGTTGTCCAGAACACCTACTATAGAACAGTATCTAGAGATAGATTCAAGAAAGAAAATACCAAAAATGAAGGGTGGAGGGGAATACCAGCTCTGCTGGGAGCGCTGTTATATTGTTGTCTGACAGGTCAAGCTCAATCAGAGCAGTGAAATTCTTTATACCCTGTTTAAGTGCAGTTCAGTCAGCATATGCAGAAACTGAAAAGGGGCCACTAACAGCTGCTTATAACATTTCCACATAAAAATTTTTGAGCTTCAAAACCAGTATCAGGAAATCAATTGGAAATATTATTCAAACTACCAAAATCCTGCCTCCCTTGCTAACAAATCCTAATAATTACCTCTGGTACAGTTGTGAGGTTATTCTGACTCAAGTCAAGAATCCGGAGTTGTTTTAAGTCTAACAAACCATTCGGAAACTCATTGAGTTTCATCCGTCTGCTCACAGATAGAGAGATAGATAAGCTTTCATCTAATAATTGTAGTTTAGAGGCTGTGCATATGTTCCAAGTTCCAACCTTAGGTAGAGCTCCCGCAGTTGTGGTAGCGCAGAAACTGCAGAAGGTTCAGGTAGTGCTGAAGCATTGCCACTTAAATCAAGTACTTCAAGTTTGGACAGAGACAGAAGATCAGTGGATGATATCTGCAAGAAAAGTACGTGTGTTATTATATAGCACTAAGAAATGTTTGAAATGATGCACATTACCATATATTTGCACGTAGTATTGAAGTATGCTCTCTCAAAAGTTAATACTGCTTTCATTTTGTACTGTCAACACGTCTTTAGCTCTCTGGAGCTTTTAGTGGCTAGAACTATACTATGTGGTCCTGCTTATTTTCCATTTCATGAGTGTCCTAGAACTGTTAAAAACGTATGTATATTCAACAATCAATATCAACCATGAGACTTGACAAATTGAGATTCTTCTGTATGCCAAATATATGCCAGAAGACAAATAATACAAAAAGAAATGACTGTTGAATTACCTCTGCCAAGGGATTATTGTCCAGCTTTAAGGAAGACAGACTGGTAAGGGAGGAGATCACTGTGTGCGGCCACCTTTTTATCTTGTTATTCGACAACACTAAGGACTGAAAAAGAGAGCAAAAGCTAAGAATTCAGGTTGAGCATGATTAATAAGACAACAAGGTGACAATATCTCCTTGCTCAGAAACACACTTGAAGTGATGAACATAAAGATAGCTCATTTGGCAGATCTTCTATTGAATTTTTAGAAAGATCCAATTTGACCACTTCGCTTGTCTCCCACGCCGCAGCTGGTACACTGGTCACACCAAGACCGCTCAAGTCCAATTCCTGATATGAGATTAACAGCAGCCATGTGAGAACCAATTCATTTTAAGAAAAGAAAAAGAGAAATGAAGATCTATCTTACGACATCTTATGCCAACAAAATAATTGAAGCGCACCTTTGAAGATAAGGACAATCGCCTCGCTGCAGCAATTTGGTCATCTTTTGTTGGGGTGCTTGTGCTTCCAGATCCTGATGATCATTTTGGTGGTCGAGAAATGATTCTCAAATACGAACAATCCAAGATATTGCATACTTCGAAAAAACAATGGACAATATAAAATGTTGCTAATAAAGATGAAACACTTTTGACTTAGCCTTTTCAATTACCTTCCTCATCAGATGAAAGCCGACTCCGCAGATACTTCAGTAATACAGTTGTTGGTCCAGAAACCAATGAACTGGGAACATAATATATTAATTTTGGCTGATCAACAGAGATTCCTAACAGCCAGTTTACTAAACAGTAGGAGAAACAGGAATTACCTCCTAAGTGTTCTCATAGGATTTCCAGTAAGCAGAAGCTTTCTGAGGGTAGTCATTTTACCTTGAGTAGGGCATGGAGTTACAGAATTAGGATTTTCAGTTAGGTGGTAAGATAAACTATGCCAGGTCCTTAATGCATACACTTATAACTCTTGCAAGAATTCATATGTATGATCTGTCCAATACATAAAGATAGACCGAGAGGAATGCATACATAAGTGCAGATGTGCTTACATGCCTACACAAACAAACAGAATCATTGCATAATGATTCTAAACAAAGCAGACAAACAGCAGC
Source organism: Panicum miliaceum (assembly GCA_032594955.1). Taxonomy (NCBI): domain Eukaryota; kingdom Viridiplantae; phylum Streptophyta; class Magnoliopsida; order Poales; family Poaceae; genus Panicum; species Panicum miliaceum. The sequence goes on along the minus strand of CM064061.1, from coordinate 363,587 downwards.
ACTGGTGTTACGGAAAGCAACGTTGCACAGAATAAAACAAACCTAGTTCAGCTGGTAGACCAGATAATGAGTTATTCGATAGATCGAGGAAAGATAGTTTGAGGTTGCATGCTCCAACAGGATACTCCTTTAGCTGGTAATAGTAGCATATTCATCAGACAAAGAAAAAACAAAGGAAAAAAGGAACTGTTACTTGTTTCTTTTTATTGAGAGGTACATATGCCAGTAGGGTTTGTTGCACTTGCAGGATACTCCTACTAATTGTTCCTGGTAGACAGAAGTTGTAACAAATAATTTTCCTGTGAAAGGCCATCATAAAGTGACAGGAGGGAACAATAATAACCAGAGTTATTCCAAATGATTCTGCTCTACAATTCCATATGAACATGTAAGTAACCTAACGAATGAGATCTCAAAGGATGAAAGGATGTTCTAACCCACTAAAACAGCTGACAGGATTAGGATAGTAAGCCTATGGAGTAACATTGTGAGAGAAAAAATACTTATCATTTATCAAAAGGCCCAAGCAACTGATGCGCACTATTCACGGTTACGACTACAAATAAACGCCAGATATTCTAAACCATGGAATTAAAAGTAACTTGTTTTCTTAACATGTCTGATTAGAGCTTTGAACTCTGAACAAAGCCCGGGGGGAAGTCTCCCCCCATGGTCCAGGTTTTTTCCTTTTTACAATTTGTGTTCAATGTCTAGAGTGTACCAGGGGAACAATGAGAAGATCAAATTGACAGTTCGGGCATGTATGTTAAAAAAAAAGACAGTTTGGTCATGTAATAGATGGGTAGAACCTGATTAGAATGGAGATCAAGTATTCCTAATTTTGATAGTGTGCCAATATCAGCTGGTATTGAAGACAATAAGTTATTTCTGGAACACAAAACAGAGAAAGCGAATTTACATCACAGAAAGTTAAATGCAAAGCAAAAAAAAGGTAAACATGCCATGAGTATAGAACCAACCCCATATAGAGCTCAGCAAGAGAAGAGCAACCCTTTATGGAAGGAGGAATTGATGTTATTTCTGACACAGAAAAGGTAGGAAGCCATCAAACTTCAGAATACGCACATGTAACAACATGGTAGATAAACTCACTATTTTGATGCATGTCCAGGCGAATAAGTTTAGGAAGTGCTCCGATACTGTCCGGGGTGGTTGTAAGCAGATTTTTTGCTGTAAGGATCTAAATATTAGTTTAATGCAAAACCAATTGAATCACATGATTTCAACACATCTTTGATATTTCTGCGTACCAAGATTTAGCTCCGTGAGCATTGTCCAGGATGCAAACATGTTTTCAGAAATAGTCACAAGCTTGTTACCCTGATAATTTGTGGCAGTTCAGTTTTAACACACAATTGAATAACAAAGGAATAGTTTTGACATTCTATAGGTAGTTTTTACCTCTAGATCCAATTTATTTAACTTGGAACAGCCAGCAAGTGCATCTGGTATTCTTGATATGGTGTTGTTTGATGCCTGTACACAATGCATACATTATTTTGTGCATGTCTAGACTAGAAGGTGAAAAAAGAAGTGATAAGTTGGCAACTGATCAACTGCAGGACCAAGAAACCATCAAAAAATAAGAATACGTCCCTTCGGGGACATCCGATAAAAAATAAGAATACAGCCATTGCAACTTACCTTGAGTTCCAACAAGTCCGGACATTTGGCAAGGCTAGCTGGAAGCTCAGTAAGGCAATTATTTGAGAAATCAACCCTGGCAAAACACGGCATAAAGTACATGAATAGTAAGTATCACGCACTGCTTCTACCTTTTACATGATGTGCTAATCAAACAACAGCTATACACTTTGTGAACACAAAAGAGGTGGAGCGGTACCAAAACAAAATAGAGTTTTGTCACTTTGGAAAGCATGAATTGTTACAACGAGAGCTATGGTCAACATTTCCAAAACTAATCATCACAAGCAAGGGAATCAAAACAAGAGAGTAAGAAAGATGCATGCAAGACACTTGGCAAAAATAAATGCGAACTGTATAATTTTAGATTGCACCAACACAGTATATAATGAGACTAAATTAATTGAATGAAAAATACATGATAAGCTTACTTGACTAATGCAGTAGCCAGGCCAATCTCTTCGGGCAATGTGTTTATTTGATTGAAAGATGCATCCAGCGATTTTAGCAATGGCAGGCTGCAATGCCAAAAATCAAGGTGGCATTAATGGCCCATATCTATAAATGAAATTAGTCAATAAGAGCAGTGTCCATACTCTCGAATAGCTGCTGGAAGGGAAGATATCTTGTTGTGGCTTATATTTAACACAACGAGTGAAGACAAATTTCTAAGGTCTTCTCTTAACACTTCAAGATTATTGTGAGCCAGTATGAGCTTCTGGAGGTCCACTCCCTGAAAAATCCACGCATGAACTGGTTAGTTATGTTGCTCGTAGCCTGGTATAGCACACAGCGGTAGGCCGGTAGCCGGTAGTGCAACGAGCATATTACCTCCCACCATTTCTCATCCTGGCTGCCTGTGTCCAAGTTGTTGTACACCTCCTTGGGTATCTCCCTGAAGAGTAAGGTGGAAAAGGAACAGGCACAAGTACTGTAAGGTAACAATAATACCAATAATTAACAGCAGCAGAGGATGTAACGTGTATCCTTTAGGTAGGTAGGAAATAAGAGGAACAAACTAGGCAGAACAGTTTGGCACATTCAAGGAAAGGAAGATGCCAAGGAAGAGATGGCATTTGATCCTCACATGACTGTGCTCAGGGAGACTATAAAACCTATCATATTGTTCGACGCGTTTCTAGAGCATTATCTCTAGTTCACTCGAACTGAACAGAGGACAGCAACACCAGTTACTTATACAGAGAGCCGAAATGCCGTACGTGATCCCCCAGAAGCTAAATGGGCCATTTGTGAAATCGCGAGCTCGAAAGTGGCTTGGATCGGATGGGATCCAGCTCCAACGGATCGGAATGTCAAGGAGGAGCGAGAGATTTTGACCTGAGGGAGCGATTGGAGAGGTTGAGGGAGCCCGACTCCCTGGCGGACTTGAGGATCCGATCCATGGAACTTCCAGATGGCTCTGGAAGGGTTGGTTCAGATCGCCATTGAGGTTTGATTTGTGGATGCTACAGAGGAGTTGGAGGCGGAGGCGGAGCAGCGATCCTTCCTTTCATCACGATCCAAACAAATCTATAGAGTGGGAGTATTACATTACAGTTTTATTAAACTAATGCTTGATTAATTCCAGCCTGTAACAACACAACAGCCAGCCAGCCGCTGCGAGAAGACGGAGAATTGTCTTGGGCTGGGCGCTCAACTCGTTTAGGGTTTGTGGGGGTCTTGCGACACGGCCCAAGGTATCACTACAAGCAGAGCTCTTCTTGGGCTTCACACCTTGAATTGCATTGCATCAATCGAGATCATCACCTCTCGTCAGCGTGCGCAATGGCTGCTTCACACCTTCACTTGGTTGGCGACAAAAAGATGGTACCGAAGAAAAAAATGAAAACATAAGCAACGCAGGCATTCAGAAAATCGCTATGATCAATGTGAGAAAGTATAACATTTGTATGCACCACCCTCGATATAAGATAATTTTATCACCGGAGCCGGAGGCGGGGCGGTGGCGCGGCGCACACGGTTTTTAGCAAGGACAGGAAGAAATCCACGGGTCGGGGCGAAGGACAGAGCACACGAGCGAGCACGGAAAAGTGCGCCCGCGAGGAAAAGGAAACAAACCAACCAGTAGTGAACCCCGACGCGACCCCACCTCCCTCCCATGGCGCCGTCGCGCCCGCTCATGCGCGGGATCCGCCCGCCCCGCGTCTTCCCCACCCGCGCCGGCCGCGCCTCGCCGTACGCCATCGCGCTCACCGCCCTGCTCCTCGTTTCCGCCTTCCTCCTCGCCCTCATCGCCTTCGGCGTCTTCTCCCTCCCCGTGTCCGCGCCCAGCGCTGCCACCACCAACGCTGCCGGAGGGGAGACCGAGTCCGCCGACGCCCGACCCTCGCGCCCACGCGCCCGCCGCGACCTCGGGTGACTAGCCTTCCTTCGGCTCGCTGTACTTGTTCAGATTTGGCTCGATCTGGTGCTGATCCGCAGATCGTCGCTGTGGCTGCAAGCAGGGTGGGACTGGGAGAGCGGGGTGCGCAGTGGACGGAGGTCATCTCGTGGGAGCCCAGGGCATTCGTCTACCACAACTTCCTGGTAGATTTCTCTCCTGTTTCAAGTTCAACATTCTCTTGAGTCTCATGAGACAGAGATGGACTGTTACCGTGTCATGTTAACTATTCAAGTGCTTTCTGAATCGATAGCGCTGGGTGGCACCACTAAAGTTGGATCCGGGAATGCAACAATGGTTCACATAGTCACCTTCATTTCTTCTAGCACACCTCTATTTTGTGCCGTGGGTTACTAGCTGACACATGGGACATCTGGGATGTAATTTATGCAAACTACTACTGCCTTTCCTAGTTACTTTATAAGATATTCGGTCGAAAAAACAAGATCAATTGCTTAAAGATGGAAGATCTGCATGTGTTGATATATTCTTTTGCTTGTTTTTGTACACCAGCACTATTTAGAAAACAAGTACATTTGACTTAAGGAATCTGATCGATACCTTCTTTTAGGCTGACCTTGTTTGTTATGCAATTCTATATTTATCGTCCGCTAAGGGAAAATATCTAAGTTCTTATCTCTGTTAAATTGTTCATACTTAGGCATACTGTATAATTTGTAGCTAGTGTTTATTAACTGCTTCATTTTTGCCCAATTTTTATAACCTGTTAGTTTATCACCCAATGTTGATGATTATTTGACTATGATGATCTCTGATAGTTTTTTTCTGTTCATTAGTCTAAGGAAGAGTGCGAGTACCTAATTGGATTGGCCAAGCCTCACATGGTAAAATCAACGGTTGTTGATAGCACCACAGGCAAAAGCAAGGACAGCAGGGTTCGTACAAGTTCAGGCATGTTCCTTCAAAGAGGAAGAGACAAGGTTATTCGAACAATCGAAAAGAGGATAGCAGATTACACCTTCATACCTGTAGGTATGGATTTTTATAGTAGTTAGTGTATGGCTATAATATTCAGGAATGAGCTCTGTGCATAGTGTTATCTTAAAATGATAAAGTCAACTGTTGTGTATGTAGAACTGTCATCCACATAGAACACCTTCACAGCTGTTGGTGTGTGATTTTTAAAATCTAGTGTATGGCTATATTCTTCATGAACAAGCTCCGTGCTTAAAACGACAAGAAAAATGGAGGCGTCCATGAAGTGTCACCCACAAATCACAGGGCACAGTCTGATTGTTATATGTATCTTCTTAGTTGTTTGTTTGTTTTTTGATAAATTCTTAGTTGTTTGTTAGGAATGGCACTACTCATGTAACAGAGTTTTGTCAGCATGTTGTTATTACCGGTTGGATGACGAGATGCAGTTTAGTGAAGTATCTGCCAACTTGTTTTTTTTTTAGAAAAAAATCATCTGAACTGAAATATTATGCTGTTGAATCGTATTATTTCGTGCCGGATTACAGAACACGGTGAGGGACTCCAAGTGCTGCATTATGAAGTTGGGCAGAAGTATGAACCTCACTTTGATTATTTTCTTGATGAGTTCAATACCAAGAATGGTGGCCAGAGGATGGCTACTCTTCTGATGTATCTGTACGTATAGACATATACATTCATTATGTTCTTGTGATGCTAACTGAATGGAATATGTTCTTATAAAATATTTTCAATGGGTACAGATCAGATGTTGAAGAAGGGGGTGAGACTATTTTCCCCGATGCAAATGTGAACAGCAGTTCTTTGCCATGGTATAATGAGCTTTCAGAATGTGCCAGAAGAGGTCTCTCTGTCAAACCAAAGATGGGAGATGCGCTCCTTTTCTATAGCATGAAACCAGATGCCACTCTGGATCCATTGAGTTTGCATGGTTAGTCCGATACTTGGAAACATTTGAAGGATATTAAACCTTTCATTTATGCGTTTTTGTAGTTTTGTTCCATTCTCTTTGTGGAAGTTCATTTTCGTAATATTTAACTGATGCTGCCCCTGAAGTTTTTTGTATACATTATAAAGTTTTAGTTACACCACATTGTTCTTGCAGGAGGTTGTCCTGTGATTAAAGGAAATAAATGGTCGTCAACCAAGTGGATGCATGTCCATGAGTACAAAGCTTGAGCCTTCTAAAGTCAACTTACCAAAGGTATGTACTGTTACTGTGGGTTTGTAAGCCTTGTGTTGTTTTGTGAACAAGCATTTAGGCTCGGTCCAAATGTGGCTTTAAGCTTTTCGGCAGCCAGCTCGAAATACCTTTATACTTACAGATTGATCTTATATAAACCTCAGTTTGTCTGCTGATTGATTTGTTTTACTGGAGCTCGATGATGTGAAGTTTTTGCTCAAACTGATCTACTACTACTTTGTTGTGCAGATGGATCTCTATGTCCATGTGACTTGGGGTTCTTTTCGGGATGGCCACCCATGTACGCTCTACTGGAGTTGTATTCTTTACTTCTGGATGGAGGAGATGATGGGGCCAATAAGCAGGGGCCTGAGGTGTCCTTGCAGTATTTTTGGGAATGATCCTAGCTGACTTGGCTTTCCTTTTTCTTTTCTTCCCTTGCAGTACCCCAATTATAGAGCAATGATGTTAGGGTTTGGGGGTATAGAATTTGGAATTTTGTTTTTGTGCTTTACCAGTGGGTGATATTAGTACCAGAATGCTGTATTATTATGGGTATAAGCTGTGTTACTAATGAATAAAGAGGCGTAGAGCTTAGTCATCACATACGTATCGAAGTGGACATTTCTGTCGGTGGCGGCTTGATGGCGCTGGAATTCAAAGGCAGGTGCTATAGTGATCCTATGCTTGTGCTGCAGCATTTGACAGTTGCGAGCTAGCACGTACTATTGTTTACTCCAATTTGACAGTGGAGTATCTTCTGGTGCCTTTGAAGTTGAGTTGGCAAGTTATGGTCGTCAGTGTCGGTGGCATGTTGAAATGGAACTTGTGGTAGTATTGCAGAGCCACCCACCTACAGCACAATCTGAGCTGACAGCAATATACACTTGTACCTAAAAGATTCCTAGTCCGAATCACTCCCCGGCCGACCGGCCTGTTTGGTTTCAGCGAGTTTTAAGCTAATTATAAAACTAATTGCATAAATGAAGGTTAATTGTCAAGATGAATCCATTAAGTCTAATTAGATCATGATTTGATAATGTTGTGCTACAATAAATATATGCTAATCATGGACTAATTTAAGTTCGTCTCGACAGTTAGCCGCAACTTCTGCAATTAGTTTTACAATTAGCTTTTATTTAGTCCACCTAGTCAGGTTAGAGCCTGGAGGAGAGCAACCACAGTCCACACCAAACGACATTGGTTGGAATCATCATGTTCAATTGTCAATCAGCATCAGCGATATAGGACTCTGGGACCGCCAATCGCGGCCTCACACCACATCTCAAAGCAATCGCATACAGTATTGTATTCACATGAGATGAGGAGAGAGAGCGGAAGAAGAACAGAAGAGAAGAAAAGAATGGTTGAATCGTCGCAGGTGGTGGGTGGTGAGAGGGAGGGGGCAGTCAACCGGGCCAGGCGTCGGCGCGCCTGTGCTTTTGCTTGCCGCGCCCGCCCGCGCCTTCCAACTCACGCGCTCCTCGCAATTTCTTACTCCTCCCTTGGCCATCATCTCTGATCTGGGGCCTTTGCCTTGCTCTGACTCCTCCGACCACTGCCGCAGCGACTCCTGCCGCGTCGCCGGGGCTCCGCTCAACCCCCAGATCTCACCACCCACCCGCAGATCTGCCGCCCGCCCATGGACTCCGGCGCCGGGGGCGGCGGGGCCACGGCCATCCGCGTGCCCTACCGCCACCTCCGCGACGCCGAGATGGAGCTCGTCAGCCTCAACGGCAGCCCCCGCGCAGGGGAGGGCCCGCCCAAAGACCCGCACCGGGACGCCGACGGCGCGCGCAAGGCGGGGAGCGCCGGCACCTCCAGGACCAAGCTCGTACTCGCCTGCATGGTCGCCGCGGGCGTGCAGTTCGGATGGGCGCTGCAGCTCTCCCTCCTCACACCCTACATCCAGGTAAAAGCGCTGTGCCCACCCCCACCCTTCTGCCTCGCTCCTTGCTCCATCGTTCTAGATCCACCCTCTCTCCCTGGCTTCCCATTTGGAGACCACTTTCGAGTTCGCATTTAGGAGACCACTTTTCGAGTTCGCATTTAGGATAGATATAGGAGCGCCGATGGCTTGTCCCCCTTTCTGTTTCCGCTGACGCATTTCTGTTCCTACCGGTCGCCGATTACAGCTACAGCTTCTTCGTACTCTTGTCTATAAACAAATGTTCGAGAAATCCAATTATCTTCATATACTACCGCCTGCTGCCAGTAGGTTCAATTGTCAAACCCGGGATGACCATCTAGCTAGGAGCTTCACTACACTAATATGAACGATCATGGCCACTAACACACCTCTAGAGTCCAGACTAGCACACAAAAGCGCCACCCAGTTTTAATTTCAGTATCGCATTGGTAATATTTCCAGGCACTTATATCGATGTCACAAATAAATGCTGGAGTAGTTATTGAAGCTGTAACAACCACCTGGTTCCTGGCCTATTTACGCTTTTCTGACCCCCACGTCTAATTTTGGCTATGTACTAACTAACATGTTGCTCGTTTCTCAATTTTGTGCAGACCCTAGGAATAGATCATGCCATGGCATCATTTATTTGGCTCTGTGGACCTATAACCGGTTTTGTGGTAAGTCACTCTAGAGATAATAATGCCATTTTTTTTTGGAGTCAGGATATATAAAGCTTTATGAGACATCTCCAAATGATGATGTTCCAGGTTCAACCATGTGTCGGTGTGTGGAGTGACAAATGCCACTCAAAGTACGGGAGAAGAAGACCATTTATTTTGGCTGGATGCTTGATGATATGTGCTGCTGTGAGTTAGATGAAGTTTCATAGCTCATTGTATTTCCCATTCTCTTCATGATCTAATAGATAGACGTCATACGTAGGTAACTTTAATCGGGTTTTCTGCAGACCTTGGTTACTTCTTAGGGGACACCACTGAGCACTGCAGGTAATAAGAAAAATTCTTCCTTGTTTGCTATTTTGTTTACTTCAAGGTTGTTCTCACTGAAATGCTGACAATTATGCTGTTCAGAACATACAAAGGTTCAAGATATCGAGCTGCTATTGTTTTCATTCTTGGATTCTGGATGTTGGACCTTGCAAATAATACGGTGCAGGTAAGCTTATTCCAAATTTTGCATGTGATTGTAACATTGCATTACCTTTTAGTGGATGTTCTCCTAACATTTTTGTTCCTCTCTGATATGTTTAGGGTCCCGCTCGTGCCCTTCTAGCTGATCTTTCAGGTGGTTACTACCTTCAATTTGGAATGTTTATTAATGCTAGATTCACCCTCAATTATCAATTATTGAATGAGCCTATCTCTTCTGCAGGTCCTGATCAGTGTAATTCTGCAAACGCAATATTCTGTTCATGGATGGCTGTTGGAAATATTCTTGGCTTTTCTGCTGGTGCTAGCGGGAATTGGCACAAGTATGTCCTTTTTTTTTATGTGTGGTCTTCTGTGCTTGCATAAACATGATTATGGTTCTGCAGTTGGTATTGTAAGGTTATATTATTGCATTTGATGTAACTTGTGCCAGTTGATGCAAATGGTCTCTTGTACAGTTCGCAAGCCCGAAGATGTGAGTCAATTTGTATCCAAAAGTAATAGGCCCAAATTTATGTGACATTTTTTTCTGTTTATTATGCAAACAGTCTAAAACTACTAGAATGAAACTAGGAATCGCATAAAACGGCTTCTTTGCCTTTCTTTTTCATGATGAAAATCCTCACAAAAGTTCACCAAGGAGGGGGGAGAAACGATGATGACATGTCATGGTCTTTCAGTCTTTCTGCCTTCTTTTTGACATTTGGTCCTCTTAATGAGCGCTTCTTGCTCCATCAGTTTCACATTGAATTTTTCCCGAATTCTCCCTAGTCAACAAAAGTTTCTGTTCTGTACGAAAATTGAGTTTGCCTGCTTTTTGTTATTTTTGCAGATGGTTTCCTTTTCTAACAACAAGAGCCTGTTGTGAAGCTTGTGGTAATTTGAAAGCAGCTTTCTTAGTGGCAGTTGTAAGTTTTCAGTGGTTCTGTAACTGCCCTTGGAGTTTGAAGCTAGGAATTTTTATGCATTGTAGAACTAGCAGAATCCTTCTTAGATCTTGTCTTTTATCCCTTTTAAGACTGTTTACTCTGCATGCAAAAGCTGAGCAATCTATATTTTGCAGATATTTCTTTTGTTCTGCATGTCTGTTACCCTGTACTTTGCTGAAGAGATCCCACTAGAACCAAAGGATGCACAAGGACTATCTGATTCCGCTCCTCTACTGAATGAGTCTAGAGATGATGGCCATGCATTGAATGAACAAAATAATGAAAGATTCCCTAATGGCCATGTGGATGGAAACAATGTCTCAGCTAATTCCAATACCGTGGATGTGAATTCCAACTTGAACAGGGACAATGGAGAAGTTTTCGATGATGGCCCAGGAGCAGTTTTGGTCAACATTTTGACCAGCATGAGGCATCTACCTCCAGGAATGCATTCAGTGCTTGTAGTTATGGCCCTAACATGGGTATGCTGTCTGATTACATAGATAGATTCATACCGACCACCTGCTGAGGTCTCCTTTCTACCTTCAAGATTGATGATGTTACCCTTGTTTTATTTGCTTTGCAGTTGTCATGGTTTCCCTTTTTCCTTTTTGATACTGACTGGATGGGGCGTGAAGTTTACCATGGGGATCCAAATGGAGACTTGAGTGAGAGGAAGGCTTATGACAATGGTGTCCGAGAAGGTGCATTTGGTTTGCTATTGAATTCTGTAAGAACTCGTGATCAATTTGTTTACTATAATTTATTTGTTTAGATACATTACTAGGAAATCTTGGTGTTTGTGTGCCTCAACTTGAGTTCGTAGCTGTAATACTTGCTTCAATTGTATAGGTTGTCCTTGGTATTGGTTCCTTCCTTGTTGATCCACTATGTCGGATGATTGGTGCAAGATTGGTTTGGGCAATCAGTAACTTTACAGTGTTTATCTGCATGTTGGCTACAACAATACTAAGTTGGATCTCTTCTGATCTATACTCGAGTAAACTTCATCACATCATTGGAGCAAATAAAACAGTCAAGAATTCAGCATTGGTTGTTTTCTCTCTTCTTGGATTGCCACTCTCCGTGAGTACCAAAACTTTGACTCTAGCATATTTTTCTGCCTTAATTGTGTTGTAAGCTGTCTTACGCTCTGCTCTTAAGCATTACAGATCACTTATAGTGTTCCATTTTCTGTAACCGCCGAGCTGACTGCTGGTTCAGGAGGTGGACAAGGTTTGTGTCGCAGATTTTATGTATAATATATGCTTGTGTCATCGTGTGATCATAGGTGACTGACAACGTTTGTGCCACCACCAGGTTTGGCTACAGGAGTCCTAAATCTTGCTATCGTTGTTCCCCAGGTTAGACATTCTGTTTGAACGTTCTCGTTCAGTACGTGTCGATACTGAACATATCCCAACACTATTGATTCCATTCTGTTTGCAGATAGTAGTCTCACTCGGAGCAGGTCCATGGGATGCTCTCTATGGGGGAGGAAACGTCCCTGCATTCGCCTTGGCTTCAATCTTCTCCCTGGGAGCCGGTGTCCTCGCAGTTCTCAAGCTACCGAAGCTATCAAACTCGTACCAATCTGCCGGTTTCCATGGATTTGGTTGATGCTTGATGCCCCCAAAGCCCTCTAGGGTGTAACATTCAGATACACACCTACCTACACTGAGCCCCGTTTTGCCATTCGTTCACAGTGAAATGATTCTTTTTCCTGCTGCCACTATAGAATAATACTGAAAGTAGACACTAGGATAGAGAGGCTAGTTAGGTTCATGTGCATACAAAGCCGATGCAAAGGTGTACAAGCTGTATCTACTTTTTGACAGTGTATGTAAGAGCTGCCCGCTCACATGGCGGAGAATTTTACAAGTGATGTAGCAGGTTTTGGCCTTAACCAGCGCTCGTTTGTAGTTGCACATGCACATCCAGCGTGTTTCTGTGCGTTTTTTTTTTGTAAGGGAATACTAGGCTGTATGCCAAGCTCTCGTTCTTTGCACCTTTTTTTTTATAAAAAAAACGCTTTGCACCTTTTTCTAGTTCTTAGCTTCGTAGAGCACATTGAGCTTTGACTGCGCGGTGATTAAAATGACAGCACGCATCAAAATAGTGGCGGATGGGGACGCATGCATGAAACGACTAGAGCACTTATTAATGCGCCGGTAATCCTTTTTTCGCGACACTCTTGTGCCTGCGATTTTTTACCCAGGGATCAGAACCACGCTGGCTCTATATTCGCTAGGGTTTCTCCTGTACCCAGTACGTGTGTCTGGGTCTGTCTGCTCTTGCCAAGTTCAGGATGGCTGGAGGTTCGGCGAGCGGTTCTCGGGATGAGGTGTCTGATCTGCTAGGGCGCCCTAGCGCCTTAACCTGACCGCTGAGGAAGAAGACGTCATTGTTGACAGCGATGACGAAGCGGTAACGGAGGCTCCATTGTCGGAGTGGTCGCTGATTGGGAAGGTGCTGTCTCCGAAGCCCGTCCACAGCACGACGATCTACCGTGCCATTAAGGGGGAACCCTAAGGGGCGGGGGGTTGCGCTCAGTGGGCGACAAAAATGACAATCTGTTCATTGCGGATTTCGAAGGAAAAGTGGAGAAGGATCATGCCTTGGAGGGGTCCTCTGATGTGTGTTTTGATGCGAAACTCAGATCCTCTGATGCGTGTTTTGACCGGACGAGCATTTGGGTCCGAATTCTCAATCTCCCTTTCGGATGGATGAATGCAAAGAAAGGTGAGAAGGCAGCGAGGGCTGTTGGTCGAGTTGAACAAATCGATGTAAATGAGAAAGGGAAGGCGAGTGGTTCGTTCCTCCGAGCTCGAGTGGCGATGGAGATTAATAAACCACTCAGAAGGGGTCTCCTCCTGAGAGATGAGGAAAAGAAGGCTAATGTGTGGTACGAGATTCAGTACGAAAAACTCCCTTTTTCTGCAAATCCTGCGGTATCATGGGGCACTCTGAGTTGGTCTGCTCAAAACCAGCCCTGCGGGACGCAAAGGGGAAGCTGCCCTATGATGTTGAGCTGCGGGCGCCAGATGACAGTAAGAAGAAGAAGCTGGCGAGTTTTGGCGAGGCGGCGTCCGGGATGTTCAGTTCAGGATCCCACCCCTCGAGGGCGAGTGGGCGATCAGCGTCCCCTGGACTGTCCAAGGAGAAGTCCTCTGGGAACTCCACGAATCATGTGGAGGCAGGAGAAGAAATCTCTTCCCCGTTGAAGAAGAAACAGGATCCACCCCATCGTGAGGAGGGAGGTGGGAGTGGTGTAAAGAATTTTGATTTGGAAGGCAAGAGTGGCCAGCAACAACGAAAGAGGAAGCCTGCGACGGATGGCGAAATCCCTGGTAGTGGGAGGCATGATCTCAACCTGCCGCCGGAGTATAGTAATGCCATTGTGCCCATGGGTCATGTGAGCTCCGTGTTGAACCAGCTCCAGAACTCGAGTGGCAATCGTGATAGAGATGATGGCCTAAAGAAACCTAGGAGATCAAACCCCCATGCACGATCGGCGGCGGCTGCCGAGGAGCGGCCCCGCCGGGCACAATGAATCTTCTAAGTGTGAACTGCCGGGGCTGTGGGCGGCCGGAGGCAGTTCAGGAACTCCGCCTGCTGGTAGAAGAGAAGAGGCCCGCGGTGGTGTTTTTGATGGAGACGAGGATGGGAGAGGAACGTGCCCTAAGTTTGCAGAGGTCGCTGGGTTTTCCTAATGCTTCCGTTGTCAAGTCAGAGGGGCAAAGCGGGGGGCTAATGCTGCTTTGGAGACGCGACGTTGTGGTTGCTGAACTGAGCAAGTCGAAGTCTCTTGTCATGCGAGTCCTTAGGGATCTCGCAATGGAGATTGACGGGCTTCTATGGGGAGCCGCGTCGGGAACGCCGAAAGGAGAGCTGGTACCTTACGAGATTTCTCAGATCACAGTCTACTTCGCCTTGGTTGTGTGTGGGTGATTTCAATGAGGTGTTGCTCGCCGAGGAGCATTTTGGTGGTAATGGTAGGGAAGCATGGCAATTGGCAGCTTTCCAGAATGTGGTTGATGATTGTCATCTGTCCGACCTTGGTACCATGGCCTCCCGCACACGTGGGACAGCAGGCAAGAGGGGAGCAGAAACGTTAAAGTACGTCTGGATCGTGCCTTTGGGGACAGCTCTTTTTTGGAAAAATTGGGAGAATCAGAGGTGAAAGTTCTTTGGGGACAACGGAGTCAGATCAATGTGGTCTGCTGGTGGAGGTGAAAGAGAGTGTACAGATCGGAGGACGGCGTGGTCGCCGGAGATCCAAACCCTTCCGTTATGAAAATATGTGGAAAAGCCATGGAGAATACATGGAGTTTGTGAACCGTGCTTGGGATCCTGGTCCGGGCTCCTCTGATCTATCTTCAGCTTCTTCTGCTCTCATGTCATTGCAAAACTCTCTAAAAACATGGGACAGGGAGGTGTTCGGGTCTGTTAAGAAGCAAGTTCGTGACTTGCGTGCCGAGCTGGAAGTTGAGCGTAGCCATTCGTTGTATCGCGGGCCTAGTGAAAAGGAGAAAAGTCTGATGTCCAAACTGGTCGAAGTGCTACCACGTGAAGAAACGATGGAGCGACAACGGTCGCGGATTAATTGGCTGAAAGATGGAGATAGAAATACAGAATTTTTTCAGGCCAAGGCACGAGCACGGCAACGAGCCAACAGAATTAAATCCCTAGTGGATGAGGCAGGCGACACGTTTACTGACCAAGAGGACCTGGAACGGTTGGCATGTGCCTTCTACCAAACGTTGTTCGCGGCATAGGATTTTCTGGACCCTGATCTGATTTGTCACCATGTCCCAAAGAAGGTTACGCCACAAATGGTGGAATTTCTGGATAGGCCCTTTACTGAGCAGGAGGTGGAGCAGGCGCTATTCCAAATGGCACCAAACAAAGCCCTGGGTGCTGATGGTTTCAAGGCTGGTTTTTTCCAAACTCATTGGCAGCTGGTCAAGCCTTGTGTGGTGAGTGCAGTCCTGGGTTTTCTGAATGGAGGAGAATTACCGAAGGAAGTGAATAAAACAATTCTTGTTCTCATACCGAAGGTCAGTAATCCGCAGAATTTATCACAGTATCGACCTATTTCTTTATGCAATGTTTTGTACAAGTTGTGCTCCAAGACAATGGCAAACAGATTGAGGATGATTCTTGATGATATTATATCAGAGGAACAAAGTGCATTTGTTCTGGGGCGATTAATTACAGACAACGTGCTCATTGCGCACGAGTGCATACATTATTTGAAGAATATGAAAGGTAAAACTGGAGGTTGTGCGATCAAACTCGACATGATGAAAGCGTATGATAGGGTTGAGTGGAGATATCTGAGGGCGATCATGGAGAGGCTGGGGTTTCCTGACAGATGGTGCTCCCTGGTAATGAATTGTGTAACTTCAGTTTCCTTCTCAGTCAGAATTAATGGGGTGTTCTTAGAGAGCTTCACTCCATCCCGTGGTATAAGACAGGGTGATCCGATTTCACCCTACCTCTTTTCGCTCTGCTCGGAGGGCCTCTCTTGCATGCTGAAGAGTATTGGGCCCAGGTATATTTCAAGAGGACTACGGGTTAGCAGGAATGCTCCTTGGATTTCACACCTCCTTTTTGCAGATGACTGCTTGATCTTTGCTCCAGCTTCTAAAAGAGGAGCAGATCGGGTCACCTCCATTTTGGATGATTATAACAAAGGCTCAGGCCAACTGGTAAACAAGAACAAATCGGCTGTCTTCTTTAGTTCTACTTGTGAGGAAGAGGTGAAAGTGGATGTTCACTCAAGCCTGCAGATTCCAAATGAGGCTCTTGGTGAGAAATATTTGGGGCTTCCTACGATCGCAGGTAGAGGTCAGTCTGATGCTTTTAAATATGTGCCAGCTCGGGTGCGAGGTTTTGTTGGCGGATGGGCAGAAAAAACTCTCAGTTGTGCAGCCAGAGAAGTTCTTCTAAAGGCCAATGCTCAGTCTGCTCCAACATACCCAATGTCATGCTTTAAATTGCCTCCAGCTGTGTGTCGAAAGATTACCTCGGCGGTCTCAAACTATTGGTGGGGCAGCTCGTTGGATAATCACAAGATTCACTGGCAAAGTTGGGAAAAATTAACTCGGTCGAGAGCCCAAGAGTTCATGGGTTTCAGAGATTTCACTCTTTTTAATCGGGCAATGTTGGGGAAGCAAGGGTGGAGACTGATTGAAAGACCGGATTCGCTATGCGCTAAGGTGCTGGGAGGGAGAAGGCGAAGTTCCGAGACATGGAGGTCAATCTTGCATGGAAGAGATGTTTTACTGAAAGGCTTGATTAAAAGAGTTGGACCTGGAGAGATCAACATCTGGACAGAAAATTGGATCCCTGGTCTGCAGTCTATGAGGCCGCTAGTTCGCCGACCTGAATTAGCTGCAGAAAGGGTGAATGACTTGTTTATTCCAGGAACCCGTGTGTGGGATGAGGTGCTGGTGAGGGACGTTTTCACCGCCCTGGAAGCTGAGGAAGTGCTAAAGATCAAACCGGGATCTCATACGCCTACAGATGTGGTGGCCTGGGCATTTGAGAAAAATGGCTTGTATTCTGTTCGGTCGGCGTACAGATTGCTGAAGAATGAACAAACAGCAAGGGCCATGGCTACTTCGGGTGAAGCAAGGGCGTCGAGGGATGATGGGGCCTGGACCTTGGTGTGGAAGCTGAACGTGCCGCCGAAGGTGAGGGTTTTCTGGTGGAGAGGTGTTGCACAATTTTTCTGCCATAAAAGTTGGAGCTGAAGCGGAGACACGTCGCGCGGGAGAGTTTTTGCGAATTGTGTGGTGATCCGGAAGAAGATTTGGCTCATGTGATCCTCAACTGCCCGGTCGCAAAGAGTTTTTGGGCTGAGGTTAAAAAGCTTTCCCAAAGCTGTTAGTAATCCTAGAGTAATCTTCAGCATAGCATATTTGTTTAGCATCTGCATGCACACGAGGACCAGCTTATGGTTTGCCGTGTGCGAGAAAAGCTCGGCATGAACTCGAGCATGCGAGTCATGGCCGGCCGTTGCGGCGCTTGGGGATGGACGAGCGCATCCTGCGCAACCGTGCGCGTCGTGGCTTGCATGTCTCTGTTTTGATTCGATAAATAGCAATGAAATCCCAGGGAAACGCTGCGCCGTTTTGCAGCACCAAGAACTCCTCTGTTTTGGTCGTCTTCCTCGCAGCCGGCATGCGTTCCCTCACCGCCGTCTTGCGTTTCTCGCTGCCGCCCAGTAGCTAACAAAAGCTACACCCAAGCACCTGGGCGTTGTGGTCTGGAAGGAATATAATGCCAGGCGTCATGGGCAGCGAGTGTGGGAACCAGGTGCAACGGCGCGTTACATATCGTCCCTGCTGGAGGACTTGGCGTCGCTGAAGCTGCCGATCAAACAGCGGGGGCGAGGCCATCATCGGCGTGGAGACGCCCTGATGAAGGGTGGGTTAAGGTGAACACTGACGCGGCCTTCGACGCTGACTCGTGCACGGGCAGTGCTGGGGTGGTAATCAGGGATGGTGCTGGCTGGCTGCAGCGACAAGGCGGCTGGATTCGGTTCCGGATGCACTTACCGCTGAAGCAATGGCGGCAAAGGAGGGCATGGAACTGACTGTTGAACATGGTTTTGGGAGAACTGTCATGGGGGTTGACTGTAGTGGCTTGAAAATGATGCTCGAGTCAGCAGACGCCATGAGATCGCCGGTGGGTGGTCTTTGCTTCGACATCACAGAGTTAGGCAAGAATTGTGATATGTTTAGAGTTATTTGGGTTAGTAGACATGCTCATAGCTGTGCTAGCCTAGTTGGGGACTGGCTTCTGATCGGTCTCAGTTTTGGTTTGACTATTTCCCATAGTGGCTTTTGGGTTTAGCAGCCGCTTTGCCTCGAATTAATGACAATTCTGCGATGCTCAAAAAAAAAAAGAAAAGGAAAAAATGCGTTCGAGAGTCCGTGCAAGCTTTTGGGCCGTGGCAGTTTGCAATCGCAGCACGCCGACATAGTTTGGGCCTGCATAAAAGCCCAAACAGCCCAACACAAGATGGAGAGAAGGTCTGTCGTCTCCTTTCTTTCAAGGAGCTGGCTGGCCTTCCTGCGTCCTGCCCTCCCCATAATCCTCGCGTCGTTCCTTCCACCACCGCCGACCGCCATGGCCGCCACCGAGGTGGACCCCGCCCCCAACCCTACCCCCGACCTCCCCAACGGATCGTCCGCGCAGGACCGGAAGAAGTCCCGCGAGAGCGACCGCCGCCGCCGACGTCGTAAGCAGAAGAAGAACAAGGCGGCTTCTAACGCCGCAGATGCGGGCGGGGATGCGGAGCCCGACGAGGAGGCGGCGCCCGACGGCGCCAAGGAGAACGCCGATCCGAAACCCCAGGTACGGTGCACTTCCTATTCCAAACCTGCATGGAGCCCTAGGGTTTAGGTTTCAGATGGTTTTGGTCTGACCTAGGAACCACAGGTTGAGGTGGAGGTGGAGTACGTCCCGGAGAAGGCCGAGCTTGATGATGCCCTCCTAGCCGACTTTAAGGACATATTTGACAAGTTCACCTTCAAGGACTCCCCCGCTGCCACCGAGGTATCTCCATATCCAGCACCCACCATTCTTATCAACTCCCAAGTGATGGGATTTGTAGACAGCTGCGTTGCACTGGACTTAGTACTCCCTCTGCTCTGATATGGGTTCCTATTTTGCTGGTAGGATGGTGAGAAGAAGGATGAGGCTGGCACTGATGCAGTGAAGAAGGGGGATGGATCTGACTCGGACGAAGATGCTCAGGACGCCCAGCAGAAGAAGGAAGGGGGTGTCTCCAACAAGCAGAAGAAAGTTTGTTCTTCCAGTCACTGCCTCTTTATTGATGACATCATACAAAGGATTGTTTTATGTCTTCATTAGCTTAAAAATTGTTTCTGGTTTGTGCTTTCCAGTTGCAACGGAGGATGAAAATTGCAGAGTTGAAACAGATATGTGCCAGGCCAGACGTGGTTGAGGTAGTGTGTCTTGTATACTAGTTATCTATTCATCTGGGAAGTTTAATGTCTATACATTTTTATCAACACTCTTGTTTTTTGTCCCTAGTATTGTTTTTTGTCCCCAGTATTGCTTGCTAAGGTTGTGTGGGACATTATGGAACCTTTCTGTTTTACTTGTGTTAATAATACATACTTACAACTCATCTTGCATTGTTGTGGTTCGGGTACATTGCTAGACAAGTTTATTAGCATTTTTCTTTCACTCTTAAAACGAAAGCTATGATGGCATGCACACACACCTCTGCAGACCAAGATTACAATATTAAATTGAAGAGCCTGTTAAGCCATTTCTTTATTTTGTTCATTTACTATAACTCTATCCTATTGACTGTAAGATTGTTTATGGATGGCTGTCGTTTGATACAAATGTGCTCGTGTTGCTAGGTATGGGATGCGACTGCATCAGATCCCAAGTTACTTGTCTATCTGAAGTCCTACAGGAACACAGTACCCGTTCCAAGGCACTGGTGTCAAAAGAGGAAGTTCTTGCAGGTTTGTCGTTTGTCTGCCCTGAATACAGATCATGTTGTGTTGCTCAATTAATTTAATAGTTGTGCTTCCATGCTTCTTCAAAAAGTAACTTTGCAAACTAAAGCAGTACAGTTTAGTAACCAAATAGAAGTACTTGCAGATTGAGCTTATCTTTCTGCTCGAATATTCAGTTGGAAAAGCGGAGAAGTACATCAGTTAATTAATACTAGTTAATAAATATGCCATGGTTCTCTGAATTGGTTACAAAAGACTTGGGAGTTGAAGGGGTGGGGGGACATAATGTCAATAAGGTTTCATCCCTCTTATACATATATGTAAATTCTTTGCAGGGATGCTGTAACAACCTTGGAGCAAGAGCTTGGTTATACAATACTTGAGTGGTGTCTGTAGTATGGACTTTAGTGTGTTTAACCTAGTTAACTTTGGTGAGGCATCGCTGAGATTATTAGTTTTGCTAGTATTTGTGGCCTTTGACATTCCTTTGTAACTTGTGTGCACAAGCCTTGCTCATGTCATTGCAGATATTGTTCTTTCCTTTTTAGTATAAGGATTTGAATTCTATGTTGAATTGAGCAGCGCCATAACATTTATGTTTTTTGAGTTGTTTGTTGTTC
The DNA here is from genome assembly GCA_032594955.1 of Panicum miliaceum. Lineage (NCBI taxonomy): Eukaryota > Viridiplantae > Streptophyta > Magnoliopsida > Poales > Poaceae > Panicum > Panicum miliaceum. Next base: position 343,239 of record CM064061.1, on the reverse strand, counting down.
ACGTTTCAGATTTTACGTCATCATGTTATTTATTTCAGGGGAAGAGAGGTATTGAGAAACAACCTTTCCAACTCCCTGACTTCATTGCAGCTACTGGAATAGAAAAAATAAGACAGGTAAATTAATTATCTTGGCTTATAGTACCTGCTTGGGACATGGTAGAGGAGTTATGAGTTTGTTGAATTTTTATTTTCAATTTTACAAATATAAGTGTCTCATTACTGTTTCAGGCATATATCGAGAAGGAGGACAGCAAAAAGCTAAAGCAGAAACAGCGAGAGCGTATGCAGCCCAAGATGGGAAAGATGGATATAGACTATCAGGTCAGTTTGTTCCAATCTTATGTCGGTGAAGGCATTCATATTTGGCCTAGAAGACCACATACATTTTAAGTTTTTCCTATCATTATTCTTAACAATTGCTTTCTCCTGCTTTCTCTTGGAGAGAGTGTATTCTATAGCATAGAAAGTGTTTCATTAACTTAATTTTGTCGTGCAAACTTAATATCCATGCATCTTCATTAAACTTTTAGTTACTCCACTTGATTGCTGTCTCTAATAGGGTACTAATTGTGATAGCAGCATTCATGCGTAGTTGTACGGAGATGATTGGATGTATTTGTCTCATATATTTCGTTTTATTATCTGTCTCGTACATTTAGTTTTATTGATTTTACTGTGTCTTGCTTGCATTCCTAAAATCTGATTGTACTTTCGCATGTTGTTTCAAAAAGTGATATTGAAGCGTACTGATATGGTAGGGTGTAGTTGTCCCATGTGTTCAGGCTCACTACCAACCTTTTAACTTCTGACATGATTTGTTGTGTGCAGGTTTTACATGACGCTTTCTTCAAATATCAAACAAAACCAAAATTGACTAGTCATGGTGACCTGTATTATGAAGGAAAGGAGTTTGAGGTAGTTAGCTGTTTTTGTATTTGAAAATGAAATTGTTTGTACTTGTTCATAAGGCCCTGGTACTGGGGACAATGTTAACATGTGTGTGCATAACACATGACAGGTGAAACTTAGGGAAATGAAGCCCGGTGTTCTATCTCGAGAACTTAAAGAAGCTCTTGGTATGCCTGATGGTGCGCCGCCTCCATGGCTTATAAACATGCAGGTAAAACCATTTTCATGCAGCTAGTCCTGTGGTTGATGAATCCCTTTGTTAGCATATTGACATCGTATAAATTTTTACAGAGATATGGCCCCCCACCCTCCTATCCTCAACTGAAGATTCCTGGTCTCAATGCTCCAATTCCTCCTGGTGCAAGTTTTGGATATCGACCTGGAGAATGGGGGAAACCTCCTGTTGACGAGGTATGCTAATTGCCAATTTTTGTCCTGATTCTAATCTTGTGAAATATTTTCCTCAGTGAACTTACATATTCTCATGTTCTCTAATCTATGGCAGCATGGGCGCCCCTTATACGGAGATGTTTTTGGAGTCCTACAGCAGGATGAACCTAACTATGATGTATGTTTAATTGGCACATTTTCTTTCTTGAGCCAAATTTGAGGAATAATTTGTACTGTTTACATGTTGGCATAGCTGACTATTGTGTTGCATTGCAGGAGGAGCCTGTTGATCGTAGCAAGCACTGGGGAGACTTAGAGGAGGAAGAGGAGGAGGAAGAAGAGGAGGAAGAGGAAGAGGAAGAGCCAATGGAAGATGAAGACATGGAAGAGGGCATGCAATCTGTTGACACCATTTCAAGGTGCTTCCTTATTCCTTTGTTTGATTGATTAAGTTTGTTTTGTTACTTGTTAGGGATACAGAACTAGGTATTGATGCTTCATTTTGAATAGCACTCCCACTGGCGTGGAAACACCTGATGTTATCGATCTTCGGAAGCTACAGAGGAAAGAGCCCGAAAGACAAACAGAGAAGCAGCTATACCAGGTGAGGACAGGCCCCTGTTTGTTGTTGTGTTTGAGGCTAATTTATTTCTGTGAAACTTTTAGCTTTCTTGTTGCAGTCGATGACCAACGTTTGTATTTTTTTTTATCTAAAGGTTCTTGAGCAGAAAGAGGAAAGAATCGCTCCTGGGACACTCTACGGATCAAGCCACACGTACGTGACAGTGACCCTGAGAGATTCCAGTGACTAACTATTATTTTCTTTTTGTTTTTTATTGGTCAACCTGTCAACCATATGGAGATCTCATTTTCATTTTGATGGTTCTACAGGTATGTGCTTGGGGCACAAGATAAAGCTGCTTCCAAAAGGGTGAGTTCCGTAGTCCCTTGCACCACTATGTTTACATGTAGTACTAGCTTGTTTGTCTGTATGGTCCAGTGAGTCAGGGTCACTGAGGTCTTGCCATGGTTGTGTTTTACAGGTTGATCTTCTCAAAAACCAGAAGTCTGATAAGGTGGACGTTACCATACAACCTGAGGAATTGGAGGTTATGGATGATGTGTTGGCGGCCAAGTAAGATATATCACCTGGTTTGGCACGATGTATGTTGGTGTAGCGAAAAGTGCTTATGTATTTTTTTTTTGAACCGTGAAACAGGTATGAAGAAGCACGAGAGGAGGAGAAGCTGCGGAATCAGAAGGAAGACTTCAGTGACATGGTGGCAGAGGTACATTTTCGTCCTTTTTTTTTCCCCTTTGGCATGGTTTTGATTGAACAAGAGAATAGAATGCTAGCAAAGACGTGGAAGCCGAATGAAAGAAAATTTGGGTTGGTTTTGTTTGCAGAATGCAAGCAAGAGGAAGAGGAAGCAGCAGGAGAAGGATGGGAAATCGAAAAAGAAGGAATTCAAGTTCTAGGAGGATTACTTACTATTTCCATTTCCAAGAGTTTTGAGCTAGTCATTGCTAGACGAGACAAGACGAGAGGGTGCTTGTTTGCCTGCCTGCCTGCCTTTTTTAAGAAAAAAAATGCAGAGGCAATAAGTTTACCGTGCACGCCTTAGATGTTTTGTATGCTGTAATGTAAGCTTGTTTCGTGAGATGGTTTCAGGTGATGACGATGTTGTATATTGTATACCTGCCTAGTGCCTACTGAAGAGAGGTTGGAGGATACTAGTACGAACTAAGAGGTTGATGACTTGAACTCTGTTTCGATCGATCAGTAGTTGGTTTGTTTGTTCCCGAGCGGTTGCTGGAACTGGAATGAATCATCAATCATGTCGGGTATTGGGATGAATCATCTGAATCGAACTCGTCATATCGATCGATCGATCGATTCAAAACGCTGCGGCCCGTCGCTCGCTTGAGGTGGAACAAGAAAACAAGGACAATCACCCACTGACGACTAAGGATAGATGTTCCCTAGAATCCTAGTAGTACTGGTTCAAGAACAAGAAGTGGACAGCAAAATCCAGCCTTCCGTTCAAATCATCATCGCGAATGCTGTTTGACATGCGTGTTGCCTTTTATGCGTAGGTAGCTCTGTCATCCAATTCTGTTATCTCGACTAATTCTGGAACCTTTTGTGCACTTTCTGTGTGTCCTGACACTGATATCCGTAGCGTAGTACTAATAATACGTGGCCTTTCATTGTGTCAAGGAAGGTGAAGCACTGCCGCGTGGAGCTAGCTTGTTCAGCAGGGGCACGCCCCCGTCCGCCTCCGTGGTTCCATCGCGCGCTGCAGTTTGCCTTGTTCCTATCTGCTCCTCCTTGCCCTGAGCCAAGGAAATGGCATTTATATATTTCTACGTTTTTCTTTTCTAGGATAAGTCTGTCACACTAGCTATGAAGATGGATGTAATTTAGGATGGTAAGCCAGTTCCACTCTCCAATGTTTTCTCTATATGGTTGCTTATTATCTAAACATTTACTAAAAGGGCTGGCTCGTGGTATGATTCTAATACCAAGCAACTGATATCCAAGTTAAGGCATTATGGATTTCTAATCCAGCTGTACTTTGCAGAAGGTCTTTCGAAACTAAGTTATTTCTTTCTTTAATTTATACTAGTTGGTGACTACTTGTCTTCTTCATCAAAAAAAGAAAAGGAAAAAAAAGAAAAGGCTGGTGATCTGACTAGGATGTGTGGAGCGAGTCCGTTTTGGCTCTCCACCACTACTCCCAAATCTTCTTCTGGAGCCAGTAGTTTTGGATGTTGATCTCAAGTCCAACTCCAACGGTGGGCGGGCCACAAGAAATTAAAGAACCAAAGCGCGCGGCAGTGCCCTGTCGTCGTTTTCCCCTTCCTTCCTTGTTCCACCACCATCCCTAACCCAGTTCATAAGCAAGCTGATAGCAAATTAAGGCTGGAAAGGCGAAGAAGAAGAACAAGAGTAGAACCTCCATCGACAGAGGATCGGATCAGATCAGATCAGATCAGAGCTCTTGGAGGATATCAATCCACCACATTCGACTGTGCTACATATCTTCGGTGGCCATTGAAGAGCACCATACTACACTAGCACTGGTATCTGTGCATATATAGCTCGCATTCAATGCTGTGGATGAGGTTGGCATCATCATCATCATCATCCTCATCTTCTTCTTCTTCCTATGCGGCCGCCTCGCCTACTTGGCTATTTCTAGTGGCGGCAGCAAAGCTTATATAGGTGGCAGTCAAAGTCATCGCCGTCTTGATTGTGTTAGCACACAACAAAAGACTACAAGAGAAGAGACCAACAGAAGGGAAGAGAGGCTCAGCTCCTGGGCTTGAAGAGGGAGGGAGGGAGGGAGGATGAAGAGCAGCAACCTTGAGGTCTTCCTGGAGGCTGCCACTCCACGGTTGCCATGGCGGTCGGCTCCCATGGTGAGACCAAACTTGTCTTTTCTGTTGTCCAGGCATTTCCATCCTCCATGCATGGTTCTTTCCCTTCTGTTCCTAGCTTGTACTTTACTCTGTCCTGATGGAATGTTATCTTGGCACTCCATGATTCAGTCTGAATGCTGCTTGCAATTGTCACAATTGTGCTACAACAGTGAATGATACTTTGTAGTGATTGACAGTAGCAATCTACTCCTGTTACCAGCCAGCAGCAGGGCCCTGTTCTGAGCAATGCCAATAATTCTTTGTTTGTTTAATCTTGTGCTCTTAATTACAACAAGGACTGTTTCCAAGGACCAAACAATGTTTGGCAACTGGAGAAGAAAGATGCGGTCGACTACTTCAGCCTTGAGGATCTGTGGGAGCATTATTCTGAGAGCAGCGCGTATGGCCTCGGTGTTCCTGTCCGTCTGGAAAATGGCAAGTTGATCACCCAGCATTTTGTTCCCTACTTATCGGCTATTCAGATATACACCAGCAAGACACTACTTCATGCTGCTGTCCCCAGCATGGGGAGTGATGGGAGTGATTCTTGGAGTGACGATGATAGCACTGCCGAGAAGCTCTCTAGGTCTTGGGATGCCGCGTCGTCAGATGACTCGAGCTCGGATTGTGTTGTTCCTGCAACGACTGCAAAGCAAGGTGGATACTTGAATTTCCAGTACACTGAATGGGATCCACCCTATGAGAGGATTCCTCTTGCCGATAAGGTATACGGTATTTTATTTGTCTTGTCCTGCCAAAATGTGCTTCAGCTTTGGAGTATTAGCACACAGCTCTAATGAATTTGTTTATTTTATTTAATAAAAAGGTACGTAATAATAAATCTGAACTGTATATATATATTGTGTTATTGGCAACCACTCCCAGGTGGCAGAGCTGGCTCAAGATTATCCCTACTTGACATCACTCAAGAGTGCACAACTGTCACCTTCCAGCTGGCTATCTGTAGCGTGGTACTTTCTTTGCTTTCTTTAATTTACATTACACCAAATTTGATTCCCTTCTTTTTAGTAGGCAGTCATGTTGTTTAATTACCTCTCGTGCGGCATTATATTATTAAGTATTGCACTTGTATTTGTTATCTGGCCGAACAGTATATACATATATATCCTGTTTAAGACTAGCTAGAGAGAATCCAGCAACATCAATCTAAAGAGAGATGTAGTCACCTTTTATATTAGAGCTTTTTCTATCCCTTTTTCTATAGCTGTCCATTATTCTATTTTTCCTTTTTTTCATCTCCTTTTTGTTTTGGATAACCGCCCGGCCAGTTGAGATCGATATTCATCACTTTTGCCTTTTTATCTTGTTATATATCCGTAATATATGATCAGGTATCCTATTTATCACATCCCATATCATGGAAACCTGAAGGGGACTTGTGCATGTTTTCTGACCTATCATTCCATCTCCTCGGTGTTTCAAGGTACTACTAGCAGTATGTTACCAATAGCTGTCTTATTGCACATCTGATCTGCATGCATGTGTTAAACAGATTGATTAATTAAATCCTCGGAATTTTATATATTGCAGACAAGATTATTGTGCAAGAATGCCATTCTGGCATCAGCAGGAGGAGCGTGGCTGTTTCGCCGTTCGGGCTGGCCACGTACAGGATGCACCAACAACAACAAGGGAAGCAACAGCTTATTTGGACACCAGAGACCAGCAGCAGCAGCAGGTCATCGGCCGATCATCTCTACCGGGCGGCATCTTCCTGGCTGAAGCAAGTCGGAGCACACCACCCTGACTTCAACTTCTTCACGTCTCACACCTCCAGGCACGGCTATACATCGCTCGCGCTACAATAGCGCGAGCCATCGCCTGAAGCCGTATTTGGCCCATGTTCGATTTCCGCGGCCCACGACGACGGCCTTCTTCCTCCTCTCGCCTGGAGCTCGGAGCTTCAGGAGGTCTGGGTTGCAGGAATTAATGGGGGGTTCGGGTCTTCAGGAGCTTTGGGTTGCTGGAGGGTGGGGGTGGCGTGCCATCTCCAGCCTATAGTATAGAGGGAGCTCGGCGGCGGCAGATAGCGGGTGGTGGTGGCAGGTTGCGGGCGGGGCGGCTCGGCGCTGGCCGCGGGCCGTGGAGGATATCCGGTAGGTCTGCGGAGGCAGCGGGGAGTCACAGTGAGGTATCCGACGCTCAACGGAGTTAGGTTAGGGCGGCGGGAGCGAGCAGCTCCAATGACGGCGAACCCGGCGGCTCCTGCCGCCGGACACGAAGGGTGGAGGGCAGGAAGTGGGCGGGTGGGGCGACGACGGGGAGGTTCAATGGCGCGAGGAGGAGGAAGACAGTTCTGGGTCGCTCGCTCCTAGGCTGCTTCAGGCAATGGGCCCCACACCTCCTCCATCGTCAGATTATTGGAACTGCTACTAGCCTACTACTACTAGATTATACATTAGGAGGATTCTGTGTAGCTAGTATGTATGCACAGACAATATGATCAGAGCTGTACTAGTTTTGTTTCAGTGTTTCTATTCCTTTGTTGTGAATTGTGACACAGAAACGACAGTTTTTGCCATGAAGTAATATCTCCGAGTGCTAGCTTTTCTTTCAAAAAGAAGTCCAAATTAATTCCCCAAATTTAGCCGAGTCCTAATAACCCTTTAGACTATTTTTAGTTCGATTTATTCCCTCAACTATTCCAATTGATCTAATCTATTATTGTTTTATAAGATTTTTCTTCTTTATTTCTCTGCACACAAGTGGAGCTTTAGGTTAAAATTTTGTAGGAATATGTATTATGAACTTTTAACATTATTTTGATAGAAAAGGATGGAGCAAATCTTTTACAGGGTAGATTGCATCGAATTATAAAGTTGGGGGAGTAAATACAAAAAGAATAATCTACGGTTTATTGGAATATACGAGAGGTGTACTTTAGACTTTGGATGATTGTTGACAAGTGATGTTGTTCGCTTGCATTGCATATGGTGAGAGTGAAGGAATTTTATATGAGACAATCCGATACTAATAAGAGCCAATCTGTAGTGGTAGGTAGCTATCCAAGATCATACACTCTGTTCAGCCGGTTTAAAAACCGGCTGATTTAATAGGATTCTGTGAGAGAGAATAAGCTGAAAGAAGTCGGCTGCGGGCGCTGGTGCCGCTCAGAGTGATAGTAAGTAGAGCCAACCTGTCGTCGCAGGAAACAAAATCCAAAGCCGTTGGCTGAAGCAACGAGTGAGAGGGCCCGGCCCATGCGCAGTCTCTCAGGCACCGTCAAGTGGGCGCAGAGCCAACAACGTACCGGGCCCACACGCCATCGCGTCCACGCGCGCGCTCCTGTTCCCGTCCAGGGCAGCGAGCTACACGTTAAAGAAAAGGAAAGGAATCCGCCCAGCGCCCACGCCAAAGACGCGGCAAACGCCCCCAGTTTTTTTCCCTTTTGCAATCCGGTCCTTCCACCCACCAGCCCGGACGACTCGATTTGCAACCAGGTCCACGTCGCCGGCGCAGCCATGGCGCTCACCTTCCTGCTAGGTTTCCTCCTCGGCGCCCTAGCACTGGCCGCCCTCGAGGCGGCCGCGGCCCTGCTCCTAGTTCGCCGCCTCCGCCGCAGGAAGGCAGCGGCGGCGGAGGCGGCGGTTGCGCCGGCCGCCGAAGAACTGCCCGGGGAACGCCCGTTCCCCAACGAGAAGCAGGTACAGTGGGATGCCTCCGCTTGCTGCGCCTGTCCTTGCTTCCCCTTCGATTCGATTCGCTCGCCTTCCTTCCTTCCCTCCCTCCCTCTTGGGGCACCGACTGCCTGCCTGCCTGCCATGGGAGGGAGTAGTAACTGCCTCTGCAGGACCGATCGCCTCCCAACTTTTGCTGCCAGCCTGCCTGCGGCAAATGCCTCTCTACAAGCGGAGCGTGTATATGTAACTCCGCTAGCTTGCTTTCACTTGGGCTGGGATGGGAGGGAGGAGCCTCACTAAGAATAGTGAATTCATGTTACTTCTCCCCCAGTTGCTCTTGTTCAATTGCTGAAACGGTTTGATTCTGTGTCTGGATCTTAGCTTTTGGTTGCTGCTAGGGGCTAATATAATACCGGTGCTTGTTGTATGTTACTGCGTGGCCCCATTTGCTTAATTTAGACATTTGGAGTTCATTAGCCAGTAGACTGCGGAGCCACTGATGATAGCTGTGTAAGTCACATTAATGTCTTAAATAAATCTGCAGTTCGTACCTCATTGAGTTGCTTCAGCATAGTGTCGAGTAGATTGCATTACTAATTGACGGCAAATCTGAGCAATTGACATGTATCCGATGTTCTGTGATTTTGATTCGAGAAAAATCTAATTACCAAAGTGTTATGTGTTTTCAGGGTTCTCTGTGGATACTGGAGCCAGAGAAAGTACCAAAAGTTAGTAATGAACGCTTATCCGTTGGAGGTCTCAAAGAGATGAAAGACAAAAAGAATATTGTGGAGGTTTTCCCTGCAAAGAAGATGGCTAAAATCAAGGGGCATTCCCTTTGCTTGTCTGGTCCTGATGGCTCCCAGGCAACCATTGAGCTTCTGAATTGCACGGTCCTTGCAGTTTCTGCATCAAGTATGCCCTCACGCAAATGGTTAGTGCTACCAAACTAACTACCATTTGTCAGTGACTCATCAACCACTGCTTGCCATGTAAACATGGGACATTAGTTGAATTTTTCCATGCATTCTTAATTATCAAATACAGTTCAGAAGTATATTTGAGTAATAAGGACATTGAAAGCTTTAGTTGAATTTTTCCATGCATTCTTAATTATCAAATACAATTCAGAAGTATATTTGAGTAATAAGGACATTGAAAGCTTTAGTTGCAGTCAGGTAAAGTTAAGTACGTTTTATTTCTTGAAGGAACTTCTATAGGAGTGAAATTCATCTTACAAGGTAGCTTAAGAGTGCTTGTCAAACAACTTTATGTGCCTTAGCTACTTTAGGGTTGATTGTTGATCATCGACTTTTATACTTGACTCTCGATATAACTGTATTGTTTTTGCTAACTGTCAGGGCTAAGAGGTATCCAATAAAATTAGAAAGCATGGACTATGAGATTTATAATGGAAGCAAGGTGTGCTATCTTTATACCGATACTTCCTGGGAGAAGGAATCATGGTGTAAAGCACTTCGTATTGCTGCTACTGCTGACAAGGAAAAGTTAAATTGGCATGCCAAGCTGAGTGAAGAGTTCCTTAATTACATATCATCGCTGAATTCTGAATACCCATGTTTCCTAAAGCCCCCAATGCTCTCTGGTGAGGACCATGAGGTTATGGACAGGACATCAAAGACTGATGGATCTTCAAAAGTCCGTCTTTTCCTGAAGAAGTTGGCAAAGAAGGCATCTGCAAAGGCTCCATTAGAGGGCAAAACAAGTTCAGGATCATCAGTGCAGGGGGAAAAAAAGATACTTGACAAATTGCGCAGCTATCAGGGTGCACCATTTATTGAAGCATTAATAGGTCCACAAGAGGACAAGCTCGGTAGCAGTTCAGTTCAAGATACGGTGAAAGCAACTGTTCCAGCTGCTGCATTGAGTCAGAATGGGCAGCTTTCAGTTTCACCTGATGTGAGTGCAGATGATCGATTTGCTGATGAAGGTACACTTTGTTGGAACCTCCTATCATCGCGATTGTTTTTTGATGCTAAAATGAGTGATGAGATAAACAAGGCCATCAAAGCACGCATTCAGGTTAGATATACTTCTCACTTTCAATCCACTCTTGTCTATTGCTTTTACTGATTTTTTTTTGTTTGGTCAGAGGACTCTGTCAAATATGAGGACCCCATCTTATGTGGGTGAAATTATACTTACTGACTTCAGCCTCGGGGAACTTCCACCTTATGTACATGCAATGAGAGTCCTTCCGCTGGATCTGAATGAGTTGTGGGCCTTTGAGGTTGACTTTGAGTATTCAGGTGGAATATTGCTGCACATTGAAACAAGGCTTGAGGTTCAGGAACCAGAGTTGCAAAAGGACATTATGAAAAGTAATTTTGGAGCAGATGCGGATGGAGAAGTTGATTCTGATCTTCTTGAAAGTATTGAACAGTATGGTAACCAACTTAAAGGTTCACATACATCAGCTTCTTTGGCTGTGGAAAAAGATGAAGCAGGTCTCTTTTAATTTCACATGTCTTTCCCCGTTTAACATGTCTATTGGAATCATTATTTGTTCTTATGCAGTGAAGTGATTCAGTGATTATTAAACAATAAAGATAAATCATTTATTTTCTGCCAAACAGTTGTAGCAATTCTTATCTTCAGTATCTTGAGGAGTTTGTTTTCCTGTTTTGCCTATTTATAATGTACAGACTTATAGTTTACATTGTTAGAATTTATGGTCCAACAGCTGCTTCAGGCCTTTTGTTGACAGTGTTTTATATTGTTAAAATTTATTTATCCATTGAGAGACATTAGGTACACATTACAAGAATTTGTGTCCTCGTTCCTTTCTTTATTTTGTTTGATATATACAACAACAACAACAACATAGCTTTTTGTCCCAAGCAAGTTGGGGTAGACTAGAGATGAAACCCATAAAAAAACAAAGATCACAGATCTTTAGGTACGTGGATGGCGAGTCTCCAAACGCTCCTATCCAAAGCTACCTCTTTGGAGATATTCCACTTCTTAAGGTCTCTCTTCACCGACTCGTCCCAAGTCAGTTTAGGTCTACCTCTACCTCTCTTTACATTTTCGGCCTGCTTTAGAACCTCACTACGCATCGGCGCCTCAGGGGATCTCCGTCGGACATGTCCAAACTATCTCAATCGATGTTGGGTAAGTTTCTCCTCAATTGGTGCCACTCCGACTCTATCCCGAATAACTTCGTTCCAGACTCAATCCCTTCGTGTGTGTGCCAGCAAAACCACCGCAACATCCGCATCTCTACTACACTTAGTTGTTGGACATATCGTCTTTTTGTAGGCCAACATTCAGCACCGTATAACATCGCCGGACGAATCGCTGTCCTATAAAACTTACCTTTTAACTTTTGTGGCACCCTTCTGTCACAAGACGCCAGAAGCTTGACGCCACTTCAACCAGGCAGCTGAGATTCTATATCTAACATCTTCATCAATGTCGCCATCCTTTTGAAGCATCGATCCTAAATACCGAAAAGTATCCTTCTGGGCCACCACTTGCCCATCGAGGCTAACATCTCCATCCTCATGCCTAGTCGCGCTGAAATCGCACATCATGTACTTGGTCTTGGTCCTACTGAGTCTGAACCCTTTCGACTCTAACGTGCGTCTCCACAGCTCTAACTTCCTATTAACCCCTTCTCTACTCTCGTCCACCAGCACCACATCATCAACAAAGAGCATACACCAAGGGATATCATCTTGTATGTCCCTTGTGACCTCATCCATCACCAACGCAAATAAATAAGGACTCAATGCTGACCTCTGATGTAGGCCTATGTTAATAGGAAAGTCAGTGGTGTCACCATCACATGTCTGGACAAACGTCATCGCATCCTTATACATATCCTTGATGAGGGTAATGTAGTTAGTTGGGACTTTGTGCTTCTCCAAGGCCCACCACATGATATTTCTTGGTATTTTATCATACGCCTTCTCAAGGTCAATAAAGACCATATGCAAGTCCTTCTTCTGCTCTCTATATCTCTCCATCAATTGTCGGATTAAGAAAATCGCCTCCATGGTCGACCTTCCAGGCATGGACCCACTTGTCACTCTTTTTAGACGGTGCTCGATAACCCTCTCCCAAAGCTTCATCGTATGGCTCATCAGCTTAATCCCACGGTAGTTAGTACAATTTTGAACATCTCCTTTGTTCTTGAAGATTGGTACTAATATACTTCTCCTCCATTCTTCAGGCATCCTGCTGGACTGAAAAATAAGGTTAAAAAGTTTAGTTAACCGTACTATCGCTTTGGCACCTAAGCATCTCCACACCTCAACGGGGATACCATCAGGGCCCATCGCTTTACCCCCCCTTCATCCTCTTCAACGCCTCCCCGATCTCAGCCTCCTGAATTCTCCTCACAAAGCGTCTGTTGGTGTCATCAAAAGAGTCATCTAACTCAAGGGTAGGGCCCTCATTCTCCCCATTAAACAACTTATCAAAATACTCTCGCCATCTGTTCTTGATCTCCTCATCCTTAACTAGAAGTCGATCTGTCCCATCCTTTGCATTTGATTTGGTTGATATCTCTTGTCTTCTGCTCGCGGATCCTAGCCATCCTATAGATGTCCTTCTCCCCTTTCTTTGTGGCTAGCCGCTGATACAGGTCATCATACGCTTTATCCTTTGCTACGCTCACAGCTCGCTTTGCAACCCTCTTCGCTAAATTATAGCTCTCGATGTTGTCTGCATTCTTATCAAGGTGGAGTCGCTTGAAACACTCCTCCTTCTCCTTAATAGCCCTTTGCACCTCATCATTTCACCACCAGGTGTCTTTCCCTCCTGTTTGCCTCCCCTACTCACGCCAAACACCTCTGAGGCCACCTTCCAAACACATGTTGCCATCTTTAGCCACATGTCTTCTGCATCTTCTCCTTCCTCCCAGGGCCCCTCACCTAGCATTCTCTCCTTGAACGTTTGCGCCGCTTCCCCTCTAAGCTTCCACCACTTCGTTCTCGCAATCTTGGCGCGTTTATCTCGATGGACACGTACCCGAAAACGAAAGTCCGCCACCACAAGCTTACGTTGAGGGACAACACACTCCCCGGGTATTGCCTTACAATCTAAGCAATCCCGTCTATCCTCCCTCCTAGCAAGGATAAAGTCGATCTGGCTCGAGTGTTGTCCACTATGAAAGGTCACAAGATGGCATTCTCTCTTCCTAAAAAAAGGTATTCGCTATCAACAAGTCGTAGGCCAACGCGAAATTCAAAATATCCTCTCCCTCTTGACTCTTGCAACCATACCTAAAGCTCCCGTGCACTCGCTCGAACCCTACATTAGTCGCACCCACATGGCCGTTGAGATCTCCTATGAAGAGTTTCTCGCTGCTAGGAATGGTACTAGCCATGCTATCTAGGTCTTCCCAGAACTGCCTCTGCCTCTTGGTGCTCTCACTGAGACCTACCTGAGGGGCATAGGCACTGAACACATTCAGGGTTGAGTCTCCAACTACCATCCGGATCAGGATAATCCGGTCGCCTCGCCTCATAACCTCTACGACTTCATCCTTAAGGCTCCTATCCATCAAGATACCTACACCATTCCTACCCGGTGTTGGCCCCATGTACCAAAGCTTGAAGCCAGTATCCTCAACCTCCTTCGCCTTTTGACCCTTCCATTTAGTATCCTGAAAGCATAGAATATTTACACGCCTCCTAATTGCTGCATCAACTAGCTCCCGCAACTTACCTTTTAGGGATCCTACGTTCCAGGTACCTATGCGAATCATAGTTGGCTCGGCTAACCTCCTTACCCTTCGCACCGGTCGAGGGAAGTGCGAGGACCCTTGCTCATTTTTCACTACACCCGGGCGCAGATGTAGCGCGCCACTCAGGCTGTGACGACCCGACCCTTGCTCACTTTTCATCGTACCCAGGTCACGATACGACGCGCCCTTAGGGGGATGGCGACCTGGCCCTTGCCCATTTAACACCACACCCGGGTTCCGATGTAGCACGTCGCTAAGAGGGTTACGCCCCAACGAATTTCTTATGGGTTTCATATCCATTAGAGTGACTGTTTTTTTACGCTGGTTCGTCAAACCTAACACAATCCTCCTCCTTTATCCGGGCTTGGGACCGGCTATGTTGAGAACCAACACAGGCGGAGTTTTTGTTTGATATATCATTGTGAAAAAATATTGAGCTGTGAGAAAAAAATATAAGGGCAAAACACATGCATCAAACTTGGATTTGGATCATGAATGTGATAGTAAAATTCTTTTGTAGCAGATGCATCAAGTCAGTCGAAGAGCACTGGATGGACCTCAGCATATATATCAAGATGGAAAAATATATTGCATTCGATAGCTGATCATGTCTCGCAGGTTTGCTCCTCTCTTAATGTCTCTCTACCAGCATAAATCTTTCACATGTATGATGCATTTTCTTCCACTATAGGTTCCACTTTCTCTGGCGATTAGGATTTCATCTGTTCGAGGTACCTTGCGGATACATCTGAAGCCCCCTCCTTCTGATCAAATTTGGTATGGATTTACGTCAATGCCTGATCTAGAATGGGACTTGGAATCTTCTGTTGGGGATAGGAAAATCACCAACAGCCATATTGCTACACTTATTGGTTACAGATTCAAGGTATTGAATGCACCTTTTGCTCTGACCATGCGCTTGCTTTGGTACTTTGTTCTAATTTTGAGGCATGCTTCACTGTTCAGGCTTCACTTCGTGATAGCTTAGTACTTCCGAATTGTGAAAGCATCTCCATGCCATGGATGTTGGCAGAAAAGGATGACTGGGTCCCTCGCAAGAATGCTCCTTTTATTTGGCTAAATCATGATACCACTGAGATGAGAAGCCATGCTACAGCTACAGCATCAACTCAACCTGAGGAAGGTGGCCTAAAGGATGATGGTAGTAGCAAAAGGCCAATGCCGAGTTTACCCATTTTGACAGCTGGGAGTGAGGAACCGCTGAAAGCAGTGGCATCCATTGATGCAAAACAAGAGCCCGTGTCAGAAGCATCATTGCACAACCAGTCATCATCTGCTCCAGCTGGTGAATCTGTCCATAGTGATGAACCTGATGAGTTGAGGAGGCCACTGCTGATCACAGAAAAGCTTCAGGAAGATGCTTCAGAAAGCAGAGTTGGATCTCCCATGTACACATCTCTGAGGGCGGTGATACCAGTGGGCGAGCAGCCGCAGGCATCAGCATCCTCCATTGGAGAGGACGCGAAGAGAAAAAGCGGGAGGCGAGCTCGGATGATGGATTTTGGGAAGAGGATGGGTGATAAACTGGAGGAGAAGAGGCGGACCATCGAAGAGAAGGGGAGGCATATCGTGGAAAAGATGCGAGATAATGCTAGGACCAACAGCTTGGAGAGGACTAGTAGTTAGCGAGGATGTAGGATCCACAGCTTGTTTCATGGAAACGGTGTATAGGCTGAACTTGCGTGCTTTATTTGTAGAGTGGAGTGGTAGCTGCTACTTGTGCAACATTCACGATTCCACGATAGCTCATGTGTGTGATGGCAAATATGCATGGATGGATGACCGATGTACTTGAAGTTGCATTGGTGTAGCGGCTTGGGGAATACTATGAAAACGCAGGCATCAAGGGATAGATTGCTTGCAGGTGACATTACTATTTATCTGCTAGTTAGTAGAGTATATAGAAGCTAAAATGTTAAAAGTAATGATACCGTAGGCAGAGTCCATCCAAACAAAATGTCTAATCAGCAAAAGAAGCTTCCAGATTTGGGGTTTGTTTGCTACAGCATATTCTGGTCGCATTTAACCAAGCATGAATGAATATAATGAATTGTGACATCTTTGTCGATCAAATTGTTCCTTCTGTGAGTTGTGGTGATCAATATGCAATAAGCACCTGGCTACATTAGCTAATGTGGTTTTTCTGATGTTTCAACAAAAGCTACTAGATGTAGGTCCAGCTACAGCTATCCACCTCAGAAAACATGCGAGTTTGCTAGCTTAAACGTCATGCTTCCAACAGGAGTCCGGAACGAAATCAAGAATTTCCTACATTACGGACTCCATCCATTACTTTTCAGGCAGCCAAACAATCAATTTGCAGCCCCCATATATCTCAAACAGCACCAATGCCATTATTTATTCATATTTTCTACTTGCTCTCTATGCTAGTTCTAATTTGAGCAGTATCTTTTTTCCCCCTTTTCGGAACGTTGGATCCAGTGCTGTTACGACAATACAACCTATGATAAAATCAATTATTTACATACAAGAGCGGATCCAAATCCAGGCACAATCTTGAGCTAAGTCGGTCATCAGCAAAATTTCTCTGCCACTATGGGTACGTGCATCTAGAGGCGAAAAGTCTCTAGCAGATAAGGACAAACAGGGTTTGCATCACCATCGCATGTCGCTCACGAACTATTATATCTTGAAGTGCTTGTATCCATAATCAGAGCTTGTCATGCCCTCTTCCCAGTCGCCCATTCTTTTGCCGCCAAAAACAGCTTGTTTGATGCCCAAGTGTCTGCAAGTGCAGCCAAAGCCAAATTAACAGCAGAAGTTAGTTACAGCATATGGTGTTTTTAAATATGAAAAACAGCATGCGGAATTTCATTATGCATACGTTCCACACTTCCACTTTGAAGTGATGCAGTCAAGCATTCCGGATTCTTACCTGGAATAGCACTAACAGCCCTGATAAGTGGTCTATGCTGCACTACTTTGCAATGCATATCCCATTACTATAAAGCTAGCATTCAAGGAATACATAGTAAACAGGGGCATAAAATGGCAATTTTAGTTTCAAGGAATACCTTTCTACAGGGTATTAAAGATCTCTTTTACTCTTTGTGTTTAACCTTCATAGTTTGGGTTTAGCTACACATGTCTATGGAGTTTCAGGCACCAACTGATCGCTGCAGTTGGGATGATAATGAGATGTCCAGTAACAAAGCAACTTCCAAGCTAAAACTGCTACTATATTTTACATGATCAGTGAAAGATGTCTTACTCTGAGCTCAACTGTGCTAGGCAGTTCAGTAACACATCCAGTGCAAGGTAATCTGAGGTTCCGAGATCCACCCTGAAAGAAGTGAGTTTCAGAATCTGTACTACTTATCATTACACAAGTGCCAAAACTATTGAGTGCTTCCTATGCTCACCAAACCCTAGCCCAATTGTCTTGAAACTCAACATCACTGATATCATGGAAAGATGATGGCATTACTGATGACGCTTCGTCAGAATCATATGAAGGATCATAGTCCAACATTGAGTTGGCCAGCTGAAATTAAAGTTGATAACATTGCAGATCTCAAAAGGAGTCTAGGAATTAAGTAGCCAACAGAGAACATAAAAAATTACATTTGAATGAACCCAACCTGCAAATTTGAAGAATTATAAGCTCCTAGCCTTCCCATTACATACCAAGCCTGAATTACCTGTGAAGAATAACTCCATGTCAAGACAGAGTGTGTTGTTTTCTGGATAATGAGAATGCAATCAAACTGTATCAAGTCACTTTACACCGCCAAGCAGGTCAACATCTCGATCTGTAGGTTCTCCAAAGAGCTCAAACCAAATGAATGAATTCAATGGGTTGAAGCTGCAATAAATAGGGGGAAAAAACACCTATCAGGGTTCACTTGCTGAAGCTGCAATAATGATCGAAAAAAGTGATTAATTCCAAAGTTTGAGCATGTACACACAAGTTGGTTTAAAAGAACATGTAAGTTTAGGAGATGATCGTCTGTTCAGTCAGAAGGCCATTTCAACTAGTATAGTATCAAAGCTACAAGGTCTAAAGAGGGAGATATATCTTTTTAGCAGAAACATGGGAACCATTGCATTAGGAGCAGAGGTGTTTAGCAGCCCAGGTATTTCATTGAGTTGAAACTATCACGGTATCATGTGTGCTGCAGGAAATATTAGCACAATCCTCTTTCTGATGTGTTCGCATGGAAAACAGAGGGATACAAGTGCGACTAGTGTGGATGAGAATCTCACTCTCGGAAGCTGACTTTGAAAGCAACAATGGACCCTGTCTTGGATTTATTGAATTGAGCCCTGCCTTTCTTGCGCACCCTTTCTTGAATCTGTGAATTGTGAACCGTGTACGTGAAGGCTTGGCATAGCGTAATTGGTGTCTAAATTTTTTTAGTAAAACAGCGAAACGGGAAAGAGCAAAAGAGTACGGCGGCGACCTCCACTGCACGCAGGACTCACCCTTTGCTTCATGAGCTCTGGGTTCCCGATGCTATCACCAAGAATGGCGCGGAGCTCGTCGTCATCCCTGCAGGCATTCTCCAGGACCCTGCATTACCACATGACAGCAACACGAAACGTTAGGACGGATTCATTTCGACAGGAAGCAAGGGAAAATGAAGGCCAGATGGAAACAAACAAAGAAACGAAGACATCGAGGAAATAGGGAGAGGAAAAGGAGGCACGAGTTGAAGCTGCGTACTTGGCCCATCCGGGGTAGGTGTGCTCGCGGTCGTACTCGCGGCGGCGGCGCTCCTCCCGCACCTTTACCAAGCGGCGCTCCCTCGCCGTCGTCCCGGACGCCGCCGCCGCGTTCTCCCCGGCACCACCTCTCCCCGCGACAGCTGCGGGTATGAAAATGTGGAGAGGACGAGGTGGCGGCGGCGGCCGCGGGAACGCCGGGAAGGGGGAGAGGAGAGGGGTTTTAGCAAGCGGCGGGAGTAGCCGTGGCATCGTCGTTTCACTTTCACAGCAGACAAGAGGAAGAGGAAGAGGAAGAGGAAGCTTATCTTCTTCCTCATTCCGCCGCGCCGCTTGCTATTTGCCTGGGCCTTGACTGGGCTGGGCTGCCTATTTTCAAGTCAAGGGCCTGGGCAGTCTTGGGCCAGCCAAGTAGTCAGGTCCACAAATCTGTCAGTCTACTTTTTTATTCAGAGAAATGAAATACTTCTTCTTTTTTGATTGACGCGAGGTTCTTCCATCCACCCCATTATGTATGTATTTATTATTCAGGGAAATAAAAATACTTTTCCAGCTGCCAGCAGATTATTTACAAGCTCACACTGAACACAAGACACATTACAGACCAGACTACGTACACACTACTCCTAGAGAACATGTACAATGTTTTTCCCACTCTCACGCGCCCCTGGGTACCTCAATCTTCACTTCAGCCCTCGATGCGCACAACAGTGCTGGCCTTTGCGGCCAGCTGAACCAGTTGGACGCCTTCTCGCACCATCCATGTCCTGCATTTCCGCTGGGATAGAGCCCTCATTTATTCTTCTACGAACACAGCTATGCTAAGACCTATGCTATAACAAAGTGAATATATTCATCCAGCAAGTACCAAGAGTGAGCATAACAAAACAGAGAGTGACCTTACAAGCTCAAGTGTGTCAGCAGCATGGTTTGTCCGTTCGCCCCAAAACGCTTAGGAAGCGATTTACGACACACCTGAAAATAATTTTTAACACTGGACTAAATACACAGAGTAACAAATCATGGTTGGAGACAAAGACAAAGAGCACATAATTACCTAACTTCATTACAGCGCTGGTATGATCGAAAATCATGAAGGGGCCAAATGGACTTGGTCATAGAATTGTAACTCTGCACTCAAGTATCAATCAAGTGTAGCCTCTAGATAGTCTGGCCTTGGAGCAGGAGCATGACCCCCGGTCTCAACTGCAGGCTTCGTTGATTCCAGCAGCCTTGCTTGGTGCAGCAATTTGTAAACACTCTTCGTTATTAGGCCTCTTTCGATAGCGCGGACCCACAATATATTAAGGGTTTCCTTCTCATCAGCATAAGTCGTGCACAGGCAGTTGTAAATCTGGGGCGTTATGTGCAACTGATTCTTCGCCATGTCATCCAAAGTATTTGAAGCGGCAGCTGGCTTTCCTTCAGTCAGATATGCATAGGCAAGTGTGGCATATACTAGACTGTCACCCACTAAACCTTTGCCTTGCATCTGATCAAACACTTTTTGTGCCTGGTCAACCAAACCTTTTCTGCAAAGCCTTCGAATTAGCGACCTATATACTGCTTTATCTGGTGGAAGGCCCCTTCTCATAAGCTCATCAGGGATGAGTAGTACTGCGTCTGCGCTATTCTTCTTGCAGAGACCATCGACAAGCCAGGAGAATACGCTGTAGTTGGGTGAAAAACCTGCGTACAATAAAAATAAGCACATCATCATCAGAAGAGATTATTACTATAGCTAGATAATCACAAAGTACAAGTTACTCCAAATGGCTTTACTCAATTTTTTTGTTCATCTGATGCAGTCTTGTAATCAGCTGGTGGTAGTAAAATGACAACCGTATATAAGATAAGATAAGATACATTTGAAGTAATATAAGTACCTGCATCGACCATCTCAAACAAGGCTTCCTTGGCTTTGTCCAGCTCCTTGGCCTTGCAGAATCCATGGATGAGAGCCTTGTAGGTGAACTGATTCAGCTGCAGCCCGGACTCCAACATCTTCCTCCTGACCTTGCATGCTGAAGCCATATCCCCTCTCTTGCAGTACGCATTGATTAGCGTGTTGCAGGTGACATGATCAGCCTGCACCTTCCTCCCATCCATCTCATTAAGCAACTGATTGACCTCCTTGATGTTGCCATCCTCACAGAGCTTCCTGAGAATGGCATTGTAAGTGGCGACCCCTGGGAGCATCCCCCTCGCCTCCATCTCCTCGCGTAGCTTGACCGCCTCCCCGATATCACCAGCCCGGCAGTACCCATCAATGAGTGTGGTGTAGGTGACATTGTCTGGCGGCACCTGTGCTGCAATCATCTCAGTAAACAGCCGGGCCGCCTCCTTCACCCTGCCATCCTTGCACAACCCGTGGATCAAGGAGTTCCATGTGACGGTGTCCGCCTGTATCCCTTGGTTTTCCATGCGCTCCCGCACGCACATGGCCTCGTACCTCATCCCCTTCCTGCAGTAGAGGGCGATGATGGTGTTGAAAGAGAAGTGGTCCAAGGGCACGGCAGCCGCGTCCATCCTGGTGATGAGCGCCTCGGCGCGGGCGGCGTCCCCAGCCTTGAGGCACACGTGCAGCATGGCGTTGCACACGTGGGTGTTGATGGCGACCCCGGCCCTGGCCATTTCGTCGAACACCCTGCGCGCGGTGGCCGTCATCCGGGCCCTGGCGAGCGCGGTGAGGAGCGTGGTGCAGGCGTGGGCGTCGGGGGCGAGGCCCCGGGCGCGCATTTGGTCGAACACCCGGACGGCGTCGTCGGGGCGTGCGGACTGGGCGAGGAGGAGGAGGAGCCAGGTGGGGACGTGGGGGTCGTGGTCGGCGAGGAGGGAGGGGAGCATGAGCGGGGAGGAGAGCGGGTGACGCAGGGAGAGGTCCCGGAGGATGGCGCGGGCAGCGGGGTGGTGGCGCGGGTGCGGCGCGAGGAGGCGGAGGAGCGCGAGGGAGGCGTCGAGCGGGTGCGGCGGCGGCAGGGCGCGGAAGAAGGCGAGCGCGGCGGAAGGGAGCGGGGAGAGGCGTTGAAGGAGTCCGGCGAGGAGTGGGGGAGCGGCGGCGAGGAGCGGGAGGTGGGGGCGGAAGGAGGATTTGATGACGGCGGCGCAGAGCGGTCGGGAGAGGTCGACGGCGGCCATAGGTTGGGTTGGGTGGCAGCTCTGCTCTGCTCTGGCGGGAAGCGTTTGTTTGTGTAAAAGCGTTTGCTCTGGGTAGTACTCCCACCCAAGTACCCAACCCAAGTAGGGGCAGCTCCAAAGGCAGATGAAAGACATGACCCTCAAGAACTGAATGAATACTGAAACATCTGTCGTCATGTTATTACGACCCTATCCCTATTCCTGAAGAACATGAACAGCTATGGTTTACATGGCGATCAGATCATCGTTGCACAGAATCAGATGGGTAGGTACATGGATGGACTGACAGAGAGCTGTTGCTGTTGCTGTTCTAGCCATTTGCTGCGTCCACTGTGACAGCAGGAAGCCGATACTCGTCGGGTTTCAGAGCCACCGCGAAGTCCGGCAGCGCCGGCACCGCCTCATGGATGCTGCAACAACAACCAAACCAACACCAGCTTGCTTGTAAGTTGTAACCAACACCAGCAGATCCACAAAACAAGTGTACCTACCTGTCGTTGCTGTAGAGGTCCTTGGTGATGCGAACTTTGCAGGACGAGTCCTTCTGGATCTTGTCACGAAGATACTTCATCGATCCACAAACAGGAGGGCTTCTGCACAAACCAAACGTAGCTTCCAATTACAATGACTACTCAACCAACCAAGTCAACAAAGAAATACAGGGATGGATTGCCGTTGCCTCGAAACAGGAGGTGCTGCATGGAAGGCTTCGGCTACATCTTTGCTCTCCTTGAGCAACTCCTCTGCAGATTGCAATGCTGCCACGGCCATCCTGCGGGATTTCTCCGTGTTGCCTTCGTCAAGGATGAGACCATGATAATAGTACGCCGCAGCCTGTACCAACCATTTCCGTTAATAACTTATAATCAAGTTCAGTCAGATGTCCTCTCACCCGTTTTCACACATAATAATAAAATTGCAAAACATATCTAGCAACATGGCTCCATATGCATTGTGTCTTACACAGGCATTCAAGTTAAATGCCCATTTTTTGTTTAGAGACAACAAAAGTTACAAAAAAGACATGCATATTATGAAAACAATTCATAAAAAGGTATAATAATCTTTAAGAAATACGAAAAGGTTGACATACTTTTGCCTCGATGTACTTCCACTTCACAAATAGCCTGTGCTTCTCACCCCAGCTATCAATTAGAGGTAAATCCATCATACTTTCGTGTGCCTGTGAATAAATTTAGAATGATTCTAAAGAGATTCTAAAGACAAACAAAACATATCATAAAAATGGAGTGATTCTTAACTTCTCAAACTATACAACAATATTGTTCGAGACATCATACAGAAGGCAGTAGTACTGACACATCAGCATATAACCTTTGGCACTCTTGTTCTACTGCTAATTAGTTTCAGAGTTTTAGGTAAACATTAGAATCTTAATTATATACATAGATAACGAATTCGTTTGTTCAGGAACGAAACAGTTCTAAACTAAAACAACAGTACAAGGGAGGTCCAACAAAGTACTTTGGGTAAATTCAGAAGTACTGGTTCAGGGTGACACTAAGATATCCCATTTTGCCATGCCTATCTTTATTACTATCTGTATCAGTATACGGAAGAGAACTGAATCATCTGACAAATAAAAACATCTGAGCACTTCTGATATATTTGGAGCACAGCAAAACAAAGCAGCGACAACGATCTATAATGATACCTTTTTCGATAAGGGAATCTTTATTAATTTTCAAGGTTTGTTACATCGAGTTGATAAAAGACCTTGAAAAAACATTCCTCGGCCTCTGCATAACCAGGATACACACAGCCAAAAAAGCAAGATAATACAAGCATGCTAATTCTATCAAACAGTACCTGCTGCCAGCACTTGACCATCTCACATGCTAACCTTCTTTTCACTGCCAGGGTAGCCTTTGGACTGTCAATTGCCAACCCAAGTTGGACATCAATTGCCTGGCAACAGGACATTTTATGATGTAGACATAATTGGTTAGCATGCATTTTCAGATAACAAAACAAGTAAAAGGAACCACAAAACTAATATCTATGCAAGATTTGCATGGTGTGAACGAATGGCATGATGAACTATGAAGTGGACACTTGAACTGATATTCACATGAATCGTGTGATATCAAGCTATTGCAAAGAAAGATGAACCGAAAAGAAAAGGTTGGCAAAGAGACAAGAGGGGAATACATACTTGACCAAGAGCTTGCATGCAGATCGCTTTCAGGACTCCTTCAGATAAGTCCACAGGGAGACCTTTCCTACACGAAATGGCAGTCAATAACTCCTGCACTAACTACAAAATGGTAAGCACTCTGCAAGTGGGAAGGCAACTCCACCCACCTATTTTCTGTGGATATCCTAGGAAGAACATGTTGGATAGCACACTCCAAGAACCCAGATGCCTTGAGAAATATTTCAACGGAAGCTCGTTTGTTATCTGAAAAGTGGATGCAATCACAAAGAGTGTAGATATTCTTATCCAAAAAAATGTAGTTATTATGCTGCAATTGACAAGAACATAGATGCACCTCCATAGCATTAAAAATGATCTATACATATTTCTGCAACAGTGAGGAATGGATTCTATATTGCGGACCTTCAGATACTTTAGCATGGTATCCCTCAAGCGATGTCTTTGGAAGAAGCAGGGAATTTGCTTGAGATAAACGCAGCATAGCCATCATGTGCAAAACCGACAACACCTCATACCAAGAACTGGGCAATGCCGTCTCCTACTAGCAGAAGCCAGCGAATCAGTACTCTACGATAATGCAAATGCAAAACATACACTGACAGGTGCAATCTAAGCAGACCTCTGCATCATCCTCTTGGTTCATCCAAGAAAACTGTATCTTATCTTCCAAGTTGCTCCCTGATAGGCATTGAGCCAACAACGTGAAACAGATTTATTTAAACTGATTCAGAGAAAGATGGGAGAGCAAAGAATACAAGATTTACCCTCTTTCACCAGTCCTAGAAGAACTGGCAAGTACTCTTCCAAAGCCTGCAGAAGATCAGCTGACGTAGATCCTCCTGAAGGCACCATATTCAGAGAGTTAACTATTTCTCTTTTCTCTCGCTCACTCGCATTGGTAACAAGCCATCACACAAATCATTGACATACCATGCTGTGTGAAGGTGCGCTTCCTGGGCCTGGTCACTGACAATGCCTCATGAGCAGCCATGACCACTATTCGGCTCCTCAACGCAGCCAAACGTTCGGCCAGCCTCCTCGGGAGGCCATCGCTTAGCGGCTGAGATAACTCCAAGCTCTCAGGAACTCGCAATCCGGGTATAAACACAGCCACCTCACCTATGTTCCCAGGTCTTCTTCTGATCGCACCAGCATCATTTGGCTTAGAATTGAAGCACCCCATCTCCTGCAAGTTTGCAGATTTTTCTTAGGGATTTTTTCAAAGAAACAGCATATGACCCAACATCGTGTTTGGGCCGCATCACCAGAGCATGTATAATCGGTCAGCTGAAAAAACGAATATTAAAAAAACTAGAGAAGGTAACACGTGTACAAGCATTAGGTTCAAGCATTGATTAGGTGATTAAAAAAGAATAGTGCTCCTTTCAGTAGAACAAAATAAAATGCAAGGTTACCAGTTATTGAAATCTTAGCACATCACCCAGAGAACACATAGCACGTCAAATCAAAGGGATTTGTTTTTTTTTCTGAAAGAAGATCAAATCGGAGTGCCAAACAAGAATGGAGAAGCAGTCACAACAAAGGCATAGCACTAACAAGAAATGAGTGTGGCAATAAATTCAAAGATGGACGATACTGTACCAGGGCACACCTCTTGCAGAATCCACTTCAACACATAAGCAAGATCAGCGGTGCAAATGAAATGGGAAAAGGTAAAAAAGAAAAGAAACTGAAGAGGCAAACAAGGTGTGGTGATTTGGTCAAATAAATGCCAACCAACAGAGGGAACCGATTAAGTCTGTCACGAGCATCACATCCACATCAAACAGCCAAAGTGGCTGAGAGCTCACATGCCTGGAGGATGCACGTCAACAATCTCGCAACTAGATTTTTCACTTTATTCCCCACCTCCTTTGCATGGCTGAAAACTCATGGCCTAATCCTAAAGAAATTAGCATTTGAACTGTAACTTTGTCTGTATACTTACCTCTATACCTTCAGGTAGAACAATTTGGTTCTAGGCCACACCGTTAATTCTGCAATGAATGCAACCACCGGTTACTCACAAACAAAATTAACTTAATATCTGAAAAATATAAAAAAAATCTGATTTTTAAAGTGAAAACGGGGAGGCAGGGAGAAAACACCTTTCACTGTGAAGTAAACAGAAGTTTATAGTGTCCCGACAGGCAAAATGGAAACTGAAAATGCAAGCAAACTCGTAGAGCTAATTTGAACAGCCCAATGCAAGGCGTCGTCTTTTACCTCTACCCATTCGAATCCCCACTAACTAGTAAGTTACTTAGCAGCAAGGTAAACCATAAGAAGATCGGAAATAAGATCTCAAATCAACATTCGGTCTCTTTAATTACTCAGAATTTAAGAAACCAAACTAATCGTTGCGGCACGAGAATTCGAACTGCAGACAAGAAGAAATTAACTAAAAACTAACAAGGTTATTACTGACTGTATTGGTTTCAGTGAATCTGAGAAAGGGCCAACGACAATCCAGTAAACAAATTGAGTGGGAGCAGCGCAAGTAAGGCACAAAGGATGGATTCGGGATAAAATCTATCTATCGTTGGGGCCCTACCCTAGAGGTAGAGATTTATTTGGCGTTGGAGGAGCGGGAGAGGTCGTCGCTTACCTGTCCGCTGCAATAGAATAGAGAACGATCCACGGCGAAACCCTAGACGAAGTCCTCTGGTGATGGGGTTGGGTTGCGGCTGCGGCCTGCGGGGAAGAAAGAAAGAAAGAAAGAAAGAAAGAAAGGAGGAAGGCTTGGGAACTACCGCCCAACAAAAATTTGTTTCCAACGTTTTATAGGGAGGCCGGAAGAACATGTGGCTGACAAGTGGGCCCTCCATTCTACGGTTTCCAGCCTCTTGCTCCACTTCATTTTGACATCGCCAGCTTGTGGGAAAAAGTTTTACTGTGCCCATTCTTTTTTATAGAATAATAATATGTATATGTCCAAAAAAATGTTGTGCACAATGTTGATATATTATGACGCAAAAAGGTGCCAAAAATAATAAAATGCCCAATATATACCTGCCTGTTAATCCTTGGAGAGAAGAGAACATGTATAGATTTTGAGCAGCAATAGGTCGAGACGAAATAACTTAAGGTTGTGCACGCACGTCAAGTCTTGTGCAATTCTCTTGTGTTTTCTTGGAAAATAAAACACTCTAACTCTACTGATATGAACATTGACTTGGGGGTCTCTTTGGAGAGAATCCTGCAGTAGCACATCTTCTTTAATTAGTCTTCTTTAGTAAATGATGGATAAATTGGTGGTGGTTGTAGTGTATTGCTAGTATGTATAGTTTCTGCAGAATCTTACAAGTTACTACATACTAGGTCTAGGTAGTGACCATATGCATAATGTAATAATAATGTGTGATCCACATTATTGCAACAACAAGCACACTGCCGCCGGTATATATAAACGACCGTTGCGCGCATGCCAGCATGGGCATCAGGATAACTTGATAAGCCGACATTGGATTGCAGACGCTTCAAGCTTAATTTTTATTGACACACGCACACACACACACACACATATATATATATAGAGAGAGAGAGAGAGACAGTTATTTATGAGTTATTTTAACTAGCTTGAAGCTGCTATATAGTTGCGAGCAGGATATGAGACTTGACTTGCATTGCCAGGGAAATCAAAGATTGGGGATTGGATGGATTGCCAAAATTAAAGCAGCATGCCAGTAATAATCAGGCAGCTTGTATATATGCATTATTATATTGCGGAAAAAAAGACCTGAAGAAGCAAGAGATATATACATACATATATGTAGAGAGCACCATCATGCAGCATATATAATATATATATATATAGAGATGCATAGGCAAACAGACGACTGAATTAATAATAGTATAAGCTCTCTATCTGTTGAAGATGACTATCCTGCTGTTTTATTTTGTGAGGGGGCGCTGCCGACGCATGCAGTGCATATATACATTGTTTGTCTGAATGAATGCGCAGTGTTTGTTCTTACTGTATTAATTAACTGCACTGAATGATTATATATATAAGTAGTATATATGCTGTATGTCAACAGCAGTGTACTGGATGGTAAATAAACTAGTGCATACGTCGCTTGCAGATCAGAGACAGTAACCTCGATCGATAGATCTGCCGCACCAACGCGACTGACCTCCTGACTGATTATTTATTTCTTCGTCCAGCTAGCAATGCAATGAATTCTTGTTCAAGTTGCAATGTTTCATTGCTACCTCAGATTCTTTGCTTTGCTTCAGATTCATCCATCCACCATTCGTTCATCTTTCACTAGGTGATGGCCCGTACAATGCTACGGACACACAAAATTTAAACAAAATAATAAGAAGAAGAAGGTAGAAACACATGGAGTTCCTATTTAATCACAAGTGCATCCAAGTGCAGAAAGTATCAGATTCTTGGCAAATGGATCTCCCAAAGTTTCAGGTGCTAGTAGCTGATGAAGCACAAGCATAATATCTACTGAATACAATTCCATGTCACACAGACAAAAAAACAAGCAGTGATTCAAATACAAGTCACTTGTAGCATCGTGACAACATCAATTAATTAAATAAAGCCTACTGTTGCCGAGGCCAGATAGAGGCAACCAATACCCTGCAGCTCTTATCCCTTTCCTCCAACATTTCCTGGCGCTCCAAGCTGCAAGTATCAAGCATATTAGCAAATGATCAGGATTGATAACACTACTCAAACCTTATGACAAGTCAACAAGTTTTGCATGCATATGATCCCGGCGCTTTGCGTGCATATGTTCAGTTCAGTTCACGAGTGGACGTTCAACAAGTTTATCGGTACAGTTCAGTGACATGTGCTCGGGCTTCAGATTTCAATCTTCAGAAACAAAGAAAGATCTGAAAACTACAACATAGCAATGAGGATTGGCGTAAAAAAATTTTACCAACTCTGAGTGTCAGAGTGTATGTTCAGATCAAGAGCAACTGCTAAATCTATGCATCTAAAAATAGGGACACAACTACAACTCTTAAACTGGTAAATTGAACAATACATAACACTTCCCGTCTCAGGCAAGAACAATACATCGTCCAAGATGTTGATACTGAAACAAGCACACTGCAGCCACACCGTACACCGATCTTAACAAAAATTTCACCATGGGAGCTAATCATCCCCAGCCCAGTCGCAGTACCCATAAACATTTAATGAATTTATTCTTAGCTAAAATTTATATGAGCAAGTTAAGCATAAGCAAAACGTCCCAAACTTTTTGCATAGCATATATGTGACAAGTTAGTACTGTAAAGTCTCAAGCTCAATATAGCTGTTTAACATCATGAATAAATACATCTATCAAAATAGTGTAATAGAGCAAGATCTACTAATAACTATATCTAGAGATTAGTTCTGGATCTGAGATTTTTGCACAAGGCTCAACATTTAGAAACTAATCTACTGTCCAAAAATTAACCTTAGTGCGAGCCTAGAACAAAAGATACACACAAAAGCTACTTAAACTAACTCTTATTTTAGAGGAAGAAATGTTTAGAAACTGAAGATGTGCATGTGAGCAAAGTTGTGGATTTGGTACTAAGGATACCAAAACAGTTCAGTTTTCATTTTTATAATTTTCTATGATTTTATACGAATTTACAAGTTCACTATTTTTTGAAAACAAAAAGAAAACAGGGTCTCGCAGATAGGCCCCTGGTTTCTTGCGCTAAGGGCCCTAAAAAGAATTCAATCTTCGCAATGTCGCCCCTGGCTGAAGTTGGGTGTTTCCCGGCCAAAATCTGGCGAGGAGGCTGGCCGGCGGGAGGGAAAAAGAGGATGGGGAGCACGAGTGAGGCACGGGCTACCTTCAGGTGGTCTTGGTTGGGGCTGGGGGTGGTCAGAGGGTGGTCGGCGGCGAGAGCACGAACCCTGGCGGTGGTGCGGACGGCGTTCCGGCAAACTCCGGCGAGCAGGGTCGAAGGGGATAGGCCGATAAGCTTCAGGGAGGGTGAGAGCAACCCGTTCAGAGGGCCGGTTTGGGTGGATGAAAGTAATCGGTGCTCGTAGCATAAGAGGGGGAGGGGGTCAATTAAGCAAACTTAAAACCTTAAATCTATAGCTCAACTAGTTTGCACAAAACTTAAACTAGAACAAGCTATCTAGATGTGCAACTATGGTTCTTCTAGTGTGAAACCCTCGTCCCAAAAGAGTTTTGCAACCTATAGGCAATCGTAGTAAAATACTACACTAAGAATGTAAAAACACTCAAGATTGCAATATAAAATGCGGAAGATTATAAATAGCGGATGAAGGGAAGCAAACTCTCGACACGAAGATTTATCCCGTGGTTCGGTTAGGCACAAAGCCAATCTTGCTCCACGTTGTTGAAGCACTCACAAAGAGTATTGCTTCCCAGCAACCAAGTCTCTTTCGGGACTCTTCTTAACTCGCCACCAAGGTTATGTCAAGTCACTACGGTCACCTTGATCCCGCTTTCCACTAAAGAGCTTCTCCACCAAGGAAGGGGGTCTCCACGTCCCCCGCACAAAGCCGTCGACGCCGCTCCACACCAAGCCGGAGGGTCGTAGACTTGCCGGCGAGCCACCAAAGCTCCAAGGGGCCGGCACACCGAGATACACTTGTGGTTCACCTCTTGAACCAGCACACAAGGCACAACACCTTGCTTCTCTCACTCTTACAAGAATTCTAGCACTAACTCTCACAAAGCTTGTGCTAAACCTAAGGATGTGATCAATATGCTATTGGGTGGCTTGGAGAACTTTTTCAAGGTTTCTAGGGCTTCTCACGGACTCCAGCAACCTCAATGATCAGAGGTGAGGCATATATATAGCCCACAAACTCAATAGAGTTGTTACATACTTTTACTCAGAAAAGTACGTAGGCGTCGGATGATCCGGTCGTAGGCGTCGGATGATCCGGTCACACTGACCTGCCTCCTAGCCGTTGAACTTCAACGTCTCTCTTCTGCTGGCGTCATTGCACCGACGCTTCATCTGACGCCCGTTGGTTCATCCGGCGCTAAACAAATTCCACTCAAGACCTCAGGACACTCAACATGCTCTCTGGACGAATTGCTCCGACTTTTAATCGGATGATCTGACTTCATCCGGTCATGTGTCGATCCATCCAGTCCTGAAGATTTGACTTCAAACCCTTCTGCAGCGGTACTGAGTAATGTGCATATGTATGCACCGAAGCTTTTCTTTTCACCGTCGGTTCAACCGGTGCAACTGTCATTTTTCTTCAATACACAGAAAATGCATCGACGCTTGCTATCTGTTGGGCGTCGGTTCATCCGGTCCTCTGATTTTGTTGCCACTTGTCCATTTCGTCTCTGCATTTTCACTACGTCCATAGTATCTTGCCAGCGATTTGGATAATCTTGGAGATGGTTTGGACTCCATCCATGAGACCTAGAAATCCTATAATCTTGAGCTCACAAACTCGTTAGTCCCATTGATCATATTGTCACTCAATCACAAAAATCACAATATGACCTAATGGGTCCATTTCCTTATAGTGGAGGATGGCCGGAGGAGGGGGCTCAGCGTGGAGGGTGGAGGTCTAGTGGCAATGGTGGAGGGAGGACCGCCGGGGTGCTGCTCGGCGCGCAGGGGAGGCCGAGCTTGAGTTGGGAAGGGGTGGGCGGCCTTTGTCAGTGAGCAAGGAGGGGGAGAGGGGCGTCTGGGAGCTCCAGCCCATTGGATGGTCGGGGCGGTGGAGAGAGGCGCCGGCGGGGCGAGCTTGTCGCTATGCTGCAGTCTTTGTTTAGAATTCTCTGGATTTTAATTTGGAGTTTGTTTGATTAAATTGTGTTGAATTCAAATTAATTGAATTCAAAAACCTAACTAACTAACTAAACTAACCCTAACCTATCGGGCCTAAACCCACTAACCGAACTAACCCAACCCACCTAAGCCACCTATGCCGGCCTGCTACCCGCGAGGCCCGCTAGCGGCCCAACCCAGGGCGCTACCTCGGCATGTGACTGTGCACACGCGCGCCCCTACCATTCCTTCACCCGGGGTCGCTTACAAGTGGGACCCACTTGTCAGCTTTACCCCCTACCTCTCACCCACTCCCTCCCCCTCTCACAGCCTCGCGCCGCCCCGCATCGCTCACCGCCCCTGCTACGTAATAGAGCTCGCAACCGCCCCGCCGTGAGTTCCGCCGCGATGCCCGCTCGCTCGCCTACGTCACGCCGCACTCCCACTCCCGCGTGCGAGCCCTAACCCTAGCCGCTGCACCGCGCGATGCGTGCCGCGTGTCCCAACGCCACGACCGTCCCATCGGTGCCCTCGGCGTCCGAGCCCGCCGCTAAACCCTAGCCTTGCCCGTATAAAGCCCTGACCGTCGGACCCTCGAAACCCTAGAACCCAATTGGGGATTTCCCCCACGCCGCCGCCAAGACCCGAGGAAGAGGAGGAAAGGGAGAAGAGGAGGCGGGAGCCGGAGCCGCCACCCGCGAGGAGGACGCCGAGCGCCCGGACCAGGAGGAGGAGGAGCCGCCCGAGCTGCGCTGCCTCGACTCGCCACTGCCCCGCCGACATCCTGCATCGAGTCGCCGTCCTCGAGCCCAACGGGTGAGCACCGCCCGACCTCCCCGTCACCCTCGTGCTGCCGGCCATGGCTAATGAGCCCACCATAGCAAAGCCCTAGGACCCCCATTGCTCCTTGTTTGCCTCGCCTGCAGGGACCCGACGCGCCGCCGCTGCAGCCTTGCCGCAGACTGCCAACGTCATACCTGACCCTCACCGCCATTCCGTCGCCGCGGGCCCAGGCTGCTGGTGCCCCGCACGCACGGGCGGTCGTGCCGCGGGCCTGGAATGTCAGGGTACCGCGCACGTGTGTGAACACCGCCACATCGTGCCCTCGCCACCATTCTGCACGTCGGTGACACGCCACAGCACCGGGATACCGGAATGCCGCGCGCACCCGAACACACACGCACGCCTGCGCATGCCCGAACTCGTGCAGCCGGACCGAGCCTTACCTCGCCACCGACCCGCACCATGCCTGTGCCCGGAGCACGGTGACCGCGCTCTGGAGCGTGACCCCGCCACGACATCGTGGCGCTACGCCCACAGGTGCCACTACGACATTTCGCCGAGCACCTGCGGCGCGTGCGCACCCACACCCTGTACGGTGGCACACACACGCACACACGCGCTTAGGACAGCACCGGATCCGGGCGCTGCCACACCAGATCCGGGTGAGACTGACGGCTGGGACCCACCAGCCAGTGAGATGAAGGCATCTGGCCAGCGGGCTCTGCCTGTCAGCCGCAGAAGGGAGCAAGGAGGAGGTGGACTGAGCTGGGCCAAGATTGGGCCACACCTAGGAGACAAGCCAGCCCAGGAAAAGAGAAGAGGAGGCGCCGTCCATGGGCCGACGTGGAGCCAAGACCCAAGCCAACCTGCTAACTACGAGCCGAGCCAACGAGCCAGCCTGTTAGATCGAGCCGAACCAGAGCCCGGCCTGTGAGCCGTGACCTAGCCGGACCAAGATGGGTCGCCGAGTCGGCTCGTTTACTTTCTGCCCGTGAACCCAAGGTTTGTTTTTCCTTTTTCTTTTACCCTGACCTGAGGGCCCCACGTGTCAGCCTCTAGCTGAGGCTGACAGGTGGGCCCACTGACCGTGGACCCGTTGACCTTGACCATTGACTGGTCAACGTTGATCAGCCAACGCTGACGTTAGCAGGGCCCATGCTGATGTCAGCCGGTCGAGACCCCTCAGTGACATCATGCTGACATCAGCATACCACGTGGCACGCTCTGGTGGTGCCACGTGTCATGGCTGTGTGTTTTTATTTTTCAAAATCCTCTAATTAATTTCGGAAATGGTTTTAACCTTTAAAAATTCATAATAAATCAACCGGGCCTCCAAAAATTATGAAACTAGTTTCATAATTCTTCTAAAATCATGATCTACCCGTTAGAGTATGAGTTGAATAATTTGGACCTTCTTTTGGATACTTTTTGTGCATTTTTGCACTTTAACCCCTTTACTTATACGCATTTACGAATAGGACCCGACTCCGAGGAGCTGTTTGACGCTCGCGACTACCAGGAGGAGCAGGACTTCTACGAAGAGATGCCAGGTTCACGCTCATCTATGGTATGAATACCTAGTAGACATTTCTTGCTAGAATGCTATCGCCTCTGAGATATTTTTATGAGATGAACCTGCATAGCCCCTTTGTTTACCCTGATTCCTTGTATCCAACTTTGTTATATATGAGATGAACACCTTTATGTGCATGTGCTTGTGTGGGATAACGTTATATTAGTCTTGGCGTGAGTGGAGACTCATTTGAGGAGTTGGGGAATAGGAATCTAGCTTGGGCGAGATAAACTTAACTCGATCTTCCGATCGAGGGCTTGGGTTGTGCGTTGGGCACTTCCTACGGAGTACCTGTGGCGGGTACATGTCCTTCGGAACGATTGGTCCTTCAGGATGTTTGGGTCCTTCGGGACGTTTTGGAGGAGTTGGAGGGCTATACCTGTGATGGGTGCCATTGACGGACCGTTACGCCGGATATGTCATCATGGAAGATTCTCGCCTCGGCAATTAACGCCTGAGTTAGTGGACATGGAGATGGAACTATGTCGAAATTGCACACCACTTCTCTGTTATGAGGCAGATCCGATCCGATCCTGTAGGAGGATAGGGCATCAGTGTAAGGGGAGGAGGTGCTGACCTCACGTCCCCCGATTGGCAGGGTCTTGCGTGGCCCAGGTGTAGAAGGCATCACAATCCCGGGGCAACCTCTTGCGGGAGGAAGCATCCCAAATCCGGGAAGGCAGGGTGGGGGCCGTTGCAGCTAGTTTCGTTGACCGGTATCTCGTCGTCCAGTTGGGTCGCTCCTGGCTGGCTTCGAGTCGAGTGGGTCCAGGTGTACAACCCCTGCAGGGTGAAAACTATACGTATAACTGCGTACTCGGTCAAGTACAACTCTGATCCGGCTTCACTTTCATAGATTAGTGTTACTTGATCTCTACCTCCCTCTAAACTTATTTTCCTGCCTGGGGCAGTTGAGGTGCGAGGAGTGGGAGTTCTCGCATCGACTTGGTGGGTGTGGAGGTTTGAGTGACCCGGAAACCTGGAGTGCCAGGATGGCCCGTGTCGAGAAGATGAGGATGATTTAAATGATATATTTGATGCATAGGAAACCCTTGCCTTTATCCTTGATATTGATTGAATACTTTTAGATTAGTCCACCTTAAAGCTTGCATACGGATGGTGACGTGGATCTATCCCATTCCTTGGAGATGGATTGGTACGATGTCGGGTTCGACCAGGAGTATAACCCCAACGACGACGGATGGTATGACTGAGGTTGGTGCTACGCCCAAGTCGCCCGTGGAGGAAGGATTGACTGAGATGAAGGATGGCAGCTACCGCTTTTCGTTCTGTTTGTTCGATTTAACCCAAGAGGCTTGTAAGGGATTCGTACTATGAATCCTATGGATTTATGTAATAATTAAATTATTGAATGCTTTTATACGAAAAATGACCGTGATTATTGCCTGAAATGAGTAATGTATGTGATAGCTACTGATGCAGGGACTATCACGATAACATAGGGAGTCAGGTTTTTATTTTGAAAACTCGGCTGGTTGGTTTCAGAGCTGTTTTTCTTTTACGCGGTAGGAGGCGGCGGGGAGGCAGAACCATGATGAGGCAGAGTCACGGAGGTGAGACGTGAACATACGGTTTTATTAATAGGAAAGATAGTTTAGCCTAATTGCCTCCATGAAGGAGAGAATATGACCACCACCAGCTCCAGTGGTTCCTGGGCCTGAATGCTGTTTTGCAGGCCGTCTGTGCGCCTGCGGCCGCAGCGAGAAGCCCGGTGTTTGCTTTGCGGCCTGCACCCAATTACTGCCCAAGAGATGGATGTCGCAGTCAATCCTAGTCACACGCACAAGCGGGATTTTTTTTTTCTTTTGGGTTTGTGCAGAGATGGATGTTTCCATCTCACAGTTATTCAAAGATAGGCGCCATAGCAAAAGTTGGTGATAAGTCCGATTTGCTGCTACTACTAAGGTAAGACGACTGACTTTGCAAAAGTGTGAAGCAATTCCCAGGATCACACACATACTAGTACATACATATAGGAAAGAAAATTGAACCCAATCCAATGGAATCAGACCAAAAGGAAAACAAATCTGCTGCTCACTCACTCACAGGAACAGGATCACTGAAGAAATGGCAGGCAGGCAATACTCCGCTAGTTCAAGTTACCCCGGCCCGGCCGCCACCACTAGTCCACTAGTATCCAACTTGCCAACAACCACCACTCCTCTCCACTCGCTCATCCATCTCATCGCCATGCCACCGCACGCAACCAAGGAGATCGCGGCGCCCACCATGCCGCCGCCGCGTCGTTCCCTGGACGATGCCCTGGCCGCGGCGCGCCCGTTCCTCCGCGACGAGGAGGCCCAGGTGGACCCGGCGCTGCCGGAGCTCGCCGCCGTCCTGCGCGCCGCGGGCGCCGGCGAGTGCTGGCACAAGCACGGCACCTTCCTCGCCCACCTCCTCGACGTCTACCGCATCCTCCGCCTCTGGCGCGCGCCCGACGCCGTCGCGCGCTGCGGCCTCTACCACTCCGCATACTCCAACTCGTATGTCAACCTCGCCATCTTCCAGCCCGACACGGGCCGCGCCCACGTCGCCGGCGTCGTCGGGGCCCCCGCCGAGCGCCTCGTCCACCTCTTCTGCGTCGTCCCGCGCCAGCAGCTCATCCACGACGACCTCCTCTTCCACTACACGGACCACGATCTCGTCGCCGACCTCCAGCGGTCGGAGGCGTCGTTCCAGGACGCGCGCCGCGGGGTGTTCCACCACGACGAGCCCTGGCGCCGAAAGATCCAACGACTCCTCCCGCCCGCCGGCATCACCGTCAAGCACATCAGGTTTATTTCACACCCCACCAACCATCAACCAATTATATATATTGCTTGCTCATCATGTCTATCTCACAAACTCGATCAGAGTATGTCCAAGATATTCAGTAAAATTTTGACTATGCTATTGCTATTCAGTCAAATTTTACAAAAAGAAATAATAACGTTTGCGTACAACAGATACCTCAATCTGATTTTGCGCCTTTTGTAATGCAGGACAGGGGAGGATGTGGCGCTGTCCAGGCGCATCGCTGCATCGTTCCTCCTGATGACCATGGCAGACTTCAGCGACCAGCTCTTCGACTGGCAAGACCGACTCTTCGACAACGCCAACGGCCACCTTGAGTTCCGTGGCAACACCTGGACCTCCCTCTGGCCTGGCACCGGCAAGCCAGGCCTCTGGGTCACCTCCATCTCCCGCATGGGCGCACTCTACACCCTCATTGTCCGCGAGGAGGAGATATACATTGCTCACCGAGCACATGCCGCCACAGCCCAAGAACAAGGCAATGACTCCACCGATCGTGACGAGGACATCCACCTGGTGCTCCCACCGGTGTTCGACGGCTGCACCAAGGTCCTCGACGCCCAAGATCAGAAGGTGGCGCGAGACCTCTACTGGGAGGCAGTGTGCAGTGGCGATGAGGCGTCAGACTGGCACGGAGTGGAGCAGCTCCTCCAGCAGAGCATTGCCAAGAACCCATTTGTAGGAGAACCACACCTGGTTCTTGCACAGGTATACCTTAACATGGAGAGGTACGGTGACGCGCAGATCCAGGCAGAAGAAGGTCTCAAGCTGTTGCTGGAGTGGGGCAGCTGCTGGGACAAGAGAATGCCATGGGAGGGCTGGGTGTCCTGGGGCAGGGCGATGCTCACCAAAGCCAGGGAGAAGGATTGGCCTCATACCTCGTTCGGCATCCTCAGCCTAGGGCTTGTCAAGTGATCAGGAGGAGTGCCACTGCTATATATTCCCCCCAAATAGATGTTTGTGTCTTGTGTAGGCTGCAGCTGCTGATGCCAATCCATGGACTCAGCATGTTATCTTCTCAGCATATGTGTAGTGTAGTGTAGCACCAACTGTATGAAATAATAAACCCACGGTCAGTCAAAATGGATATACAGATGTTAATGTGCAGGTCCAAATATATGTAGTTTACGAGTTCAAGGATCCAAGTGGTATATGTATGCAACTCTAGGAACATATGGTGCAGTGTACCTACGAAAGAAATGGTACCTACTATGTTACAGTTAGTTGCATTAGCATCACCACAGATAGCACCAGGATGCCAAGTATGAAGCTAACTCGCTTGTCTATAGCAAAACAAACCTAGAAAAGCAGCCACCATCCTTGTTTGCAATCTTCTAGCCATGCGCAAGCGCAACTAACATTATCAGTCATATTAGAAACAGCTAGCGGACGTACTAACACTATACATGTTGATGAATGCAGACATAAAAAGCAAGCATTCAGCTTTTCTTGCAGAAACTGAAACAATCAAACAACCACCCATGGAAAATTCCAATAACCAACTGGAGCTTTTACTAAAAGAAACAACATAGATAGCTACATATAGCACCAAGATCTGCTTAACAACCAGTAATACATCTAATCTTGGTTGGATACTCTTGAAGCCTTTCATGAACTATCCTTGTTACCTTTATCAGGAAAAGGTTGGGTTTGTAACACATGTATACGCTTTACATATAAGCACAAACAGAAAGCTGAAACTAATTTCTCTGCAGAAAAAAACAAACCCAATAAAAGGCCACAATCTTAGTCAGAAAATCGTAGTCGTTAACTGTCTTTTATCGCTGCTCGTAGTCATTCACGCCCTATCTTTTATCACTGCTACCAGAAAATGGTTGGATATATTAACACATATGACAAGCATCAACAAAAGAGGTTGCAACTAATTTGTCTACAGCAAAACTAACCTAAGAAAGGGTCGAGCATCCTAGTTGGCACTAGGGCAGATGTTACAGCCAGTACATGCACCATCATTTTCGCTGCCTTCATCAAAAGATCCAGGACGGATTAACACTCCAAGAGACTATAAATTGGCACCCACCCACACTAGTTCCTATCAAA
Source organism: Panicum miliaceum (assembly GCA_032594955.1). Lineage (NCBI taxonomy): Eukaryota > Viridiplantae > Streptophyta > Magnoliopsida > Poales > Poaceae > Panicum > Panicum miliaceum. The sequence goes on along the minus strand of CM064061.1, from coordinate 304,160 downwards.
CATCATCACCTACTACAAACACTTGCATCAGCATGTCGACCCAGCAAGGTTTCTGTCCCTCCAGCCTGAAAACCCATGGAAAGGACCTACCATCCCTCCTTGCAGCTGCTCGACCATTCCTTCGTGATGAGCTAGATAAAATTGACCCAGAGCTCCCATCTTTTCTGTCCATCCTACGCTCAGCTGGTGCCGGTGAGCGTCACCACAAGAATGGAGCATTCCTAGCTCACCTGCTCAATTTCCATCGCATTATCTAATTGTGGGGTGGGGCTCTTGACATCACTCTTTGAATCAACCACAACTCGCGAGCATGTGCAGCAGCTCATTGGTGCACCAGTTGAACGCTTAGTTTTCCTATTTTGCGCTGTCCCACGCCACAAGCTCATTCATGAAGAACTCCATTTCCAATACACCGACGAAGAGCTAGCAGATCACCTTGCTGCCTCCGACATGTCCATCAAGACTGCAAGGAAGAACGGCACGTTTGACACATCCGAGCCATGGCGCAAGAAGCTCTGCTCACTTGTTCCACCAAAAGGCATTGAAGCGAGTCACTTCAAAACTGGTGAAACCATATCACTTTCGCGCAGGATCGTAGCACTCTTTATCTTGATGACTATCGCCGACATATGCGACCAGTACATTGACTACCAAGACAAGCTCTATGGCAACGAGAATGGCCGGCTGGAGTTCCGCGGCGACAACTGGGGTGCTTTGTGGCCAGGAACTTGCAAACCCGGTCTATGGATGAATGCAGCATCAAGGCTATCAGTTCTGTACAATCTCATCCTTAGGGATGAAAAGCTTTACATGCAAGAGAGGAACAAAATGGGAGAGACTGTCCGCCTTGACCGAGATGAAGAAATCGAGCTAGTGATCCCACCAGTTTTCAACTACTGCACCAAGGTGCTGGATCCCAATGAGCAAATAGCTGCAAGGGACCTTTACTGGGAGGCCATATGCAGTGACGACAAAAAGGATAGGGACTGGGAGAAAGTGGAGAAGGTCCTCTTGGAGAGTATTAAGAAGAACCCATTTGTGGGAAAACCTCACCTGGTTCTTACACAAGTGTATCTCAACATGGAGAGGTACGAAGAGGCAAAGAAAGAGGCGGAGGAAGGGCTGAAGTTGTTGCTGGAATGGGGTATTAGCTGGGATAAAAGGATGACATGGGAAGTGTGGGTGTCTTGGGGCAGGGTGATGCTGGACAAGGCCAAAGAGAATGAGTGGCCCCACAGCGCAGCAGGCATCACCAAACTGGGGCTTGTGAAATGAGCCATTCTTGATTTTGGGTGCCTGTTTCTTTCTTCTTGTTAGTGAAGAACCACCAGCTAGTTCCTCTTCCTCCTAGGTTGGGTCTAATTTTTCTTTTAATAATCTTGAATAATGTAAGGCACCATGTAGCCCATCTTATCTAATACTAGTAAATAAGGAGAAGCATCAGTTGGTACTGCCATCTATTCATCATTATACTTTGGTGCTGCGAAAACATGTCGATTCTTTTTTTTTTTGAAAGAAAAACATGTCGATTCTCGAACATATGTGCAACCGATGAGGGGGAGGGCAGGGCAGTTGCTTCCGCTGCGACAATGCAAGCTCCCTGAAGCAAAATCCTATAGTACTACACAGGGGCAATGCTATGGTAATTAGTGTGGTGAATAGAGTAGCTAGCTAGTTACCAGGCTGGAATCCGTGCAGGCTGACTCGTGGATTTGGATTGAAAAAATGAAGTGAAATGCGGAGAAGAGAAGCATCGGACGAAATAGGGTGGGGGGATCACCTGCTCCCGTCAGTATAGGTCGTGGAGCGGCTCCGCGTCTTGTGTGGCGGCCGGGGCCGGGGCCGGCGTCTCGGCGGCGGCGCGCTCGTGAGCTTTGTGTGGCTAGGGGACAAGAGAGGTTTGTTGAAAGGAAGGGCCGAAGGGGGAGCAGAGCAGAGCAAGGCAGTGGTAGTCTTTCTTTCTTTTTCTTTTTTTTTTTTCAGGGAAGACAAAGGCGGACTAGCGCCCATCTTCATAAGTGGCCCATATGCTTTTGATGTTTTTTATGGCCTGGCCCATGTATTTTTCATGTATTTTTCGCGGCTGTATGTCACCTAACTAAGCTCTAATATTTTTTTCACAATCTAAGCTGATCCTTATATTTTATATTTTTAATTTAAAATTAAATAAAATTAGAGTTCGGCTATTAGATTATCTAGGTTAAAATTGATGGCCTTTACCACACTACTGTCACCGTTTGTGAATAAGAGAATACTACGACTATTCTGAACGCTAGCTCTTACTGATGATGACATGACGATGATGAATATGAAAGGAAACTTTGGATCCGCCGGCAAGCGTATATCATCGATCTTGGCAGCATGCATGCATGCTGTACTCTCACTCTCACTCGCTCTCATCATGATATATAGATAGGGTACGTACTACGGTGACATGGACGCATCTTCACTTGTTCAGGTACCAAACAACACTCCAACCACCATAGGACGTAAGCTATATAGCACGCATATATGCATGTGCCTCCAAACTTGACAGGCAAAGCTCGATCACGGCTGAGTAGCTAGTCTCGCTCTCGCAGCAGCAGCCCGGGTGTCATGCAATGCAATAATGGACGCTTGGAGTTGCATTGCATCGATCACCAATGTACGTAGCTAGGATGGAATGGATGATCGGTGCATGTCATGACATGAGATCTCTCCTCCATTGTCGTCGTCAGGTACCAACGGCACTGACCTACACGTATCAATTGGTAAATTCCCTCTATGGCCCTAAAAATAATACCACTTCTTTTTATGGCCGTCGAAAGTTGAATCTTCTTTATTTGACCCTATTTTTAACTTATATCCCTTCTTTGATCCTACTGTACGAACATTGACTTATGGTTTTTCACCCCTCTTTTTTCTCTACTAAAACGACCTCCAAATCACCTTCAAATCTCATAAATTTTTTACAACGATACAACTGATGAAGATGAATACATTTTTCAAAAATAAACATATTTATCATTTATGATTTTAAAATTAAAATTCACCAAATTATGCTACTTTTTAAGACTATCTGAGTTTTAATGGTACAAAACTATTATCCAAAAAATGGTAAAAAATACGTAATATATCTAAGATGAAATGTATTAATTTATAAAATTATTATGTACTATATTTTACTTAGATAATTTTTAAGTTCTTTAAGAAAAACAAATTCAAAAAATAAATTTTTAACAGAACTTCAAAATTCTCTAAGTAAAATACGATACAAAATAATTTATAAAATAATAAATCTCATCTTAGAAATATTAGGCATTTTTATCAATATTTGATAGTCTTAAAATGTAGCCTGATTTCGTGAATTTTAATTTTAAGATCGTAAATACTACATATGCTTTTTTTGCAAAATTGATTCATCTCCATTAGTTGTATGACTGTAAAAAGTTTTATGAATTTTGGATGTGATTTGAAGGACTGGAGGTAGTTTTAGTCAAGAAAAGAGGGGTGAAAAATCACACGTTGCTGTTCGTACGAGTTAAATGATAAAGTCGATGGTAGGGTCAAAGAAGGAATAGAAATTAAAAAGAGGGCCAAATAAGGAAGATTAAACTTTTGAGGGCCATAGAAGCAAGTGATATTATTTCTGGGATGAATTTACCCATCAATAATTCGCCATTACCATTTACCATCATCAGTGCCATGGAGGCCAGCCTCTATATATATGGATCAACCACATACCCACCATTCCCATCCACACTATCTCCAGCTAATAGCTAGCGAGCTCTAGCTAGTAGTCAGTGATCCATCGATCATGGCGACCGTCATCAACAACAACGACCATGATGATGAGGTGCAGCTGCAGCTGCAGGTGCTGCTGGCCTCCGCCCGGCCGTTCCTCCGCGGCGAGCTCGAGGCGGTTGACCCGGCGCTGCCGGGGCTCACCGCCGTCCTGCGCGCCGCGGGCGCCGGCGAGTGCTACCACAAGCACGGCACGTTCCTGGCGCACCTCCTGGACGTGTACCGCATCCTCCGGCTGTGGGGCGTGCCCGACGCCGTGGCGCGCTGCGGCCTCTTCCACTCCTCCTACTCCAACTCGTACGTCAACCTCGCCATCTTCCAGCCCGACACGGGCCGCGCCCACGTCCGCGCCATCATCGGCGCCCCCGCCGAGCGCCTCGTCCACCTCTTCTGCGTCGTCCGGCGCCACCGCATCATCCACGACGACCTGCTCTTCCACTACACAGACCAGGAGCTCAGGGACCACCTCCAAGAATCATCTTCCTCCGCCGAGCCAAAGCAAGAGCCGCCGGCGTGGCGGCGCAAGCTGCGCTCCCTTGTCCCGGTGGAGGGCGTGGTGGCGAGGCACATCCGGACGGGGGAGCCGGTGGCGCTGTCGCGGCGGGTGCTGGCGGCGTTCCTCCTCATGACCGTGGCGGACTTCAGCGACCAGTACACGGACTACCAGGACGACCTGTTCGGGAACGAGGACGGCCGGCTGGAGTTCGGCGGCGACAACTGGGGCGCGCTGTGGCCGGGCACCGGCAAGCCGGGGCTCTGGGTCAGCGCCATGTCAAGGATGGCGGCGCTCTACAACCTCATCGCCAGGGACGACAAGCTGCTCCGTCGTCGTATTGGTGGTGGTGGTGGTAGTGCCGGCAAACACGGCGGCGACGACGACGAGGTGGTGGGCGAGCTGGTGATCCCGCCGGTGTTCGATGGGTGCACCCGCGTGCTGGACCCGGAGGAGCAGAAAGCGGCGAGGGACCTCTACTGGGAGGCCATCACCAGCAAGAAAGCAGCAGCTGAAGGGTTGCTGCGGGAGAGCATCCGGAAGAACCCCTTCGTGGGGGAGCCGCAGCTGGTGCTGGCGCAGGTGCTCCTGAACGGCGGCCGGTACGAGGAAGCGGCGGCGGCGGCGGCGCGCGGGGTGCGGCTGCTGCTGGAGTGGGGGAGCAGCTGGGACAAGCGCATGTCGTGGGAGGGCTGGGTGTCGTGGGGAAGGCTGATGAGGGACAAGGCACACCGCAGGGAGTGGCCGCGCACCGCATGGGGAATCATCAACCTCGGACTCGTCGAGGGAGTCGCAAACTGCAACTACTCTTCCTGACATGATGAGCATCATCGATCCCATCCGGCCTACTGTCATCATCAAGCTAAGGATGATCGATCTACCCTACTAAAGTATCCATCTATCCATAATTAAATAAAATGATAATACCATCAAATGAAATCCTAGTATGTATGTATGTATGTATATCGCTGCTGTGTGTATGTATTTATGTATGGAAGTACTAGTACTAGCTAGTACGACTAGTGTATGTATGTCGTACTTTGAGTACTACAAGTAAGGGAATAATCGTCAAAGAAGGTATAATGATAGTATGTACTCACTCCGTCCCAGAATATAAGCATCTCTAGGTTTGGTCGAAGTCAAACTTGTTCAATTTTGACTATAAATAGTAAATAATTTATAAAGATCTATAAGATAAAAATAATATTATTAGATTCATTATGAAATTAATTATCATAATATATAAGTATTTATATTTAAAATAATTTATTCATGAGAATATTGATGGTCAAAGTTAAACAAATTTAATTTTGGCCGAACCCAGAAATGCTTATATTTTGGGATAGAGGTATGGATTTGGGCCTTGGGTGTTAGAGCAGGCAGGAACCAAAAACAGAACCAGCAACGAATCCAACTAGCAGGCCACAATAACATGGGCCACATCTCTTCCTAGTAGCCTGTTCGGCTGGTGGGAACTGACTGGGCTGATCAGCCCAGCCGTTCGGTGGCCCGCCACCAGCCGAGCGGCTGCTGGGCAACCAGCTGGGGCTGGCTGCTGGCTGGAGCTGCCAGCCAACCAGCTGGGCCTCTAGCCCAGCCTGACCTTCCCAGCCAAACAGGGCGCTTAGTTCCTAGTTCCTACCCACCCCAAATATTAAGCAGAGTTGCATGCATATGGTTGCAAATGCAATGCGCCAGGTCCTTTGTTGGTCCACTCTACACTCAGCAATCTTCCTCCTCCTCGAGAAAGAAAGAAAGAAAGAAAGAAAGCAAGCAAGCAAGCAACAATATGCTTATCCATGTCAGAGAAGAGATTAAAGGAGGTAGTAGATGCAATATCCTAGGGCTACAATACAACAGAGAATCTTGGCTTGGAGAATGCAAATGCAAAGCTAGCCTTTGTTGTGTACTACTATGTATTACACTGTTACAGTATTGTACTGTTATATAAGCAAGCAAGAAGCACTTCACACAAGATTCAAGAGGGGATTATAGTTCCTTTTCTCTTAATAAAAAAAATACTAGGCAGAACATCGCAAGCTCACTTTTCGAGGATGTTCTAGCATCTGTCAGTAGGAGTGCTACACTGCTACTGCTACGTCATCTCATGCAACCGGATAACAAAGAAGTTTCCAATTGAAAAATGAGAGCCAAAGCAGCAGTACGTGCCACCATTACCACTTTCCAAGACCAAGAGCACATGGCCACATGGGATGGATACAGTACAAATAGTGACAGTTGCAAGAGACAAGAGGACTGCTAGCACTAGTATGAGAAGAAGAGAGTTGACCATCGTCTCCCCCGTGTGAAATTATTTTCTTATCCAAAAGACAAGAAGATTTCCATACAAGTGCAGCAGCGAAAGCCTTTTTACGAAAGGGGTGCAGATAAGAGAGGACGGAGAGATCCCCCACTCAGACGCCATTACAGCAAACAGCAGAGAGCGGGAAGAAAATGAAAAGCTGATGATGATTAAAGGAGGTGACACCAACCAAACCAAAGCAAGAAACAATCACAGAGACACGATTCCTCCTCATAAAAAAGTTGGTTTGCCACCCAGGGCAGGGAAGATGCATGTCCCACAATGCAAGATTATTATTCTAATTCCAGCAGCACATGTATGCACACCAGAATTCCAGTTGCAATTGCATACCTGATCGATGACAAATCCAGTCCAATCCAATACGTTCGGCTCCACCACTAGAACTGCAACTGTGCGAGTGCCCCCTCCTCCCTCCTCATCAAAAGGGCTACGATCATACAAAGGTGCGTGGAAACGCCACGGTGGATCATCATACTTAGTACTTGCGACCAAGACAGAGACGCAGCAACCAACAACAACAACAAACCATCTTAGACCATAAATAAGTGAACAGAAAATATGCCATGGGAAGAGGAAGACGGATGCAATCATGATTTTTCTTCTTCTTCCATCCTTATTTTTGTCCATGAATTCTTGACCTGATCAACAAACAATCCGTACATAGATACATATACATGCATGCATGCATACATACATAAGAGCTGAACTGAGCTACCAACAATTGATGACTAGCGGACTAGCTATTGTTCCCAATCTCCCCAACAAGCGGTTGCAGAAGCAGAAGCAGAAGCAGTATGACTAATCCAATCCAGATAAGAGAACAAAAGGCAACAATCAAAATGACAGCAAGCAGACAGAGCAGATCAGCAGACCAAGTGGACAACTTACAGCCAGGGCCAGCCTCCTTTGTTTGTTTGTTTGTGGTAAGAAAAGGTCTTTTTCCTTCCTTCCTCTTGTTCCCCTCTCTGCTTTGTGAGACACATTGGAGGGAGGGAGCTGAGCTGAGCTGAGCTGATGCACCGGCTGGCTGCTGCAGAGATGGACGACAATTTGACGCCATTTCCCTTGTCCAACAGAGAGGAAGTTTTCTTCTTCTTCTTCTTGGAACAGCTCACCAGGAAAGGAGGAGAATTACATTTGAGTTTTGACAGCAACAGCACACTGACTGACTGACTGACTAGAATTTTCTCACACGCGCACACCTCCCAATCTCCCATGACCAGGACAAGATTTGCTCCTTGATAAGGATTAAAAGGACTAGCAGCTGTGGATGCTGCACTGACACTGAACTGCACTGCAACCAGGGGTGGGGTGACACAAAACAAGAGACCTAGTACTACTGAGCAAGCGGCTATAGCTTCCTACGACGAATGGGGTGGGTGAGCTGAGGACACGAGTGAGGTTCAGCAATTTTGCAGGTGCTCTTTGCTCAAGGCCACCCAATTCGGCAACCAAGCTAGCCTAGTAGAGAGGAAACCAGAAGTGAGCTGAGCTGAGTGACACTATCACGCACACGGAGAGAGAGAGAGACACGCAGAGTTGAGCAGCGACGCCAAGCAAAGCAAACCGAGCAACAAGTCTCAAGGAAGAAAACCTAATAAATAAAACCCTAGAGTAGAGGTGGAGATGCATGTTCAGCGTGCGCTCTCCTCCTCGGCCCGTCCGGCTGTGGCCGTTGGAGCTGGCCCGCCGGAGAAGGAGGCGAGCAGGTTGAGGTTGCCCTGCGCCATGGGTAGGTAGTTTCCGACCCGGGCTGCGGACGCCTCCCCTGCCATGGCCGGCGTCACCGCCGCTGCCGCGGCGGCGGCCACCATCATCTCCGGCGCTGCCGCGAAGCTCCAAAGCTGACCGAAGTCTGCCCGCGCCGGCAGCGCCCAGAATCCCGGGGCGGGGGCTGCGACTGTGGGCTCGGCATCGGCGTCGTCGGCGGCGCCGCGGACGCGCTTGCCGAGGATGAATGGCGCGGCGGGGGGCGTTGTCTGGGAGGAGGAGGAGGAGCGGAGGGAGGATGGCGAGGAGGTGGAGAAGGAGGCCGGGGTGGTGCCGGTGCCCGTGGCGGCGATGATGGATGGCTCGGCCTGGCGGAGCAGCCACTCGATGGTCTGGCCGTCGGACTTGTGGCCGAGCTCGCGGGTGAGCTGGAAGACGCGGGCGGCGCAGATGATGGGCATGCGGATGCGGCGGCCCCGGCCGTCAACCTTGCTGTGGCGGTCCTTGGAGGGGGCCTTGCGGACGGCGAGGGCTGTGCCGTTGGAGGCGGGGACGAGCTGCTTGTCGGCGGCGGCGGCGGCGCCCCCCTCTGCTGGCCTGGTGGTCATCCCCTCCCTCCCTAATTTGGTGCTGGGTGGGGGTGGGGGTGGGGGTGCCAGTGGTGTGGTGTGGTGGGACTGGCTGGCTGTCTGGCTGACTTGGTGGTGGTGGTGGTGGTAGAGCCGTAGAGGTGGAAGAAGAGCTCCGCCCCGCTTCTCTCTCTGGGCTAATGATTGAGGAGGCTGGAGCTGGAGGCCACAGCCAAGGAGCGGAGCAGGGACAGGCGGGCAGGGCAGACGGGACGGCACGTGGCCGCGGTGGTGGGGACCACCCCAGACGCCTCGCCTCGCGTCTTCCAGGCGAGCGTACGTGGATGGCGGGTGGGCCCCGTGGAAAGATGGCCCGGATGCCAGGGAGGTCGTGTTGGTATTTTTCAGGCAGGAGATGGACCCTGATTGGATTGGATCGCAATTGCAAGGGTGTTTGTGTGAACTCCAACTCCAATCCAGGTTTGGTTTGGTAAGGCGTAAATAAATAAATAAACTATACCATTGGAAGAAAAGAAGCTGCCCTGCCTTGCTAGCAGGAGAGGGGATGGATCATTGGGGGGTGCTTTCATTTCCTTTCCCTTCGCTCCGGCTGACCATCCTCACAGCAGCCGCAGGATGTTTAGAGGAGCGGTTTTAAGATTGGACGGCAGGGCCAGCCCTAGCAGGCAGCGACCACTGGGAACTGGATGGATCGCGACTGCCACTGTTGATGCGTTTTCCTTCCGACGCGTCTTTAACCCACCAATGCATTGCAAACACGCATGGATTAGAGGAGCGGTTTTAAGATTGGACCGATCCTCTCTTGAAGAGAACCACCTCTTCTCTGCTGGCCCCGACTCCAACTCCTCCTCCGCAGGGGGGTGGGTGAGGCATCGCCATCCAGCCCGTACGATGGGACGGGATGGGGTCCCTTGCAGTGCGCAGTGCCAGCAAGGCAGAGACCACAAGCGCCAACGGCATCCATCTTCTTTTTCACCGCTACCTATCCATCCGTCTAACCCGTGACCCCGTTGGTCTCTGTTGATGTCATGTGGACCCTCCCTTCCCTCCTCTCCACCTCTAGACCACTGTGGAGCAGCAGCAGCGATTGCTCCATACCATCAGCGTCATGATCGATCAACAAGTCAAGCCAGGGTTCAGCAAACCTCGGCGTATCTCTCTAGGTAAGGATAAATGTCGAAGCGGGAGACCCAGTGGGGCAGATCCTTTCCGTCTTCAGTCTTGAATGGCACACGGACGATTGGTGGAGTGCCTTGTGTTGTGGATGGGTTCAAGCCCGACGTTGCATTTGGTGGCCTTGGCTTCTGGTACGAGCCTTGTTAGCTGGAACAGTATGTAGCGGCTGTCTGTCAGATACTCGGATCAGATGGACTACATATATTCGTCCATGTCCCTCCTCTTCAACTTATTCGATCTGTATGATGTGTTTCAGGAATAATTGAGAAGGCGCGCGTACAGTACCACAAGAATCGAGGAGGCCCTGTTGCTTGATTCTTTGGAGGAGCTCGTCTTCGAGTGCTCTGACTTGGTCCAGGATGTAGACGACCTGGCCGCCGGTGTCTGGCATCCCCAGGACCTTGTCCTGGCCGAAGTATCCATGGATGGAGAAGATGACGATGTTGAAGACCGACGGCACCCTGCTGAAGAACCTGTACATGTTGGTGGGGTCCGGTGCCTGGAGCACCTCGGAGAGGTAGGTGATGGTCTCTCTGCACGCCTCCGCGGTGGCGCCCCATCCTCTGTCCAGCCCCCACTCCTGAAACTTGTGCTCAAACTTTTGGTACGGCGTGTTGCCATGCAGGCCGGTGAGGAAGACCTCGGCGAGGAGCAGCGCCGTCTGGAGCTTGCTGACGGTGTCGATGAGGGTGCCATTGACCATGAGGTTGTGGCCCCGGTGGGTGAGCGCGAGCAGGTAGTGGAGCAGCGGCTTCATGCCTCCCGTGGCGGCGGCGAGCTTGGAAGACATGAACCTGGAGACCAAGTGCATCCCGTTGCCGATGGAGGAAGGCAGCGTGAGGCGAGGCGTGGAGAGGTCGTCCAGGGCACCGAAATCCACCTCAAGGGAGTTGTCGTCGTGCGCCCTGGATGAATAGAATTATTGATGGTTGGAATGCATGTCTTTTTTTCTTCTGAAATTAATTAAAACATTATTACGATACGACTGGGCAACCGTACCATTGGTGGTCGTGTAGGATCGATCTCCTTGCACTTTAGGTATTGGGATGGCGTGATCTGCTCCACGGTGAGGTCGCCGGAATGGACCTTGATGCCCGGGTTGGTCCTGACGGCGAAGTTGACGTGCGGAGGGAGCACGACGGCCTCGTGCGTGGAGGAGATGACGTAGCCGAGGAAGCCCTCGTCGGCGATGTCGTCGAGCTTGTCGTCGGCCGACCGGTGCAGCTCCTCCAGCAGCTGCTGCCTCTTCATCAGCCTGCTGCCCCTGGCCACGTACCTCTGGAAGCAGCGCTTCATGTGGTAGCTGCTCCGCCGCAGCGCCTCCGGCATCATGTCGGCGATGCTGTCGGACCTGCTGAACCCGCCGCCGGCCATGCTTCTTAGCTTGCGATCGAGTAATAAATACTACCAATAATAATAGCCTTGCCTGCTCGATCTTTATAGACTACTACAAGAAGGCGACCCTAGAATCAAAAGGAAGCAAGCAAGGAAGAGAAAAGAATTGGTCGATGAGGAGGCCAAGAAGCAAACATTATTGGCATGGCAGGCAATTGCCTTTACCTGCAAAATGCTTTCTTTTGTCCTAGCTTAGCTTGTCGTCAGACAGAGATGACCACGAGATTTGGTTTGCGTTATTGGGCTCTTAATTAAAACAAAACAATTCTGTCAACCGAAAAAGAAAAAGGAAAAAAAACAGAAGAAAGAGAAAACCATACCATGCTGCGATGGATATTTGGGCCCTAGCAGAAGAAACGAACGGGGCCCAGCCCAGCCCAGCCCAGCCCAACTAGGGCAGGGAAGTGGGAGCCGCGACCGCAACGGTTATCTCCTCCCCCCCCCCCCCCCCCCCCCCCCTCCCTCTCTGAAGTCTGAACTGATCATCCCCACCCCATCTCCTCCTCTGCTGCTGCAGTCGATTCGATTCAATTTCAAATCGCCTCCTCTTCTTTCCCTTCCTCTCTCTAGGGGAGGGGCTAGGGTAGATCACCGGAGCGATGGGATCCACTGCTCCGCCGCCGCAGATGGACATGGAGGAGGGTAGGGTTGCGCCGCTCCCCGCCGGCGCCGACGAGTACGTGCGCGACTCCATCCACAGCTCCCTGGGCCTCCCCGTCTCCGACCGCTCCCTCCGCCTCAAGCTCCTCGCCTCCGAGGAACAGCGCCACCGCCTCCAGGACCACATCTTCTCGCTCGAGGAGGACCTCCGCGCAGCCCAGCGCCGCATCGACCTGCTCAAGGTACGCGTCCTCTACTCTCTGTACGTACCCAGCAAACAGACCTTGGCACCTCCTTGGATTCATTCACCCACCCGTTCGTTGTTCCTTCCGCAGGCCGAGGCCGCCATGAACGCGGCTGGCCTCCGCCGCTGCGTCGAGGACAAGGAGGCCCTGGCCACCGCATACGCCCAACTCAACGCCAAGTGCGCCAAGGAGTGCGATCTCTACGAGCGGGACCTCGAGCGCGCCATGGACTCCTGCGACGAACTCGCCAGGGAGAACAACGACCTGCGTGCACGCCTCCACCAAAACGCAAATGTCAGTAACATTCATACTGCCGCCACTCATATTGGATCATGCTATCTTCACATTACAAATCCAATCACACTATCTATTTTCTTTCACTGGGAGTTTTGGGTTTAGGTGTCTGTCTAAACAGGGATGTCTTAATTCTCCAGTACAGTACTCGTGTTCAAAGCTGTCGTTGCAGTAACACTGTAAATGAGTAGTAATTCCATTTTGCAACCTTCAGAGGTTTGTGCCAAATCACAATTAGTTTGCGTAATACTAGGTTGTTGCTCACATCACATGTGCAATGCAGTTCCACCAAGTATGTAGTCTGTGGCCCTGTTTGGATCCATGGGCTATTTTGCTAGCCTCCACTCAAATAGCCCAAATAGCCCTAGAGTAGCCAAACAAGAGGGCTATTTGCAAATAGCCCACCCAAAAAACTATCCCCTCCAAGGCGTGTTATTTGGAGATACTTGGGGTGGGGCCCTCTCCTGTTAAAGTGGCATCCAAATGATTGGAAAAGTACTTTAGGAGCTAAATAGCTCTTGGATCCAAACACCTCAAAGGCTATTTTATTGAAGGGCTATTTTCTTGGAATAAATTTTAGCCCTTAAAATAACCCTTGGCTATTTCTCCAAACAGGGTATGGGGTATGTAGTATGTAGTTGTACTGTACCCGTCATCGTAAAAAGGTAACCTAAAACGCCAACATTGAACGGTGTCTTGTATTTCCTAGATTGCTTGCACCAGTAGCGGTATGCATTTCACCCGGCCAATGTCAACATGAATAATTATGCAGTTGGAGGCATTGACGGCTAGAGTGCAAGAACTAGAAAATGATAAGGAGACTCTGAAGACAAATCTTGCTACAGCAGAGGCAGAGGTATATCAATGTATTCCTGTGTTTACCCGACAGGCTTGTTATCGGTGACAAGCAAAGCAATCAATTGTTTTCTTGTTTGTTCTCGTTGAAGGTGATCACGCTGAGTGAGGACAACAGGGTTCTTGATGAAGAGAACAAAAGGCTGCTGGGTTTGCTGGAGAAAGAGCAACAACGCCGGTCTGAAAGAAAGAAATCGGCCAGCACATCCACCAAGGTAACTTGATAAATTCTGTCATGAAGCGTGCTGGGATGGAGAGAGGCCAAAAATGTGGTGGGATGATGTCATGAACTCGATGATTTTTACAGCAGAATAAGCGCAAGTCGTCTAGCTTGAGGGATGGCAGCCCAGCTGGCCGGGCTCTTGATTTCGGTGGTGCGGATTCATCAAGGCATCCACTGTCGCCGCTGCCCCACAACTCTCCGGACTACAGGGCGCACAAGAAATGAAGCAACGGCTCGGAGCATTTGTGGATTAACCTGTGCAACGCGAGTGTTGCAGCATGCTGCTTGCTGATGATCTGATTCTGATCTCGTCCCACTAACTTGGGATTGAATTTTCCTTGTTTCATGTATTTTACTTACTAGTGTTCTAGGCCAGGACAAACTTGTGCTTGGCTTCCATTCCATTGGCTAGAGATTGCTGTTCTGTTTGTGATGGAGATGAAAGGACCATAGTTAGTTGATGCCTTGACGTGCGATACGATAGCTGGGAAGCTTACCTAGTCCTGCTCCTGTGTGTTCTTTTCTTGTCAAGATCCCAAGAAAAGAAAATTCTGGTGGCTGGTAGTATATGTATTATGTATGGTATAATCATCATGATACTTGACGGGCACATCTGTGTGATGAGTGATTGGAAGTGAGGTTTTTAGATTGGTTATTACTTCCTTTCGTTATAGTTGCATTTCCTTTTATTTGTTTACAGACTGTTTGATCGAGACTTGCTTTGGATATTTGGATTGCTTTCTGTGGAGTACTATTTCATTTTCATCAGAGAAGAAAGAACAAAAGGAAACTTGCGATCCAGCGCGAATCTTAATGCAAAAAGCAGACCGCACCTGCTCTCCAATTCCAAATTTCCAATCGATCCAAACCAAACCCTAGCTTAGTGGGATTTCGCCATGGACGCCGCCGCCGCCGTCCACAAGCGCAAGCGGCCCGATGAGCCCACTCCCGCCACCGCGGACGTCGACCTCTCGGCCGCCGACGCCGTCGAGGTGCTCGACCTCCGGGCCGCGAAGCGCCTCCTGCTGGCCTTCGAGCGCCGCCTCCGCGACAACCTCGAGGCTCGCATGAAGTACCCCGACGACCCCGCCCGCTTCGCCGACTCCGAGATCGCTCTCCACGCCGAGGCCGACCGCCTCCGCCTCCTCGCCGGCGCCCCCGAGCTCTTCCCCGACCTGGTCCCCATCGGCCTCGCCTCCTCCCTCGCCTCCCTCCTCACCCATGACAATGCCGACCTCGCCGCCGCCGCCGCCTCCCTCCTCGCCGACCTCACCGACTCCGACGACCCCTCCGACCTCGCCGCCGTCCAGGCCCTCGCCGACGCCCTCGTCGACGCCAATGCCCTCGACCTCCTCGTCCACAACCTCTCCCGCTTCTCCGAGGCCGACCCCGACGAGGCCGAGGCCGTCCACAACACCCTCGCCGTCCTCGAGAACCTCCTCGACCTCCGCCCCAACCTCGCCGACAAAGTCTGCGACGGCACCAAGCTCCTGCGCTGGCTCCTCTCGCGCCTCAAGACACGCGAATTCGACGCCAACAAGCAGTACGCCTCGGAGATCCTCGCCATCCTCCTGCAGAACAGCCCTGCCAACCAGAAGCGCCTGGGACAGATCAACGGAGTTGACGGCCTGCTCCAGGCAGTTGCCATGTACAAATCCAGGGACCCAAAGACCTCAGACGAGGAGGAGATGCTCGAGAACCTCTTTGACTGTCTCTGCTGCGTGCTCATGCCCCTGGAGAACAAGGAGAGGTTTGTCAAGGCTGAAGGTGTTGAGCTCATGATCATCATCATGAAACAGAAGAAGCTGGCATACAGCTCTGCCATCCGCACGCTCGATTTCGCCATGACCAGGTTCCCGCCTGCGTGCGAACGCTTCGTTGACGTGCTTGGCCTTAAGACTGCCTTTGCAGCCTTCATGGGTAAGGCAAGTAAACCTTCATCCCTCTTCTAACATCTCAGACGATCCAGTGTATTCATCTATTCTTTGATGCTATGTGCTATGTGATAGACCTGGTAACCATCTGCCATTTAATTCGATCTGTTTTCTGAAATGAGTCTGTTAAAATTCTTCCACAGATTCCCGCAAACAAGAAGAGCAAGAAAGAGAGTTATCAGGAGGAGCTAGAAGAACGTATCATTTCAATTATTGCCTCATTGTTTGGTAAGCAGGCAAGTCTATTCCAGTGTTACTTTATATAATTATTATTCTGTGTGACCAGATGTGTTCTCCCTGGTAATGATATGTCTAAATTTCTTTTCTGCATATGAACCTGCCTTTCAAGGGTGGACGTTAATATACTTAAGTCTTTTTATATCAGATGAATATCTACAAGTATTCTACAGATTCGTAAATCTAATTTCCTAGATCCAACTGAATGTGTAAATATTTTTGCCACTTATCATGTAAGAACTTTAATTTAGTTCTATATGTGGAATTCCCCAAGTAATACATTTACCTGCATAACAGTATCTCTGGGAAGAATGCCATTGAACATTTGATTTGATAGTTTCTCAAACAGTTCATAGCATGCAGCAATTATGTTCGCATCTCACTTAGCCTATCACAATTATATTTTATAAGACCAACCGACATATCTTTCGGCCACACTGTATTTCAATGGTCTGTGTCTGTGATTATCTGCTTTCTTTTTGTGATTCTGTTTTTTTATGTAGTTTCCCATGTTGGTTATGTATACCTGTCTTTAGGTGGTATTACCAAGGGCTCACGAAGGATGAGGCTACTAGGAAAATTCGTTGAGAACGAATGTGAAAAGATAGACCGTCTGATGGAGTTTTACACAAGGTATATTTGCTGTGGAGAAAAGAGGTTTGCTTTACCTTTTCAGTCACTTTATTTCTTGGTTGCACATTGATCTTGTGCTGTGCAGGTATTCAGACAGAGTGAAAGAAGAGACTGAGAGACTTGACAGTCTTGATTTGGAGGATCTAGAGGTGCCCTTTTAGACCTTGTTGCGTTGATCATCATCTCCAATTTGAGCAAACAATGAATTCTTAGAAACACGTTGCTTTTTCTCCCAGATGGACGATGATGAGCGGTATAACCGAAAACTTGAAGCTGGCCTTTACACACTGCAGGTATTGGCATAATGACCTGATAGTATTGTATCTGATATGTTTTTCATTCAGTGTTGGTTTGGTTTGTGTTTACCTTATGATGCTTCTGAAACCAATTCTGTGTATGTTTCAGTTAATTGCACTTATTCTGGGACACATCTGGCACTCTGGGTTAGTAATACTTGTTTTGTTTTCTCTGTGATTTTGCTTTGTCTTGCAGAGTCGGATTTGAATGCAAAGCTCATCATTTTTGTTTTGATCTCCCTCACTGATTTTCAGGAATTCCCAGATGAGGGCAAGAGTTGAATTGCTTTTAAGACAAAACAAACTTACGAAGCAAGACGTGAAGGACATACTTGAGGTGCGCAGTTCATCTTCATGCGTTTGCTATTGCAGCTTGCTTCTGATTTAGTGGGTGCTGCTTTGTATGGTCCCGAATTTGTGTCACTGTTGAGCGTTTATGTTGCTTGGTGGTAGCCTCAGTGATAGGGGATGACATTAAGAGCAAAGCTGCTGTTGTGTAGCAAGGAGGATATCTAATGATTTTGCATTGCAGGAGTATCATGATAACATTGGGGACTTGGATGGACCTGAAGAGAAGGAAAGAGCTCAAGCACGGACCAAGGAGATTATAGCAGTGTTGTGATGCGCATGGGGGGGCTGGGGTAGTTGGTTGTAGAGCAGGACAATGCTCCTCTGACTAGAGAGAGATACATGTAGTTGCAGTCAGCTCTCAGTATTCCGTTGTGTTGTATGCTTTTCCTGTGTAGACATATGTAGTTAGTTATTTGCACTCTGATTTATTACATTTTATATTTTGTCGTTGGAGTAGGAACAAAGAGAGAGAGAGAAAAGAACATTTTTAGGGTTTAGGCACAGTCGTGTGATGTTGGCGAATGCACATAGCCTGCGCCTGGCTGCTGGAAGATCAGAACGCTTGCCTGGAAGGTGGACGTTTCTCCCTTGTCCAGAACCCTTGGATGCTTCTGAACCAAGTGTGTGTGTGTGTGTCAGTGTGTGTAGCTGCTCTCTTTATCTTGGGTTTGTGCCGCTATTTTGCATGTAGTTGCTGAATTAGCAGAGTAGGATTCCTTGGGTTGGTTTTGTTATACTCTCTCAATTCTATCCATCCATCATTATCTGTGTATAAAACTGATATGTTTGGCTTACCTTTTGGTTTCTGGAATTCGAGTATGACAGTGTTAGCAGTAGGTAACTTGGTTTGTGTGAAGGAAGGGCAAAGAAGGAAACAAAACTCGTAGGAGAGGAGTACTTACTCCTACAAAGGAAGGAAGCAAAGGATTGCTGGCGAGGACTCCACTCCGTCATCATGTACTCCTCCTATCTTGCTGTCCCCATCTCCCCCTTTCCGGCGGCTCATCCCTTCCTCCTCCGCCCCTCCTCCTCCTCGGTGCCATCCCTTCTCCGCTCCACGCCACCGCCGCCGTGGAGGGCAAATAGGAGGTCCGTCGCCGCCGTCTCCGTCCAAGGCGGCGGCGACGGCGGCGACAGCTTCTTCACCGTCGACTTGGACCCGGACGACTACGCCGCTGAACCCGAATCCGACGACGACTCTCCCTGGGAGGGCGCGCTCGTCTACCGTCGCGACGCCGCCGTCCACCACCTCGAGTACGCCTCCACTCTCGAGCGCCTCGGCCTCGGCGACCTCTCCTCCCACGACTCCCGCGCGCGTGCCGCCGCCATGGGCCTCGGGGCGCTGGACCAGCCTCAGACCCCCGTCCTCGTCTCCCTCGACGTCGCCCGCCGCCGCGGCCGTCTGCGCCTCGACGGCATCGTGCGCACCGTCATCACCCTCGGCTGCTTCAGGTCACACACTCCTTTCTCATGCATCGAATTCCTTCCCCTCCTAACTAATTACTACATGCTCTTCTCGAATTCTCCATACACAGCAAAAAAAAAACAAGCGAGCAAATAATTCTTTTTGTTGCCAATTCGGTTTGTCAATAAAAAATCTACATACTGCTGCAAATGTAATCGCCTCAATGTATAACTGACACTAGAGTATATTATGCTCCCCCAGGTGTGCTGAGCCAGCCCCTCAAGGTATATTCGCCAATTTTTCCCTGTTATTGACAGAGGAGCCGGTAGAGGAACCAGACGTAGTTGACCTCGGCACGATCTATGAAGAAGACATTGCTAACGGTGCTTCTTTAACTGGCACCCCGGACGAAGACGACCAAGATGTCGACTGGGATGACCGGCTGCACTTCCCAGCAGGTGACAAGGAAATTGACATCTCCAAGCACATCCGGGACATCATTCACCTGGAGATCACCATGGATGCAATCTGCAGCCCTAGTTGCAAAGGCCTGTGCCTTGCCTGTGGCACAAACCTCAACACCAGCAGTTGCAACTGCAGCAAAGAGAAGCAACAGGAGCCCAAGAACGTGAAAGGTCGAGGACCTCTGAAAGAGTTGCTGAAACCAATCCAGAAAAGATGATACAAGCATCAACCACATGCTGTCGTAGGTGATGAGTTTGTGGAACTAGCTAGCAGCCTGCGTTGTTGTATGCAGCCAGGATAGCAGCGCATACCTTGAAATTTTTCATCTCCTAGTATAGAATATACTCCAGTGTTGTTGGGCAACAAATGGATGAGATCCTTGTAAAATTCTGCTCGGATCTTTCTATGGGAAGACAGACACCAATTGGATTCTCTACCTACCAGCGAGTAGATAGATATTAAAAAAAAAACTACAAATCTGGATGCAAGAATAGAATGCCATGTATGTTGTACCAGTAATCTTTTTCCATCTTCTGCACCAAAGAACAAATACAAGTAGAGTATGATGTATCTGTTAGGTCTCGTGTCAACTAATAATACAAGATGGAGTACAACACGGCAATGTAGGAACATTTGCTTGCTTGAGTACAGACAGACAGACAGACTGCTGCTGCTTGGTTTGGTTTATACAAGAAGCGTGCTCTCCGATATATGAGCTGATTTTCGCTTCCATTCTTCTATCTCTGTTCCCCAAACTATATTAAATGTCTTCTGCGCAGTGAACTAGAAGTATCTCCCGCCACTAACACCTCTTTCTTCTTGCTGCTTCGGTCTCAAACAACAACTTGCCCCGCTCAGGAGATCATCACGCCCACTTTCCGCGCAAAGTCGTCGTCGTCGTCGTCGTCATCCTCCAAATCATCCTCGTCGTCCTGGTACTCATTATCCTCCTCGGCATTGACGTCGGCATTGACGTCAGCCGCCTCGTAGTCATAGTCTTCGGCTGCTGCCTCTACATCCTGATGCTCCTCCAGCTCTTGACCTGCAGCAGCGTTGGTGTCAGCCGCCTCGTAGTCATAGTCTTCCCCTGCTGTCTCTACATCTTGATGCTCCTCCAGCTCTTGACCTGTAGCTTCATCGGCGTTGTCGTCATACGCCACATCATCTTCAGGATGGAAGGCTTCCTCTTCCCCTTCTTCTGCTGCTGCTGTATTTCCCTCCATGTTCTCCTCAACCGTGTCATCCGCTAAGATCTGGGATTCTTCGTCCACTCCTGCAGCACTATCCTCTTCCTGTATGCTGCCAAAATGGGCAGCAGCATCCTCACTGGCCACCTCTCTTTTTCTCTTCAGTATGGCACTTAGTGGCTTTGGACCTTCAAATGGAGCAGGCTCCCTGCTCGAAATTATTCCTGAAGTCACACGAGATAAGCCCACACCCTTGACGACGGCCTCTTCCCGTGATGAGCTGCCACCACCCTTCTTTGCTTTCAACTCGGCAAGGCTCTTTGGACCAGCAAAGTTCAATGATTCAGCATCCTCACCACTACTTGCCTTCACCACCGAGCTCTTAACACTATTAACCGGTATCTCCTCAGCTGATCTGACCTTTAGCCTTTCATGAAGCTTCCCTCGAAGGTCTGAGTGTTTCGGTGGTGACAGCCTGCCTCTAGGCCCTCTATCCCACTCCTTCTCTGAGCGTGATCCATGTCTGTCAAAGGATGTCGCTCCAGGCAGTCTTATTCTATCACGCAATCGAGATCGGGGGAGGGGGCCATCATGCTCTTCACCTCTCCAGTGATGTTGGTCATTGCGCTCACCCTCAAGACACGCGTCATTCATATCAGGGGCCTCAGTCGATCTTAAATTATTATTCAGCCTTCTTTGCTTCAGTAACCTGTGGCGCAAATCTGAACTGCCGGCAATCACAGCAGGCATAGGTTCTCGCTCCGAGATCCTTTTGTCTGACGACAATCTCTCAGCTGAACTTATGTATGACCTTTCTGGTTCATAGCCACCATGTGAAGTATGATGGTGGTAGCTGCTACGGTTTCCCTTCAATGACTGTTCAGAGTCATCATCGACACCACCAACAAGAACACCAGAACCAGCAGAAGGTTCCCTCACAAATTCACCTGCCTCCATACCATTCTCAGTTAAGCCATCTTGGACTGAAGGCTGAGGTTGGTAATGCTTTGTTGTACCAGACTGCGCATAACAATTATTGTGATTCTGATAAGTTCTTGACAAGTGGTCAACCCTACTTGTCACATGTTGCTTCTGAACTGGTTTAGCATCATGAGTGCTGAGCTTTGACTTGTCCGGTATGCCTGCAGGCGTATTCTGTTGGCCTGAAGAGTTGGGTTTTGTCCACGAGTTCTTCAATTGAGAATTAGGCTGCAAAGCAGGAGCAAAGATCTTGGCAGCCGGTGGCGGCTGTGGAGCAGGGTTCCCAGCAGGTTGTGGGCTGTGCGAGAAGGCACACTTGTCCCCTTTTGCGCACATGCCTTTCTGAAAGTAATAGCACGGAACACCCTGCTTGGCAGGAATAGATCCATGGGCTTGAGCTGGAACAGAAACTTGCGGTGCAGGCTGTTGAGGAGGCCGTGGAGTTGTTGGTGCTCCGAGCAGGTTGTCCAACGGCTGAAAGATATAGCATGCTTCTGTTAATTGTGGAGCTAATAATCCCAGGTCCTCATGGCATCATTTTCTTAGTAATAAATAAAATGGGTCTTGTTTTGTGTGGTGCACAAGGATTATATTGTTGTCACAAGAATCAGGGCTATGGAATTAGGGAGTACCGGGTGCCTAAATGAGCATTTAGGATTGGCGCAGTTGCCATTGAACCAATACCAACAGTCCCTGGGATTCATCCTGGCAGCGTCGCTATGGCGAAACTCGCATTCACTTCCCTGCATGCGGGAGAGACAACATGTCAGCCGTTTGCTTGAGATTAGGGTTGCAGGGAAGAAGGAAATAGCAGGTGGCAAGGGTTTCCGACGGTAGCCGTCTATTTGCAAGCTACCAGTGCCATGGATCTAGAACAGTTGGAAGCTGGAGCGTTGACAGCATGCGACGAGCTATTTACCAGAGCAGGCAAACAGATCTACGTATAAGATTTGCAGAATAATTGGTACTTTTAACTTCTATAAGAGAAGAAGAAGCAATGATTGTTACTCGGACGAATTTCTTCTTCTTCTTCTTATTATTATTAAGACCAAGAAGAAGAAGAAGTAAAGGTGAGGGGTGATCTGGATCCAAGTAAGGCAGGTGGCATGCATGCATCTTAAGCTAGCTACTAGGTGGGAAATCGATCGGCGCATGGATGGGATGAGAAGCAAGGGAGCAAATCGGCGCAGCGCAGCGAGCCATAGAATCAGAATCCATGGAAGAAATAAGAAAAAATGAGCAGAGGTAGAACCTTCTTGCAGGTCAACGGGGACGCGAGGAAGTAGATGCAGTCGGTGCTCCGGCGGCGGCGCGCCTCCTCCTCGTCGGGGCGCGCGGCGGAGTCCATAGATGCGATGCAGCAGGCGGGGAGGGGCGGGGGAAATCCTTCCCTTGCCGTTGCCGGCCAAAACCAAAAGGTGAGATGAGATGAGATGGAAAAGCTGGAGCTGGAACGTATGGAAGTGCTCTTCCTTCCTCTTCCTTGTCAGTATTTCATTTCATCTCATGCATGCTAGAGTAGACGATGGATCGATTTCTTTCTTCTTCTCTTTCTTTTGTTTGGGATGGGATCTGTCTGTTGTTTGTGGTGGGGAGTGAGCTCTCAGCAGTCTCGGCTCCAGCTGCTGCTCACCTCAGCTCAGCTCAGCTCAGCTCAGCTCAAGTGGGAGGGACGGATGAGAGAGAGAGAGAGATTCCCAATTTGCCTGCCATGCCATGCCATCATCTAGTGTCCCATTCTAGTAGATCGCTAGAATAGATCTGCCTGTGAGTGAGTGACTGGCCACTGACTTACCTCCACACTGCTGCACGCGCGTATGTGTGTTTGAGAGGGAGAGAGGGGGGAGGGAGGGAGAGACCGCATGCATGTCAGACGCCCTATGCCTGTGCAACGGTCTGTTCAGGTCTGGTTGGTTTTGGTAACTCCTGAGCATAAATAAATAAGACAAAGGAAAAGATACATCTCTTGAAACTAGCCAGCCAGCCGCCCTCCCTCTTCACTAGCTCACTTCACTGGATAAGATAGAACCACGCACAGGCCACAGCAGAGCACGGAAGAAAGCAACTTTTCTCTCCACCTTCCTTTCACGTCCAACTGGACAGATAAGATAAAAACAAAAAGCCGCACAGCACAGCACAGGCAACGCATCAACAGTAAACATCATCCGCCCCTTTAATTTTGGGAGCACATAATATAATACACCAGAGAAAGATTCATAATTGGTTTCCATTTACACACCACCGCATCTCTAACCAAAAAAGAAAGTAATAGCAATAAAATAATTCCCATACTGTACACTGGACTGCAGTCTACCTTGCACACCGCTGCTCTGCTGCCCAGTCAAGCAAGACTCAAAATTGTGCACCAGCCCACTTAAGAGCAATCTCCATCCATGATGCCAAACAACAATCCCATTTTTTCTTAGCCATCACCCATTCTCCTCTCCTCACTGTACAATACAATGCTGCATCCATCAACACACCTCGGCTAATACTTCTACCCGATGTTTGCCACAAAGGGCACCAGGCGCTTGTGATCCCTCTTACGCCCAAGGGCGCACGTATCAAGAACCCGCCCAAGCAGCAGCCGGGTGTTCTGCAGTGCCACATCTCGTGCCACCACCCCGCTATCTGCGGCGCTTCCACCACCTTGACCCATCAAAGACCCAAATCCTGATCCAGTGGCATATTGAAGTGGTCCACTCCTAGCCTTGAAAGATGACTGGGGAAGCAGCATGCTCTGAAGAACCTTCTCCCCGACTCCATGCCCGTTCTCACCAAACCCAGCTTCCTCGCTCTGCCCGCCAGTCACACCGCTGCAGCTCCGCAATAGGGCCTCAAGCACATTCAGTGCCTCTGAGCATAATGTGCTCTCCACTAGTTGTGACACAACATTATACACTTGGGGTATCTGGGATGGATCCACAGGGGTTTGCTGCAGCAGAGATTTAAGCATCAAAAGAACCACTCGCTGGTAATCCAAAGGCCCCCTCTCCAGGAGCCTCAGCAGGTGCCCAAAGGCCAAAGATGAGTGCTTAGGGAACCACTCCGCACAAATTGCAGGCGAAGCTCGCGCAAACAGATCTTCCAATGACATGATCTCCCCGTATGAATATGCTCTGAACACTTCAGCTAGATCATCCAAAGATTTGGCACGGCACCATACTGAAATATTAGACGCCACATAGTAAGCTTTCTGGTTCTGCTCTTGCAGCGGCGACGCTGACCCAAGGGAAGGTACTTGTACTTCCTTCGTGAGCTGCAGACCAAGCCATGGAAGAAGGCCTGTGATGTGCATCAATAACCTAGTCTCAGGGCTCCCAAATATAGAATCACATGTAGGTATCGTGATCCTAGATAACACCTCAATTGCAGATCCATGGCTAACAGTGGACATGAGCCCTTTCAGCACCAGCGGCTGCACGCCTTCGAAAGCAGGGACCTTCCCAGTCTCAGTTACAGATAGCAATCTCTCTGAAGTGGTTCTAGACTCCAGCCTGTGGAGGTCACTTGTATACCCATTGATGTCAAACTCATCACGTGGCATGCTTGAGAGCAAAACATTTTCTGTTGTCCGGTCACGGAATGTCAATCGATCAAGTACCCTACAAAATAACTCAAGCACCTGACAGTATATGTGCACAAAGTCGGTATGCATCAGCGCAACACAGCCCCAAAAGAGCTGCGGGTAAAGTATAACCTTCTCAGGCTCCATGTTCTCAACCATGACTTGTAGTGTCAGCAATATCTCCATTGCAAAACCTAGAACAGCCGGAACAGGATTACCCAAGCATCTGTGGATGCATCTCAGGAGCAATACGCAGCTATCACTTTTAACACTGGGACGTAATGCACGATATATCTGGTGCGATCGACAAGCCAGATGACGAGATGTGCACTCCATGGCCCACTTAAGAGCTTCAGAACCCCAAGTTTCACGAAGATCCCCCTGAAAGAAAATAGCACTAACCATGCTTTGCACAAGTGCTGATAACAGAGAAGCGCTAGGAAGTTCGGTCCGGACAAGGGTAGGATCCTCATTCTCCCACATCAGGCTGCCCCTTTTAGACTGAATGTATTTTATCAAGCTTACCACATGATGCTTGTTCTCTCGTTCACTACTTTCAACCTCATATAGTTCAAGATGACGGCCAGCAAGTGAATAGAGGAGATTCACAAGCAAGTCCTGGCAATGCTCGAGCACAATGTCTTCTGAGCTATCCATTGAAACACATGTGACGTGGAACAACAGAGGTAGATTTTCACGGAAGTCTTCATCATTTTCATAGGCAATTTCAGCCAGAAGAATCAAAGCTATGTCAGCACGCGAAAGCAAGTGCTGGTGCCCCTGCAATGCTGACTGGAGCTCATTGGCGTTGATTCCATGAACTCCACTGCCCCCTTGATGCAAAATATCATCGGTTGAGTTTGGGGTGTCAAAGTAGTAGTCACCACTATCTCTGGAAACATGACGGCTCCTCAGGTTACCAGCTGAGCTTCGGACACCCATCAACGGCCCTGACATATTCATTAGTGCCGGAAGCAGCTGGCCTGATCGGCCTGCCGTGGGGTTTGGAATGCTTACCTCAGGAGCCAATGGGCTCAGTGGGCCAGATACACTTCGGCCAGTAACGGCAGATGTCCGCCAGCTCAGGTTTCCACTGACATTTCTGACTGCGCCATCAAGGGAACCACGAACAAGAAGGGGGGACATGTGAGGCTGGCTATCGATGACTGTTGCAACCTGAGAGGAAGTAGGCCCTTGAGAAAACTCCAGTACAACATTTGCAGAGGCATCAACCTTCCCAGGCCTGACTGGTTCCTCGTTGTCCTCGAGCATTCTCTGAGATAACTCACAGACCAAGTGATCAATGGTCTGTTGTGGGCAAATCCGAGCAAGATATAGGCTGACACGCTTTGCAACAGAAAAATAAGTAGCAAATGCACCAGTGATCTCTGCTGATGGATTGGCATCGCAGTCCTCGATCCCTCTTGTGATCAAGAAATTCAAAACTGGGATGATATTGCGAGTATTGCTTGCAACAGTGCTCCAAAGTTTCTCAATCTCATCAGGAAACTGATCGCCGTGTTTCCATGTCACATAATAAAGACTCTTCAGTAACCTTTCACTCCAGCCAGATTCCTTTAGTCTCACAAAGTTGAGATTTTCTATCCAAGGAGCCATGCAAGTAAGGACCTGGTGCTGTGCAATAATGTCCACTGCATCAAGCTGGCGCTGCATTATTTCCTCACACAGATGCTCACTGAGCTCAGGATGGTCCTTGGCAAGCTTTGAGGACAGCTTATACTGGAATTGTTGGTAGGAATCCGGGAGGTTGCCAACAACAGAAGCCCGGTAATGCCCAACACCATCAGTATCATCTTCGGCCCATTCACGAAGAGAAAGTGTCTCCAACATCTGGAGGGCACTGTCACGGATAAGTTTTGTTTGATCAACCACCTTGTAGAGGATCAAACTCACAAGTCTCTGGATTTCACATTTTGGAATCTCTTGACGCATGTAGACTTCAGCCAGAACACTGAAATAGCCATCTGCTATTAGAGGATCTGGAGAGTAGCACTGCAAATTATTGATAAAAGATCAGCGCCATCAAATTTAACAGCTGGTGGCACACACATAAATAGAATAATGTCCAGGTCACTGAGAACATCTCATATAATTTTCAATCAAAGTGAGAAAACTGCAACAGTAACAAAAATCTCCAAGACTGTTTTGCCCAAAAGAAAAGAACTTCTTTGGAGGAGATAAGAAAGAATAAACAAAGAACACTGTTCAAAGATAGAAAAAACTTTTAGTGCAAACACATTTGTGCAGGGTAAAGCAGTTAGATAAGCAACTAATTTATGCATTGGTCTGAGAAGAAAACTTTAGCGCGAAAATTCTTAGAGCAAAATGTAACTATTCCATGAAATATATGATTTGAACAGCATTGCAAATGTGTATATAGTCTACCTGCTAAGACATACAGAAAGCTTACCTGATCTATGCAAGCAGGAAACAAGTCCAAATTTGTCTGCAAAATATTCTTCAGTGCTGTTTTTGCTAAGAGAACTCGAAAGTGGCTAGTTTTCTGTTTGTCCCTCCCACCAAAACGTCCTCCATCAGTATGCTTTGAGTATGACGGTGTTCGTGGATCAACCGGTGAATGCCCAAAAGGTGCCCTTGCAGATGGTTCCATGAATAAACTATTAATCCATGATATCACCCGGCCAGTCATCTTTCTTGCATTATCATCAAAACAAGGCCCATAAAGCAATGAAGCAATGGCATTCATGGAAGCCCAGTTAATAGCTTCCAATTGCTCAGCCATTTCCCTGTCAAAAGCAAGTTTGTCAAGAGATTCCCTTGACCTAGTATGCTGACTAGTTTTATATCGCTCAATTTCACGGCGATAGTCGCTGCTGCTATCCTGTCCCCATGAACTACCAGAATCCTCGCTCCAGGTAAGGAGAAGATCAAAAAGCCTCTTACGCATTCTGTTGTCAAACCGCTCAGATTCTGCATCAATAAACTCTGGAGTTAGATATCTCAGGACAGATGCTAATGCATATCGCAGAGGCTGCAAGTCTTGAAAGCTATCGGGCAATGACATGGTGATTTGGCGGTATGTTTCGTCAATGAACTTTGTGAACTGCAAACGGAGTACAGGCTTCCGACTAAGCATCCCAGGCCAAACCTTCTCAGCTATCATTCGGTGTATGTTTGCAACATGAGTGCGCAGGTCCTCGCGACGGGACCTAGGATTCTGCTGAGCCAAACACAAGCCATCAGATAGAGAGTATTGAATAACTGTGCCTATAATCTTCATCAACATGATTTGAAGAGATGAGTATAGGATTATTGTTTTTGTCAATTTACTTCACAAGTGGCAATGTGCCTTCTCAAGCAATAACATACAGATGTCAGAAATATGAGTACCATATTTTACAAGTTACAATGAAAGTTTGAGCTGACATTATCACTCAGAAATTAGTACTCCTATTTTGTTGTGTTAGGAATGGAAAAAGGTGTTCTTTTATTTGTTGTTATAGCCTCACAGGATAAAAAAATGGTTAATGTACATTCTCCTAAAGCGCACCTACATCATTTGATGCAGATTTGGTAGGGATATCAGGAAAAACCAGCTAGTCCTAGTCGCCCTCCCTATGGAGGCTCTGACTGCTTTTAGTGAATGCTTGGTCCCTAAAAAAAAATATCCTAACCAAACGTGCAAATCAATATTATTATCTCTTTCCTAACAAAATGAATAACACCAATCTAATCTAATACTTGGCACCGTTCACGCGCAGCAGTAACCGCAGGAATAGTACGCCCATATCCTTTGTGCCGAGCTGGTGGGCCCGAGCATGGTCCCCGCTACCACAACATGCATCTATAGCCATAATAAGCAAGACTGATACGGCAAACGTCCATGTGCACATGGATAACAATTGCCAGGAGGTGCAGGCCTGCGTTGACTCCGGCACAAGTGTTGACATGAAGGAGGTGGGTTGCTGTGTTCAATGGTGCCAAGGGTTCCCTCGCACAGCTCATGCGTTCACCCCCACCATCAACAAAACCAAAGGCCCACACAACATTACTGATGACACTAGCTTCATGGCATGATCAGTTTCAACATTGTAACCTTCCTCCAATGGAGTGCAACCAAGGTCTTCAGCATAGCTATCAAACACGGCTCGAGTTGCCTTCAAGGGGTGGTGAAGTGTTGTGGAAAGTGGAGCCAGCCCTGGCCTAGGACTACCAGTTCTGCAGCTATAGCAACCAGCCGCAGATAATTATCATTAGTTTGTTTAGATTTGGTTTGTTCGGGAAATCTGTAAAGATTAGATTGGTTTGTTGCAATTGGTTAGCATCTATTGTTAAGGAGATGGCTATGACCACCTAGCCGTATCATCAATTGTAGTCATGAAAGAAGAACCTAAAAGCAGGCAAAGCTTCCAAAGGGAGGGCGACTAGCCAGTTCTTCCCGCTATCATACCATCATTTGGTCTGTAGCACATTTATAACACGCAGTATCTTTGTTCATCGGTCATTGGGCTCAAGGGTGGTTTCCGATACAAGAATTCAATGAGGTAGCAAGAGACACGTCTTTAATAGAGGCACATGACCACATTGTGCTTTTTATTAATAAGTATGTACAAGTTTAAACATGAAATGAAAAAAAAAGACTAGTAGATACGATATGGTGAGAAAGTAACTGCCTTTTGTTTTACTTTCCGATATGATATAGTGAGAAGCTATATTTACATTAAAAAATCTCATGCTAGCTCTACTTGATTTGCATTTTTATCTCCCTAAAAGATTTGCAACCACTTCAATAATATTGAGGACGATACAAACCCCTTTATTTGACAATATTTGTCCAAGCCTAGCCCACCATGGACAGAAACCAAGGAAGCTCTAAATCTAGGAAAATGTAAGTCAAAAATGATTACATGCCCCTAGTGAAACGCTACAGCCACCTAACCTCTGACAAAATTAAAGTAGGAAATATTTGATTTTATTGATGAACAAACACTTTGACGCAATAGTTCCCAAGAATATGGAAAATTCTGCAAAACTAAGAGATAAATTGGGTTATTTTTTTTAAAAAAAAAGGAAAATAGTTGGGGAGGCCCCTGGTGTGATAATACATGTTATATTGTAAAGTAAAATTGTACAAATAACTAGCCTGCATGTTCGAGAAGAAAAAAACTAGGCAAAAGCCTGGATAAAGAGGAAAAAGGCTGCACAAGGAAAGCAGGGAGAAAAAATAAGTGGGATTCAAAGGAGGTGGTGGCTTATGCTAGAGACTCTAGCCACATAAAGATAGATTGACGAAGAGGTTGTGAGCTTGTAGAGGATGTATTGATACAGATGACAGAAAACAAAAGGCTACTCAATCCATGGTAGGCAACATGCCCATCGACTTCGTCAATCTCAAGATCTGCTGGCCCACTTTCTCATAAGCGTGCCCGTGCGTACGTGTGTGCGTGCTGGTCTATGAAACATATGACCTCCCTTGAAAGGAGGCCAAATAAACACTAATACCTGATTAGTTCAATGAATTTCACTAATATACTGACTTTTAGGAGAAAGTTAAGCCAATGTACCTTCCATTTAGGTTTTCCTTCTGTTTCTGATGACACCTCATCAAGAAAAGCTGACAGCTCACCAAACATCATTTCGCATACTTCTAAATGTGAGTGACCAAGGGCAGATGTAGCAGCAAGCTGCAGCCACAGAAATCATCCAAAAGGGGAAATAACAACTTCTAAGCATATGTGCAGTACTCACTAATCAAATTGTAGAAGATGCTGAAAGTTCATATTTAATAGGAGTTCTCTACACAGCAAAACTATTGTGGCAGTCAACCAAAGAATATTGATAGAAAGGACGAGAAAGAACAAACTGCAGTAATATGCAAGGCAGGATAAGCACATGCAAAATTAATCATTGCATTAACTTACTGCATATCCTTCTGAACCATGACGCAGTGACGGAAAAATCATATGGAAGACTTCTCTTGCTGGTTTGAGGGGAAGTTCTTCTCTATTATCAGGTGGACAAGAGCATGCAAACATGGCATATATCAACCATTGGTCAAGTTTAGTTTCAGTATCTTGTGATTGCTGAGCCTTTCCACCGAGTTCGACAGGAGTAATCTGTTCGAGTCTCCTAATAACCTCTAATCTGAGGAGTTTCATAGTAAAGATAATAAGATACCCCAAATATAGCTCTTCACACAATTAAATTATCAAATCAATGCAGAAAATAGAGTTTCTATGGAATGAGCAAGTGCCAATCAGTTCTCAAAAGATACAAGTAATAATTGAAAAGGATAAATGATTAGTTCTGAAAGAAAGAGTGCAGCTGATTTTAGAAAACTACTAGTTTTTGGATTCAACTATTCAGTACACCAGATTGCAGAAAAGCAATGCCTAATTGAACCCCAGAACATAAGGTCGTATTCTGAGCTTCTGCCCAAGATGTAACTACTAGATTTTGGATTCAACTATTTAGTACACCAGATTGCAGAAAAGCAATGCTTAATTGAACCCCAGAACATAAGGTCATATTCTGAGCTTCTGCCCCAAGATGTAACTACTAGTTTTTGGATTCAACTATTTAGTACACCAGATTGCAGAAAAGCAATGCCTAATTGAACCTCAGAACATAAGGTCAAAGTTGACATTGGAAGGAAATAAATATGAACAGGTAGCATTTACCATACAGAATTATGCATGCAAAAATTCCAATAAAAACAAAGTTCTTACCTTGCATCCTGCACAGAGCTAGGGCAAAGTTCAGCTGCATATTTCACGATTTCACTGAGGTAGCGCGCCCATCTGCTTTTATCTACGCTCTCCAAAATGGATTGAAGAGTCACATCCAAAGGAATAGGGTCCATTTCACGTCTTAGATCATAAGGCCGCCCTGGATCCCAATAACAGCTCTGAACAATGTCTTCCTGTGAATTAATAAAGACAACTTTACGTTGCGGTATCCTTTCTTGTGTGATCAGGGTTTGAAAAAAAAACAGTTTGATGACAACACTTGTGCCAATAAAATCCTTAGGCTCACAGGAATATAGTAACTCCACGGAAGCCTTGGAGGCAAGAGAAACTTATTATTCTTGTGCGTCGTTTCCTATGAAATTTTTAAATTCCAAACAAGTCTTCTAGCAACTCAAAAGAAATTAACATCCAGAAAATGCCACATAACTAAAAAAAGAACTCACCCCGTTTTCCTCTATGATGTCAATAATAAATATTGGTTCTGGTTCAAGTTTCAGTTTATTGTCACCCCATTCATTTGCCGAGTAATCCCTGAGATCATTTTTCAGCGCTCGAACACATCGCAGTAACTCCAAGGCAGTGAGCCGTATTTGAACATCAGCTGAACTGAGAAACACAAGGCCAACTGCATCCATTTCTGAGGCACGAAATTCAGATACATCCCTGGGCCTATGAAAAGGAGACCTCTGTAGTGCATCACCTCCTATACTAGAGCGCCTCGTATTTTGCATGTCTTTTGCCAAAACTTCCTCAGATAGGCACACTCTCCACAACCGCATCAGCTCCACCAGGCGTCCAAGTGATGTTTGAATTAAAAGAGGAAATTCATCAGGAAGTTTTAGAATAAAATTAGCCATCCCTTTCAACACAGCAAACCTACGGTTAGGTAGAAACCATACAATCCTGTTCAACACTTGCACCGCTTCTTCACGAACACCAGGGTCAATACTTATGCCATGCTGAGGTATAATGTCAGTCATTTTATCATTACGGCCCACCTCTTCTATCAAGTGCGGGATACATTTAAGCACAGACCTGAAGAGTGATCCCTGAGATTTATCCTTTGTTACATTGTCTGAAAAATAAAAAATATTAGAAAACAGGAAAATGACAAACAACTAATACATAATTGCTCCAATCTTTTACAATTAATACAACAATTTCTATGTGTTATCCGAATAAATAGAGAGTAGGGATGTGAGTGGTTGTCTGGGTACATTGGGGTGTTGAGATTTTTTTTTCCTTTTTCTACTTGTACATATGTTTCTCTCCTTAATGAAATGATACGCAGTTCTCCTGCGTGTTCGAGAAACAAAAAAAAAATAGAGAGTACCAGCAGCACTTGCTCAATAAATTAGAAATGTGGCTATATATAATGAGATGTAGCAGTATACCTATTGTAGCCTTTGATGATGTGAGAAGTGCTAGGCTATATGCCTTATTGCAAGACCTTAATATTGACTCGATTGCTGACTTCACCTTTGGAATATAGTGCCCAATTCCATACACTGAAATTTGAGAACAAAATACACTTACCATATTTTTCAGATAACAACTAAGGCTAAACAAAACAAAACTACCCCAGTGCCAGGTTACCTTGAAGAACATCCAAGCCAACTTGTTGATTTGGTGGAGAAATAACAATTTCGAGCAAAGCCCTAAGACCAACAACCTTCGCTTCACTTAAACTATCTGGTTTCAGCAATTCCAGTATCATATGATTCATTGCAAAATCCAGATTGCTCTGAGATAAGGTCACACAGAACTCAACAAGTTTATCGTGCTGCACATCTTGAGTTAGCAAGCCTTTCTTCAAAACAGTCAGTAATTGAGAGGTAACACTGTCTAAACAATCCCAAACATGATTCCGCGGTTGGTAGTCTGCATAAACATTCAAATAGAATTTTACTAGTCGATGCAGACAATCCAATGCCATTGATCGATGATTCTTGTCCTGCATAATAATGAATAAATCAGAATTATTCCAAAAGCATCACAAAGGAAAGGAAGAATATTAGGTTTCAGTGATCAGAAACATGGAAAATAAAATATTCTCATATCGTCACATGAAATTGTTCTTGGGATCATAGCATATCAGATCTCTACAGGGAAAAAAATCACCTTGAGATACTTATACAGGATCTCCATATGCTGGGAAAAATTAGAGTTGAACGTATTGGCATCACCAAGACAAAGTAGAAGGGTAACCAGTGGAAAACCAACCTGGAATAAAGATTCAGCATTGTTTATTAATAGTATTACAAAAACAATAAGAGAAAAAGTGAGAAGCTTGTTGCTTTGTTCACCCATAAATTACTAAAGCGTGTTAACATGCTCGACTTTACAAATCATTTTCACAATATTTCATCATTGTGGCATTCAAATAAACCGTGCTTGCCAATAGTGAAGAATGCAATAAGTTCAAAGTAAGCCAGTCGCCAGCTTTACATTATCACATCAAATAGTTGCGAAGCATGATTCATTTACTGAGTTCTAGGTATGAAATTAAATGTTTCAGAAAATGCTTAGGATCATGCATGGAATTTGATCGTTTATCCCATTCAAGAGACACAAACAATATGACTGTTTACTCTTGCAAAAAAATAATAACAATATGAACATTTTCAGGGCCTTCCGAATAGAACGGCAACAACCAGACTAATAAGTAGAGTTGATAAATACTGTTCATACAGATGCAAATACTTAGTATATAACTAGTTTCATTTCATCAACTTACAGCAACATGTTTGCTCTGCTTATCCATCCAATACATGAGCTGGACCCTTATTCGCGCGACAGCATCATACCAAAGTGACAATGCAGGTTCTACACCAAGTGGAGGCCAATGGTTTTTTCCACCCTCTGCAAGTGGGGCAAGTATACTTGAAAGCATATTGCATAAAGCGTGTTGCAGTTCACTCTTTCTTTTGTTGGGAGGACGATTTAGAGGATTTGCTTTTGCAATGAAGGATACAGAAGCATTCAGCCCACCCTCTGTCTTCACCTGAAAAACGTAAATTAATTGCAGGAACCAAAATGTTGTAAATACCTCTCTAGAAAAAAGAAATCCATTTCTTATACCTAGCCATAACTCTGAAGTGCACAGGCATGCCGTATGGACATTTTATCCATCAAACATTAATTCACAGATGAGGAAATGAACAGGTAACCAATCTTAATCTTGTACTCGTATAAGTAAATGACTTATTATTATATTGAAATTAAGATTGCATAATTTATGGATTGGATGTACATAAACAGAGGCATAGTTCATTCGGTGCATCTAAGTAAACCACAACATCAATCATGAATTTTTCTCTGGGATTATCATTTGCATGAATATTCTAACAATTTGGTCCATGGAGACTGGAAAATTAGCTTGGACTTGGAGCACAGTAGCGCAATAGCAACCAAAATTTTAACAGTCTATATGTGAGAGGGGGCCAAGAAAAATACAGATGTGCACTTTGATCCTTACCAACTCCCTATCAACAGATACCAAATATGAAATTATATAAAGCACTGGAGCTGTTTTGCATATCATACCCCCAATTTAAGGTAGCGCATCCCGTTAATTATGCTGAGTGTCTCACTTCTAAGAGCAGGTGAATCAATACGCCGTGTATTAAGCTCGATGAAAAACTTTTCTGTCACCGAACTGAACCTGTACGAATAAAACATCATAGATCTCAGTAACTTAGACACGATGCAACAGCTTTCATGTGATATTTTCAGTCATAGAGGCATCTCCCTCCCCCTTATCCATGG
Source organism: Panicum miliaceum (assembly GCA_032594955.1). Lineage (NCBI taxonomy): Eukaryota > Viridiplantae > Streptophyta > Magnoliopsida > Poales > Poaceae > Panicum > Panicum miliaceum. Next base: position 268,917 of record CM064061.1, on the reverse strand, counting down.
AAGTCAAGAATGTAAGAAGCATACCTTATCCGAGATAAAGCCCCTAAAAGCTGCGCAACAAGATCTAAGAGTAGACCCCGCAAATCAACCAATGAAGGATAATCTACTTGGCTGACAACCCTGCAGAAAGTATAGAAGGCAGGGGACAAAATCAGCTTCCACAAGACGACAAGTATATAAACTCTGGCTGGCAATTGAAGGAAAAACAAACACAATGACAGGACTCAAAACTGGGCGGATGTTGTTGAAATAAGACAGCAAACGTTTATTATGCAACTAACATTTACTTTTTTATTTTAATAATGAAAAAATGTCAGGATAAAGCTGGGCTTATGAATGCACAAATACAGACTTTTTTTAGGGCAATGCACAAATAAAGACTGTAGTGTTAGATGTGTGCTACTTTTACCATACAAGAAACATGTTAACGAAGGCAGTAAAACCTTACCTGTCTGCGTTAATTAGCCAATCAAATACGAAACTTTCCAGGCCAATCCAAAGTTTCTCTACACAGATTAAAGTGCAAGAACTAAGTCAACTACTTTGAAAAGTAAGTCTGCAAAGAAACTCAAGAACAAAAAAGAAAAAGAAAACTAGCAACCTGTTATGCCCTCTTGCGGACAGTACTCAGCAAACCGAATGCAGGCTGAACAGAATATGCACTCAACAGCAAGCTGAGTAAGGACAAAAGACAGATATAAGATTTGGTAACAATGGGATGCAATTGCTATTATAACAATGAAAAGTACTTCCAGTGACTACTTGCAGACTTGCAGTTATGTTAATTTACAGAATGTGTGTCTACTGTTTTTTATTTATATAAACGAATGATAGTAGGAAAAAAAATGATCCTTATTATGAAAGTACAATGGCCAATCGATGACAAACCTTCTTTTGGTACGTTGACGCATCATGGGCACCTTTTGGTGATTCACTGCCAAACAGTTATGAACAACATTTCAGTAAAAAGTAAAGGACTGCAAAGTGCTTTCTAGGGTTAGCACAACAGTTTCTTGAAAAGCCTAAGCAGTAAGCAACAAAGCTAAATGTGGAATAATTGGAACCTAATATTATAAGGTTGGAGTTTTCAGGATAGTTCACTCAGCATACCTTTCTCTCCACCGAAGAAGAGCTTCCAAAAGTGGTAAAGGTGTGTGTCTAGCAACCATGGCGAGAGAATCCAATACTTGCTCATAGCTTGGATCTGATGGCCGGAGGTATTGCCCATCCTGTTATTTTCAAAATTAGAACTAGATATAGTTTGTGTTTTACGTACAGTGCCGTACCTGATAACACACCGAGTATAATTTGACATCATACTCATATGGTTGGTAACTGCATGCCTAGATGAAACAAAGCTACATCGAGCTAACCAGCCACATATGCAAGTTATGACTAGATTAAGGTTCTGCCCATCTTGCAATCTTGATCCCCCTCCTGCTATAAGAAAATGGTGTAATATCTCCCTGAATGAATTGAGCAGATCTGTTATTTAATTAAGATATTGTGCCTCTAAATAGATGTACATATCAAGACTCTTTGATATAAATTAACCACTTAAGCGGCTATTCCAATGTATGCAAAGTTCTTTAAGGAGCTGGTCAACCATGTTAAGTCGATGCAAAGTTCTTTAAGGAGCTTTACAGTGTTTGAAAAATTGAGAGAAACAATATCATTCCCAGAGAACTGCGGCCAATTGTAAGAGTTCTCTGGCATCAGCATTTGCAAATACTCTTTGTGCAGCATGAATAATGGCCAGCACATCATGAAATTTTCCAAGCATATACATGTAGCCAGAAATCACTGACGGGTGCCTCTAATATCACATGCACAAAGGCCGTATATGTTGGCCTATTCAGAGTAGAAGCGATCGGATACAAAGTCACACAGGTCCTGATATACATACACCGCTACGTCAAGCACCAAAATTCTTTTCTGGCATTTAGTTGCAACATTGACTGCCCTCCATTAAGGGTCACGCTCCTGCTCCTCCACCGGCAGAAATGGATCCATTGTAGAGAAGCACGTGACATGCATGGGGCCGTCAACAACGGAATGAAGAATGACATGATGTAGAATCAAAAATCCCAAAATGGTGGGAAGCCTTGCCACGAGAGCCAGTAGCCGTTTTAGAATTAGAATTTAGAGTTGGGCATTTGGACATGCACATAGAGCGCAACCTAGAAACCTAGAGACAACAGCAATGGTAGCAAGGCGATCTGGAATCCATGCCATGAGGTGGTGGGAAATGAAACCGTGGAATGCGATGGAAGCGGAATAAGAGAGGGGGCGGCTGACCTGTGCCTGCGCGGTCTCGATGCGGCGGCGGGCGAGCGGGAGGAAGCGGGCGAGGAGGGAGTCGACGATCTGCTTGGCAGCGCCTCCAGCGCCCATGTCGGGCGGGGCGCTGGGCGGCGTGGGGGGCAGCGGCGGGGGGTAGGATACCCCAGCGGCCGCAGCCGCGGCGGCGGCGGAGAGGTGGTGGGAGGAGCGCGGGGTAGCCATCGCGGGGGGGCGGTGATGCGGGGAGGACCCCCCCGGTGGGTGAGGTCGAGCTCGTCAGAGGTCGGGAGTCAGAGTGGTGGGGGGGTCGCAACGCCCTCCGTCTTTCTCTGCCTCTTTTCTAAATAAAAACTTTCTTACCACTCCCATTACTTACTAGATAGAAAAACCAACAAATAAAGTTACTAAGTATTAGTTTCATTGATGTTAAGAAATGCTACCAAGCATTGGAATTATCTGATTACCATAGAAATGTATTGATATGACTAGATTATCACATCACGTTTTGCGTGCTCTTTATGCACCGAAAACTCTTTTGAGAAGTGTTAAGTGTGTCTCTCGTTCTCTTTTTATGCATAACTTCCGCTGCCCCACCCTATCATCCTGAAATCTCCTGTAAAACTTCTCTACTGGAGTTTATGACCGTCGATTTTTAGAGACACCACCATAGATTCTACTGCCTACTAGAATTTTTATGCGTGTTGTATATCAGATATTGATTTTAATGAGCTTACAATTAATGTAAATTATGCATGTGAGGCATGAAAATAATCAAAGTGCAAGTTTAGGTGTGACGGTTTATTCTACACCAATAGCTAAACTGAGCAAATTTAGTGAATAAATTTTTAGTAGTTCAGTAACCGGCGAGCTATTACTGAACATTGTTCAGTAACTTGGTAAACTAGTTTAGTATTTTTAAAATTATTTTTGCTAGTAATAGAAGGTGGGCGTAGAATGTTATGTGTAGAATAGCATTATCGTATATATATATAAGAGAGAGAAGGCATACAAACACGATAACCATCATGAGATGATATAAGCAAATAAAATTTGGCAATCGAAGCAAATATATACGAATACAATTTATTTTTTTCTGAATAAACCTACTTGCTCGAAACCACCTCTTAATGTAGTAGTAGTAGGGTTAAGTGCCCACCTACTAGGCTGGATCCGCAATTTATATTGACGCGTGTGTTTTCCATATGTTCATTTGTAGATGTGTGTATAAAGGTTTCGTTGAAGATGTTATTAGTTTCTACTATCCCTAGAAAGCTTTTGCCTGTAATGAAAAGATGGAAAAAGGCGGCATATGCATTTTTTCTTTCTTGTTGTTTTTTTTTGGAAAAAGAATAAGGGTAAGATTGCTACACGTCAGTGATCTTATAGATCGTCTCATGCAAGTTCACGTAGAATTTTTAATTAGGTGGTAGAAGAGAAGGAGAAGAGAGAATAAGATGATTGTTTCGCGAGACAACCGGCTCATAGGCTAAAAATTAGAACTATGAGACCATTTTATCACTATTGTACGAGTTGTTGTTGCCATGCAAATCATAAAATTTCCTTTTTCTATGCACAAACTATAAAATTATGTATTTACTATAAGACAGATTATAAAATAATCTATTATATATATTATCTGTTATATTATTTTAAAATAATGTGGCAATACACGATACATCTATTAGAATATTAGAATAGAATAGCAATGTACTTATCCTAACGAACGCGAACGCGAGTAAGAAGGGGAGCCCCATCGAAGCCCACCAGGAAGAAGAGGAGAAGGCCCAAATCGGGGGCTGGGCCAGTGGAGAAATGCAGGATGCCTCCTCTGTCTGGAAAAAAGAAGAAGAAAGGAAAGAAAGAGCAAGGCAAGGCAAGCACATCCACATCGGACGGAGGACGACGCGGTAACAGAAATTAATGGCAGCACGCAGGCTTTTGAGAGGACCGAGGAGAGGCCGAGACCGACTGACTGCGAGCCCTAATCCAAGAATCTCTTCTTCTTGGCCAGCAGCTAAGCTCCGGCTGCAGCTTTTCTTTTGTTTAAGTATTCCTACTTTATTTCCCTTTTAGTTACGTATTTGCAGATTCCACCATGTCCCTCATCATCAACCAGCTCTTGTGCAGTTGTGCTGCTGCCTGCCTCCCTATCTAATCTGTACTGCTAGTCTCCATCTCCATGCAATGCTGCTGCGTTGCAAGCACTGTGCTTGCTCGTGACTTGAATGTTACTACTAGTATGTGGCAGAGAAGGCTGTGACGCTGTACTGTGTTGTCCGTCTCGTCGTCAGCTTGTCTGCTCGCGGCTCGTCTGGTTTCAGCTTCGGCTTATTCTTTCTTATATTATAAAATACTATTAGCTAAATTCTGCTAAAATCTGTTCGGATCTCCTCGTCATCGTCATCATCATCAGCTGAATAAACAAAAAATGAATAAGGGTCCCGATCCCCTCCTTCTCCACTGCTGCTGCTGCACGAAATGAGATTAGCAATAGAGCATTTGAGGCCCCTCACCATTGCTACTGCATCTGCAGCAATGGTGGTTGCACCAATCAATTCAATTCATGAATCTGATGAGACGGGTCTTCGTCTACCTCGTGCTCGCAGTCGCAGCGCAGACTACTTGTGCCTCAGCTTCATCACTCAACCCGTGAGCAGAGCAGAACACAGCATTTAAAGTCGGTCGTCTCCCCCATTTCCTTTCCTTTCCTTTCCAGCTGCTCTCCCTCCCTCCCTCCAACAGCCAGCCAGCCAGCCAGCCTTAATGCCGCCCGCCCATCGCCATTGCTAAACCCCCCCACCGTCCATCAGCAGCAATTGCTTGCAGTCACCGGACATGCTGCCGCATCGCTTCCCCAGAGCCGCCGCCGCCGCCGCCTCGGCCTGGCCATGCTTCCTCCTCCTCCTGCTCCACTTCCAGCTATTATTAGCCCAAGCCGCCGACGCCGACGCCCTCCTCACCCTCAAGTCCTCCCTCGACCGCTCCGACCGCCTCCCCTGGCGCCCCGACACCGCGCCCGCCTTCTGCTCCGCCTGGCCCGGCGTCCGCCAGTGCGCCCCCGCCGGCCGCGTCACCAAGCTCGTCCTCGAGGGCCTCAACCTCACCGGCTCCCTCACCGCCGCGCTCCTCGCGCCGCTCGCCGAGCTGCGCGTCCTCAGCCTCAGGTCCAACGCCCTCACCGGCCCCATCCCGGACGCCCTCCCCCGCGCGCTCCCCAACCTCAAGCTCCTCTACCTCGCCGACAACCGCCTCCAGGGCCGCGTCCCCGCCACCCTCTCCCAGCTGCACCGCGCCACCGTCATCGTGCTCTCCGGCAACCGCCTCACGGGCGAGATCCCAAGCTCCCTCGCCGCCGTGCCTCGCCTCACCTCGCTCCTCCTCGACCGGAACCTGCTCACCGGCGCCGTCCCGCCGCTGGCGCAGGCCACGCTCAGGGCGCTCAACGTCTCGGGCAACCGCCTGTCGGGGGAGATCCCGCCCGCGCTCGCCAGGAGGTTCAACGCCTCGTCTTTCCTCGCCAATGCCGGGCTGTGCGGGCCCCCGCTGGGCGTCCGGTGCCTGGGCCCGGGCCCCGCGCCGCTCGGCGCGGCCACGGCGGCGTTCGCGCCCCGGATGACGACGGAGAGCCGGCGGCGCGGCAAGAACGCGGGCATCGTGGCCGGCGCCACGGTGGCGGGGGTGGTGGTGCTGGGCATCCTGGTGGCCGCGGCGCTGATGGCGTCGCGGCGCGGGAGGAACAAGCGCGTGGCGGGCGACGTGGACAAGGGCGGCGGCGTGGTGGGGGTGCAGGAGCAGCAACAGGAGCAGCAGGCGGCAACAGGAGCGGCAGCAGCGGGCGAGACGATGCAGATGCAGCAGCGCGAGTTCTCGTGGGAGCGCGAGGGCATCGGGAAGCTGGTGTTCTGCGGCGGCGTGTCGGAGATGTACAGCCTGGAGGAGCTGCTGCGCGCGTCGGCCGAGACGCTGGGGCGCGGCGAGGTGGGCAGCACGTACAAGGCGGTGCTGGAGACGGGGTTCATCGTGACGGTGAAGCGGATGCGCGAGCCGTCGGCGGCGGAGTTCGGGCGGCGCGCGGAGGAGCTGGGGCGGGTGCGGCACCCCAACGCGGTGGCGCTGCGGGCATTCTTCCAGGCCAAGGAGGAGCGGCTGCTGGTCTACGACTACTACCCCAACGGCAGCCTCTTCTCCCTCGTGCACGGTTAGTCAGTACTGTCTGTCTCTGGATTTGCTATGCTTGCCATTTTTTCTTTTGTCGAATACGCAGGAAGGAGAACTGCGTATCATTGTATGTATCATAGAAGAGAGCTTTGCTTTGCTCGCCAATTCAAATCAATTCGCCATCCATCCATGCCATTGCCATGGAAACAACCTCTCGATCGCTGCCATGACCATGATGGCCAGCCAAATCACGAAGAAGATACTGGCCGGCGGTCACCATGGTGGATTTGAGCACGGAGAGAGCTCCGTCGGAGAGGAGTTAGCTACTAAAGGCCATGGGTAGCAAATGCAGCTGCTGTTATACCCAAAACAAAAAGGACTAGCCTTGGACCCTCGCCTTTGTTGCTGTTTGGCTTTGGCAGGCTGGACATACATGCATGCCTCATGCAATACCAGTACGAGCAAAAGGATGGATTGAACTTGAAGGAAGGCAGGTTACGCCACCATTCATGCAAGCCAAGTCGCGTGGCGTGATGCGAATTTTCCCTATTGGATTCGCAGATGGCACAACAACTGATCCAACTCAGTGCTCAAGGAGAGACCATGTGCATCTAGGACTGCATGCTGCAGTTTCCTCTTTCTTTCTACTGCATCTAGGTACAGTCTTTCTGTGCATTTATCTTTGCATACTGCAGTAGCAGGGTCCCGGGCGTCCAGCAAGGGGAAGCCGCTTCACTGGACGTCGTGCCTGAAGATCGCCGAGGACGTCGCGGCGGGGCTGCTGCACCTCCACCAGTGGAGCATCGTCCACGGCAACCTCAAGCCCTCCAACGTCCTCCTGGGCCCCGACTTCGAGTCCTGCCTCACCGACTACGGCCTGGTGCCGACGCTGCTCCCCTCCAACGCCCAGCTGCACCCCCTCTTGTACCGCGCACCCGAGGTGCGCGCCGCCGCCCCCAGCTGCAGCTGCTTCACCCCGGCCTCCGACGTCTACAGCTTCGGTGTGCTCCTCCTGGAGCTCCTCACGGGGCGGACGCCGCTCCAGGAGCTGCACGGCGACGACATCCCCAGCTGGGTGCGCGCGGTGCGCGAGGAGGAGAGGGACGCCGCCACCGACTCCTCCTCCGTCTCTGCCGACGACAAGCTCACGGCGCTGGTCGCCATCGCGGCGGCGTGCGTGGCCGCGGACCCGGCCAGACGCCCCACCACGGCCGAGGTGCTCCGGATGGTCAGGGAGGCCAGGGCCGAGGCCACGTCCTCCTCCAACAGCAGCGACCGCTCGCCGGCGCGGTGGTCCTCCGACGCCATGCTGGGCGTGCCACCCACGGACAGGGACTGAGATTGTCACTCTGTAAGCAGCAGCAGCAGCAGCAGCAGCAGCAGCCGTAGGATTGAGATTTCAGCGTGTCATTGGATTGGGTTTGCTTGCTGTAAAATTTCCGAGCTGTGATAGATGCTGTTTCTTTTTCATCATATGAGATCAGATCAGATCAGATCCTACAAAAGAAAAAAAAAAAGCTAAGATTGCTTAGCGGCAGCTCAAGAATTAATTGTCTTCATTTACTTTCAGCCTTGTAGCCCTGTCCAGCCGGAACGAGCCCAACGGGCCTGGATTGGATGGACTCCCGGCCCAGCGTCCTCCTCCCCTCCTCCATCTCGTCTCGTCTCGTCGTCCGGTCCCCAACATCCTCCAGTCCTCCACTCCTCCAGAAGCCACAACCCACAAGCCAGCCTACCAAGGGTTTCCACCCATGGCGGCGCCCACCACCTCCCGCCGCGGCCCCGGCGCCGCCCGCAACATGGAGGACGACAACCTCACCTTCGAGACCTCCCCGGGGGTCGAGGTCGTCGGCACCTTCGACCAGATGGGAATCAAGGACGACCTCCTCCGCGGCATCTACGGCTTCGGCTTCGAGAAGCCCTCCGCCATCCAGCAGCGCGCCCTCCTCCCCATCATCAACGGCCGGGACGTCATCGCGCAGGCCCAGTCCGGCACGGGAAAGACATCCATGATCTCCCTCACCGTCTGCCAGAACGTAGACACCGCCGTACGCGAGTTAATTAACCTCCTTCCTTCCTTCCTTCCTTCCTTATTACTCATCTGTCGGGCTAGTGGGAGCGGCGGCCGGCCTGTTTTCATTCACCATTCACCAAGCGCGGGATGGAGAGTGTGTGTTTGGTAGTCAGGGTTTGTTTTCGAATTGCAGGAAAAAACAAAATGAGATTACGCAGATTTGCTTCGTATTTGGTCTGTTTTATTTACCATCAGTCCCTTGTTTTCACTCTCTATTCCGTTGATGTATGTATGAGAGTGGGCATGACATAACCCTAGTTTGTTTTCCTGTTTCACAGGGTGCAGGCTTTGATCCTCTCACCGACTAGGGAGCTTGCATCACAGACGGAGAGAGTTATGCTGGCTATTGGTGACCACCTCAACATCCAAGTGCATGCTTGCATTGGTGGAAAAAGTGTCGGCGAGGATATAAGGAGGCTGGAGCACGGAGTGCATGTTGTCTCAGGAACTCCAGGCAGAGTCTGTGATATGATCAAGAGGAGGACCCTGCGAACAAGAGCCATCAAGCTTCTAGTTCTGGTTGCTTCACTCACTCTCTTATTTTCTTGCCCTCCACCTTGCCATCTCCTCAAGGTATGCCAGGCTAATTCCTTCCATCATGCAGGATGAAGCTGATGAGATGTTGAGCAGAGGCTTCAAGGATCAGATTTATGATGTCTACAGATATCTCCCACCAGAACTTCAGGTTACTCTCAGACCTTATGCCCTCTCGGCAAATGTGTCATCAAATCCATGGTTTATGATTATCCAATCTGCCATAATTTTACCATGGTTTGTCGTGTACATGTTTCAAATTTCCTTCCTATTAACCCCAGTCATTGTGCCTAAAGCTTATCTTGTCTCTGTTTTTGTGATTAGTGCATCCCCAGCTGTGCAAATGTATACTGATTATTTGCTCAGTTCCTGTTATTTTATTACCTGTTTGGCACCTTGCGCATTTGCCACATTGCTGAATGAACAAACTATGAGAAAATGAGTACCTATTGTCAACCCTGTTTTTCGATGATAAGAAATAATGTAGGCTTTTACTTGAACTGATGTGGTCGTGTATTTGGTATCCTTTAACTAGGTGGTTTTGATATCCGCCACCCTTCCTCATGAGATCCTGGAGATGACTAGCAAGTTCATGACCGAACCAGTTAGGATCCTTGTGAAGCGTGATGAGTTGACCCTGGAGGTAAATACCAATGCTAGTTTTGCTTCTATCAATTTGGTGTCCTTTTCGCAACTACATATTTTTATGTTATGTTTTTAGGGCATCAAACAATTCTTTGTTGCTGTTGAGAAAGAGGAATGGAAGTTTGATACTTTGTGTGATCTTTATGATACATTGACCATCACCCAAGCTGTCATTTTCTGCAATACTAAGAGAAAGGTAACTTGCGATGTGCTTAAAAAAAAACTATGGTCATCTGCCATGATTGATGGTTTGGATTAAGCGAAGTTGTCTTTTGGTCCAGGTGGATTGGCTTACTGAAAGAATGCGGACCAATAACTTCACGGTATCAGCTATGCATGGCGACATGCCCCAACAGGAAAGGGATGCCATTATGACTGAGTTCAGGTCTGGCGCAACTCGTGTGCTAATCACTACGGATGTTTGGGCTCGAGGACTGGATGTTCAGCAGGCAAGTTTTGCAAGCATTTTTTTTTAATTTAGATTTTGTTTTATACTGTTGTTGTGTTGCCTGATATAACGCATCCTGCTGCTATAAGTGGTCGAATTATGCATTAATGCTTGGGGTAATAGACTGAATTGTTTCCATTTTCAGGTTTCTCTTGTCATAAATTATGATCTCCCAAATAACCGTGAACTTTACATCCATCGCATTGGTCGTTCTGGTCGTTTTGGGCGCAAGGTAACATTTGCCACCAATTTTGGCATCTTTTTTATTCTGTACTAGTACCACCTCCCAGACCAGTGGACAACTTCATGGCAGAATTTGGTTTCCAGGATGCTTTTACTGTTATGTGGGTAGATTTGATGTTGTTATGATTAACAGATCCAATCCAACAAGTAAACAGTTGTGTACGCGTGATTACAAATAAAATGTTTTCATTGTTTGGCATTCAGTATATGGCAGCAAAAAAAAACAACCTAGAGTCTTTCTTATCTGTGCGGAATACATTTCATTTTTCTCCCTTCTAGACTGTAGAGGAAATTGACATGTCACATATCTGAATTGAGAGTTTTCTCTTTCATCTGAAATGCACATTTTAGTTGGGTTAGGCACATGACAAAGCGGAATACATAGCTGTCAGTGCATGCTGGCTATGAAAAGGTGAAATGTGTGATCCAGATTTATTTATTAATAGCAGGAGTCTGTTAGTCGTCTAATTGCAATCCTGTGGCTACTAGTCTGATTGCCAACTCAGTTTTAGTGCTTTTGTATGTGTATGTGTATATAACAGTGAGTTGATTTGCAATGACGAGAAACGCTGTTTTCTGTGGTGTTTCAGGGTGTGGCGATCAATTTCGTGCGCAAGGATGACATCCGTATACTGAGAGACATAGAGCAGTACTACAGCACACAGATTGATGAGATGCCAATGAATGTTGCTGATCTTATCTGAGCAGACGACCGGGAGAGTGTTGTATTGTGTTTCTCATCATGCCTTGACAGGGTTTGGCTGAGTTACTGGATGTTGCAATTGGTGAAACGTTTGGTGTGGCTGTAAACTGGACGAGAGGCTTTCGAAGAGGAGTGGAGTAGAGCAGAGATTTGTTTCTGTTTTGGTCATGGCATGAACTGTATATATTTTAGCTCGCTCCAGCTCATGCAAGTTGTTACTGCATTTGTGGTTTTTGTGAGAATTGGATTTGATGTTGGATTCGTGTTTAATGTATCTGAATCTGAATTTGTGTGGTTTATTATGATGGTTTTGACTGGTTGCAGCAGCGCCTCCTGCGCCTGATTTTGATAGGATATATGTATGTGAGCCTTTGCCAGGTAAGCATGACAAAGTGAGGACGTGCAAAGGCACTCTCGCTGTCGGGCCGTTTCTTGTTGAACGAGTGTTGAGAGAGAACAGATCTGAATCCGTGACTTGTTGGGGGAGGGATCACGCCATGCCACGGTGTGTGTGATTTGATTGCCTGGCAGTTTGAATTGGTTGGAACCAGCACTGACGACGTGCTGCCCACTCGGTCGCCCGCCTGCCGCCCTTGTTCTTCTCCTCCTTGTGCTGGCATGGCCTGGCCTGGTCGGTGAGGAGAGGAGACCAGCAGGTGGCTGATTCTTTTTGTTGGAAAAACAAGATTATTAATTGAATTTGGTGATGCGAAACTGTCGTCCTAGCTGCTGCTAGGGCCGGCCAGGCAGATTAATATTTTGTCAAGAATAAGAAAGGCAGGCAGGCAGGCAAGCAACTCCAAGATCGATCGATGGGTGGTGATGTTGGGACGCCGACGCCTCGGGGGGGCTTGGGCCTGGCGCGGTCCTCGTCGGGCGTCTGGTGGAAGCTGGGCGATGGCGATGCGTCGGAGGTGGAGCGGCGGCTGCGCGGCATCGCCGAGGAGGAGGCCGCCGTCAGGGCCCGCATGGAGAGGCGCCACGCCGTCCGCCGCAGGATCGCCGTCACCTCCATGAGCCTCGAGGTGGTGGCCTTGGTGTACGGCCTGTGGAAGGCCACAAGGCGGGGCTTCAGCAGCAGCAAGCTGAAGCTGAAGCTGCTGGTGCCTGCAGTCGCCATACCCGCCATGGCCACCCTGGTGCTCTCAGCCTTCGGTAGATTCCGGAGAAGTTGTAAGCTGCTCGCTCGTTCAATTCATTGTTTCCATTATTATGTCGTTCGTTGCTACGATGATGGATGATGGATTGGTTGATGATGATTTCTCTTGTTCATACTCGTGCAGTGGATGCGCGGGACCAGCAGCATCTGGATCGCCTCCGAACCGAACGCAAGGCAAAGATTGGCAGCTTCAGGGGAAGCCACCACAACTTGCAAAAGCTCGTCGAGGTACTACTTACTATACAGATAGACAGTAGTATAGTATTTGCTTGACCGCTTGCTTGATTCAAATAATGATCGAAAATAGTATTTATTTTGTTCTCGTGGTGCACGTACGCAGAAGTATGATCCCAATGGTGGTGACGACGGCGGCGGCGGCGGCGGCGGCGGCGGCGGCAGCAACGATGCGGTGGCTACCAGAAAGCAGCAGCTGAAGAGGACGCACTCGCGGTTGAGCTTCCATGTGGGAGAGGGAGACGAATGAAATTTAGAGTCCAACCAATGCAATTCCTTTCATCTCTTGTACCTACCATATACTGTCTACTATACGGATGGAACCTGTCCATCCATGCATCATGATTATTGTTATCACTCGCCATTCGATGAGTGTGAATGAAGGCAGACTTGGAGGAGATTACTTTTGACAGGATATTATATATTATTAGCCGTTTATATGCCGGGAGGGGGGGGGGGGGGGGGGGGGGACGAAGCCGAGCCTCCACGACGCATCAACAACGTTGTGCTCGATATCATTTCCGATCGAATAACTAGTTGGCAGCTTAATAATTAATTAATTAATCTTGTATATATACACACACTAGTAATGTGTCCGTGCGTTACAACGGAATATACACAAGACAACAGCAAACATCCACAATGGTGATATGTTTGGTATAGCCAAAGATCCACACGTGTCCATAGGCCATAGCGGTGACATTCAAAAGACAAACACATAGCTACCGCTATTTTTTCTTTCTCGAGGATTTAGCGTATAGAGTTTGATTTAGGGAAAACATAACAGTATGAGGTCGTGTTCATATGGGTTTCTTCAATTTCATCTATCATCTATTACCATGCATTGTTCAACCCTAGATTTTTATTAGGACGGACCAACATATATGTAACTTGGTATAATGAAAGAAAAAAAGAGAGTCAAATGAGAGTACGAGACACCATTATTGAGAATAGGTACAAATTGCATTAGATCCTCATCAAGAGCTTGTCTACATGATTAAACATCTTCCTTCGATCATTACTATGTGCATGTGCGTGAGTCTTTTTCAGAATCCCGAAAATTAAAAGGCAAACATCCGTAATTCTCTACTTTTTCGAGGATCAAACATCCCTACTCCACCAACCAAGTGTCCGAGTAGGCCTAGCGCTCTTTGCTAGCTTGCTGCGCATGCGACTGCCCGTATTTTTTCTTTCTAGTCCTTTATATTTTTATATTTAAACCCTAAAAAAATAAATTGCATTTTTGGACCTCAAGAGTCGGCGCCACTGCCTGTCGCGCCGAGGTGGGTCATGCCCATGGCGCCGAGGTGCGAGCCGTGCCATCCGAGCTGGCGCCTACATGGCGGCCATCTCGGCGCCAGGGGCCATGGCGCCGAGCTGGCTGCCTTAGCCCCGCGCCGCCCTCACTCCTCTGTCTTGTCTCTCCTCGCGCCCTCCTCCTCTTTGCCCCATCTCTCCCTCGCGCAAGCAGGCCGGCCGCCGCTCACCGGACGCGCCTCCGGCCGCCGCACCCCGTCCGCGCCTCCTCCGCGCGCCGGCCGCGACTCCGCCACCGGCCGCCGCTCGGCTTCCCCGCCTCCTCCGGCTCGCCCCCGTCGCCGCGCCCCCGTCCCATCCGCCCGTCGGCGTCTCCTTCTCGAGGTACGCGTCTCCATCCCTTCATCTCCCTTCCCTTTCTGCGTCACGGCGGACCCCTCCGGACTGGTGCTTCGCTCCGCCGCGGTAGAATAGAATCCGCACCTACCGTGTGTCAGCCTTAACCTTCCGTGAGCAGGAGTCACCTCTGCGTCGGGGAGTCATTCCTCACCGCAGCTTGGCTGCCGGTTCCACGACGCTGAGGTGTTCCTGCCTGTTGGGATGGGCCATTTTTGCCGGCGCCTGCAAACTGTTCGACCGAATGCTTCTGCAAAGGATATTAGTCTCCCCTAATTGTATCGAGGCTTGGGTGCTATTGTTTAGTTTCATGCCGTGTTCATCTTCAATTATTCTATCGATTGAGATTGTAATGTGGATATATTTCTGTCACGTTAAGCCAAGAGAGTTCACAAACTTATCTTGCTGAGCTTCTTTACCCAGGCTGTGTCTAACTTCTTGCAAGTTTTCATCTAACTTGCTTCATTCTTTGGAATAGGTAGCATTCCCAAGACTTTTCTGACAAGGAGTGGTGGCAAGCCACGGACGGTCATCATGACCCCCCCCCCCCCCCCCCCCCCCCCCTAATAGGTCCTAAAAATAAATAAGATGAACTAAGGTCATGATAATTGATGGTTTTTGCTTTATCTGGGAGCGAACATTGAGGCTTTCAGCTTACTTTTCTTCAGATGGATTCTCTTTCTGTAAAGAAACCACATTTTTTTTCTTATTACCATTCGGTGTTCCTTAGATACCCAGCTTTCTTGCATTCTAATAAATTTCTGTCATTGATCTATGATCTTTATCTTCCTGTGATATTGTTTTGGTAATTCTGTCAGTTTGTGCTGTCATGTGTGCACTTTGTTGGCAGTGTATTGCTTAAAATCATGCTGTTATGCAAGACATTGGCGACAGTTCAAGATTTTAGGCAGAAGGAAAAAAGCATTGGAAGTTCAATTCGTCGTGGAATAAAATGATAAGAGGACCTGGAGAGTCATCTGAACACAAAAGGGCAACATACCAGAAAACTGATGTGAGCATATAAAAAATAATGTAGCCATTTTTACACCTGCATGTTCAAAATTGATATCGAACCGCTGTACATAGAAGATGGTACAAAACAGTGGCCATGTTGATGCTTCTGTGCTTTACAAAGTATAAACCAAGTAGACACCTATCTGCTTTGATGATTAATTAGCAAAAATGAAAAGGACTGCTTATCCAACCATGGACAGCAGCAGCAACCATGGACGAGCTTGATCAGGAAATGATCTCAAAATCATTGAACCTAGAGGAACTTGTCTCGGCCAAGTCGCTGGAGATGGTAATTGATGGTCTTCGCTGCGTTCTTTGGTTTCCCTTTCTGCAATTATGTCACAAGCAGGAATTAGAAGCTGAATGATCGCTGGCTTTAATGCTTTGAGCAAGGTACGCATGATTGCAGACCAAAGTGACCGATGCAATGGTATACATATAGCAAAGGGTACACAAAGGGTGCTCTGAACATCTCAAGGCCAGTGAACTTGTGACCATATTAGAGCTAAAATTTAGAGCACGGCCATTAACTTACATGGGTGATGAAAAAAAAAGAATAAGGGGACATCACTATACCGATGCAGCAGAAGTTAATTGCCTAATTGGGACACAATTGACTCAATGGGTGACAATCGGAAGATCATTTCAGTGCTAGCTTACTATTCTTAAAATCTGGCACTGCAATATTATTGTTATTACTTCTGCAGAACTATGCCTTGGAATTCTTCTACTGCATTTTCTCTACCACGAGTTTGTACATCATTTAACCAACAAGTTTGTACATCATTTAAACCAACGGCATTGCAGCCGTAGTGCAGCTCTGACGGCAGGACGAGCAAACAGAAGAAAATTTTCGACGAACTGATAGCACACACTCTGATCAATAGCGTTCTAAACTAGCTGACTAGAGCAGGTAAATGGAGACATGGAGTTGATGGAATCACCTCCTCGTAGCGCTGGATGAGCGCGAGGCGTTCCTCCTCGGACATGTCGGGCCGCAGCACGACCATGGTCTCGTACTGGCGCAGGCTCGGCGGGCACGCTCGGCCGGCGAGCGGAGGCTGACGCGCGGCCCTCGCCGGCGGTGCTCGCGCGGGGGGCGGGCGGAGCACGCCGCGGCGGCCGGCCGGACGAGGACCGGCCGGAGGAGGGCTCGAGCTGGCCGGGCCAAGGAGGAAGCACGACCGGCGAGCGGTGGCCGGACGCGCAGCCGAAACCGAGAGGGAGAGAGGGGGAGAGAGACGCGGCGCGCGGCGTATAAGAAAAAAAAAAAGGTCGAAGGTCGGCGCGTGGCGCCATGACTCGCGGCGCCGAGCTGGCTGCCATGTAGGCACTGGCACCACCAGAGACACGTGGAGGGACCTCCTCTGCATTACCTCGCTCCACTTCCTCCCCCTGCCGCGCGCCGTCGAGCTCTGCTCCGCTCATTCCCGTTTCTCTGTCCGCGTGCGCGCCTAAAACTACAAAGCCGGCCGCTGCAAGCCCCTCGTACGAACCCCACTTCAGTTCCCCCCTGCCTGCAAGCTGTGCACTGCCGAGCTCTGCTCTGTCCGCAGAGCATCTACCGTTAGCAGCGTCGGTGGCCGCTATGGGTCACCCTAGCTTCAGATCCGGGTGCGCGCCGGGTTCGTTCGTCCGATCTTCCTTTTTCTGTCCTTGATTTCCCGTGATTTATGCTCAGGTGCAACAATGGTCAGGCTCACCTACGGCGCGGGAAGGTGGGGAAGGATGCTGCCTCGCTTCCAATCCCAATGGAGGAGGCCGGAGCTGCTGGAGGAAGTTGCTTTCACATTCAATTTCAATGGGGGGAGGCCGGAGCCGCTGGGCGCACCACCATGGGCGCCGCCAGCATTGACGGCGCAGCGCGCCAAGTTCGGCCACCAGGCGTTATGTAGCATCGGCGCTAGGCATGATGGAGCATCGGGCTATAGAGGCAAGCTGGGA
This sequence comes from Panicum miliaceum, assembly GCA_032594955.1. Lineage (NCBI taxonomy): Eukaryota > Viridiplantae > Streptophyta > Magnoliopsida > Poales > Poaceae > Panicum > Panicum miliaceum. The sequence goes on along the minus strand of CM064061.1, from coordinate 251,825 downwards.
GGGAGGGAAGGAGGGGACCTGAGGAGGGCACCGTACCTCCCGCTGCGGACGGGGAGGGAGATTGGACGGTGTGTAGCGGTGCGCCGTGCGGGCGGGGAAGGAGGGACGGATGCCGAGCGGAACATAGATTGGCGTTTCAGAACGGAGGACGCACGTGTAAGCGTCTACCGACGTACCAAAAAGTCAATGACCACAGAATCAGTCCGCGTTTTATAAGTAGGTAAAGAAAAGATATGGCTGTCCGGTCCGGTCGGGTCCTCTCTAGCTGGTATTTGTTGTAATCTCTCCCTTCATTCTCTTGTTTCATTTCATCCTCAATCAAAAGTATTTTCCTTCTTTCCTTCTATCGGATTGATTCAGAAAACATGCTAATCACTAACGAACGAGCAAGGGAAGGCAAAGACCAAAAAGATACTAATTATATTCCCTGCGTTAGTTTATATTTTTTCTCTTTATGTTAAGTTTGCAACCCCACCTTCTTCTAAATTATATACTACCAGTGGCGGATCCAGCACACAGAGTTGGAGGGGGGCCTGAGCTACTTCCTCCTCCTTCAACTCTCTATTTTCCTTCTTTTCTCCCCTCTTCTTCGCTCCTATCTTCCCCTTGTTCTAATGGAGGTGGCAGCCTCTCTATTTTCCTTCTTTTCTCCCCTCTTCTTCACTCCTATCTTCCCCTTGTTCTAATGGAGGTGGCAGCCAGTAGTGTGGGGCTTGAGCCCCCCCTTTACATCCACCCCTGCATACTACGTAGGGAGGGAGTAGAAAAAAGGAAAAAAAAATGAAAAGAGAGACACCCGATAAGAATTTAGGTCTCGTTTGATTTTTTAAACAGCTGTCATATTAAATGTTCGGATATCAATTTAAATATTCGGATGTCAATTTAATATAAAAATAATTGCATAAATTTAATTAGAGCTCCAGATAAATCTATTAAATATAATTAATGCACGATTAGCGGATAATTATTGTAGCAGTTAGTGATCAAATTATGGACTAATTAAATTTAATACATATATCTCGTGATTAAGTTATGACTTATGAAATTAGCTGTGCGTATTTAGTACTCCTAATTGGTGATACGGGATGTGACGAAACTTATGACTTAAAACTGGAAAAAAAGCAAACGAGGACTCATGCTTTGCATTCAGAAGAGAATGGAAAGCCGACGGGACGGGACGGTCGCCGCCCCGCCGCCGGAGGAGAGCGCGCGCATGGCCGCCAACCCCGATCGCTCCCTCGGCTTCCTCTCCGCCCTCTACTCCCGCCTCCGCGCCGCCGCCTCCGCTTGGCGCCGCCACCTGGGTCAGGAGGCAACCGTCGTCCGCCGACCGGGGGCGCCGCCGCCGCGCCGCTTCGGTCGGAACCTCGCCTTCGTCTCCTTCAACCTCGAGGTCTCTATCTCTCAACTGCGCTGCCTGTGCGCGTATTCCGTTCCGCCCCCTCAATTTTATGCTCACACGTAACGTACATACTATTCATGTACTAGTACTGTAGAGGCGATCCGTGATCCGTTTCAATTGCCTACCATTCATTCACTTCACTGTTCACCTACCTATACTACTAATGCCTGATCTTGATTGCCCAGCTGCTGCTCTTTGTTTATGCATTCTGGAGGGCCAGAAGACGGAATTTCAACTGGAGGCAACCTCTTCAACTGCTGCCCATGCTTGTAATCCCTGCTCTAGCTACGCTCATTTACGCTGCCTTTGTACGCTTCACCAGAACGCGTGCGTAATCTCCATCGTCTCTCTCTCATTTCTTGCTTCCTGAGACCAATTAAACTCCTGCCATCTAATCGAACCAAACAAACTCATCTTGCTTTGCAGTTGATCCCAAGGACAAGAAAACGCTCCAGCACCAAAATGACTCTCTACAAAAGGGGTCTGCGTCTCACCACAACAGCCAAAACAGTGCCAAAGTCCGTATTCTTCCTTCTTTACAATTCTCTGTTATGGGTGGCTACTTTTGATTGTCTGCCTGCTACTGTTACTCTCTCTTTTTTTAATCGCCTCAGTGTATCCTCTTGACCATTTTCTCTTGACATGATCATTCTCTTCCATTCTTTGTAATTAAGTATTTGTTTGTTTGATGCAGAAATGTGATCCTATGGATGATGCTACCAATTTTTCATCTGATACTGATCCCGCAGAAACTTGTAAGCTTGGAAAACACCATAGTTCGAGTGTTAACTTGAGAGATGATGGTGGAAGGGATGTCTCTTGGGGCCATAGCAAGCCGATCCGTTCTTGTAACACACACATAACCAACAGCAGCGCATTCAGACAACTAATCAATTGGTCATCTGAGCATTTATCTGATGACCCAGAGGACCGAAATCATCTGAAAGGGACTACCACGGAACACCATAGCAACTCAGGAGCTGATGGTGCGGCGTGCTCTACTTCGCAGAGAAGCTCATTATTACCTGGTTGCAGTATTGTTCACATAGTTTCAAATGCTACGGTTCATGCTGACTTTAGTTCATCAACGATTTGCCCAAAATCAAATGGATGTCCGGCTGAAGAAGATGCTGTGCAAACAGCACCGACTGCACCCAAATCAGACCTAGAGTTGCGTCATGAGGGAGTTGAGAATGAATCTTCCAAGTTCAATGTAGAAGAGGACAACTGGATGCCCTTCATTTCGGAGAAGGAGCTTTTAGTGAGTTCATATGCAGAAAAAAATATTGAGCCTAATTCGGGGACTTCAGGATTCACCTTATGCAGTGAAGAGACTGAGAAAGAGAATGTTACTGGAGGTTTCTGCTTTGTTAAGATCAGTCCTGAGTTGAGCTTCTTATCCCCTTCAGAGTTAGTTGTGGAGGGTGGCAAGGATACCAGCGAGAAAAAATCACTAGAGTTAGACAAAAAGGATGGGAACAATGTAGCTGTCAATTCAGAGGAGGTTTTGTTGAGTATGTCTGTTGTCAATACTGCTGAACCAGATTATGGAACTGAAGGTTTCTCTTTGCACCCTCAATATTCCATTATGATGGAGGTTCCTGCAGTTACCAATATTTTTTCTGTTACTCCTGAATCAAGCCACCTAGCATCTCTGGAATTACCTGCAGAGAATTATGGGGACTCCAATGATGCTCAAACATGTGATGTGCACTTACCGGAGCAGAAAGGCCAGGAAGATTTTCTGGATCCACTTGTGGTCGATTCTTTTGAGGACTCATTTGCTACATCAGAATTTTTGTCGCGCAGTGCAGGTGCTGAGATGACCGAAGTTCTGGGTGCTGTCAAGGAAGGTTTGTCTGAGGGGGCATCTAACCATCAAAATGATGTTGTCGCTCCTTCATCAGATGGCGGTGACGCTGAGAATGTGATGAGCTATTCAGTGTCTGTCGAACTCATCCCAGAACCCAACATACTGGAAGCTCTTCAAAATGGTCAGGAAACATCATCCGATCCAATGCACCACAGCAGTTTTCGTTCAGGGATTTTCTTATCTTCAAATGAGATTAGTAATGATGAAGCTTATTCAAGTAACTCAAATTCTTATACTTTATATGCCAACTCAATGGAAAATGAAGAACTTCTTGCTAGTAAAGGAGGAGGTTCTGTTTCTAAAGATGAAATGGACTTTGCTTTTCTGGACACTTCCATCTTGCTAGATGAGGTTAAAAGTGGAGAAAGTTGGACAGATAGTGCTGAATGTTCTCGATGTATTCCAGAAAGCAATAGAACCCAGTCTCTTCATGATGACAAACAAGCTTTACCTAGGACATCTGAGAGAGCTAATTTTGGTCTTGAGGAAAGTCTCATATCACTAGACCAGGAAATAAACCTGGAAATATTTTCGCTCTATTCCAGATCATCTTCATGTGTTTCAGAGGTAAATATGACCGAAATTCTCAGGGGTGGCACATTTCCTGCACAAGAAAATCTTAATGATTTCAGCTTTGATGAGAGGACCTCCATGATGGTTCCCAATGTGAAGCATGCAGAGAATTATACAGACAATGCAAGGACTTCTGAACTTATTCCAGAAATCAACATGATAGAAACTCCTAATGTCGGCAAGGAAGCAACTGCTCCTTTAGAACATGAAGTTTCTTCAAATTGTGACATTAGTTTCAAAGCTCCTGATGTAGGTAATGGCGTCGAAAAGTTTGACAACTCCCTGGACTTATTGTCATGGTCATTTGGTCCATTAGTTGATGCATCTGAAAGCTTGCAAGCTGCTCAGGGGTTCTCTAAGCTGCAATCTGAAAATGATTTTGCATTTGGTTTTCAAGGACCTGAAAAAGCAATGGTTTCCATCTCCCAATATGAGGTTGATAGTTTAGAAAAAAATGTCTCAGATTCTATATGCGCTGATGAAGCAACAATGAATGGAGATATACAAGGTATCAGTAAATCACCATCTCAGTCACAAGTTGAACTCCCTGGGGCCTATGTTACTACAGACAAGGTCAATCATCCAGAGCACTCGAGATCCTCCTCATCTGTTCCTGACTACAATTTGATAGAAGTAGAACTTGCAGCAGGTAAAGAAAGATCTTTTGATCCTAAAGATGAAAATCCATCTAATTTTCAGGAGACATCACCATCTGAAAGTCTTTCATACAATCTGATGTGTGCTTCACATACCAGCAAGAAGGATTCTGTAACATTTTCTGTGAAAGGATTTCCTGATCCTTCACTGGAAGACGTTGATAGTTTTGATAAGATTTCTGGTGATGAACAGGTCAATAAGTCACATAAGGAAAATGCCCTCGGTTGTGAGCAGATAGTCAGAACTCGAGCTGAGGATAACTCTATTGAAAGCCGGGATTTCACTGAAACTTCAAATTGTAATTGCACTCAAGCTTCTGAAAGCGTCAATGAAGGATTTTTCGAGCAAGAAAATCAAGGACCAGAATTGGTGTGTAGTCAGGTGGGGATGACCTTCTTCATAGATGAGGGTGAGGAAACTGAGAAGTATCTTGGTAGTTCCAGCACCGCTTGTGCTTTGGAGACTCTCCAAGAACTGCCTGTAAGTGCTGGAAATGAAGAAGGTACACCTTTGGAATGAACTTACTGCTAATGAAGAAGGTACACCTTTGGAATGAACTTACTGCTATTCAATGTGCTGGTTTGATTGGATGCACAAATTTTGCATTCCAACCTTTTTCTAAGACGAGGAAAACAAAACATAAGAAGAAAAAAGCAATCGGAGAAACGATAATGCTAGTGAAAATTCCAAAGTAAAATGGGGCAGTTTGACATTCCTTTTTCAATAATAATAACTATATGCAGAGGCCGGGGGATGTGCTTCCATTATCTAAAAAATTATCAGACACTATAGTTGCTCATCAAAAAGAAAAAAATGGGACAGTATAGTTATACTGCTTGACTTCATTGGAGAGAGAATATATGCATCTTTATTAATTGACGCCTCCTGTTCTTCAGGTTTCCTTGAGGCGAGTAAAGTGCGTGAGTGGTGTTGCACAGATAAGGAACCAAAAGACACTAAAGTTAACGATATGGAAGAGGACGTTCAAGACTTAGACAAGGACCATGAGGTGAGTCACACACCCTCAGATGTTGCCTTGAACTATCTTCTTTACTGAGGCGGGTTTCTCAGTTGTTAAAACCTGGTTTTACAAATAGCTGAACTCTACTTACTGCCTTTGTATGATTGCTGGCACAGAATAGTCCCTAGGTCTTCTTCAGGCTTGAGATTGCACCTGCTCTGGCAGGAAAACCTTTTACAAAGCTTTATTCAAAAGATGTACCTTGGGGAGATTTGCTGATGGGTACAATCAACGATTTTGAAGATTCATGACTAGCTGTTTCAGCAGAAGAAACAGGAACCTGTTATTCACAATCACCAGTAGCACTGGGAGCAGTACTACGTGCGAGCTATCAGATGTGTGGTGAATCTGTCTGTAATGATACCAATACACTTAATGCCCCTCTACCTTCATGCATTTCAGATTCTCAGTAGAATGCTCACAGTTCACCTACTGAACAACCTCGCAAGAACATCTAGAGGCCTGTGATGGAAACTGGTTCAATTGTTTTGGTGGTGAAACTTCTAGCAACTGGGATACAACAAGTACAGCTTGATGAGTAACAATGGTGTAGCAAGACTCTGTGGTCAGAGAGTTGGACCAAGAATGGAGCTTTTGTACAGAGTGGTATGAGAATTTCCTAAGATTTTCACCTCGTGGAATGTATGGAATCACCTCTGGATTAAGTTACTTGTGCGGTTGTGCATAAATCTCAGAATTGTTGAAAAGAGAAGTCCATCCTTTGGAGTTTGTTTTTTTGGGTACATTTGTACATATCAGTATATTTTGGTAAATATGTCGACATCAGTAGCTCACGTGCAATATGTTGGAATGCCTCATTTCTTGAGGTGATAGCAGTTTAGATGAGTGCTTCTCAGGTCCAGTCTTTTTTTGTTCTTTCATATGAGTTATACTGTCCAAGTGGTATGCATTTTTTTTCTGGTGTAGAATACACTAACTTTTTGGTAATAGGTGCAAAAGAGAGAGGATTTGCTTGTGCATTTCATGCTGGTACTGCATATATATTCCAAATAGAATCGTCTAGTTTGTCATACTTTTGTACTTTTCTATTTCTGTGCACTGAAATAATTGATACCGTTTTCTTGTGATAGATCAATTATTGAGATTCTCGTTATCCTTTGGATTAATTATGCTCATAAGTCTTAACCAGATGTGTGCAAGGATGCAAGATGCTTTCTTTTTTTATTCTAATATGTTTGGCACTGATACATAGCTCACTTCAATTTAATCCTGCATTATGCTTTCCTTGTTTCAGAACCTCTTTTCGCATAACAATCATTTCCCTTGTCATCTGCGTGAATAGCAATTTGAGTATGTTTATTCATTATTTGTGCAAAGGAATAGCCTGGCAGTGTTACGCATAAGGCTTGTCTGATTTCTTGCCGGGTCAATCACCACTTAATTGTGCAGCATTGTTTGCATGCTGCCAGTTGTCAGCTGAACTGATGCAACCCCGCAGTAACATTGTTGACTTGAATAAGTTATTGATCCTGACTTAATATCTTGCCAATTAGAAGTAGTGTGGCCGAGTGTATAATGTCAACCTAATAAGATTTTGAATCTGTTGACATGTCAAAGCACTAATGCTTTATTCGAACTCTTCTTTCTTGGAGCCTGAATGAGGACCCTTAGTAGTAGTAGTAGTTGCTATCAGAGCAGAGAGCAGGTATGTTCCTGACCCTTGAGAACTTTTTGGTTCATTCAGGAGGAATATGCTGTACATTTCGTCATGTAACTAATGGCATTAGCATTGTATTGTAACCGACATGATTTTGGGCTCAAGCTTTTGCTCTTCTTCTGTGTGCTTCAGAAGCAGGCACTTACTAGGCACTTTGCACTGCTATGCACGAACGACAGCTGGTAATTAAACGCGTCTTTTCTTTTGAAGCTGCTGCAGCGGATTCATTGTGAAGTTTTGGCATGGAGGACTAAAACTTTTTGAGTTTTTTTTTTTGAGGAATGAATGGAGGACTGAACTTGTTGAAAGGAAAACGACACAAGAAGAGAGAGAAAGGATGATAAAACCAGCCGGCCGAAAAATCATCCATCAGGCAGGCAGGGCGGCGGCCCAGGACCATTCATTGGATGGACTGGACCATTTGGGAAGGAAGCCCACGCATCACGCAAGATGGCCCACGCCCGCCCCCGCCGACGTCAGCAGCACATCCACGTCGCCGCCGCCGCCATGCTTCTCCTTTCGTTCACCGCGCGGCTCCCACTCGCCGTCTCCGCCCGCCTCCCCAGCCCTCCTACCACCCGCCTCCTCCTCTTCGCCGCCCTCCCTCCCTCCTCCCCGCTCCGCGCCTTCTGCCCGAGGGAACGCCCCTCCCCCGCCACCTGCGCCGCCTTCTCCTCCACTGCGATGGCCGCCGACAACCCCCTCCTCGCCGCCGACTTCGACTTCCCGCCCTTCGACCGCGTTGAGCCCAGCCACGTCCGACTCGGCATCCGCGAGCTCCTCACGCGACTCGTAAGCCATCCATCCAGTTACCTCTCGCCACTCATGGATTGGATTGGATTGGATCCCAGTTCCCAACAAAGGCTCTCATGTCACCTTGATCGCAGGAGGGCGAGCTCGAGGAGCTCGAGAAGGGAGTCGAGCCCTCCTGGGGGAAGCTGGTCGAGCCGCTCGAGCGCATCACCGACAGGCTCGAGGTCATATGGGGAATGGTCGACCACCTCAAGGCCGTCAAGGACTCCGCCGATCTCCGCGCCGCCGTCGAGGAAGTCCAGGTCCGTCCGCCCACACTCTGGGAGCGTCTTACATAATTAGGATTTACATTTAGTACATCTTAGCAACTGGACTCGTATATGATCTGATCTACCATCCATCTGTATGTATGCTGCACTGGGTGATGGATTCAACCCAGTAAGCGCACTGCCTGTATCTCCAGCTGATCGGATTTCTCTTTCGTTTCACAGCCTGACAAAGTCAAGTTTCAACTAAGGCTGGGCCAGAGCAAGCCTATCTACCAAGCTTTCCAGGCCATTAGAAACTCTTCTGACTGGGACAGTCTCACTGATGCTCGCAAGCGTATAGTAGAAGGTGACCTTCTCTGCATGACGCACAACCTCCTCTCCTGTCTTGCCATGATAAAGCATCACTTATGTCTCATGTCCAGTGATCCGAATAGGCTAATAGTATTTCTTCTCTCCATTATCAGCTCAAATAAAGGAGGCTGTTCTCAGTGGAGTTGCACTTGAGGATGAACAGAGGGAGAAATTCAACCAAATCGAACAAGTAAGCTCAGAGATATCACTTCCACAATCCGACTCACCAATTTCTGTCGGATTGTCTCTTGTCATTTCTGCTCATGTACCTCACTATGCGAGTTGATGGAGTGCTAACTTCATTCCAGGAGCTTGAAAAGCTGTCACAAAAGTTTAGCGAAAATGTGCTGGACGCAACGAAGAAATTTGAGAAACTAATTACTGATAAGAAAGAAATTGATGGTTTGCCTCCTACAGCCCTTGGTTTAGCAGCACAAACTGCCGTGTCAAAGGTATGAGCAGTAAACACCGATATAAAATCTGAGAAGCTATTTCCTCTGTTAGTCTTATGCTGACAAGCAATATTGCCAGGGTCATGAAAATGCTACAGCTGAAAATGGACCTTGGGTCATCACGTTGGATACACCAAGCTATATCGCGGTTATGCAACATGCTCGCAACAGGGCTCTCCGTGAAGAAGTCTATCGTGCTTATCTAACCCGTGCCTCTAGTGGTGAACTTGATAACACCGATATCATCGCTCAAATTCTGAAGTTAAGGCTAGAGAAGGCTAAAATTCTTGGATACAAGAACTATGCTGAGGTGATTGTGCGCTTCTTTTTTTCCCCCCGAATTAAGAGGAGTGTGCAGTAATTGTGTTTTAACTAATTGATTATATCATGTAGGTAAGCATGGCTCAGAAGATGGCAACTGTTGAGCAGGTGGAAGAGCTTCTCGAGAAGCTGCGTGCGGCTTCCTGGGATCATGCTGTTAAAGGTACAGCCAACCGCATTGTTGTTCTTCCTTTTGTCGTTTAGTTATTTTTGCACAGTGAGGAGGCTGTCTACTTTCTTGTATTTTTTCTTTTGCATCACTTGCTTTAAGGTTTGTACTAACATATCAAGTTTTTACCCATGGATCCAGAACTTTGCCTTATTCCACTACAACTTCTACAGTTAGCAGCATTTAAAAATACATGTATTTTGGATTACTTGTATTGTAGCTTAATTGTTACATTTGCAGTTATGTTCCAAACCTTTTTGTTTGCGTTAGCCTTTGAGATCACCCAACAGAAATAGCTACAATTATCTGTTAGCATGGTATTTTTAATCTGCGCATATCTTCTCATTTGTGGAGACATTAGGCTGAACATATTTTTCTTTCTTTGCCATGCATCTCACTGCTGATTTATGTATTCAGATATGGAAGATCTAAAAATCTTTGCCAAAGATTCTGGTTCTCCAGAAGCTACCGATTTGACTCACTGGGATCTTACGTTCTGGAGTGAACGACTGAGGGAGTCTAAATATGATATCAATGAGGTTTGGTCATTGTTTCACTTTGCTATCTCCATAATTTCTGCCGCAAGCTCCAAAGTTTCTTTTAGTCTGCTCCTAGTACTTTTCTAATGATGTTCCTCTTCAGTCCATTTTGATTTACATTCCTCTTGGCATGCATTCCAAATTGCATTCAATATAAGCTGCCACTATATCTTTTAGCCTAGAAAGAAGCAATCATTGAGCTTATCTGAGCACTGCCTTTGCAGGAAGCACTGCGTCCTTATTTTGCACTGCCCAAGGTTATGGATGGCCTCTTCACTCTGGCAAATAAGCTTTTTGGGGTGAGCGTTGAACCTGCAGATGGACTAGCTCCTGTAAGTACCTGTTCACTTTTCTGCACGAAATACCATTTCTGCAAATTTTTGACAAGCTACTGCTTTTCAGGTCTGGCACAGTGATGTCAAATTTTACTGTGTCAAAGACTCTTCCAATAGCCCTGTTGCTTATTTCTACTTTGATCCATATTCAAGACCATCTGAAAAGCGTGGAGGGGCTTGGATGAATGTGGTCTTTTCTCGCAGCCGTGTCCTAGCTCGCAATGGTTTGCCTGCTAGGCTGCCTGTTGCTCATATGGTGTGCAATCAGACGCCACCAGTTGGTGATAAGCCCAGTCTCATGACCTTCCGTGAGGTAAGTAATAACATTTGTGAGGATATCCGGAGGAAGCACTGAAGTACAACGCGCCTGATTATGATAGTAAGAAATTGCATTGCGTGTGTCTTCTGTAGGTTGAAACTGTGTTCCATGAATTTGGCCATGCTCTTCAGCATATGCTTACTAAACAAGATGAAGGCTATGTTGCTGGTATTCGTGGAGTTGAATGGGATGCTGTAGAATTACCCTCCCAGTTCATGGAAAACTGGTGCTATCACAAGTATGATGGGTCCATCTCATTTGGCATTAGCTCAAATCTCCCATTCGAGTAACCAATTGATCTGTTGCTGCTGTAACAGGGATACTCTCTTGAGCATTGCAAAGCACTATGAAACCGGTGAAACTCTTCCAGAAGAAATTTATGCAAAGCTTGTTGCTGCAAAGAATTTCCGTGCTGGCACCTTCAGCCTGCGCCAGGTGCCTTTGTTTATTTCTACTCATGGTTTCATCAAATTTAACTTGTAGTAACTTTTGCCATTATGGTTTACATAACATAACACAAATAACACTTTTGTCGTGCTATTAATTTCTTTCTCTGTTTTGAAGTTGTTGCATGCTTGATTCTTGGTACGCCTTATGAATGCTGTAGCATAAGCTTTCCTTTTCTGCTTATACTTCTATATGGAACTAGTCCATGCCATTTCATCTTCCTTTTTCTAAACTTCCCTCCGCAGATACGTTTTGCCAGTGTAGATATGGAACTGCATACAACTTATGATCCTTATGGCTCACTCTCCATATATGATGTTGACCAAAGAGTTGCAGAACGAACACAAGTTCTTGCTCCTCTGCCTGAGGACAGATTCCTGTGCAGCTTTAGCCATATATTTGCAGGTTTGCAATGTTGTCTAACATATCAAGTTGTTGAGTTCATGACAAGATGGCTTCTGATTTCTTTAACTCTTTTGTTTTGACAACCTGCAGGTGGCTATGCTGCTGGATACTACAGTTACAAGGTAACTTGTTATCATTGTTCTTTTGATGAATACCTTTTCTTCCCTGACCTTATATTCCTTGGATGTTCCTTGAGGATATGCTAAAACCAGTATCTTCTCAAATCTTCCTTACAGTGGGCTGAAGTATTGTCAGCTGATGCATTCTCAGCTTTTGAAGATGCTGGTTTGGATAATGAGAAGGTACGTTTTCACCAAAAGGAAATTAGGAATTTAGGATTGATTGCTCAACCAGTTTACATTGATATAATTATAATGTTATGAACTCCTGTTTTGAGTAGGCAATTGAGGAAACTGGCAGACGATTCAGAGACACAGTTCTTGCACTTGGAGGTGGAAAGTCTCCACTTGAGGTAAGGCTTAGCATGGTTTTCCCATCAAGGACTGATTGTTTCCATCCTGTTGCAAGCTATGTAATTTGTACATATTTGTTTTTGGTTGGTTTGAGTTTGGTGGAATTGAAACCAATGCACTCTTGTAACTGACTGCAGGTGTTCGTTTCTTTCCGGGGCCGCGAGCCTTCACCTGAGCCACTTCTTAGGCACAACGGCTTGCTTCCTGTTGCTGCGTAGTGTGTCCATTTGCCAGTATGTCAGAATTCAAAGTTTTTTATTGGGCATCAGCCGAGCAGAATTAGGTTTATAGCTCGTTCTGTATCCTGATGCAATATGAACCGTTTGACGTGATAACACCATTATAATTAATTGCACATTGAATTTTAATCAGAGCTGATTAAAACTTGCACCAACGAACGAGGTGCCATGCCATTCAACGGTGCAACCTTTGACAAGCTAGCTGACTATAATCCGATCAGTGCCGTCAAAGCAAAAATGCCCATGCATCCTCGAGGGCAGTTGTTCCCAAGAGCCGGAGGTGCCCGTGCAGGTCTGTGACGGCAGCCATGATCTCCGGATGCGAGCGGTCACCGGCGACGAACTCGCATGCTGCACCCGGGCACCTTTGCCACGTTCCTCTGGTCCATGGCCCGGCGGACCCTGGCCACCTCCTCCCACTCGCTCCAGCCGGCGTACATGTTGGAGAGCTGGACGTGCACCCCGCTGTGGTCGAGCCCCTGCTCCGCCAGCCACTCCACCACCTGCTTGCCGACGTCGACGTCGCCCTGCGCCGCGCACGCGCTCAGCAGCGCGCCCAGCACGTACGAGTCGGGCCTCATCGGCATGGAGCGCACCACGGCCAGGGCCTCCCTCAGCCGCCCGGCGCGGCCGAGCACGTCCACCAGGCATCCGTAGTGCTCCACGCCCGGCTGCACGCCGTGCTCCGCGGCCATGCTCCGGAATATCTCCTTGGCGCGGTCGACGAGGCCCGCGCGGCCGCAGGCGGTGAGCACGCAGATGAAGGTCACCTCGTTGGGGCGCACCCCTTCCGCCTGCATCTTCCCGAACAGCTCCATGGCCTCCTGGCAGCGGCCGTGGTCCGACAGCCCCGAGATCATTGCCGTGTAGGCGAACATGTCGCGCTGCTCCGGCGTGGCGGCAGCGAACACCTGCCTCGCCGCGTCCAGGCTCCCGCACTTGGCGTACATGTCCACCAGCGCCGTCGCCACCACGCGGTCCATCCCGACTTGTGAAGCACGGGCGGCGAGCAAGGCGTGCACCCACCTGCCCTGCTCCAGCGCCCCCAGCGCCCCGCAGGCGGTCAGCACGCCGACCGCCGCCGCCCTGTTGGGGCGGGCGCCGGACCTGAGCATGTCCTCGAACAGCCGCACGGCGTCGGCGAAGCCGCCCGCGGCGACGTAGGCGCTGAGCATGGCGCTCCAGGAGACGTCGTTCCTGCGGGGCATTCCGTCGAACAGGGCGCGCGCTTCGTCCACCCGGCCGGTCCTGGCGTAGGCCGTGAGCAGCGACGTCCAGGAGCAGACGTCGGCAGCGCGGGAGGAGAGGGCGCCATTGAAGAGGCGGCGGGCGGAGGGCAGGAGGCCGTGGGAGGCGTAGGCGTGGATGAGGCCGTTGGCGACGTAGGCGTGGGCGTCCCAGGCGAGGACGACGGCGCCGAGCGGGTGCAGCGAGCGGAGGAGCTGGTTGGGGAGGAAGCGGTCGGCGAGGAGGGGCGAGGACGAGGTGAGCAGCTGCGCGGCGCTCAGCGACGGCCGGCACAGCAGCTGCAGCGCCGCCTCCGCCGCAGTGGCGGTGGCGGCCATTGCATTGCATGCGACGGAACTGGCCGGGCCCGGCCATCATCTATCTCACACTCTTTTGGCGGCCCGCCCAATCAGATGGGCTTGGTATGGGCCGAAGGCCCAACCAGCAGACCTTTTTCTCTTCTTGCAGCAAGGCAAAGCAAGAGAGCTGTTGCCTGTTGGTGGTGGTGCGCTAGTCGCTAGCAATTTGTCTCCTCCGACCGACAACAAGAGAACACAAGAGAAGAAAAGAAGGCGGTCAGTCAGGTCAGGTCGCAGCGGCGGGGATGGGTCGCGGCGGCGGGATGGGGAACCCCGTCAACGTGGGCATCGCCGTGCAGGCGGACTGGGAGAACCGCGAGTTCATCTCCAACATCTCCCTCAACGTCCGCCGACTCTTCGACTTCCTCCTCAGATTCGGTCAGTTAGATCTGCGCCCTGCTACATTTTCCTCTCCTCGCTTCCATCGGATCTTATTTCACACGATGCCTAGCCTAAATGGACGGGGTTGCCTTTGCCTTCCCCTTTTGACTGGTAGTAAAATTCTAGCTGCGTCTGTCTGGAACAGCCCTGCCCTGCGGATCAAAATTGCCGGCGATGGCTTCGTTTACTTGCCATCCGCCATGATGTTTAGGAAATAATTGAAATCCACAACCTGACACCTTACAAAAGCATCACCAAAATGGGATCGAGATACGACTCCATCTAATTATAATGTGTGTGTGGTTAAACAAGGTCTTTTTGGAATGCCAAAGTTTCGTGGATACGAGCTTGGAATAAACTTGTTACTTACCCAATACCCGATGATTCAGGCTTCATGCTACTTGAGCTCAGCTCGCTCTAGTCCTAATTCATCTCGCCTTGACTTTCAACATTTCTAATACTCAACAGTGTGGACCTTACTTGAGTTTTCCAAGTCGAGCTGGACCTTAGTTGATCTTCATTCTTTAGCAAACTCAAGATCGTTTTCTTGCGGCATCGAGCATCCAAAACCAAAAGGTTTTCCGGGTTGGGTTTTATGCCATATTTTGCAAGTGAAGAGTACCACTTGAGCTTTCACAAGCTGAGCTTGAGCCTACTCAAGCTTTTGTAGCTGATAATCCACTTATGATCGTCTCGAGCTGACATTCTACTGATGGTGGGGCCTCTACTGTCGATAAATTCTTTCAGTGACTCGTCGTTGGCTAAGTAGGAACTTCCTACATTTAGTTATCGCAACCTTCTTGATTTAGCAATATTGTTGACATCTGGTCATCTGCAAAGGGGGAAAGCCAGGCAGGGGATAGCTGCCAATCTTTGTGTGTCTAAATCTGCTTGCTTGTATGAACGGCCATTTCAAGGGGGAAAACTACTGTTAAGAAAAAAGCTTTGTGGTATATGCTTATGCTAGAATGTATTCTGATAGTATGCGTCGTGTCCTAGTCAGTAACCTAGCAAACGATGCTTGCTTGAAGCAAGGTTCCTGGTTTGAAGCTGCAAGTAGCCATAGCTGGTTTTATTATGTTGAGGTTTCTCTTCAAGTTAAATCACTGATGAGGTACATGCCATGCCTTGTACTAGGTAATACTTGAACCTATATTATTATATCAGAGCTGGTCCAGAATTCCGTATGAACTAGAAGTTGCAGGGACTATGGAGCGGATTGGTTTTATGGTTTTTTTTTTACCTTTGAGTGCCAGGCATGCTTGTTCTTCATTTAACTCATCCTGAACTACTTTGGTGATGTGAGAAGAGAAGAAAAGAAGAGTAATCATGAACCGTTTACTAATGTTTCTGAAATTAAATGTGTGTGCAGACGCTACTACGAAGAGCAAGCTATTTACTAATGTTTCTGAAATTAAATGTGTGCGCAGAAGCTACGACAAAGAGCAAGCTATTTACTAATGTTTCTGAAATTAAATGTGTGTGCAGAAGCTACGACGAAGAGCAAGCTGGCATCATTGAACGAGAAGCTGGACATCCTAGAGCGGAAGCTGGAGGTGCTTGAAGTCCAAGTGAGCAGCGCGACGACCAATCCTTCGGTCTTCAACTAGAAGACACGGTGGTGTGCTGTGTGAACGTTTATCATGTACGTACGTAAGTAGGAGTGGCATGTAAAACACTGCTGCTAGTATCATGTGCTTTGTAAATGTAAAACACTTGTGCATCGAAGTCGACGTGCAAGCAGCTTCCTTCGCGTTTGCGTGGAGTTAGCTGACTACTACTTGAGAGGGTGCTTTGCTGGGTCGTGCGTGCCTGATGGGTTTGCTGAGTTGTTATGGCTTGGGGCAAACTGATGGATGGATGATGCTTGTTTGGAAGTGAATAATGGTCAGCCCTCGTTTCTTGCAAGGCACTTACTTGTAGAAGGAATTTTGTCATGCTGTTAATTTGAGAGAAATTCAGGGAGAGAGCAGCGCAAGTTGAAAAGTTAGATAAAATCGTGCTCCGGAGCAAATAAATAAAGCACATGATGGAGGATGTGGTCCTGGTGGTGCATCTCCTTGCAGCCACACAAGTGACAAAGCCTCCTTTCGTGGTGCCTGCTCCTCCTCTTTCTTTCTCCCCGTGGTGCTCCTCCCTCCTTGCAGGCCTTCCTTCTCCTGCTGTTGCTGCTGCTCTCCCCCATGCCATGAGAAAGGGAGTCCTGATTTGCTTGCTCCATTTCTAGCAAGGCATAGCCACCTTGGCTTAGTCGATCCTTCTCTTGGGTAAGTTGTTCTCTCCATCAATCCATCCATCCTCTCTATCCGTATGCTTGCTTGCTTGATTCACTGTCCTGGCTATCTTCTCTATTCGTGTATGCACATATGGCTACCAAAGACACTTACTTTGCTTGTGTTCCTCCAGCCCCGCCCAACCCAAAACAAAAGGAAGCAGAAATCAAAATTATGTACATATATGTATAGAGTATGCTGGATTAGTTTGGTTGTCTGGTGGGGGGTTGGAGTTGGAGGTAGGCAAAAAAATAAAAGCAACGATAAATACGGGGCATTCCGGGACCTCTCGCACCCTAAGCGAGAATCATACCACTAGACCAAATACCCTCGATGTTTTTTCTCGATTTTGTTTGAATATGATTATTAAAAAGCGTAGTTGAACAGCATAGAAGATCCACAAAAGAAGGGGCGCCATCCATCCGAAGCTTTGCTTGTGGTCCATACATATATGATGAATGTTCAGGATCTCTCTCTCGGCCTCTCTCTGAGCATGAGACGGAGATCGTTCGTCAGCAGCAAGGGCGCCAAGGTTCAGTGCCTACTACTTTCTTCTTCTTCTTCTTCTTCTAGTTGCTGTTCAGCAGCTGCTATCCACCGGCGGCACACAAGGAGGTTTGCGGTTACCACCAGAGCGGGCGGCGACGACAGATCTGAATCCTCTAGCAGCGGCGGCGACGATGACGAAGAAGCCGCAGCAGATGAGACAAGGCGAAGCAGCTCGTCCCGAGAGGATCTGGAGCGCCTGGTCGGGCCTGACGATGACGACAAGTTCAACGGGTTGGATCTTGCAAACCTCATCAGGAAGAAGTACGGCAGATCCTACGATGTGACGCTGATAAAGAAGGTGCCTGCCTATATTTATTTTAATTTGTTGATATATATATAATTAACCTCATCATATATATGTCGCCAATAAATAAAAAGGAGTTCATGGGACGGAATCTTCTTGCGATGAATGTGATGTGGAAGTACCGGGAGCAGCGCTCGTTCCCGCTGAGCGAGGAGGAGTACCTGCTGCGGCTGGACGAGGTGGCCAACACGCTGCGCTGCTGGGGAGCCGTGGCGCATGTCCGCAACTCGCTGGAGAAGCTCAAGGAGAGGCCACGCATCGGCAAGGCCGTCAGCATCTTCATCGACATGGACCAGACGGGAGGAAGAGCAAACGAGTGGATATACAAGTAGCATGCTTTGCTTTGCTTTGCATTGCTTGCTGCGCCCATACATAACTAATTGAAATGCCTCAGCGCTGCTATCCAAGTATATATATATATTGAAAGAAGTGCAATGCATCATTTATTAGCTTGAACAGGACGCATTTCATCCAACACCTAAAAGTGCAAGGGTCTAATTTCTGGCCTGCCCAGTCCAAAGCCTGTTTGGTTTCTCGTTTTGTCGATGCTGGCCCGTTCTACATTTTGTTCCGTGTGCATAGGAGCATCTTCAGCAGATTACCCATTTCTCTCTAATATCAAAAAGTTATCCTTTTAGTAATGGGAGGTGCTTCAGCGGATTACCAATTTCATCGCCAATAAAAAAAAATTTATGGTCGCCAAAACACATCTCTCTCTTTCTCAAATATAGGAGATTTCTTCCTTCATCCTATCTATTGAGTGTTATTGACAATGAAAAAAATATATATAAAGTATTAGAGATAAGTAATATGCTGAAGATGCTCTAACCTGTTGGCCCGCATGGCCGCAAGCTCATCTGGAAAGCGTGGGCACCGTTGAACGAGAAGGCATTGGACTTCCGATCGGAGATACAAGCATAGACACGGTGGCGGATTGCCAGTTGTGTGATCGCGAACCGGAGACAAACGAACACCTCTTCATACATTGCTCCTTCACCAAACAGTTGTGGGTAAACATTCTAGCTGCTTTTGGCAAACACTACCCTACACCCGAAAGAGTCCTTTCCTTGCAGGAGCGTTGGGAGCAGCTGCGCCTTCCGTGGATAAGTGAACACAGAAGAGGCTTTGATACTCTCTTTGCCCTCGTCACCTGGGAAGTTTGGAAAGAGAGGAACGCCAGGGTCTTCCAATCAGCATGGCTACAACAGGATCAGCTGCTTCTGAAGATCAAGGTTGAATCTGAGAATTGGGTTACTGCAGGGGCAGTAGCACTAGATTGTCTCGGAGGAGGGGAGTAATCCGTTTACCTGTGTCTCGGTGCTCTAGTTCTCTTATGTAATACTTTCTCAAAGCACGAGGGAGCGTTGTAACGTGTTGTAAATTTTTTTCTATCTTATTACATAGCAAAGATGCACAGTTCTCTTGTGTATTCGATAAAAAAAAAACGTGTTGGCCCGCATTGCTGGCTGGAGACATTAGCCCGTTGTTTGGTTGGGCTTGTTGGCTAACGTGGTGTGCTGACAGAGCAACTGGGTTGGGCTCCACCACTCGACAGGACAACTGGGTTGGGCTCGCGAGCTAAAACCCTTTCTTTGGCCTTCCTTCTCCCCTTCCATTCCCCAAGCAAGCACGAAACGAAACCATGGCCGCCGCCGCCCTCTGCCGGAGCCCCTCCTTGCTCTGCCGCCGCCACCTCCTCATCCGCCTCCTCTCCACCCACACCCAGCTCCAGGCCCCCCCACCCACGCCCACCACCCCCGCCGACCTCTCCCGCCTCAAGTCCTCCATCCGCGACGCCGCCACCACCCCCGACGCCCTCGCCTCCCTCTTCCTCTCCGCCCTCCCCCACCCCGCCTTCCTCGCCGACCGCCCCCTCTTCGCACTCTCCGTCCGCCGCCTCGCATCCGCCGGCCGCCGCGACCTCGTCGCCTCCATCCTCTCCTCCTCCCTCACCGCCCTCCCCAGCCCCCACCCCTCCGAGGGCTTCCTCATCCGCCTCATTTCCCTATACTCCGCCGCCGCCATGCCCGACCACTCCCTCACCGCCTTCCGCCTCGTCAAGCCCCCCTCCGACCGCGCCCTCTCCGCCCTCCTCTCCGCCTACCGCGACAACCGCCTCTACGACCGCGTCGTCCAGGCCTTCAACACCCTCCCCGCCGAGCTCGGCATCAAGCCGGGGCTCGTCTCCCACAACGTCCTCCTCACGACCCTCGTCGCCAGCGGGGACCTCGCCGCCGCCCGCGCGCTGTTCGACGAAATGCCCCACAGGGCTGGCGTCCAGCCGGACATCGTCTCCTGCAACGAGATCCTCAAGGGCTACCTCAACACCGGCGACGATGCTGCCTTCGACCAACTGCTTAAGGAGATCGCCGGTCCTGAGCGGCACCTCAAGCCCAACGTCGGGACCTACAACCTCCGGATGACCCTGCTGTGTGCAAGAGGGAGGAGCTTTGAAGCCCAAGAGCTGCTGGACGCCATGGGGGCAAGGGGCGTCCCGCCCAACCGCGCATGCTTCAACACGGTAATCAAGGGGCTCTGCAACGAGGGGGAGGTGGGTGCTGCCATGGCGCTCTTCAGAAAGATGCCAGAGGTGCCCAGGCAAAATGGCACAGGGGTCTCCCCCAACTTTGAGACCTATATCATGCTGCTTGAGGCCCTCGTCAACAAGGGTGTGTTTGATCCTGCAATGGAGGTCTGCAAGGAGTGCCTGCACAACAAGTGGGCGCCACCATTCCAAGCTGTCAAAGGTCTGGTTCAGGGCTTGCTCAGGAGCAGGCAGGCCAAACGGGCAAAGGAGGTTCTCATGGCGATGAGGAAGGTTGTCAAGGGTGACGCCAAAGAGGAGTGGATCAAGGTTGAGGCTCAGCTTTCATTGCTGCTTGCTGACAAGAAATCCTAAACGCCCGGAACGAAATTGTTTCTTTCTTTTTTTGTTTTAGATGAGATTTGCATTTTGAATTAATCGGATGGGTGACTGTCAATGGTCTAGACTTTAGTCATGCATACTTAATAATGACCCCATATTCTCGTTGATTACTGTGCGATTTTCTTTGTGCTGACAATGATCCAACTGCCCTAGCAATCAAGCAATGCTATGTTATGTTTCATGGTGCGCATCGCGTTATGTTCTTCCTGATGTGCTGCTATACGCGGTTAGTTTTTACTGCCAGTTTTGAAGTGCTGTTGTGCAACTTGACGTGACCTGTTCCGCATCACTTGTCTGTGGATGGTCCCCTAAACGTATTATATGTGTTACCTTTGATTTGATTTGATTTGATTTGATTTGATTTGATGAGCTGAATGAAGTTCTTGCCCAGGATTCACTATGTTCTTTTTGTTCACTGTCATGATGTGAAAAGATGGTCTTGCAGTCTTGCTATTGATGGATCAACCAGTTGCTTGGTATCTGTCATAATGCCAAGCTGCAGTTTTTAGTAGCAAGGCACTCGCTACTCGGTAGTCAGATCATGGAAATATATGCACCAACTCTTTGTGAGGATTAATCCTTGTTCATATTCAAAACCAAACACAGGATTATCCCTTCCACGACCGATAAGAGGTCCATGTTGCCGCAGTCCAGGTCCAGCTCCCGCAAACAGCAGCTAATTCAGGGGAATCCTACCAAACAATTTTTCAGAATGTAATT
The DNA here is from genome assembly GCA_032594955.1 of Panicum miliaceum. Taxonomy (NCBI): domain Eukaryota; kingdom Viridiplantae; phylum Streptophyta; class Magnoliopsida; order Poales; family Poaceae; genus Panicum; species Panicum miliaceum. The sequence continues at coordinate 230,810 of CM064061.1, read as the reverse complement.
CGATGTTGATTCTGTTAATCTGTGTAGTGATTTTCTAAAATAAACTAAATGGGCTGAATCTGAAAAAAATAACCTATTCTAATTTATTTCTCACACAGAATCCCTTTATCCATGAATTTTTTTTATAGAGAATCATTTTCGGCGACATAATCACTTATTTTAAAGAATCAGCTCTTATAAAGAAATAATATTTTCTTATTTTATTAAAGGTATGTTTGGGTCCACCAGCTAAATAATAGCATGCTAGTTTGATCCAAACACAATAGCTAACTATCGAGATAGCTGGTTCAACCCAATTATTTTCAGCTAATAAAATCGAAATATCTCTAGTGTTGAACCAAATTATCCACTACCACTTTTTTTTAGTGTTTGGCGCCAAAGAGTATTGTGCAATTAAAAAGGTATAGGACAGACAACTATGTTATTAATCAAACTAGCTAATCAATTAGCTGATGGATCCAAATATATATAGCTAAAAATAACAAGCTAAGAGTAACTCCAAGAGACTAGTTTTAGAGATTTTAATTAAAAAATACTTTACAGCAGCTTTTCTATTTGGTTATTCAAATATATCCACTCTCTATTTCGGATTTCTCGCTAGCCAAATATAAAAAAGAGAATAGCTTTTCAGAGTGCACACAAGATGTAAGAAAGCTGTTGGAAAATAAAAAGATATAGAAAATGATTTTTATGCAAATAACTCTCTAAATGATGATTTAGAGAGTGAGGTTTAGGGAGGAGATGCTCTAATATTTGCGAGTAAAAAATGTAGCTAATGAATTAATTAGTTGGGTGGTCAAGCACATCACTCCCTTTTTATTGCAAACTGCGCGTGCCGCGATGTCTTGCTTTTTCCTGCTCAGGGCAGCGGCGGCGATGGCGCCGTTACGGCGAGCCCCCTTCGAACCCTAGCTAGCGTTGCCTTCCTCCCACCGTGCCTCACCATGACCCATGTCGACCTTCCCTCCTCCACCCCCTGCTAGGATTAGGAACCCCCTCGCCAGGGTGCGCCTCGACGACTTGGCGCCGTTCGACGGCGCCTCCACCCTAGCCTACGCGAGCGCCGTCGACGCCATCGCCGAATCCCTCACGCGCCACAGCGCCGCCACCGTCGAGCTCCCCGCAGCTGACGCCGCTATCGTCCGCTGCGGCCTCGAGTCCGCGCGCGTCTTCTTCCGCGCCCGCCCTGGTCTCTATGTCTACCGCGCCGGGAGGTATATATGTCAATACAGTTCTCTTCATTCTGTCAGTGTTCTTACCCTGGCCACTGTAGGATTTCTTAAGTAGTGCACTATACAATGTGGAAAGGCTCCAGTACCTTTTATCTTTAATCAAATATACTGCTGGCACACTGACATGTCTGTTGGAACTGTATGATGCACCCAATACTACTACTACTACTGGAAGCATCTTGCAAAAACGTTTTCAGCAATACATGTTGTTGTGCTTCATGGCCAACTAGCTTTCGGTATATAATGAAATGTGTTCCAGTTGTATCCAACTGTTGTATACTGCATAGTGCCTTTATGCACTTGTTGTGTTAGCTATCTCTCTCAGCAAAATTTCAGCTTTACTCTAGCCTTCTCCAAATTTCGAAAACACTTGTATGCATAACATAATTTTTTTTCAATGCAAAATATGTGCACTCATACTACGAATATCAATGCCATGTTCATCAGTTTTTCTTTCACATTTCTCCTCTACTTTGCAATACGCTTGCATTAACCCACTCCACAATAGGGCTCTGGATGATGGAGAGTTGTCACCTGCTTGCATGGTTGATGCTTTCAGATGTTTGGGTAAGGCAGCACGTGCTGCTCTCTGTGCAATAGCACGTAATCTTCGCTTACGTTCAGAGTAATGTACTTTCCCTTTCTTCTTAATTTATTTTCTTTATGTAATGGCATCATGTTCACATTTCTTTTACATACTAACTAACAGTTCTTCTTTGCCTTCCAGTGCTTTCAGCAATTTGCTCGACGACAACCCATTGCCTCTTAATGAGGTTTCAGCCTCAGAATTGCTGGTGTCATTTTCGTGTAGACACCTACAAAGTGGCCAATCTCCTATACTGAGCCACAGGTCATCAATGGCTGAAGTTGATAGGGGTTTTGTTACACTGGTTGCCTCCGACCATCCAGGAATTGAGGTGTCAAGCTGCTCATCCTGTTACTCTATTGCAAACTTTATCTTGAATGGCACAAAAAAAAACAATGTTTGCGCCTCAGGTTCTTTCCCCTGTGCTAGTTTTAGTCTTTAGTGAATTGCACCTACTGTGCTGCATCCTCCTCCTGTTTAATTAAGTTAGTTAATGTTTTTTCCTGGTTTATATTTGAATTAATTCGTTGTTATGCTTTGTCATTACTGCTTTTCATCTGTCAATTCCTAGTGTTTATCTTCTTTTGTAGGTTTGCAATCCAAATGGTCATTGGTTCCTAGCAGATGGGGCCTCAGGCCCTAATGACCTATTGCTTTTGACTGGAAGAGCCTTGAGTCATGTTACTGCTGGTCTACGGCTAAATTCTCAGTACAGGACCACTAATAATGGAAACAGGTGAGAATTGTAGACAGCTAGAAGGATTAAAATTTTCCACTGGCACCTCATATATTTTGTGTCTCTGTTCTTTTCCAGGGCATCACTCATTTTTAGGCTAATGCCTCGTGCCAATGCTATATTGGACTGCTCTCCAATTTCAGCTGCTGGGCATTGCATACCACAGATGTACCAGCCCATATCTGCAAGCCAATTTATGGATGATTTGCAGGCTGAAGAGCATACTGTTTCCCTTCACTTGGAAGCACCTTCTGTGAGTATATACATATCTAAAGCTGCATAAGTTCCATCACATGCATGTGATCTTGCTGTGCATTCATTTATAATGATATGTGAGAGATGAGAGCCAAAACACCTCTTGACTCTCTTTAAGAGTAGTAGAGTGCTCTATTGGAAAAATAGATGCGTGACGTGTGTGTTTCAGAGCCTATTCATCAGTAGCCTAAAAACTCCAAAGTTACTCATATTTTGCCAACTTGGGATGCAGGAATCACAGGGAAACTTTGTTAATGAACCATCTCTCAGAAGTGTACTCTCAGACCCTTTGTCGTAAGTTCTTCCTTGTTGAATGTTACACTTCATGCCAGGATAAATGGCCTGCATACAGTTTCTGTTTTTCTGCATGGATCTTTCTACTTCTGTTGTTCTATGTTTTTATTTTGACATACAAAGTAAACAAAGTGATCCGCTTTAGAGTTTAGACATGCTGGATCAAATTGTGACACATCATCTAATCGCTTGATTTGTAAATGATGAATATATGATAGAATAATCTCCTTTTTTTTCCCAGTGGGGCTTTTCTTGAAGATGCTATGGTTCTCTCGTGTGGGCACTCTTTTGGTGGCCTCATGCTGAAGAAAGTTCTTGAAATGGTATATTCTGAAACTTCATATTCTGTTTTTTTTTGTGTGTGACTGTAAGTCTGTAATATCAAGAATAAAGTTCTCTGCAATGCTTTAAATACCATGGAAATCAATAGTTATCCTGAATCTGAATTTGTCTGTTTATTGTTTTATCTGAAGGAACATAAATCAATCTGCTGTGCCCTGCAGCTTAGTAGTTAGTACGGCAATCCTTTATAAAATTATAAGTAAAATTCTCTGCACTGGCATAATTTTGTAAATACACCTCAGGCAGTCATTATGATCTGAAGCAACGTTTATCATAAGAAACTGAATATGATTTTATGATCCCTGAAGTATTTTCGGCAGGAGTAAGCATCTCAGTTCATTTTTTCCTCTCTTGTTACTCCAGTAGATTGGGATTGCACTGATCAGCATACCTTTTTTTTTTCTTTAACTTTTATCTAATCAGGCAAGGTGCAGTATTTGCTATGGAGAAGTTGATGCGGCCTCCATATTTCCTAACCTTGGTATGTCTCCATCCTTATTTCGTAACATGAATCTGGCATTGGACATATTCTGTTTGCTCACTTACAGTCGACAGTATTGGGTGTAATATAGCTCTAAGAGCAGTAGCTACAGTGGTGAAGATGGAAGACGATAGGAGGCTGTTTCATAATGCCACCCTTCGAAAGCGCAGGAAAGAAGTGACTGAGAATATGGAAGCACAAAGGCGAAACAGAAGCAGCAATGTACACAATTCTTTGAGCATGCCTCGTGTAAGTAGTATGATTTTGAGATACCTTATCCTTTGAGTATTTAACAGGAGAATAGTGAGGTGGGATTAGATGCTGAAAGCTCCAGAGGATTGAAGGGGGTGCAGTACCCATTTGTCGTGGGGGAGAGAGTCCTGATCATGGTACATTGGAAATGCGTTGTTGGTGACAGTTACCATGAAGAAGTGACCTAATGCTGAACCAATTTGCTGAGAGGCGGACTCTTTGATGGTGCAGGGAAACAAAAGGACGCCTGATAAATTTGTTGGGAAGGAGGCAGTGATCACATCACAGTGCCTGAATGGCTGGTAGGCACGCAGTCTTGAAAATATTTTTTTGGAATTACGATTGTAAGTTATGCTTAGTGGCAGGAGCTGAGGTGTGCAGGTACCTAGTGAAGGCAGTTGATAGTGGAGAAAGCGTACGGCTGCAGTACAGGTCGCTGAAGAAAGCGGGGGAGCCGCAGATGCAATCGCAAGCGCAGCCAGAGATGAGATCGCAGCAGACCCTGGCATTCCTGCAGAAAAAACAATGACATGGCCCGGCGACATATACTCCAACATTCTGGTTTTGTTGTAGCCATCGTGTAGATTCAGAGTCTTGTACGTAACGTAACCTGATGCTCTACTCCATGTTCCTTGTTTGTTTAGGGATCCATCCCATCTCACAAATTCAGATTTGCTAACCACAAAGTCAGTACAATGTCTGGATGGATGATTGAGCTGCGTGTTGTTGGATCGGATCGACTCTCGCTGTGCAGTGTCGTGTTACGCGATTTAACCACGCAAGAAAGATGGGACACCGCAGAGCCTCCTAGTCCTCTAGTACTTTGATTGATGGGGTGAGATTAGGGACGTAAGTTATATTTATTTTGTATCATTGGATGATAAATTGAATGGATGGTCCAACTATAAATTGAATGGATGGTCCTACTAATTTAGAAAATGAGCTAGTATGACAGGTATCGTAATTATTTAGTTGACCCAGAAAATACTATTAGTAGCCACTTGAATCCGTAGGTGAGCTAGCTGCGACTGTGAGCACCACACGACACACCGCCTGTCTGCCTGCCCTCATGTCGCTCCTTGGCGCCGCCACGTCCTTGGGGTGGGCGTCGCCGCCTCCCCGTCGACGCGTCGTGCCGTTTCGCGCCACCGCCTCCCCTCCGGCACTGGACCGCCGGCGGCGGCCGCAGAACGTGCCCGGGGAGTTCTTCGTGGGTCTCTCTCTCTCTCTCTCTCTCTCTCTCTCTCTCTCTCTCTCTCTCATCAATACCTGATGACTGACGCTCCTGCTTTTGCGCAGATCACCGCTGCATCGACTGCCAGACCTGCCGATGGATGGCGCCGGAGGTGTTCAAGAGGGTGGATGGCCAGGCCGCCGTTGCGGCGCAGCCCAGCTCCCAGGAGGAGAGGACCAAGGCCCTGCAGGTATGTCTCTGTCTCTGACGGCTCCTCCATCCCGTCCTAGCTCTAGCCTGTAACTGCAGCGCCACCTACGAAGTATGATGAAGGCTTTGCTCGTGTGATTATATTTGCAGGCTTTGCTCTCCTGCCCAACATCCTCAATCCACACCGACAAACCTCCAAAAGACATTCTTCAAGTGCACAACATGTTTCCTCTTCCTGTCGACCAGAATCTTCTTCCAGTACGCATGCATGCTATCCCAGTTTCTTTCTTCCGATGGCCTTTCTCATTCATTGCGGATATAGCTATGGCAATTTGCCCAATTCAAATCTAAGATGTAGCCTTTACAGTTAGACTACAACTATTTGCCAATATTTAATTGCCTGCCCATATGAAATCATCAGTCTAGTATAATGTGCGTTCACATCGCCAACCATTTCCAGGGTGTTTATCTTTGTGGTTACCATTCTGAACACTCTTTTGGGGCAACATCTTATTTGGTAACTCATCCGCAAGGAAACATACTGGTTGACAGGTAAATTTCGCTTTGATGATTATGCAGCTACGCACTCCCAAGTTCCAAAATAGAACTCTGTCATATAGATGCTCTAATATTCTGTATTCTTTTAGCCCAAGGTATACTCCGAGATTGGCAGACAACATTGAAAGGCTTGGTGGAGCGCGCTACATGTTTTTGACCCACATGTATGTGTTGGACTTCAACCATACACATTTTCTGTTTCTTCATGCAGTTATTACCATCTTTATATATTGGATGAGCAGCAATGCTAGTCTCACCAGTTACCACCATACAGTGATGATGTGGCCGATCACAGGAAGTGGGCTGAGCGGCTTAAATGTAAAAGAATCATTCATTCAGGAGATGTAAGGATTACACCTCTATATATCCTTCTATCTGAGATCTGACCTGATATAATGTCGAAATTCCTGATCAATCTTCAATGCTTACACCATGAACATTCATATCCTATTTCAAAATCCACTCTCAGATACTGGCAAGGCCTCTCATGAAGAGCGACAAATGCAAGAGCTACTGCGCTGCCTAGAAATTATGCTTCCACTTCAACACCTAGAAATAGCCCCAGTTTGGGCACCATTAGTGCATTTGATATCTGTATACTCGTTAAACAACTGATTAGTGATTTAGATAATCTATAATGCTTCAACTGGAGAGGACTTCCAAAACAAAGAAAACTTACAGCGTTGGAATAGGAATTAACATCAATGTTTTAGACTTGGAAGCGTCAAGGGGTTGAGCATTCTGCTTCCAAGCAAATGTGGCTCTTTGGAGATTGCTAGATATTTTTTTACCATAATAATCATTCTGATGCAGGTAGAGGAGGGTACTGCAGATGTTGAGTGGAAGCTTGATGGAAATGGACCATGGAACATTGGAACTGATTTTGAACTTATCCATACGCCAGGCCATACCCAAGTAAGAAATTCAACTTAACGGACTTGAATCCAGATGCAGCCAGTAACCATCATTTTTAAACAACGCAGATTTAACATCTTGCTCATCATCTTCAACGCTTCTAGTTTGATCATTACATAAACATATTTCTAGGGCTCGGTCTGCTTGTATTACAAACCGCTAAAGGTGCTGTTCACTGGAGATCATGTTGCGAAGTCAGAAGAATCTGATGATCTAAATCTCTTTCTGATTTACAGCAAGCAATCAGGTAGAAGTGTCATTCCCTTCCCGCTAGTCTTCATATCATATGCAGCCGAAGATCTCTGATGAGTTATACCATTAGGTTGGAGCTCTGATTATTATGTTTGTCTGTTGTACAACAAACTTGCAGTGAGCCTTCAACTGGACAGCATCAGGAAGCTATTAGGAGTCGAATTTGAGTGGCTTTTACCTGGTAAGCAGCGTACTCCTTCAGAAATCAGAGATGGCATATTCAATTTGATGTCTAACCCATGCCTACTTCATTTTACTTTTATCTATGTCATGCTGTTGAGCTATTCGATTGTCTGTCTTTTGTTAACTTGTGTACTGGAACTGAGTTGTTCACAGGACATGGCTATCGAATCAAGTACAAAGATGTACAAGCCAAGAATGCAGCCATGGAGGCCCTCCTAGCTAACTACACAAGCTAGGAACGTTTTACTTCAGTCACTGCTTACAAATAACGACTCCTAGAGGCTGGACGTTGCTGCTACTGTTTCCAGATAATACAGTGTTTGTAATACAGCTGCAGGCTGTACCTTTTGCTGCACACAATAAGGTCATCAAGCACATGTAATGTTTTCCTCATTTTATTCCAGAAATTTCTGCAAAAACGTATAATTTGTCATCTGATGATACATTTTACAAATGCAACGCAAACGAAGCCCCAACTTAACATCAGCTCATCGGTACAGCTGAAAAAGGAATAAATTGGGAACTTAATATGTATTCTTGATGATAAAAGTGAACAAAACTGCTCTCTCCCGGAAGCCACAGCTCCCAACTCAGAGTCCACAAAAAAGAATGCCGCTCCAACATCAATGGTAATGACAAACAAAAGGCCCCCAAAAAACATAAGCCACCAAAACTCCCACTATTACATAAGGTACAAAACTGAACACAACTGGCCAGAGAAGTCCTCTAAGAAATCAACGCTTCCAGGTATTCGTCCACATATGCAAGGTAAGGCCAATGATCGGTCCTTATCCTGACCAATGTGGAGGCACATCCTACTTCCATCAAGAAGAGGAGGTGATACCTGGGTGGTAGGAATATCATGACCCGCATGACTCCCATATCCCTCTTGCTTTCATGGCCATATCTCTCAGAACCAACCCCAATATCGTCGTCATCTATGAGCTGAAGCTGGAGATTGCTGTCCGGTGAGTATGGAACCAGTGCATCAGCACCTACACTGGCATCTGAGACACTTTCTTCCCACACAATGTTCTTAATGATTCCATTTCCTCTCAGAATGGTTACAAGTGAATCTCCAGCAACACTGACAACAAAGGAAGCGAGATATCTTTCAACAGCTCCTATCAAAACCTTCGGAGTTACCTCCATAAGCTTAACAGACCGAGTTCCGTTAATGGCAGCTGATCCTTTCCCTCCACTCAAAGGGAAAGTCTCTCGACCTGTGTTAGAAGAACTATCGCAGGCCTCCCATAAAGCATGAAACAGATCCTGATAGTACACAGCCACACCCTCTTTCGGAGTATCAGGTGGTACGCTAGCCATCATAAACATGTCCTCAATGCCAATTGTAACAGGTTTAAGGGACCCTGATAAGACTTGGCAGTTCTCTGTATTTGCTGCAATTGAGACATCAATAAGGCCAGGTGAAGGCTCTCGAGGTTCCAGTTCTATCACCACTGATGCACAGTAACTGGATTCTTCCCTGTTCTGATTATCTATGGGGACAATGTCCATACCAGAACCTGGAGGTTCCCCTAGAATGAAAGGTACATGGCATGAGGGGATTTTTCCAAACTGTGCACTTGATGAAAATTTGATCATCACTGCATAAAGGGCTGGCAACTCATCAGCCTCATCAGAACCTGAAACTGGCGAATCTGACCTCCAAGCATCGTTAAATGGCTCTGAGTCAAATCTAAACGTGCAGGGTATTCTTATCTTGAGACCAGATGAGTGCAGGTAGTCAGGAATGCACGCAAAGTACCTTCTGAGAATTTGCAATGTTTCTGCACCTTTAGAATCCATCACACGGAGTGTTTCCTGTGTATATCCAATTCTCTCGATCATCGGCCCTGTTGGCTTTTCTTGCTCTGAGGGAGTAGAGCTCACGTCCTGTATACTAAGAATGTGACCAGATGGTCTGCTGTGGACACTGAAATTAGGCAATGTGAGGGCCCACGATTGCTTTACAACTAGAGGCACGATCCTTTCAAGATGAATGTAAGACGCCATATCGGTCATGCTTGTAAGATCTTGAGCAGGGCGTGGTGATGGGATGTCGAACAAGGAACCTGGATGAGAAGGAGTGATGCCAGAAGGTTGCTCGCCAACTCCCATGAGATGCCTCAGTTTCTTCCCAGGGACACAAGATAACATCCGCAAGCAAATCCTGGATGAATCATTTTCAAAGCAATGAAAAAACAATCGTGCAACAGATAACACAAACCAAGTGATACATGAAATCCTACCTTGCATGGTCCCGGACCTCCAGATCAGGGAAGGACTCAATGATGAGCACAAGAAGATGCGAAAGGGGAAGGAAGATATGAGAGCTGTGGTGATGCTTCAGCATGACACGGCAAATGCCCACAACCTTACTTCCTTGAGACCACGACTTTAGTTCTGTGTCTGGGCCATGCTTCTTGGTGAGAGAAACCATCTGTTTGGTTAGCAATTCTATTAGGCAGAGCTGAGGTACCGTCTCATTCTGCGCAATCTCCTCAAAAAGAGGGTAGTATGACGCAAGCTGGTAGCCTGGCTCAAGCCTTGGAAGCAGGCGCTCATCAAGTGTCCGGAGCAACTGCTCCCCAGCCCACTGATGTGAGTTGCATGCTAGCAGACGGTTGGTGAACTCAGCAATCACTGGGACTAAACCCCGATGCTCTGATGCCATATCAACCAAGATAGCCTGCATACATAGTGATTGCAGAAAGAGTCGTTAAGTTCGCTTGCACTACAATTGAATTGTTTGTTCTTGCAGACTTGATGATAGTGCCTATTGTTAACTATCTCGACAATTTCTACCTGTAAATGGTGGAAGATAGTAGAATTCAGGAGCTCACCAGCCCCGGAGCAGCGCGTGTCCTCAGTGCCGTGAGGAGCAGCAATAATCAAGACCCTGTGCAGTGCTCGGAACGCAACACCTGTTTCAGTACTCCATGCAGGGAGCCACCTGAAGGCGGAGACGCATACCAAGCCATCATCAAGGAGCGCTGTCGCTTGCTCAGTAGCTCTTCCTCCTGCAACCTTATCCCCATCAACTTGAGCAGCAACATAAGCGAGACAATCCAGCTTCTTGGCCTTGAGCGCAAGGGGATCGAATAAGTTAGGGTAAAACCATGGGGCAAGCCCAGGCACAAGTTTCCTGAACATGGTAGAGCCGAGTAGCCAATGTAAAGCCAGCAATCGTGATGCGAGTGGGCGGTGCGCCTCACGAGCAGCCAAAGCTAGGCGGCGTGCCATTGTGCACTCATCCTCGGCCCCAAATGCATCTGGGAACTGGAGGAAGAGTGTGAGCAGCGAGTGCAGCAGCATGGGGTTGGAGGAGTAGAGCATCCCCCCGAAGTGCACCTTGATGTGCGCTGCGATGGCTGGCGCCCACTTGAGCACAGCCGATGCGATCTCGGCAAGGATGGCCGTCATCTCCATGGCGGCTGCGGGCGTGAGCACCTGCGGCCTGTCCATGAGCAGAGCGAGCACCTTCCTTATGTCCCGGACGTTGACCTCGGAGGGCGGCGTGGCCATAGAGGCGGCGGGAGGCGAGAGCAGGTGGGCGGGCACGGAGAAGGGGGTGGGCGGACCGGCGACCGCGAGGATGGAGGCGGTGGCGCCGAGCCTCCCGAGGCGTACGGCGTGGCGCGCGGCGGAGGCGAGCAGGAGGAGGTATGACTGGGCGGCCGGGGAGCGCTCGGCGGCGGCGAGCGCGTAGAGGTGGCCGAGGGCTTGGGCGAGGAGGCCCGGGAGCGCGGCGTCGAGGGCGCGCAGGGCGTCGCAGGCGAGTGCGCGCGCGGCGCGGTCGGGCGCGTGGTTGGGGCGGTTGGCGGCGGCGAGCAGCGCGTCGACGAGAGCGGCGAGGGGCGGTGCATCGTGGTCCTTGGAGACGGGCGCGGCGAGGGCGGAGGCGAAGGCGGAGACGACGGTGACGAGGAGGTGGTCGCGGAGCGGGTGGTCGGGAGGGAAGGAGAGGAAGGAGGTGAGGAGGATGGGGAGGCTGCGGGGGGAGGGCGGGAGCAGGTGGTCGTCGATGAGGGAGAGGAGGAGGGGCTTGAGGTGGGAGGGGAGGTCGCGGCGGGGGAGGGAGGAGACGGCGAGGTCGAGGAGCGGGAGGTGGAGCCATCGGTGGCGGCGGGAGGGAGATGAGGAGGAGGAGGAGGAGAAGTCGTCGAGGAGCTGCTCCCACTCCTGCGGCGAGAGCTGCCGGTCCATCACCGGCGACGTCAATCACATGCGGCCGCGGCGGGGGAGGAGGGAGGAAGGAGAATTGGTTGGCTGGTGGTGGTGTGGGGCTGCCGAGCCGGGTTGATAGATAGATAGATTGGGCTTCTTCTTTGGGCCAAATTGCCACAGCCCGGGGGGGGGGGGGGGGGGGTGGGGTGGGGGTGGGGGGGGAGGAGGAGGGAGAGACTGGACTGGTGGAGTTGCAGTCGCAGAGCACCACCACCACTCTTGCATTGCTTGTCGTGTCGCCTGCTTCCCTTCCGGTCCATATCCTTCTCCTCCTCCGGCGAGGCGGCCACCGCACGTCCTCGCCGGATGTCGGTGAACCCCGATGCTGACCCCCTCCGCCGGCATCCTGCCTTCGCCTCCCTCCCTCTCCGCTGCTAGCCCCTCCACGTACTACTCCTTCCGCCCTCTCCGCCGATGCCTGCCCGTCCCCAGAGCCGCCGCCTCCCCTCCCGAGCGCTCGACGCCGCTACCCACCACCAGCCTCCCGCCCGAGACCCCCGCCTCCTCCGAACCGGCCCAGCTCACCCGCCCCTTCACGCCGGTACCCTACCGGGGAGCAGAGGACCCGCTCGTCTCCAAGCTCCGCACCCAGCTCGGCGTCATCCACCCGCTCCCCGCGCCCCCCGTCAGCCGCTCCGTCATCGGCCTCTTCGCCCTCTTCTTCTTCGTCGGCGCCGCCTTCGACAAGCTCTGGACGCTGCGCAAGCGCCGCCGCGCCGAGCGCGAGCTCAAGGTCAACGGCTCATGGCCGCAGGTCCCCACCTCCAGCTTCTCCCTCTTCCTCGAGGAGAAGGACCTGCAGCGCAAGGAGTCCGTCGAGTGGGTCAACATGGTCCTCGGCAAGCTATGGAAGGTCTACCGCACAGGCATCGAGAACTGGATCGTCGGCCTGCTCCAGCCAGTCATCGACAACCTCCACAAGCCCGATTACGTCAACAGGGTCGAAATCAGGCAGTTCTACCTCGGCGAGGAGCCGCTCTCCGTCAGGAACGTCGAGCGCCGGACCTCAAGGCGGGCCAACGACCTGCAGTCAGTTCCCCCACTTCATGTTTTTTTTCCTATTAAATTAATATATATAATCTCTGGATTAACTGTTGGCAAGCAAACAAAAGGCACCGACCAACTTGACTCTGTGTTTCGTCAGGTACCAAATAGGCATTCGCTATGCCGGTGGAGCACGCATGGCGTTGGCGCTCTCCCTAAAGTTTACCAAAGTACCAATCGTCGTGCCAGTTTGGGTTCGAGATTTCGACATTGATGGGGAGTTGTGGGTTAAGCTAAGGCTCATACCAACAGAACCATGGGTGGGAGCTGTATCTTGGGCTTTTGTATCCCTTCCAAAGATTAAGTTTGAGCTGTCACTGTTCCGCCTATTCAATCTTATGGGTATGCTCTCACTTGTCTAAACTCAACGTTCCCCTTTGCAAATTCATATCTCGATCTTGATGTCATTCTATTGTGTTCTTGAAAGATGAGCAATTGAGCATGTTTGGCACCTTCAAATTTGAATGACTTGACAGAAAGAAAAAAATATGCTTAGGGAATTAGGAGTATTGGTTATCTCAAGGTATGTGATGCTAAACGTGTTAGACGAAAGGGTGGTTTCTATATGTGTCCTAAGTACCATATCATATTATGCAGTATGCGGCTGGTACCTCTCTTCTGCACATAGTTCTGTAGTTATTCCTTTGTTGGATAGTTGAAGTTTAAGCTATCTTTGTAAAAAAAAAGACACATGCTTATGAGCAATTTGTTAAGCTATCTTTGTAAAAAAAACACATGCTTATGAGCAATTTGTTATGGAACTATTGCATTATTTCTATTGCTCTTATTTACATTTTATTAGTATTTACATGTTTTTTCACTGATAGAATGGGATTATAGCAAGGGAGGGGTTTCTTATATTTAAGTAGAATAATATCGATATATTCCACTCTCTAGTGCTGCGTGGTTTGCTGACTCCTGGCGGAAGTCAGAAAGCTTTATAAATGAATTTAATTTTATAAATTCGCAATATACTCTCAACAGGATCAGCACTTTGGTAAAACACCATTAGAATCCAAATTAAGATAGGAGAAGATCTATCTTTTTATAGCCTACATACAATTTGTTGTTCAATTTTTTTTATTCTGAGCCTTTTATGTTCCTTCTTTTGCTTTACAATCTAATGCATGGCTAACAGTATCCTCACATCTTTTGCATGGACCTGGTGCCTGTCTCTGCCAGCTATTCCTGTTCTGTCAATGTAAGCATGTTCACCTCAAATATTACGCAACTTTATGGTTCAATGGGTTTGTTTTATTTCAATCAATCGTTCTTGTTAATCCATTTTTTCCTACTACCAGCACAGCAATTACTATTGGTGCGTTTATTCTCCTTACAATTGGTATGTAGCCATTTAGGTGATTTTGTAATGATAAAATTATTGTTGTGGTGCCATTCCCACCTTCTCTCCTAGTTTTGTCTAGTTTTAGATTGCTAATAAAAGATTAAAAGGCTATTCCTATTTGCTAGCTCCTGTTTCCTTAACATTTTTGCAATAACTTTTAAGCTAACATTGTTTTTCTTGATCGTGCTTCGGTGGTTAACTTTCTATCACACCTAGTTTCTTTAGTGAATAACTCATGGATTCTTGACAAATTCTCTTAGGATTTATGGTCAAGATATCTAGAAAATATAAATTTGTGTCTCTCATTGATGTTTTAACATATTTATTTGATGCATATACGATGTTGATAGTTTCCAAATATCTTATCTGTGATGTTTCAGGGAAAATCTTTAATCATTCCCAAATTCAATGACTTTGGCTATCAAACATTTTTTTTATCCATGTTTTTTTAGAAAAGTCTTGTTCATTGCTAGATGGTAACATAATAAATTACCATCGCCAGGTTTCTCACAAAACTTCTGACAGAAGATTTGCCACGTCTCTTTGTGCGGCCCAAAAAGATAGTCCTTGATTTTCAGCAGGGAAGAGCTATGGGACCTGTTTCAGGAAGTGTTGCAAGTGACATAATTCAAAATGTTGCAAGTGACATAATTCAAGATGGAAACAAGGACTTTGTTGGAGAGCTATCAGTGACGCTAGTTGATGCTAGAAAGCTTAGTTTCGTCCTATTTGGTAAGAGAACTTTGCTCTGCAAGTGGAATCTATCTGTTATTGAAGAAATCTAGCATCTGCTTATTAGTTAAGAGCATCGATCCAGTTTATCAGTGGCAGCCCTATCTTGTCCCTTGCTGTATTAAGCAAGAAATGCTGAGATTGAAAAGTTTTCTTCGGTAAAATAAAGTCCGAAGTACAATCCGGTCGACCTAAGAAAAAATTTTGAGCAGGCCTCAAATGGCTCCCGCATCTTAGGGCTATGCTAGACTAGTTTTGATCCTATCCAAAGTAGCACCCGATTTTTGCAGCTGACTAATTTGTGCTAAGGAATGTGTTGAATTATTAATATCTGGACGGATAGAATCACATAGCTGAGTGGTGCTACACTTATTCTGAAGTATGGTTGCTCTTAGGTCAACCCATATTGTGTAATAATATTTGTATAAACTGGGGGAGAAAAAAGGAACCAAGAAAAGTTAGTTCCTTCTTTTGTTGTAAAACCTGTTTCATCTGTAAACCTGTTTCATCTGTGGTGTGGAACTTCACATTATATTTCATTTGCAGGCAAGACAGACCCTTATGTTGTCATGATTCTTGGTGACCAAGTAATAAAGAGCAAGAAGAACAGCCAAACAACTGTGATTGGGCTACCAGGAGAACCAATTTGGAATCAAGTAAGGTTTCAACACTTGAACTCATGGATGTTTGCTGAAATCTTCCTTCATCTATGTGACTATGTCATCATGCTCATAAACAGCACTTCATGTGAAAACAGGATTTTCATCTGCTTGTTGGAAATCCTCGCAAACAGAAGTTGACCATTCAAGTGAAGGATTCAATTGGTCTAACTGACATCACTATTGGCACTGGGGAGGTAGAGTTTTTCTTCAACAGAAAGTTCCCTCTATTCTGCTCTCCATTGATACTAATAAATGTGTCTGCTTATAAAAGTATGCTGTTTAATGTAATATTTCCTTGTACACCGCTGCCAGAGTCGAACATGCATAGATCAATGGATTTCCATGTGATTCTGGGCATCTTTTATTACACTGGGATGAGTTTCTGAAAACCGTATAATATATTTGGCAGGTTGAGTTGGGGTCACTTAAAGATACAGTTCCAACTGACAAAATTGTAACTTTATATGGCGGATGGGGCTTGTTCGGGAAACGAACAGCTGGGGAAGTGCTACTTCGGCTGACATACAAGGCGTATGTTGAGGACGAGGAAGATGAGGCGGTGAGAAGCGAGTTTGGTGGCGGTTACGTCTCAGATGAGGATGTGCTGGATTATGTCCAAGGTGACATGAGTAAGGGCAGCGACTTTTTGGGTAAAGAAAGAGAAACGTTCATGGATCTACTTGCTGCACTGCTTGTGAGTGAGGAATTCCAAGGTATAGTGTCTTCGGAAACGGGAAGCTCAAGAGATCCCGAGCAGGCGGGCAGTGGATCAGGAAGCGCTAACAGCGTAGCCTCTCCTGCAGCAGCTAATGCTGAGACTGTGTCTAATAGCTCCACAGGTGAAGAGCGAGCCTGCCTTAGCTCTGATTATTATGTAGGCTGGGTTTCTGATGCTGTTGCTTTATTTCAGATACGGCTCTGGTGTGGCTCGCGGCCATAACAAGTGTGATGGTGCTCGTGTCCTCCAACCTTGGTGATTCAGGCTACTTCAACCCTTGAAGCCAGCCGTCATGATTAATTGTCGTTGGAGCAGCTTAGCGAAGCAATCCATCCATCCGGCTTCAATTTTCTAACACTACTGCTCTGCTTGGTTGTAATTTAGCGTTCCATTAAGAGCTGAGTGGTTGTAAATGGCGAGAAGTCATGTTTCTTCTCTCTTAGCTTTATGCCCCCCCCCCCCCCCCCCCCCCCCCCGCCCCCCCATCCTTCCGGCAGGTGTATATTCATCCCATGTAGCAGAGGAATACAATACAATACAATGGACCGGACCCAATAGATACCCTTTGGTTTTTGGCGGCTCCCTCTTTCTTTGTTCTTCTTCGTCGTAAAGTTTGTTTCTGTTGTCCCATGTTTGGCCTGCGCTAGCAAGAAAAAGATTGTGCATCAGCTGATCCATCCACCTAACAAGTCTCGCGAGGACTTTCCACAACTTCCTGGCTGGCATGTTGGCAAAATTCGAAATGAGTTTGCAGGGAGGGAGATCTGGATCGGGATGGAGAGGCAGGGCAGGACCAGGACCTCAAGCTGCACGGGACGGACGGGGGTATTTGTTTTCTCCTCCACGTTTTCCTCGCCTGCTTTCTTTAATCCTCAGAATGCCAATGCCGACGCCGCCGCACCCGCCTCCAGGCGCCTCCGCACTGTAGGGAGGAGCCGCAGCTGCGGCCGCCTACTTCCGGTCTCAAGCTCAAGGATCCGGCGCGGCGGCGCCAGCCTCTCCTCTCCCGAGTCTCCTCTCCGCTCCGCTCCAGAGCTGCGGTCAGGTGCGCCTTCCCCTCTTGACTGGAGGGAGTATTGCCTTTCTTGATTGATGCTGTATTATTTATTAGTAGTAAGCTAAGCTGTCTGGGGATCCGTGCCGCTCCTGATTAGCGTTCAGGCGTCTGCTGGTAACTAATTATCGTTATATCGGACATGCGCTCTCTACTGTGGTTTCTGAAGACCCACACTGCTCTGATATTAGATACATACCGGCACTGCTTGACATCTTCATTTCTACCTCCTTGTTCTTTGCTCATACAGAAGAGAGCTCCCAGCTCCCTAGTGTTGAATACTGGTACCTCTTTTATGCTACATACCATCTCCCTATTTTATGCTAAGTTTATACGTGAGGATGCTTATGCTCACATCTGTTCAAGTGTTTATTGAGATTTCAGAATTTGGCACAACAGCGTAATATATTTGCTTAGTATTTTACAGAACCAAATGGATTGACACATACAAATGAAAAGGTCCTTGTATGTTACTAACTGCTGTTTACTTCTGCTGTAAGATGCGTGTCGCATGGTAGGTCTTCTTGCTCATGCTTTCAACTGCAGCAATTGTCGCTTGGCATTTTTAATTTGGTTGATGCGGCATTATTTTGACAAATGCAAGCACCATGCATGTATCTGCCTTTTCACTTATGAGGATATAGTTACTCCTTTCTCCTGCAGAGGCAGAGGCAGCCTTGAGACATGGCGGATCTGCAGACCCCTCTGGTGCGGCACAAGAGGAAGAAGGTTCTTGTGGACTACTTGGTTCAGTTCCGATGGATTCTTGTCATCTTTGTGGTCCTTCCATTCTCTGCGCTGATCTACCTCAACATCTATCTGGGAGATATGCGGTCTGCTATGAAGTCAGAGAAACGCCGGCAGAAGGAGCATGAGGAAAACGTAGACAAAGTTGTGAAGCGGCTTAAGCAGAGGAATCCAAAGAAGGATGGCCTTGTTTGCACCGCTAGGAAGCCGTGGATTGCTGTTGGTATGCGCAACGTGGACTACAAGCGCGCAAGGCATTTTGAGGTCGACCTTTCTGCGTTCCGGAACATTCTCGAGATTGACAAAGAGAGGATGATCGCCAAGGTTGAGCCTCTGGTTAACATGGGGCAGATAACTAGAGCCACCTGCCCGATGAATCTTGCCCTCGCTGTGGTTGCTGAGCTTGATGACCTTACTGTTGGTGGTTTGATCAACGGTTATGGAATTGAAGGGAGCTCTCACATTTATGGCCTGTTCTCTGACACGGTCGTTGCCATGGAGGTTGTTCTTGCAGATGGCCGAGTTGTCAGAGCCACCAAGGACAACGAGTACTCTGACCTGTTTTATGGCATGCCATGGTCCCAGGGCACACTCGGGTTCCTAGTTTCTGCTGAGATCAAACTCATTCCCACCAAGGAATACATGAGGCTGACCTACACTCCTGTTAAGGGTACCCTGAAGGAAATTGCACAGGCTTATGCCGATTCTTTCGCTCCGAGAGATGGTGACCCTGCAAAGATCCCTGACTTTGTAGAAGGCATGGTGTACTCATCCTCGGAGGGTGTGATGATGACCGGTGTGTATGCCACGGAAGAGGAGGCGAAGAAGAAGGGCAACAAGATCAACCGTGTCGGGTGGTGGTTTAAGCCCTGGTTCTACCAGTATGCACAGGCAGCTCTGAAGAAGGGCGAGTTCGTGGAGTACATTCCTACAAGGGAGTACTACCACCGGCACACCAGGTCCCTGTACTGGGAAGGGAAGCTGATCTTGCCGTTCGGTGACCAGTTCTGGTTCAGGTTCCTGCTTGGGTGGCTGATGCCACCAAAGGTCTCCTTGCTCAAGTTGACCCAGGGAGAAGCTATCAGGAACTACTACCACGACAGCCATGTGATTCAAGATATGCTGGTGCCGTTGTACAAAGTAGGGGAGGCTCTCGAGTTTGTCCACCGCGAAATGGAGGTGTGTTTTCAGTGCCTTTTGCGTGCCTCACTTATCACTAGATTTGTTAGAATTGACATTGGTTTTTGCTGGTTTGGTAGGTTTATCCCCTGTGGCTGTGCCCTCATCGGCTGTACAAGCTTCCGGTGAAGACGATGGTGTACCCAGAGCCCGGGTTCGAGCTCCATCAGAGGCAAGGCGACACGAGCTACGCTCAGATGTTCACCGACATCGGCGTGTACTACGCCCCTGCTGCTGTCCTGAGGGGCGAGGAGTTCAACGGCGCGGAGGCTGTGCATAGGCTGGAGCAGTGGCTGATCGAGAACCATAGCTACCAGCCGCAGTACGCGGTGTCGGAGCTGAGCGAGAGGGACTTTTGGAGGATGTTCGATGCGTCGCACTACGAGCACTGCCGCCGCAAGTACGGCGCCGTGGGGACCTTGATGAGCGTCTACTACAAGTCGAAGAAGGGGAGGAAGACAGAGAAGGAGGTGCAGGAGGCTGAAGCTGCCATCCTCGAGCCTGCGTATGCTGAGGAGGCCTGATGATGGATGCATTCCATTTAATTTCCACCTTGTTTGATGCCTGATCAATTAATTGTTTCCTCTGAAAATTAAAGGAACTACTACCAGTAGTAGTTTGTGTTGATTTGGGTTGCTAGCGGTGTCTCTGCTGCTGTTGTTTTTTTTTTGTTGCTGTGCCGTGGTCCGATGAGATAGGTTGGACTCCTCTGTCTTCACCTACTTATCAGGGCTTCATATTTTATTTGCTTCTTGCTTTGATAATTCAGCCGATTGATTTTGATTGTGCGGAGTATAAACTAAATGTTTGGTATTCTTAATAAAAAATAATTGTGAGTGCCATGGTGATTGCAATTATTTGGCATTGGTTTTGTTTAAAAGAAATTGTTTGCTTCCTCTTAATGAAGTACATGGGCATGCACATTCGCAAAAAAATTAAAAGAAATTGTTTGGTATTCGAGACTGATTTAGCTGATTCTTAATAAGAAAATAATTGTGGGTGCATTGCGATTGTTTGATAGTATTCGATCATTTCGATTAAACGAAGAAATCGTTCGGTGCTGATTTTTTTAGTTGATTTTCATAATAATCAATTGTGAGTAGGTAAGGTATCACAGGACCAGGAGCAGGACCAGGAAATTAAGGAGGGGTGGAGGGACGTCTGCATCAGTGTCAGCGCAGCGGAGCGGAGCGGACAATCAAAGGAGGGAGTGGAGTGATGAGGAGCACGAGACGAGATGCTGCCTGCTCCCCAACCATACATATTACTATCGTCGTCCTCCACATTTTCCTCGCCCCCATTTCTTTAATCATATCCCCCTCAGAGTCAGATGCGTTGCCGGCTAGTACTATAAAGCTAGAGGAGGGACGCCCACCCAGCTCTGGCCGCCTTCTCTTCATTCTTGCTTAAGCTTATTAGCTTGGCATCCTCTCCTTCCTTCCTCCCTCCCTCCCTCCCTCTCTGCCGGCAGGGCCTCCTCCTCTACAGGTGAGGTAAGGTATTCACTCCTTCACTGGGCTGCCTGGCTGACCGGAGCATACATGGAGTACTAGCTAGTATTACTGTTCATCCTGCATATATGTAGCAGTAAGTATACCCTGCTTGTTAGTTGTTACATACTAAATAACCAATGGTTACTATATATATGAGTATGTAGCTACATCTATCTTAATTGGTCTATCTCCTCTGTAAGGTCAGGACATACAGGAGATTAGATTAGATTAGATTAGGGGCCCTTTGGCACCCCTTCGGCGGGGGCAGCTTCACCCTCGTGCTAAAGTGCCACTGTAGCACCAAGCTGAGGTGCTACAACCAACTGCGCACTAGCTTCACTGGCTTCGCACTACAATGCGTTGTAGTGCATGAACCGTAGTGAAGCTGAAGCACCGTGAACATTAGCTCCCTCGAGGCCTAGTATGTAGTGTGTTGTTAGATTCTTCTTCTTCTGCTGCTGCTGTATACTATGTATGTCCACATGCACCTTTTTAGAACAGGAACCACACATGACTGGTGGACTAGGCTAGGCTAGGCTTGGCTTGGCTTCTAGTAAGTGTACGTCCTTGGGATTAGTGGTTGTGGATGCAAGGAGTAGGAAGATATTCATTAGAGCAAGGCTAATGACAGAGGTAGAGGTAGTTGTTGTTGCAGCCCATCTCTCAGCCCACGGTATACTCTTCATCATTGATATACGGTCCACTTATCTCTCTCACACGGTTTCTCGGTTCTGTGCCGAAGCTTGTCTCTCTCACACGGTTTCTCGGTTCTTGTACCGAAGCTGGCTCTAAGCTTACAGTTCACCTCCCCTCTCTCTCCTCTACCTTATCATTCAACTTGCTTATAGCCTTCTATAATACTTTGCTCTTATACATACAAATATTAATCATCGTCTGTATATATATATGACAAAAAGAATCATTGAGTGAGGTGCTCATTATTGGTGGGTTGCTAGCTAGATAGTAGCCTAGTACTCCTCAGCTTTTTTTAGCCTGTCCCGGATCTGAGTATCTGACTTCTCACCTACTACTTAGAGCAAGACCAATAAACTTGCCTACAGACAAGCGCGGTAGAGACCACGCATGCAACAGGAGAGCTATTCACATTTTCCAACGTAATATTTTATTTACTTAAGACCCACTTGTAGGAGTTTTTTAATGCAAGAGCTCAGTCGCCTCAACGCACGGCAGCAAAGCTTGCAGCTCCATGGCTGCTGCTCCTTCCACATCCGAGCACAGTTACTAAGTTCCTAATTTTATTAACTGTACTGTACAATAACACTCCGTGTCATCACCATGACATAACACTTCTCCGTAAGTTTCTAATTTTATTAACTATACAATAACACTCTCCACCACCGAGATGAGTATTATTGGGTACCATCTTTGTTATTTGTTGCTGTGGTTGTGACAGAACAACAAGACATAGCCATGTGGATTCATTAAGTGATTATGGCCTGGCGCATACATGCAATACATGTGCAAACAAAACAAACGTGCGGGCCCATGCTCGCTCCTCCCAACACCGCTTTGATTGGTGATGGTGATGCTGCTGTGCTGAGGCCGATCTATCGCCATTGGAAGCTAGCAACCCTTGTCAGTCAGTAATAGCTGTATTCTCAGTACTGTTAGCAGCTAGTGGTCGGCCGGGTCTCCATCCATCCATCCATCGGGACCGCTCCCTCCTTCCTATAAATGGCCAAATAAACGACCCTGCGCTACATTACTATTTGACCGGACACTGTTAGACACTATAATAGACTACTGCATAAGCCCAGACACTGCACTATGCTATTTTTATAGTGTTATGCCGGTACTATAAGCCCAGCGGTCCATCGTGCCCATGCCGACCCTAACACTATTCATCAACTCATTCAACGCAAAAGTCTATCAATTTCATCGTAAATTCATATACGTACATCAATTCATCATGAACTCGTATATAGATAAACCAATTCCACCGTAAATTTATTAAACAATTTAGTATATATACCTCTATAAACAGCACTATAGGTCGGGATAATCGTGCCACATAGTGCGTGACCAAGAATCATGTCGTGCTCGTGCCGGTACTGCGTGCTGGAGCTTCGGCCCATGCATGATAGTATAGTCGTGTGTCGTGCTGGCATTGACACTAAACCTATCATGTCTGGCCATTTTTGGATAGTGTTTTTTATATCCCCGTGCAGCCCATCTGACTAGGGCCGTTTGGTCATCTATACTCCATCGCTCCCTCGCGTCGTCTTCTTCTTCTTCAATTATTCCGGCCTTCAATTCTCTCGTGTAACATGCTGGTATCTATCGTCTTCTTCAATTATTTGCAGATCCATCGATCGGCAGCAGCAGGCATGGCGGATGATTCAACGCCCCCGCCGCCTGTGGTGCGACCCAAGAGGAAGAAGGTTCTGGTGGACTACCTGGTGACATTCCGATGGATCCCTGCCATCTTCGTGGCCCTTCCCCTCTCGGCTCTCATCTACCTCTGCATCTACATCGGAGGCATGCTCTCCTCCATGAAATCCGAGGAACGCCGGCGCAAGGAGCACGAGGAGAATGTCAAGAAAGTCGTGAAGCGCCTCAAGCAGAGGGATCCCAAGAAGGATGGCCTTGTCTGCACGGCCAGGAAGCCATGGGTGGTGGTGGGCATGCGCAACGTGGACTACAAGCGCGCCCGCCGCTTCGAGGTCGACCTCTCCGCGTTCCACAACATCCTGGAGATCGACACGGAGAGGATGGTCGCCAAGGTCGAGCCTCTGGTCAGCATGGGGCAGATCACCAAAGTCACCTGCCCCATGAACCTCTCCCTCGCCGTGGCCCCCGAGTTCGACGACCTCACCGTCGGGGGTCTGATCAATAGCTACGGGATCTCTGGGAGCTCCCACATCTACGGCCTGTTCTCCGACACGGTTGTGGCCATGGAGGTGGTTCTTGCGGATGGCCGGGTGGTGCGAGCCACCAAGGACAACGAGCACTCGGACCTCTTCTACGGCATGCCGTGGTCCCAGGGCACCATCGGCTTCCTCGTCTCGGCGGAGATCAAGCTCATTCCCATCAAGGAGTACATGAGGCTGACCTACACTCCGGTGAGGGGGAGCTTGAAGGAGATCGCCAAGGCCTACGCCGACTCCTTCGTGCCCAGCACTGCAGATGGAAAGGTCCCTGACTTTGTGGAAGGGATGGTGTACTCTCCCTCCGAAGGCGTGATGATGACCGGTGTGTACGCCACGGAGGAGGAGGCCAAGAAGAAGGGCAACAAGATCAACCGTGTCGGGTGGTGGTTTAAGCCCTGGTTCTACCAGTATGCACAGGCAGCTCTGAAGAAGGGCGAGTTCGTGGAGTACATTCCTACAAGGGAGTACTACCACCGGCACACCAGGTCCCTGTACTGGGAGGCAAAGCTCATCATCCCTTTCGGCGACCAGTTCTGGTTCAGGTTCCTGCTTGGCTGGCTGATGCCGCCTAAGATCACCTTGCTCAAGATCACCCAGGGCGAAGCGATCAGGAACTACTACCATGACAACCATGTGATCCAGGACGTGCTGGTGCCGCTGCACAAAGTCGGCGACATTCTCGAATTTGCTCACCGCGAGTTGGAGGTACGTACCTTTAATTTTTCTTCTCTTCGGTTCTCTCTCTCTATATATATATACATACATATATATATATATAATTAATTCGAATGTTCATAATTGTTGTTAGGTGTACCCCGTGTGGCTGTGCCCGCATCGTCTGTACAAGGTCCCCGTGAAGGCGATGGTGCAGCCGGAAGCAGGGTTCGAGCAGCACCTCCGGCAGGGCGACACCGCCTACGCCCAGATGTTCACCGACGTTGGCTTCTACTACGCTCCCGGCGCCGCGCTGCGGGGTGAGGAGTTCAACGGCGCGGAGGCGGTGCGGAAGCTGGAGCAGTGGCTGATCAGCAACCACGGGTACCAGGCGCAGTACGCCGTGTCGGAGCTGAGCGAGAAGGACTTCTGGAGAATGTTCGAGCCCTCCCACTACGACCACTGCCGCCGCAAGTACGGCGCCGTGGGCACCTTCATGAGCAACTACTACAAGTCCAAGAAGGGGAAGAAGACGGACAAGGAGGTCAGGGAGGCGGAGGCGGAGGCGGAGGCTGCCATCGTCGAACCTAAGGATGCAGACGCCGAATGAACTGCTTATTATTACTAGCACTAGCATGTATGTCCGGTTCCGTCCAATAAATAATGATGGTTTTAGGTTAAGAGTTTTTAATTTACTTTTTAGGCTGCGTGCAGCGCTGGGCTGTGTGTTGTGTCCGCCGGGCCGGACGATCGACTTTGTTTCCAATTCCAACTGAATGCTGCATGCATTGTTAGCTGAATAAAAGGGACGCAGCAGCAGCTGTTTCTGCTTGCTCCCTGCTATATATATGCTTGCTTGCCTTGCTGTATTCTACTCTCTCTGCTGATCTGCTTCAAATCAAATGCATCATCCTGGCCTGTTTGATGGAATTCTTAGTAGCAGCTGCAAGCGGGCCCCGCCTGTCAGCACATGTGGGAGGTGGAAATGGCGGGAAGCAGGACTCGTTTCCCGCGCCTTTCTCCCGCCGGGGCCAGGCCACAGCCTCAGGCTCAGGCCGCCTTCAGCAATTAGTAGAACTAGCCTCCGCTGGTCCGCTCCCTTGCCGCTGTTGCCTCCGATCTTGGCAATCCCATCCCATCCCATCCCACCAAGGAAGGCACCAAGCCATGAGCCAGCCCGACCTCTCCCCGTCGCAGTTCACCTCCTCCCAGAATGCCGCCGCCGACTCCACCACACCGTCCAAGGTTCTTTCCTACTCTTGCTCCTCCGACCTCAACCGCTGCCTTGCTCATGCCTCATGCATGTTCCCCCCGACCTGAATGCTTGTGCTCCGTGATTGGATCTGCAGATGCGGGGCGCATCCAGCACCATGCCGCTCACCGTCAAGCAGATCGCCGACGCGCAGCAATCTGGCGCCGGCGACAAGGGCGCCCCGTTCGTCGTCGACGGCGTCGAGACGGCTAATGTACCGCACCTTCTCTGTCCCTCTACATTTCTCTTTCCCCTCTTCAGGCGGATAATTCGGGATTGGCGCGATTTTTGCAGATTAGACTTGTGGGGATGGTCAACGGCAAGGCGGAGAGGACCACCGATGTGTCATTCACGCTCGACGACGGCACTGGCCGCCTCGATTTCATCAGATGGTCACACCATTTCCATGAACTATCACTTGCTGCTCTACATTCCAATCCCTTTTTTTTTACACTTTAACAAAAAAAACAACCACTCTTTTTAAAAATATATAGGTCTTTCCTCCTGTACTATGCTGTCGTCAGAGTCAGAATTGAGGCAGTCAACATGCGAAATATGCTGATCCTGCAATGTACACATCTTAATCATTTGCACTTGATAATTAAACCATACTTTTAGCGACAGTAGGGGCATACGGACTTTTCTAATGCAAACACTGATTGATTCAACACAACGCAGTGTACGTGCCCGCATATTCAATGAACTTTCAGAGCTATTCGTCTTGTTTCATTACAAGAAAACTGCCATAAGTTGTCTAATACCCTGGCCTATCATGTTGATTATATCTGCAGTTGGCCAATTTAGTAATACATTTCCTTGCACATAGTTATGTTTATTTCTGTTTCTGTTCACAGGGTGAACGATGCTTCAGATTCTTCTGAAACTGCTGCTATTCAGTAAGTATAAGCTATAGGCTTTCCATTGTTCTTAAATCATTTCACTGTCTTCCCTTTTATGGAGGGAAGTTGCCACGCTTTCATGTGGAGGGATCATCATCACCTTTTTCTCTTTTTCAACCTGCTTATCAAGGAATGGTATGTACGTCTCTGTCATTGGTAG
The DNA here is from genome assembly GCA_032594955.1 of Panicum miliaceum. Taxonomy (NCBI): domain Eukaryota; kingdom Viridiplantae; phylum Streptophyta; class Magnoliopsida; order Poales; family Poaceae; genus Panicum; species Panicum miliaceum. Next base: position 204,280 of record CM064061.1, on the reverse strand, counting down.
CCTCAAGGGACTTCAAGAGCGAAAGCGTGCTACTGCTTTCTCAATCAGGTATCCTTGGCAGTAAATTCATTTGAGCTGAATGACTCTTGCAATGCAGCATACAAATAGACATGGATTTTATTTCAGGCCTGTAACTGATTTCAATGAGGTTACCCTGCATTTCATTCAGTGCGTTCGGATGCATATAGAGAACACTAAATCTAAGGTATCACGCTGACTTGTGCTAAGGTCCTTGAAATACTCCCATGATATCATCTTGTGGCTATGTGTTATAAGGCTCCTGTTTACATCGTAGGTTGGCAGTCCCGCACGAACCGGTTCTTCAATGGGAGTGTCAGTCTCAAGTGGATTCAATGAATCAAGCACACCTACATCTTTGAAATTCAATCCAGTAAGTTACAATTGCAGTTATTGAACTGATCATTTAATCAAAACTCTTTCAGATATTATCATGCCTTACTGATTCCTGTAGGCACCCGGGACCAGTGGAGCAAATAGAAATGACACTGATTTGAACACACAGGTGCTGAATATTTTCCGTGAACCAGCAAACATGTAAGTTGCACATCTATTGTCCTCACTTTGCTTTGTAAGAAATGTATTGTCATCCTTTTCTTATATTAACTTGTTTCCTATGAAAATAGGATGCACTGTCACCTGTCCTAAGTTTAGCATTTACATTTTCACTTGACAAATAGAAGGTTCACTTGTGGAATGCGTGGGCAATCTAATTGCTCATCATTATTTATGACTGTACCATTGACAGTGAGAGTGAGCATGGGGTGCACATCGATGAGATAGTCAAGCGGCTCAAACTGCCAGAGAAGAAGATCAAGTAAAGCTCTTTATCTTCTCTTTTACTAACATGCAAATAAAAAATTGAAAATAGGAGTATTCTCAGTGGTTAATATAAATGTGGATTGTGTTGTTATGCAGGGAAGCTATTGATTACAATGTGGATTTTGGGCATATTTACTCAACCATTGATGATTTTCACTTCAAGTCAGCTTGGACCGACTGAAGTCGCAAGCCAAATCAAGCATGTTTATCAGTATCCTGGGTGGCTGCTTGCAAGGCAGATTATCCTAGAGCGGGGGGGGGGGGGGGGGGGGGGGGGGGGGGGGGGGCGCACCTAATTCCACCTTCTTGTACTAAGTTAGGAAAGGAAAGGATGGTGTTGAGAAAAAGACCGTTTGATGGTGTTAACCCTAAGATAAGATGATCTATCCTATATGTATGGTGTGTGGAAATATCGTGTTGTTGTGTCTCAGTTAATTTCTTTGCATCATCTGATGCAGTTGTGACGGTGAAGATGAGTGGTAAAATCCTAGCCTCATCTGTGACAAATCATATCTAATCCAGTGTCTGGATGTGATTATATATGCAGTCTTATGTGCATGTCCTTCCGGTTATTTGTACATGTTGATGAAATTCATTATTGGTGAACTGTCAACAAGACTGGAGAGAGCAACACAAGAGCCTGTGTTAAGTTGGTGTCTGCTGCGCCCAACATCTTTAATTCTGAAATGGTCCAAATCCAACCACCGTACGGGCGTTCAGGACCAAGATGATGGATCAGTTCGTTGAGCAAAGCCAAAGCAGCACGCAGTGCATATATATACCAGCAGTCCAGCAGCTCATTGACCTGCAGATTAGATTATTGCTGTTGCTGCAATACTCAACAGATTTTGTTAGAAATATAATCATACAATATATCTTTAAACTTTTATTAGAAAGTTGTAAAAAATGCATGTCCATTCATACCATGAGAGAGTACTTACGGAGTAATTAGAGGAATAAATAAACTGGAGGCATCAAATCAAGCAAGAGACGTATTAGGCAGGCGGGCAGGCAGACATCTGTAAAGATTAAGTTGATTTGGTGGGTGGTCCGATCGGAATCTGAAATCAATAATTCAGATATATATATTTTTTTCCTTTTTGTGGTTGTTACCTGAATTATTGCCGATACTAGCTAGCTAGATCACACGAACAGCTCGCTCGATTAATACAATACAATTATTAATTAGCAACCAAGTGCAGTGGTTGCATTGGCAGATCTGAATGTGATGACCATGCATGACACTGTAGTACATTATTGTTATTGACCATTATTATTGCACACGATCGATATGATGGCCGAGTTGATCCTTCGTTAGTTCCATGCAGGGCCTGATGGATGGATGAGCATCTGCAGGGTTCCTAGGCAGCTGCTATTTAATTTGTGTGTACACAATCTGATACTAGACTCTATATGTATGTATTTCAAAAAAATCTTTACACAGTATATATGTATTTCCTAGCTAGCTATAATAGGACGGTAAGTACAGATACAAATAATTAATAACCAATACCGTATATGATGCTATGCTACCACAAAATTAAATAAATCAGAATATATAATTATTGTGTGATTGGCGATGTGCTTTATGGGCTGGGCTCTACGGCAACCGAACGATGCGTTCGTTCATGGGCCTCGGATCTACACCGGTAGCACCTCAGGTTCTGGGTTCGATTTTTTATGAGAGTGAATTTTATAGGATTTAACGGCGTTTGTGCATTCAGTGGTAGGCGACGTTCCCGTCGACAGCGAGGCGCCTGTGGTGACTTCGTTAATCTCGAGGATTTGCCGGCTCAGTCTTCAAAGATGCTCATAGAGGTAGGAGTTGCGTACGTGTGTTCATAAGGGTGAGTGTGCGTGCGCGTGAGTGTCTGAGTTTTACTGTGTAATCTAAAAAAATATATATAGTAGATCAGAGACAGTCTAGAATACATATAGGTGTGCATGTAAAAAGTGTAAACGACAGTAGCACTGCTCATCCACTACGGGATTAAGCTAATTTGCCGAGTGCCCAGGCACTCAGTGAAGGCTGGAAAACACTCAACAAAGCTTTTGCCAAGTGCCACCCTCGACATAGGTCACTCGACTTCTCGACTTCAAATGTGACGGAGTTCTTTACCGAGTGTTTTTTTTTCTCGAACGCTCGGCAAAACCTTTGCCGTGTGCCAAGATAACTCTTAGCAAAAAAAACTCTGAACGGCGAGATGACGGTGGCGAAGGCTTTACCGAGTGCCATGACGGTGAGGCACTCGGCAAAGACCTCCAGTTTGTCGAGTGTCTTGAAAAAGGCACTCGACAAACTCCAAGGCTCCGCCGAGTGTCACAGCAAAGACACTCGGCAAAGCTTTGGTCTTTGCCTAGTATTTTTGCTATAGCACTCGGCAAAGACCCTGCCCGATGGAATACACTCGGCAAAGCTGGAGGCACTCAGCAAACATCGGATTTCCGGTAGTGATCATGCCCCGTGCATGTAATGTAAACAAGCTCTTAAGTACCTATGTAATGTGAAGATGAGTTGAGCGATTATATTATGATGTCGCGTGCATTTAGGATCATATCATCATATATATTGATCCATGGAATTGGAAATGAAGCGCTAATAATAGCACCAGAGGAGAGGATCGATCGAGCAGCTGGCACAAAAGAAAAAAAGTTTGCATTGTGTGGGTCCCTCCGGCCGGCCGCACGTGTGCGCCGCGCCGGATCGGAGGTCAATCAAGTTCGATCAACATCGCCGATGGTGTGGCGTGTAGTTTCATTTGAGTTCTTCTCACGGCGGCCGGCCCGCCGGACAGCTTTTCTGGCGGCGCCCTCCTCCCGGCCTCCCCCTTCCCCTTTCCCCTTCCTGGCGCGCGCGGCGCTAGCTATTTATACGACCGTCGCCCCCTCTCCGGCCGCCTCCCGAGCATCCAGCTGCATCCATCCATCACAATTCTATTCCATCTCCCTGATCTAGCGCTAGCTAGCTCATCTCTCTCTCTCTCTCTCTCTCTCTCCCGATTGCGCGCGGCATTGAGGTCTCCCGATGTGCTCGCTAGTGCAAGTGCATTCAAGATCGTGGCCATGTTCTCCACAGGCTTTCTTGAACTGTGAACTCGTGTGCTTGTGCCTTGTTGATGGTTCAAGAAAGTCCTTGGAAAACATGCCGCTGTCTTTCCTCTCATATCGATCCATCCACACCTGCTATCGCCATGGACGACATGGAGGATCGGATCGGAGGGGCGGGCCAATCGATCTGCATGAATAATGTTTCGATCAGGTAATTAATTAAATTGATCGTACGTCTAATTTCTTCCTTTCTTTCTGATAGATAGATGACGATGACGATGATTCATCCCTTAAGTTTTTGTTGATTCTGCTGGTTCATCAGCGATCATATCTGTGGTTAATACAAAACTAACCTTGCGGTTAATAATTTCATCGATCTCGATTCGCATGCATGCGTAGCTAGATAGATCTAACCCGGCCGGCCCTCCGTCTCTTGTCTTCATTTTGTTGGCTGCACTACTATATCTCTTCTGCTGCTGTGTCTCTTATTAATTGACTCTTATCGTATGCAGATTTAATTACCATGCTAGCAGTTGCTGCCAATTATAAATTATATATATAGCTTCTTCATGTCCGGTCCATTATATTTTGAGTCATATATAATTAATGTAATCGGCCAGATCCAGCTCTAGCTAGCTTGCAAATTATTTTTCCCATATAATTTCTTGTCCTCAGACGACGGAATTTCTTGGATATAAGTAAGTAATCTTTCTTTCTCATATATGCATCTGATTAATTGCATGCCAGCTCCAGGTAAGAACAGTAGTACTCATCTATTATATACCGTGCCAATAACTTACTGTTGTTGTTTCTATATTTTGCAGTAAAATCTCATCTCGTTAATATATATTTAAACCTGTCCATCCAGCAGGGAGACTGCATGATGCACATCTGTAACATAAACAATTCAGAAAACTGAAGAAACTCAATTAAGCGAACAAAATTCTCCAGGTGTATACATTTATGGGATCTAGCTAGCTATGCGGAGTTCGTTGTGGGCATGACACGAATAGTTACGGCCCTATATTTGTCGTTGGTTAATTTGCATGGTGGTTAATTATGAACTGAACTAGCTTATAGTGAAAGCATGTGTATGTGCTTAATTCTTACTGCTATGACAATGCAAACCGAAAGTCATTGATGAGTTGAGAGCTGCACTCCACTGCATCTATCGCTGCTGATATAATTTTATTACTGTTGCAGTGTACCTTAGCTTGTTGGTCCAGAAAGATAGATAGCGTGCAGCAGTGATCGAGATGGCAGACCAGACAGACAGACATGAACAGATAGAACAGCAGCTCCGATCCCCTCCATGCATCTATCCAACCCTGCGAGCTGCTGCTGCTGCTGCTCAGCGGTGTACGACGATCCATGATCCATCCATCCATGGAGCTCTTTATTTTTCATGGCTGGCTGGCTGGTTCCCTCGTGTCCCGTCGATCCATCCATCCTTGTCCTCCTGACCTGTCGCTTCATTCCAACCTGCATCTGGCTTGGATCCATTCGTCTGTTTCTTCCTTGAACATTTGCTTGCAACCAGCAATACTAGCATGTGCAGTTCAATTGAAGTTACACCCCAGCAGTTCATTTGCTTGCTCTATAATTGATGAACAATATATATAATGTTGCCTCTTGCCTAAACAAAGAAATAAACTTGACTGCATGCAGTAATAATGTTTCCATGAAAATAAAGGAGCCTAGCTTGTGTTTCTCCATTTTTACCAGAAGATGATAGAGCTGGGCGGAGGAGCATAGCATGCATGATGCTTTGGTGAGAAAATTGAAGGGAGACCAAGTGACACAACAACTCTCTGTCGCCGCTCTGCTGCTCTGCTCTGGTCTGGTAGCAATGATAATCGATTTGCATTGCGCAGCAGCTTCTCCTCTCCTTTCTTTTCATGCATGTACAGCCAGCTGACACATAGAATTTTCTTGCGGCGGCACCAACCCAACCTGCTGTGCTTGTGTTTGTGTTTGCTGCAGGATTTTTTTTTATTCTTAGGGCTACGGCAAGAAATTGATCCTGATGACGATGAGCTACTAGTATTACCTCTGCCATGCTGTAACTGAGTGATGTTTACACACTACTATACAAAATATTTGTAGAGGTGGGTAAAATCGTATTTTTAGGACGGGTGCGGCACCCGCCTCTAGTTTTCGCAGGTAAAAATATCATTTTTAGGGGCGGGTAACGCGTCCGCCCCTAAAAATGATTTGTGATTTTAGGGACGGATTATAGCGTGACCCGCCCCTAGAAGTCGATTTCTAGTGGCGGGTCATGCCATGGTCCGCTCCTACAAATCCATGTCGAGAAAATAAAAAAAATAAAAAATAGCAAAATAAAAAAATATTCCAGCCAACTAGCCACCACCACTAGCTCTGCAGTATCAAGCGACGATTTTTTGACGAAATATGCGCACTTGCATCACCTGGGATTCGAACTGTCTACCACAAGCTTCGCATGTATCTTTCTTACCACCACACTACATAGTCACTTGTGACTCCATGAGGTATGCCATTCTTTTATATTAACTCCGAAATTAATTTGTAGGGGCGGGTGACGCCATCACCCGTCCATACAAATCGATTTCCAGGGGCGGGTGATGCCACCACCCGCCCTTAAAAATATTTTTCTATTTTATACGAAAATTCATTTAAATCTTTACACATAGCAAAAACAAATATGTCAAATATATTTCAGTATATATGAAGGTTAAGATTGTGGAAACCTCAAAGTATGACTTGAGTTATATGAGATACTATAACTATATAGTTATAGCTATTAGAAAACTTATAATATTTTTTCCGACCACTAAATGATCTTAAATGAAAAATTTATCAACTACAAAGTTTTAGATCTCGTCATTCTCTATAATTTTGATATAAAGTTTGCCTTCATCCGAGATTATATGAAAAAATTATGAATTTTTTTTGTGTGGCACCATTTGTAGGGACGGGCCATGCCATCACCCGCCCTTAAGAATATATTTTTAGGGACAGGTGAGAGCATCATCCACTTCTAGAAATACCACCATTTTCAAATCATCTATCAGCCGCCGCTGAAAATCAGCCCCATTTTCAGCGGCGGCTGATGGTGTCACCCACATTTTCAGGGGCGGGTCAAAAGCTACAATGACCCTCCACTATTTGTAGGAACAAATTACTTTTTGATCCGCCTCTAAAAAAATAGGGTGTTGCTACAAATCGTTTTTGTAGTAGTGACAGTTGCTATTCCAACCATAGTGCTGTTTTTTTCAAGATTATTGTTCCTAAATCAATCGATTACTACCTGATATCTAACTTGCTTTGATCATCAGTAATGATGATGCACGGTGGTGGGTGGCAATTTAGCAACAACATATAGTTTGTCGTAGTATGCAATGATGAGTAAGTATTCTATAATGGAGTATATTGGTGGTTTACTTGCATCAGCAGCATATATAATCAAGCATGCATGCATGCATTGATTTGCTTTATATAATTTGTTTGGAGCGCGGTCCAGTCACTCTCTTTCTTTTTAGGTAGGTGACGGGTTGCTCTCATCGATCACGATCAGCACTTGTTGCCTGCCTGCCTGCCTGCCTGCCTGCCTGCCGGGATTAATAAATTAGCTTGGTGTTCATGCCAATCTTTTTAACTCTAGAGCCGGTGCATTCCGGATCTTTTGGTTGAACCACGTCAGCAATTTAATTTATAGCCATTGGATTATGAATGGACGACGGAATGTGACACACAAATCAAGACATGCAATCGTGCTACGCTAGACTCGCGCGCGCTAGACACAAACAAAAGCCAAGGATTACGGTGTGCGTTGAACTCAGTCCAGAAAATTCCAGACAGACAAGATAAAAAGGTGCGCTAGACATGCAGTCCAGAAATATCTACACAAACAACGGATAAAAGGAGGCTCACGCTGGACTCAGTCCAGAAAATTCCACACAGACAAAAGACAATGGCGTTAACAACCATGGTTGTGCAGACTTGTATACTATAAAAAATTGGTACAGAGTATACGAATGGTCATTTTGTTCTAGCCAACTAGCAAAGAGTATACGGGGGGTCATTTTGTTCCAACAAACTACCAAAGCAACCTCAAGCAACCTCGGTACCTCACAAGTCACAAAAACACTTGGAGGTGAACTGCACATGTGATTGATAAGTTTCCATTGCTTTTCCTTTTATATATCTTAGTTTTCCTGTATCCATTTCTTTCTTGTCGATATGTAACTGTGGTCTTGCTTCTTATTCCTCATTCTCACACATATATTCGAGAGGACGCACCTGAAACATGCATTCATCTCAACAGTAAACAAAATAGAAGAGTTACACAGAAAAAAGAGCAGTAGCTTTTAGAATCAAGCAAGGGCAAAAGTGGTTCAGTATCAAGCTGCTGTATTCCAGACTTCTAGCGGTAGGGCCTCCATAGATTGTACATCAAAATCACATTGTCAAACACCTTGTGGTTCCTCACCTTCGAAAGGACTGGTCAATAAGTCCTGGTCTCCTACCTCCTATCAAATACAAAGAAAGAAAATACAAAATAGTTAAACAGTTGGCATGACTTCTTTTTGAAATAGTGCAATCAATTTCTTATTAATACATCGATAATCTAAGTAGGCAAATGTGTGAAATAAATATTTCCCTCCAAGGGAAAAGAGCAAAACAATAAGTAAGACTCCATTCTTTTTGCTAATATTTTTACAAACTGTAGTGTTAAAACCTTATTGCTCCATAATAAATCCTAAGCATCTTTCTCATAAGCATTGTTAACTATCATCACGGATTCAAGCACCAAATAAAAAAATGCAAAATGTAGTGTACAGACTTAAATCTTAAAATTCTTTTAATTTCACAACTTTGACACATTCTTTAACTATCATTCTCTATGGCATACAGTTATCTGCTAGAGGAGCAGAACGATGGATCTTTTAGGAAAAAAAAAACATGACTTGAATTCTGCTAGAAGAGACTTTTGTGAACTTTAATGGGCAATGCAGGTCTTTTGGGCAAGAGCCCTATTAATCAATACTTTCTAGAGCATTTAGATACAACAGATTTCGCACAACTTCTATTGCTAACAAAAAACAATTGAACATTAAAGTTGTTACTGAATTTGCAGTACATCTTTGTAAACTGGCATACACACTTCTGTAATGCCTACTACTATGTAATGCAGTTCAACTTTGCAGCAAATGTCAGTGCCTTATTGCGAGTACTATGATGCTGATTCAAGTGCTATAAGTAATTGTTAATTGCATGACACATTTTTCAAAGATTATAAATTAATTCCTCATCCTCAACTCACCTTGGTTTACACTTCATTGCCTCGCTTATTTGCTCCATTAGCATGCTAACTGCTGGTCTGGCCGTGCGGCGTAGCTTGTGCCTGCCGTGCCTCGCAGCCTGGAGCGCGCGCACGGCGCAGTAGAGCCCCTGTGGCCGCGACCGCCGATGCAAGCGCCGAGCGTGCAGACGGGCACCCTGGCCGCAAAGCCCCTACGCGCCAGCGCGCGTGGCGCAGTGCAGCACCTACGGCCACCGGCAGAAGCGCCGATCGAGTGGACGGACGGGCGCCCTTGCCGCGAAGCCCCTGCACGGTGCGACGCGCACGGGCCGCATCGGCCATTCGGAGCGCTTGCCGCCGCCCGTAGCGACGCCGTCCCTCGCGACGCCATCCGTCGCTACCACCTTCCGCGCTAGGCGAAACGGCGAGGAGCCGAGGCCGTGATCCGTGCAGCCGCGTTAGGCAAAGGTCGCATGAGACGCTGGACGAGCGGCCGGCGACCGGCGACGCACAGGTCGCTGGGTCGTGTGGGTGGGGTGAGATCTGCAAGGGTTGCTAGGTCGTGCGGCTTGTATTGGGCTGTTGAGGGTACGAATTCTCAAGTTATGGGCTGGTTGGGCCATGTACTGGTCTCGTAACTAAGCGGCAACAGCAGCAGCATAAATGCAACTATATACTCCCTCCGGTAACGAAATAGAAGACGTACATGAAAAAGCTCCTATTCCAACTAACGAGCTTTCTCTTCCACTATAGTGGTATGCCAGTTTTCTAGTGCCAAAAGATTATTCCCCAATTAGCATAATCTTTTTTTTTTCTTCGACTTCGATTCTCTATCTCCTAATAGCACCAGGCACACAGTTCTCATGCGTGTTCTCGAGAAAAATAAAAGAAAAGAAAAGTGAGGCTGGATCGGATCGGATCAGAAGCAGGCAATTACAGTGTGGCAGGCCTAACCAAAGCAGCCCATAATAGGCCCGTGGGCCGGATCCTCCCTGGCCTTTGCTCCCTCCTGCTCGACGGCCGTTGTTCCCCTCCCTCTGCCTCGCCCTGCCACCGCCACCCGGACCCCAATTACCCATGGCGCCGCCCGCTCTTTTCCGCGCCGCCGCAGCCGAGCTCCGCCGCCGCTCCCCTCGCCCCCTCCCGGCGCTTTCATCTCTCCTCTCCTCGCCGTCGCCCCAGAGCCCACCCTCCAGCTGCACCGATCCTAGCCCTCCCGCCCACCGCCGCCACTTTATAACCCTACGCCGGTGCCCGCACCCAGCATCAGCCTTCTCCCCCGACTCGCTTCACTTCAGGATTCTGCTACCGAGCCACTTCTCGCCCTCTTCACCGCTCTTCACCTCATCATCATCCTCTTCCGAACCCGCGGACAAGCCACCGCTGACATGGGTGGACAACTGGATCCCGGAGGCCGCGCGGCCGTACGCCATGCTCGCACGCCTCGACAAGCCCATCGGGACCTGGCTCCTCGCGTGGCCCTGCATGTGGTAGCTACCTTCTCTCTCTCTCTTGTACCGTTCATCTGTATCCTTATCTGTTTTCTCTCTCAATCAGTAGTAGAGTAGGACTGCTTCTTCAGTTAGTCCATGCATCCAACTAACTGAAACCAGTTTGCTCTCGCTCCACATTACTAGTGTTTGAATTCAGCTGCTCAGGATTTCCTGCAGTTTGAGGTGGTTAGTCATCCAATCTAACAAGTCCCTTTAGAAAAACTACAGCACATGGACACTGCTTCTTCTGGACTTCTGGATGCAAGGGCAACTCCAAATCATACATTGCCACCGTACAGACTAAACTATAGTCCTTAGCTAACACAATGTAGTCAGCCATTAGTTGACATTTTATCTAAATGATAAGTTAGTCGAATGATCTTGTGGCCTGTGAGAAGGATGTTTTTTTTAAAAAACAAAAACAAAAAAAAATCTGCTGTGCATGTGTTGCTACCTTGTACATTATCAAATCCATAGCATGTTATATCATCTGTGTTGAAGAGAGACTCAGACCTTTGCTTCGCAGGTCGATCACCATAGCAGCGATGCCAGGGCAGTTGCCTGACCTCAAAATGCTGGCACTCTTCGGATGTGGAGCCGTCCTCTCAGGGGGGCTGGTTGCACAGTGAATGATCTTCTTGACCGTGACATTGATAACAAGGTGATTCTGTTTCTTTCTTTTTTTTCTGTGTGCATATGATCCCTTGTACTTTTCACTGAAATAAGCATAAGCGCAGAGTTAAATGATCCATGATTTTCTTCTGGATGCTGCATGCCTTTATCTGATGACATATTTCTCCACAGGTTGAGCGCACCAAAAGCAGGCCTTTCGCATCAGGTGTTCTTACTCCTTTACAAGGAGTAGGCTTCCTCGGATTTCAGCTTCTGCTGGGACTGGGCATTCTTCTCCAGTTGAATAACTATAGGTATTTATTTGAACTCCATGCTTCTTTGGCTATTATATTTTTACAGTATTAGATGCATTTAGCCTAGACTGATGTAGTTTGACAGTATTAGATGCGTTTAGCCTATCCATGCTCCTGCAAACACTTATCAGTGATTGTCGACGGCAGAACATTATGAGCAAATGCTGGATCATTTAGGAAGTGTTTATTTATTTCACCTCTTCTTTTCTCGAGGATAAGCAAAATACCCTGCAACTCAATTAGTCAGCTTACTGTCCTTGCTGTGTGTATCTTGTTTGTTTGATAAACTCACTATGCCTGAGGCTATGGCCAAGATGATCCTGTAACTGCAACATTGATCAACGTATTCTGGGTTTGCATCCAAAGGTTATGGTACATACAGTACAGTTGCATTTTCTTGATTGATAACCAGGAAAATTGTCCGCCATCCTGCCTGTTATATACTTGCCAATACAGAAAAGAATATATAGAAGCATAATATGTGCCTCTTGATGCTTGCATTATAAGCACAGCTTATTACAGTAATTTTATGTCATTTTTCTGTATGTAGCCGTATTCTGGGGGCATCTTCGCTTCTTCTGGTCTTCTCATATCCCCTGATGAAGAGATTCACATTTTGGGCGTGTATTGTACATATGGGAGATTCAGAATACAATATTCCTGCTTACAGAGTGTAATAGCTATGTTTTTTTTTCAATTCATTAATAACAGCCTCAGGCTTATCTTGGCCTGACATTCAACTGGGGAGCTTTATTAGGATGGGCTGCTATTAAGGAAAGCTTAGACCCTGCAGTCGTCCTCCCATTGTATACAGCTGGTATATGCTGGACACTGGTATATGATACCATATATGCACATCAGGTGTTTCCCTATTCACATCCTTTCATATTTATCCTTGATGAAGTGTCCGTTTTAGGTTGATGTGATGTCTTATACGCATATACCTATCTATTTACATCTCAGGACAAAGAAGACGACCTCAAAGTAGGAGTTAAGTCCACAGCATTAAGATTTGGAGATTTGACCAAGTACTGGATTAGTGGTTTCGGTGCCGCATGCATTGGCAGCTTAGCCCTCAGCGGCTACAATGCTGAGCTTGGTTGGTGTATACTGTAATGACTTAGTGAACAATAATATTATGTTACTTATATTGACTGCAGACCTTAAATCATTTTGGACAGGATGGCCCTGCTATCCTTTTCTGTGCGCTGCAGCCGCGCAGTTAGCATGGCAGATTTCAACCGTGGAACTTTCTAACCGCTCTGATTGCAACAGGAAGTATGTTTTCCTTTCTTCCAGTATCCAGTCATCATTGACAGTTAAGACAATAATGTTGTTGTTGCAATCCTATGAGAGTTTGAATTCATTGAATCGATTCTGTGCAGGTTTGTGTCCAATAAGTGGTTTGGAGCTTTGGTATTTAGTGGGATTTTTATTTGGGCGTCTTGTATCATGATGAATTTATCAGGCATGCTGTGTATCTTTTTTTGTATCATATATTGATTCATATATTGATGGGTTTAATTCAAACAATTTTGTGATCGAGTGCGGGAAGAATATACCAAGCCCTTCACTATGTTGACTAGCAATTGCAGCTTGGTGCGGAATGGACTTTGTAAGCTCCATCTTCGCATGGCTTGTGCTTACATCCTTGCTAAATTGCTATTTTGACATAACCTTTGCTCTGAAGCAGGCTATTTTCCTAGCACGTCATTGTGGTGCTCTCCACCTCCTGTAAACAGTTACAAAACAAGGGGCAGGAAAATACGTTGATGTACAATACATTTTTTTTGTACCCTTATGTGCTGTTGTATGTGAAAGGATCAGCTAGAGCGGCCTTTTTTTTTTTGGTATTGTTTAGCGCCTCTAGAATCTAGGTGGAAACAGCTGTGGAAAAGAATTTTTGTATGAAGCCAGAAACACGGTTCAGTTGATTGTGCACTTATGTTTGGAGAAAATTGGGTGCTTATCAGGTATTGTCAATTGATTAATCATTTATGTTTTGGCAAAGTTGCGACGACCACTCTTTGGAGTGGTAAATTTTGTCTGATATTTTGGCCCATGATGGGGTTGGGTATCCTGCGATGGTCCGGTACATCACTATTGACAAGGTTGAGAAATTGTGTGAAGTCTGGAACGGTATATTGAAGGGGGTTGTGTTTGTGTTGGTAAGATCATGAGAATTGTCCGGCAGGAATCTTGATCGTGTTGAGATTTAACTGGTATCAACTATCTTAAATGGCGTGGCTGGTTTCAGTGTTTGTGGCATGACATCTTCATCTGTTGCTGCGTAGTTTGGTAAATGAAGTCGGTAGCGAGGACTTGCGCTCTGGATTACGACTAGTGCTGCTGCACTGGGACTCTGGAACATTGGAACTTGATAGTAAGATTAGCATATTAATTTTCCTTCCAAATTGGAGTAGCATCAAATTGGGGATGTAGCTCAGATGGTAGAGCGCTCGCTTAGCATGCGAGAGGTACGGGGATCGATGCCCCGCATCTCCATCTTCTTTTTTGTTTTCTTTTGGGCCATTTTGCTGCGGTAGCACTTCACCCGCACGGGCGATGGATGCCAAAAAAAAAAACAAGCTCAGAGTCGCGCCTCTCATCCTAGGATCAGGATGTTGTACCGGACCCACCAGTACTTGTGCATTTCCTCACTGCTTGTGCTTTCTGCCCACTGGTCCCGTATTATATACTGAGATAGAGCTCGCTGTCCGAGCAGTGTGGTATTATGCTACACTACACTGCCTGCTTAGACCTCTTGTTAACCGCTGGTCTGAGTGGCCTAGCTGCTGCGCAGAGAGAGGCCTTTGGGCTGTGAGTGAACTGGTTATGTCGGCCCAGCAGCCCCTTTCCCACAGAAAACCGGCAGCATGCTACCTGATACAGTGATACCAGGATTAGAGTCTACAGGTCCGTCACAGGCAGCACCACCATCGCGATGCACCATTCTCCAGACAGCCACAGCTATACTACTCAAGTCCATCAATTGCCAAAACATCAGCATCATACTCCAGTCCAGTGCAAATGCGCTGCTACTGCCAGCTGCTTGCTACATCTACAGGAGATGGTCAGTCTACTTAACCAATGATTCTCCATCGATCGATCGGTGTCGACCGGCCGGCCATCACCATACGTCAACAAAATTCAGACACCATAATGGCGTCTGCGGTGACTAATCAGCCGGCCGAACAAAACCCAGACACCCCTAATGGCGTCTGCGGTGACTGATGCATGGCCTCATCACTACTCTCTGCCTACAACCTCTGCTCCTTCCAAAATGCATCGTCATCGTCCCCAGTCTCAATGTCCACGTTTGCGGGAGCCTACTGGGCGGCCGCGCCTCTTAGGTTTATTATTCTCGACAGCAACTTCTTCACTCTGCTTGCCGCTGTCTTCGCTCTTTGGATCGTCTCCTTGCGACACTGCACCTCTTCGGCGACCGTCTTTTCGGTGGCGGTGGCGGCGGCGGCGGCTTCTCATCTACAGATGATTTAGCTACAATGCTGGGGTCACCAGCCCCGCTCTCCAACCTGCCAAATAAGTCACAGCGTGATCAGTCAGCAAAAATGTCTCCAACACCTATGAAACTTTTACAGCAGAAAAATATGACTGCCCAGTGTTCCTTACCCTTCTGAGGAACAAGAATCCAAAAAGTTTACTACTTCGTTCAGAGCATGAAGAGCCATCTTCTTGATCTGAAGACACCATGTTCGACTCCAGGTTAGTCATGACATCATACTACTACACACCATACCTCAAACCAGATCACTGGCAATACACAATTAATGCTAACCTCTAGTTTATCTTCATTAGCTCTGTGGGAAGAAGGAAGTCGTCTAAACTCCTCAGTCAACTTAATACACTCGCCAACGTTTTCAGGGGAAACAAAGTCCAGCGCAACTTTGATGCAGGACTGCACAGATGGACATGGTTCCATAAGTCAGAACCATTATATTTGATCCCACACCAAAACAAGAAGAAATATTGAGCTGGATTGTCATGATGGTAAAGATCTGCCACACCTTCAAATTCCTCACTTGATGAGGACATCCAGCGGGAATGAAAACTGCTTCGCCAAGCTTCTGCTCAAATGTCCAGGGTTCAATACCTAAAGCAGGGAAGCCAACAGACGAGAAGAGGGGCATGTCATTTTCAGATACACAGCATTCAAGAGATCTCAAGGCACAGGGGTGGCATTTTTTCTAACCATATTCTTCCTTGAGCTTTCTCTTATGCTCTGCAGTTAAGTAGAAACTCTGGTCGTGAATCGGGTGAATAACCTGTTCATTTAGGTCAGCATAGAAAAGTAAGAAGGAAAATAGTTCTTTAATGACTGCAACAAGAATATGACCTGCTTCACTGGATTGCAGTAAATATGCCGGAATTCTGAGGAATGTTTCCTAAGATAATCTTGTAATTTCTCGGAATCCTCTCTACGAAAGATATCCCATAAAGCACCACCCGTGTTCTGCTGCTCTGAGCCTTCCCCCGCAGCAGGCTTTTCCTGAACGTCTTTGGAAATTTGTTTTGCATCAGTGCCATTGCAATCAACCTTTTTAGGTTTCTCTTCTCGAGACTTGGTGCCAACTTCCTTGAGAGTTCCACCTCTAGATCTCTTTCCATGCTGTCCCATGTCAATAACATCTGAAATGCAATGAGATCCATTATGCATCTTATGAGATGCATTGACCTCATTACTTTGAGCTGGGCACTGCCCTAGTTCACTTCGTGAAACAGATTCATGAGATGACTCTTTATCCTTCGTATCATTTTCAGAATCATCAGGTGGTAAAGCATTGATGTCCAAACCTGCATGAGGCATGCAAGAAATGCCACAAGGCTTTAAAACAAACAGAATAACCCAATCATTACCAAAAGTAAATTTGCGTTACAAACCATTAAATCTGGATTTATTGGCATGATTGTCTTCCCTACTATATGAGGTATTTGGTGCTTCATCAACAGCTTTATCCCTCTTTGCAATTGGAGATTGTGATAACCTGAGATCAGTGCTGGATTCTAGACCCCCATATAATTCCTGAAGATCTTGCGCCCGCATGTCTTGTTGGATTTTTTCAATTTGGCAAAGACTAGTCTGACAAGTCACTTCAGCTGTGTGTGTTAAAATATTTACCTGGTTAAATCACACAACTTCCACAATCAATATTGACCCTGTTAGCTAACAAGATCCAATAAACTGATAGATAAGAAATAAAAACCATTAAAGGGTCAACAAATGAGCTAGGTACCCAGCAATGGAAAACATCTGCTGGGAGAGCAAGATATAGTAAGTGGAAAGTACCCAGGGACCTTGCTGAAGTCAATTTTGCTCAGCACTAAAATCTCATGTAGAACAAAACGAGAAGAACATAATCACTAATAAACATAACATACCGCATCAGACATGTCACAGTGAAGCTTGGTCACAGAATCACCCCTGCCTAGCTCTTTGCGGAACCCATAAGCAATGTAAGTTTTGGGTCCAAGATCTGGCTTCAAGACACCAGTAGGAAGCTTAACTGCGAGATTTAGCGGACCATATCGTGGATCAGTATACTCAGGAAACGGTAATGCGCTAATAAATTCAGCACCATGGCGAGGCAATCGCTGGTCAAAGGAACTAGAAGGAGGCCAGTCTTTTAGCTTAAGCATCTCAGGCCAGTGAGTCCTAGTATGAGCTCTGCCAGTTGTATATCCCGAAAAGAACATATGTATATTAATTTCCACCTGCCACATGTATGCATAGTAAGCACCTGCATATAAAGCTCCAAAAGAAGGAAACAAGGCACATCTAAATTCAAGCAGAGACTCATAAATATCCTTATTTAAAATGAGAACTTCAATTTAAGCAATGAAGTTTGCAAATACTACTATAATACATGTTTTGTTCTGGACAGAAACCCACGCACACCTTTAGGTAGAATGATCATTACTCAGTACCGTTTTAAATATTTCTTTCAAAATTTTATATCCAAGCCAGATAAATACGACCAGCATGATATTCGAAAAATGAACATATCGCCCAAAAAGGGTTTCCTTAACTTAAACACGTTCAGGAATAGAGTTACCACACCTCACACCAATCAAGGCAATCTAATGCGACAACAGCAAATTGCTCATCTTCTGCTTTGCCTTTGGTTCTTTCCCGCAATGCCCGCCACATTACCATTGGTTCCCAACTCAGACCAGAAGTTAACTGAAGGACATCAGATACAACAATTGGCTCCCCCTTTGCCCAATGCATCTGAAAGTGCACTAGATCATCATCCTGGATATCAGTAGCAACCGGACAATATAGGAAGTTATCACTTGAGTCCTTCCTGTTAGCAGCCTCTCGTACTGGCTTGCAGTCAGTTCTTATCTTGCCTGAATGATCAAAGCAAGGGCACCGATCACTTCTTCTGACAATTGCTTTAGCAAACATTTCACTTCTGAGAACTTTGTCAGCTCTATCTTTTAGCTCAGCAAGCATCTTCTCTGGAAACAAACACTTGAGGTCCATTAGTGTACCGCCACATCCTCCTATTTCCTTTGGTGGACAAGGTATGCTACCATCAATCTTTGCTTTCCATAGGTGCAGATGGTTATTGGGCTTCTCAACAGCAGTCATGCCATTGTGAGGCTCGCCATTCGAGGGGTTGTTATGCCTCCTCGAAGAGACGCTTTTATTAGCATCCTTTGACTGAAGAATCTTGCCAAAAGCGTAACTCCTACCTCTATTTTCATATTGCAGAGTCTCGACCTCTTCTCCTCCTGGGATCTCACCTTTGCGAAGCTCCTTGCAGCAGTTAAGGCAAAGATCATAGAAACAATGCTTGCAACTTCTATGAAAATCGACTATAGAAGTTCTACACTTATTGCTGCAGTAGAGCAAAGGATAGATTAGATGACAGCCATTAGATTTATCGCACAAAGTAAATAAACAGGGAAATAGACCAACCAATAGACACGGTCATCTAGGTCACACTCAGCTTGTTCCACCTTGATTTCATTCACAGAAACTCCTGCCCACAAAACCAGATGGGTATTTAGGCAACCACAACTATCAGTCTGTGTCCCATAAAACCACAGTACCATACCTTGTATTTGAGCCTCTACTTCCTTCTCCTCCATCTGCTCCTGTCGCAATTCTCTCATCCAAGGAAGCAGCAAGCTTACAATATGATATGCATAACGAATTTGATTTTCTTGAGAAATCTCCTTTTTGGGAGGCTAGTCACACGGAATGGGATAAATCATTAATGGCGGAAGACAATTTGAATCCATAGCAGAAGAAATGCAAATATTTTAATTTGGCAATGAGATGCTAAGTGTGTACCTCTTCAACTCCCCTCATCCGTAGGCATGCCTTGCAATTACAGTTCTTGCGACAATATGGGCATTTCGCAGCAAATTCATCTTCTGGCAAATTAGGATACCTATTTACAAGAACAGTTTTGAGTCACTGAATGTTGTCCAACACACAAGATGAAACAAAATGGCATGTCATTTATCAATAGCTGGTGAAACCAAAGTATTAGAAACAAAGTGCTTCCAATCAAATATAGCATGTTAGACTAAAGCAGGTCAGTAAAGCACAAAAAAGTTAATGCCCATAGAAAACATCGGTCAATTATGACATTGTGTGCAAGTTATATATGTAACTGTCATATCACAAGAAAAAAGGTATATGGTGAGCAATCCAATCAGTAGGAAACAAGGTTGAGATGACACACCATAGTTCTATGCATGGCACACAGAATCTCTTCTTCTTGCATGACTTACACCAGACCACCCTTCCTTTGTCTTTCCTCTGGCATTGGTGGCACATTAGGGCATTTTCCCCTGTCAAAATCGTCCTCCCTACCTAGATAATTTAAACAGATTTGCATTCGTAAAAATAGTTGTGAAACCAGTCGACAAACAACTTAACATCAGCAAATGAGTAGCTCACCATAACATTTGCATCGTATTTTTTATCCTTGGCAGACGGAAGCTTCTTTTCCTCTTTATCCATGTTTTTCAACTTTTTTGTGATAGACTCTTTCCCAATATCTCTTCTTTTCCGCTTCTTTGCGATCTGTGAAAACTCACCAGTCTTTGACTCCTTGTCCCTTGCTGCCTCAGAATCACTCTGCTAAGTAAAACAAATGGTAAGCTTGACGACATTCAAATATGTAAGAGAAGGTCAGACTGAATTTGCTGACATCCTAATACACGTGACAAGCACTAGCATCCCCAAAGATTAGATAATAAACTGCACATCTTTCAGGGTCGCTAGGTCATACCAGAGTTCTCTTAAATGTCTGCAGGCACAATGATTGATAAGTATAATAGGTGCACATAGCACATTCCAACCTTTCAGGACTTACCGATGCACACTGCACATTCCAACCTTTTCAGGACAAAGTTCACCATTTGGTGGGTAGGAAACTTAAAGGTTTCATCTTGTAGCTAGGTACATAATTTATGAGTTAAAAACAATAAATTATAGTAGAAACTTAAAGGTTAATTAACTATTGCAGAGGACAAAGGGGGAGTTGCGTCAAAAAGTAAGGTTTTCCTTACTTTATACGTGGCTAAAAAATCATTCAGAAATCAAGTATTGCTGAGGATGTTATGTAATATACCCCATTCATTTCACCGTTCCTTTTGCCATTTGAGAACTGGGCCTTACTGTCCAGTTCGCCCGCTTTTGTCTTTCTTGGTCTTCCTCTCTTCTTCCCAGAATCACTGCTTTCAGGCCCCTCGTGGCTGACTTGATCATTCGCAGTTTCCTCATCATCCTGCTGGCAAAATTGCAATTAGTCAATTCAAGTTCAGCCCCAGAAAGAACCAATCCAACAAAAATGTGTTCGGGGTGGGGGGTAATTTTCAGAGAATGTGGCCCAAAATGGGGCTAAAACTTTCATGTATCTGTAGTAAATCGAGGCTTCTGGTAAAGAATCCGCGAAATGGCAATGGGGAAGGACAACAGTATGTCAAAAACTTAAGCTTCTTCTTCAGTAATACATCAGGAACACAGAACAAAAATAGAAATACCTCAAGTGATTGACTGGCCGCCACAGAAAACTGCATTGTTCCTTATCGGCATTGTCAAATTATTTTAATATAATAATCAAATCGTACAGGATGATAGTGTGATGCTTGTGTTTACCCCTTGAAGTTCGTCGTGCGATCAATAGAGACGGACGAACTAGATCGCAAAACAAATGAGCATACCCGCAAGAGAAGGCAGTAGTCCGATACATATAAGATTTCCGGAAATGGAGTGGGAGAATCGCCCAAAGCGATGCAACCCGAAAGAAGCCGCTATTAGTATGAAACAAGGGGAAGAGAATCTGCACACCTCGGTATCGGTGTCGCGCTCGTAGAATGCGTTGGCCGCCGGCCTTCTCTCCCTGAGCACCCTAGGACCCGCCGCCACCCCACGCCCTAGATCCCCGGGGCTTATCGCCTGCGACGTCAAGGCCCGGTCGCCGGTGCAGCGGCGCCCATTGGTCCGCGGTTTCGGCTTGGGCGTCTTCTTCCTATTCAAGCTACCTTTGGGCCTCCCCCTCTTCCGCTTTGCCTCCTCGCCGCCTCCGGCCGCGGGAACCTCTTCCGTAGCCCCCGAGTCAATATCGATCCCCTCCGTATTCTCCGCCATGGATTGGCCGGCGGAAGGAAGGAGGCGCCGTCGGTGTAGTAAGATCCCCCACTCCCGGTCCCAGCAATGACCGCCGGCGTTTCTAGCCGCTGCGTCGTGGAGATTTTTCCGTTTTGCCTCCACAGCTTTTGAGGATCTTTCTGGAAAATGACCTGCCTTTGAGTTTTTACAGAAATGACCTGACTTCTGTTAATAAAGTTTTTGATTCCATCTTAATACATGGTAATCGAGTGCACGTCTGGTTGATCCTAATGCGTGGAGATAATACTAGATTATAACGAAGGTTGAGAGAGTATGTAGGAGGGATATACAATTTCTTCTAGGTTTTATGAGCTGCTAGATGAGAGAATTACTTTTGGCGGGAAATACTATTTTTAAATTTAAGGTAACTACATGCGGCGACACTTGTTGTGTATTGAAAAGAGATATTTTGTGTTTTTATGGAATAATAAGTTAGCAACACACACTTTGCTCACAAAGTAGGTGAGTCTCTTTCTAAAGACCCCTTAAAATTTATTCCTTGCAATTAAAAAAATAAAAATGGATTAGATCGTGATTTTTATAATATGCGCACTCGTGTGCAAAAGGCTATTGTTGTGGTGCTGGTGCCTGACGTGGTAGACACAACCACAAAGCATTAAAATGGTGTTACCTGTATGTTTTTTATAACTAGGTAAAGACCCGTGCGATGCTACGGGCATATAATTTTTGAACAAAATAAATGGTAAGAAGATAATAGACACACAATCTAAACTATGAATTTCACCTAGACAGTTTTGGTAGTAGTGCTCTGATTCGAGTGGTGATTTGGAGATTTGGATTGATTTGAGCTCTGATTTACTCGTGGATTTGTGCTTTGATTGTTTTCGATGTTGAGATTTAGGGGATTTGGGGAGCGTTCTTACTCGCGATTCGTGAGGTTGGTGATGACGGCGGCACCCCGTGCGGTGGAGCTCCTCGTCCCTGTGGAGCGGTGCCTGCAGAGGCGGTGCCGAGGAAGTAAGGAACGCAAGGGCGTGGGGAGAGGGGAAGATGTTGTGCGCTAGTTGTAAGGATTGGGAGCGTTTGTAGGGCGTTGGTGGAGATTTGAAATTTGAACGACGCCTGTTGATTGGGCGCTGCCCTGGTGTCAGTGCCCCCCGTGGTTCCGCCGGCAGAGCCACGGGGTGGCGACGCTGACACTGGAGGCTTATTAGTAGTAGAGATTCCATGGGGAGAGGTCCAATCAAGACGTAGAAAAGTTGGACTAAGCATATAATGCTTGATGTGCTCATTTTGTCTTCTCTATTAGTAGGCTACAATTTGTTAAATTTTAAGATGTTTGCAGCTGAATTTAATAAAAACATAGATCACTACCGTATGTCACCTTTGATAGCCAGAACATAAACCAGACACACTAAAATCCAGTGGGTCTTGTTAGCATACGATACTAGATTGTATTAGTATTTGTAGGAAGTGGGTAAAAGGTGAATAGATGGAGGAGGATATCGCAAAGAGCTTGTGGGGTGGGTTTTGGCGGGGGCAGGCAAGCTGGGGGGTTTTGTGCAAAAAAGAAGAAAGCCGGCCGGCCTACTTCTTTGTCTCAAACTGACATCATGGCCCCACACGTCAGTTGGGCAGAAACGGGGGCAAAAACCGGGCGCGGCTGCCTGTTTTCTTCCTCTCTCTTTCAGAATTCGAATTTTGAACCCCAAAGCCAAGCCAAGCCAGCCCGCTGCCCGGGAAAAGGGTGGGTGCCTTCCCGAAGCGAAAGCGGTTTCCCAGGCAGCCGCCTCCCGAGGTCAGACTTCAGAGATGGTTTGGCTGCAGTAAACGGCCACCCGCTCGCAGCGCGCCGCCACCGCCTGCCTCTTCCTCACCGGCGCCGCCCTCATCGTCGCCGCCGCCCGCCTCTCCTACGCCAACATCGAACCGCAGCGCGCCAAGGCCGCCGAGCGCCGCCGCGTCCTCGAGGTCTTCATCCGCCGCAAGCTCGGATCAGACCACCAACAGGATCCGCCGCCCACCAAGCCCTAACGCCCGCGACTTCTCATCCTTTTCCAGATGGCTCCTCCGCCCTTGCCCCTTGGGGATCTCGCCTCCCCCTCCCCCTCCCCCCATCATTTTGCTACTAGTATATATACATGACTAGCACTAGTACTAAGTTCCATCCATTGGGATCGTTATTGCCTGCGATTGCTTTTCTTATATTGCTACTCTCTACTACAAGCATTGTTAATTAGATGTTGGAATTCTGTTACCTCGCTCCTACTATGTTCACTGGAATTTTATTTTCAACCGCATCAGTGGACTAGATTACAGACATTTCGGTGTCAAATTATTCACTACCAGTGCCAATATTAGTACTCCAACTGTGGTGGCTTCAGGTACATAGTCCACCACCACCAGAGCTCCTTCAATCCAAATCCATGTAGAAAGGAGTGTTATCTCTTTCTGAATTTCTATGTTTGTCAAGTCATCATGCTACACAGTATATACTACCATTCTTGCACTGGCCATTTTAGAAGATTGTTCGTCAATCTGTATGACATTCATTGTTGATTGATCCTGGCGCGCGCATTGTTACCAATTATGCGCATGTCCTGTTTCCCTCTTGTTTGTCTGCTCCATCTTTAATAAAATTCTGCATTAGCACTGATGTATGGTTGCTTCCGTTATTGATCTTGGGTGTTGTACTACCATTTCACTACTCACCAAGAAATCAGGGATTCACACTGTGTCACATCTATTTCGACTAAGTCTTCCAGTTTCCAAGATGATTCTACAAACACAATCAATCCTAGCCAAAGGTACAATCCTCCGCAGAAAATTTTATTACATTATTTTTCACAATCTCATTTGTTCTGCCTCATCATCGGTGCTATGCTGAATTAGTTAACCTAATAGCTGTTGTTCAACTAGGACTTATTACCCCATGTATGTTTACATGGTGGATATGAGCTGAATATGCCAGGAATCAAGTCAATGACAAGACGAGCAAGAGGCAACACAATTTTATTGGAGCTATATCATGGCAGGAAACATATTGTTCCAAAAGTTTGCACATGCATTGAATCACAAAAGAGCGAATATTCCAAGGTCCAAGCACTCTGTCATGCATTATATTGCCATGTGAAGGATTACCATTACAAGAGACAATAGCATGGGTGCATACATATCCTAGCATATGGAGCTCAGCATAGCAAACGGTAACAGTACAGTGCGCAAAATAGCAGCTGCCAGATTATTACTCTCTCTTCCCATATTTACAAGTGAGGGTACCACAAGCTGCCAAAGCCTAGCCTCAGCAATAGAACATGACCCTCTTTACGTTATCCTTCAGAGCCGGAAGTGGCCTAACAGCTGCACCACCAGGGGCCCGAGTGCTACGGGATGCTGACGGTCCACGGCCTGCAGGACCACTTGCCACAGAACCACTGTCTGAGGTCTCTGGTTCCATATAGAAACGAGCACGGAAGGCAGCCAGGTGAGCATAATATGCTGGTGGAACTGCAAATGAAAACATGATTTTAGCCACGAAGCAAGCCAGTGGTGGAACTGCCAAAAACAATTCCTGGTTGAGTGGATAGCTTACCAATTGATACAGAGCGCGTGCACCTTGCATAGCTGCACATATGATGCAAGTTAGAAAAATAATATTCCAAAGGGAAATTTCACCAGAGAAAGACACACTTACGTGTAACAGAGGTTGTTGGTAAGAGTCTGCAACTCATCAGCAGAGAAGTTGTTCTCATCCCACAAGACATGATAATGAGCTGGACGGCTAGTGCCCTATACATGGATTATGTGATGACTTCTGTGTTAGAATGACATTATATGACATAACAGATGCAACCAAACCATGGTGCATACCTTAATGCCAGCATGGCTGCACAAGTAGAAGTCAAATTCAGTAGGATGGCAGATCTTCGAATCTACAACCGTACCTTTTGAAATGTGCATCATGGCAGAAGCGTTATGTTAGATAATAAGTGGCAGTAATGAATATTAGCATTAACATAGTAAATCTATGAGGTACAAGCCTACAAGGTAATGTCAAAATTTACCTGGGAGTATGTTTCCACTCCTGTCAATTGAATTTTGATCATTGTGGTTGTGAGCAAATAATCTGGTATGATGGCGCTTCTGAACCACAACAAAAGTCACCTTAGGTTGGTAGTTTGCTTCCAGGGAGGCACAGGCCTGAGGGACACGGAGATCAAATTTTAATGGTAGCATCCACATATGCACATGCCTGATCTGGTCATATACTTACCTTTCGGATTGCATTGAGCTCATACAGCAGAACTTGATAAAATTGTCCTTCACTAACACCATCCCTGATAAGCACAAAGAAGATTAAGCTGTAGAGAAAGCAAAACCAGAGTACCAGTGTTCAATTCGAGAGCACAGACCTGTAAAATATTATTCGCTGGGGCTTCTCCCCGGTTGATCTTTTGAAGGATATAAGTAGCTCCCTGTAATTTCGTGATGTAACAAACTAATTGCCATTGAAGCAAAGAAAAAAAATTGAAAAATGCATAATAGACCTTGTCATTCAACCACTCCATGTTTATTTCTTAAGGAAAGAAAAATTGAAATAATAAGCAGTGCACCTTATCATTCCCCCACTAACTGTCCCTCTCTGTGGGTCTTGCCAGACCTTACATAAATCCTCTATCAATTCTTGCCGATGAGCCTGAGCAGAAATTAATCCAGCATACTTTGTCACTTCTGGCCAATCTTGGGAGGCCACAACCTACAACATAGAGTTGCTGGTTAACAAACTAAATAAGAACTTTTTTCAAAGTAAAAGTCAGAACAGGTAATTAGACATTAAAGCTAAAGAGTGGGTTGTCATTCTACTTACTGCAGCAATTGAAGGACTGCTGTCCTCTCCAGGATGAGGATGAGTCACATCAGCACCACATATAATTGTAGGTCTGTCAGTTACCAGAGGAATCCGCCTTGAGACTGCATCTACCAGTACGGTGTTCCTGCCTCCAACCTTTGCCAAATTACATGCTGTCAACTTGAGGAACACAACGAAGTACAAATTGTAAAGAAAACACAAAACTGGAGGGTACTTAACCTTAACATTTATCTTCAGAGCAAGATTTGCAAGAATTTGTTTGCTCATTTTGAACACCTGCTTTGTACAACAGCACTGCGAAACTATCCCAAGATCTATTTCACACACACGCTTCAAATCACCTAGCATCGCAAGGAGACAAGTAATGTTAGCCAGGACCTCACATGAACAACAATAATAATGAGAATCGAACAAATAAGAAGCTAGAAGGACTGCAGTCCATGTTCCATAAAGTGAGCCGTTATTGTCAGGTAGTATTCCAATAAGTAAATCAAGTTCCCTGCGTTGGGGTCCAAGAACGTTCATGGCATCATGGTACCTAGCTTTTAGAGCTCGCTCCACTTGATCAGGACGTGCATATAGAGGTGGAAGAACAGGTTCCCGAGCAAAGTCCTAATGATTACGCATGTAATGTTACTGTCGTAAACGAGTCGATGAAGTACAAATCCTTAATGTCAACATGAAAGTTTTGCAGGAGATGTGTCAAGAATACTTGCCATTCCTGACGCTTGGCACATCAGTGCAAGTTCATGACAGAACCCACGAACAACACTCTCTTGCACATTGCGAGCAAAATTGACACATATCCAGCTTCTGACTTTGCCACCATTTACCATTTTCTGGATAGGGGAAAGTAAAAAGAACAGTGAGTATGCATACACAATAAACAAATGCCTACATCTTTTTTTAATGAAACCTAAAAGCCAGTGTTTGAAATCGGTCTAGAACTGGATCATGCTGATTGCTAAACACAACTATATGGGCTTCATGATGCAACTTAACAATCTGTAGCATAATTTTTTATTGTACATTTGTGCGCATACTGTGCACTTACACAGGGTGCTTTTCTGACTTGTATGTTTCGTAAACCCAAGATGGGACACGTTTTACAAATCATTATACTTCTATAAAAAGCACATTGGTGGTGGTAGTGGGTGGTTCTACATAAGGATCTTCTGTGCAATGATCTGTGTAATGTATCAACCACATAATACATAGATGGCCTCCTACTTTGTACCCATGTGGTTTCTTTGTGGCATCATTCTATTTTATACATAATTCAATTGTTAGAGCCTCGAACATTAAATACTTTTTTACTGGAAATCTGTTGCACGCACAGGTAACCAGATGGCGTAAGACTAGACCACTATCAGGAGCAACTGGGGTCAGTTCCTAACTTAAAGACCTATTGATCATATAGCTTGACATAATCACAGATGATGTATCATGCAAAGCACAAGGGGAGGTGTGATTACTGTAAAAGCAGTCATGAGGCAGTATAGCACTAGAACAATAAGCGCAACTGGCCAGAGTTAGGTCAGTAACAATGAAATTGTTGACAGCATATTGTCTTCCCTCCTCTACTTCCCCTCGCATCAGGCCAATAATTGTAAGAACTAAAGAACATTCATGCAGTTACCTTGTTCATCATATTCCACTGACCAACTCTAGGTAAGCAATCCTTCTCCCGACCATTCTCGTTGTACTTAAGCTGCGTTAAATGAAAATACAGCAAAAGGCTTGTTAATGAAGCCATATGTTTACAAATAGGCATCTTTATAGGACCAACTTTATGGTACTCTATGTCCAGTGTTCAAGAGAGGATATTCCATTGGCTTATAACACTTGTGTTGATGAGAGCATGACTAAGGGTGAAGCAGAAAAGGTCAAAACAGACAGAAAATGGGGTCAACCTACCCGTGGAGCTGGTAAAATCCGTGCCTCTACTGATGCCAGACGATCGCTAATCTTAATGCCAAACTCTTGCGCGTAATCATCCTTCTCATAGGCGTTATGCTTAACTATCTGTCCACCCAAGATAAAGCGCTGAACATGAATGATCTGAACTTGCAGAGGCGAAATTAGGAAGCCACATGAAACCATAAAAACAATAAGATACATGCCCGAATTATATCGTGCTCACGATCACGTGGGTGCTGGCATGTCTCCTCCAAAAGAGCTCTTATCTGATTTTGGTTTAATCTCTTGGAGTACCTCTGTCCTTCCACTATTTTGCAGACCTGGATAAAGTCAAACTCTACAGTCATAAAAACTTTCTTGAAAGAATCCAAAAAAAAAAGAAAACTGCAAGATTTGTTAAAGAAGAGTTAAAAATGGAAATTTGGAAATGGAGTCGTGTTTCGGAAATTCATAACAAGGAAGAAAATCAATGTTCAGAATTTTACCTCCATAGGCAAGTAATTTGGACGCTGTTGATTGCCAACTTGAAGGCAAGGAAGGTAGGTGTGTTGGATGGCAAAGCCATATGTCTCTTGAAAGTATTGTACAACTGACTTCATTGTACCCCCTTCATCAACAGGAAAACTGGAGCACAAAGAACGATGAATCTTTTACAGGAAAGTTTAAGTAGCATTGCAAATGCCTTTAGAAACTAAATGAGAAACTTGCATACGTTAACTCTCGAGTCGCCTGAGTTGTTAATTCAGATATCCGATACTTTCTCCGCATGTTGCCACGATGAGTAACTTCCACCTTAACTCCTCTCAAGGCCTTCTTGATCTAGGGGTGTGAACAAAATACGAATATATGTTTTTTTTTCTTAATCCATGAAAATAGCAGCCACACACTTTTTTCTTTGGATTTGGAAGAAGATTTTTCTTTTCATATTGGATTGGGCGTGTGGGGGGTATAAAATGCATTTGACAAGACAACACGCTGATCTACTGATCTAGCAATTCAAATATGCAGCTAAATAGTTTATGGCAGTGTAGTTCAAGTAATGTGACACATAAGTATAGTTGCAGTTTAACCTATTACTTTTTTCCCTGCAACACATGTTGATGTAATATGTGACAAAGAAAATTGTAAAATAAAATATTCTGGTTATGCAACCTAAAATACCATTAATGACTTTTCTATTAACACTCTTACGGACAAACAATATGAAATAGTATACTACATGAAAACATCAACAAACAGCAAAAAAAGGAGTACTATTTCTCCAGGACATAAACCAACTTCCGATGCACCAAAAAAGATGTGCAGATTACATTTTAGAACTGTTTATTCTATATCCAAACAGTTTAGATTAGATCATCAAGAATTATACATTTTTATCCTCAAAGCAATACACAATATTTCATTTGAACACAGGTTCTTCCTATGAGATGAAATATCAGGAAAAAGGTTAGTTCCCTGAGAACACCTTCACACGTTCCGCGTCTGAGAGGGGCCTAGAGTGAATGTCAGAATTCAGCAGTTGCGCAACAAATTCAATTACAGGTAATGGCTCAATGAAAGCCGTTGCTGACATATCTGAAAAGGCACAGAAAGTAAAATAAAAAATCAGGATATTTGTGTTCAATTCGGATAGGAAATCATCAGTTAAACATAGTTCAAGTGCATTTGCCTCAAATGGAACAAAAAAAATCCATGACCAAGACCATGCAGTAATAAGGACAGACAGAAAACATGCACAAATTCGCTACCAAGGGGATTGGGCTTTATATTACCGATGTTCAGTGAGAGGCCCATCTGAGTAGGCCTAATGCTCTGGTAAAATCCCTTCCAGCTTTCTAATCCATCACCGAGGGGCTGCCTTCGGCCTAAGTCAGGCGAAAAGAAGGACCGGCCAAATGGTGCATATCTGTGGAGAAACAAATTGAGAAATATCAGGCTTCTCTTCTTTGTTCACTGCCGCTAATTACAATGATACTAGAGATGCATTGTTACATTGCAGAAGGCAGCTCCCGCAGCACAGTATCAAGAACTTGCAGTGCCTCTTGAGGAGCTTCTGCATGCTTCCCAGCTAAAAACAACTCGAGACGGTGGAGGTCTGCTCGTGCAGCAAATTTAATGACTACCTTAAATTTCCTACGTCGCCTAAATCAAAAGAGAGCGAATAGTTCAGAAAAGACAACCATGAATTTGTAGAGCAGGGGAAAATAGCTTGATGAGGAAAATAGAACAGCAGACCTCTCGGAACCAGAGCCATCATCATCATCAAGTAAAGTGATATGAAATTCCTGGGAAGTAAACGGCAACGGGCCGGCTGTGTACAGGCTCTTCCTACCATCATAGGCTGGAAGCCGCCCACCCAAGTAAGATTGCTTGTGGAGATTCACCAGCTCCTTGATTATGGCTCGACTAAGAACTCATGATGTAACTTCCGGTGTGATTGAGACCTGACCAAAGTAAATCGGATGTGACACGAGATTCCTCAAGATGAGACAAGAATGCAGGCTGCAAGTTAGAGATATATGGACGCACATGTACTGATGAAGATCCCTGTCTGGAAGTTCGGCAAAGAAATGATTGGCCTTAACCAAACAGCTGGTGCCAACACTACCTTTTCCTGGGCGCAAAGGAAACCTGAGTGACTTCGTTGAGGAGGGAATTGCAGGCACAACCTGGTGGCCTGCAGTAGCCTCAGCGAGTTTGTGCTCCTCCATGGGCTGAATCTCGGGTGGCGATGCCTGCAGTGGTGAGGCTTGAGGAAGCTCATGTGGAGCTTCCATTGCTTGGCGCAGCTCGGGAGCTAAAGGGCTTGATGATCCTGTGGATGGCCCGTGCCCACCCGTAGCAGCACCAGCACGTGGGTACTGTTGCGGCCGCGTTCCAGTTCCACCGCGAGCATGTCCCCTGCCCGGATGCTCTCCAGGGCGACCCCTTGGCTGCTGGTGGTGGGCCTCGTGAACAGGAGATGGGCGCTCTCCACCGCGCCCCTGGTTCCCTCCACGACCTCCTCCTTGCGGTGCCTGCTGAGCACGACCGCCTCTTCCAGCAGCAGCAGCAGGCTGCGGGTGCGGAGGCTGTGAGCCCTCGGCAGCAGCAGGATGCTGCTGCTGCCTTCCCCTCCTCGACCCCATGCCTGGGCTTGGGCTGCACGAGATGAGAGAGAGACTTGAGTCGCCAAACGCATCCATGGGCAGAAGGCATCGGAGCAGGCCGCAGCGGAGAACCCCAGCAAAATGCAAGTGCTCCACCGAGCATGTCCCCTGCCCGGATGTCCTCAGAGATGAAGAAGAAGATGGGAAATGGAGGAGGCAGTGGATCGAGGGATCACCTACCTGGCTTGAGGAGGAGGGGATTGCGGTGAATCGAATCCAATCCAGGGAAGAGTGGGGAGGGGGGGCGGGGAGCGAGCACGAGGGAAAAGGGGATTGCGGTTGCAGGCCACGAGTCGACGAACCAAAAGCCCCTGGGAGGCTGGGACGAGAGAGAGAGAGAGAGAGAGGACTAGAGGAGAGAGACGACCAGTTTTGTTCCGATGCCTTGGGATGGGCTGGGCTGGGCCGGGCCTGGCACCCTCCCAGCCTGCTCGTACATACGTGGCACGTTGTTGTGGCCCCACTAGAGCAGGAGCACAGCCTGGCGGCTCCGTCAGCATTTCCAAGTACACCTCCCTCCGCTTGCATGTTTGTCTTGGAACCGTGAAATCTCTACTACTAATAAGGTTGCAGTGTCAGCGTCGGCACCCCTGTGGCTCTGCCGGCGGAACCACGGGCGGTCGCCCCGCGCCGACTGGTGGGCCCCACTCGCTCCCTCCCTTGGGTCCGCCCCCATCTGTCCCCAACGGCAAGCGCTCCTCCGCCGGCACCACGAACGCCGCCGCCCCTCCCCGGCAGGCCCTCCCCCGTCCCCGCCGGAGTTGCTGCTGCAGTCGGATCTTGACGACCTTGAAGGGGGTGACGACGAGGAGCGCCTCTGCGCGGCCGGTGGGCGCCGAGGCCGGAAGCGAGGAGCGCCGCCGTGGAGAGCGCGCCGGTGGTGGGGTCCCGGAGCTGGGACTGCAGCGAGGCGTTGGCGCCCTGGCGGAGCGTGTACTTGAGCGTGAGGAGGTGCGCGGCCACGCCCTCGCGGGTGCCGTCATGGCACCGCAGTAGGCGGCGCCCACGCGGTCCAGCTGCAGCCGCGTCACCACGTCCACCGGCTGCAGGCAGCACGCCACCCAGGAACACGTAGCCCCCTATCTCCCCCTCAAGCGCGAGCATCCCTTAGGTATGTATTCCATCCTCTCCATTTCTGCATAGTGGCCAGCAGCGCGCCCTGCTGGAGCTCTGCTCATCTCCGATGTCCTCCTCCGCTTGCTTTCTTAGATCAGTAAATAATATATGCCAAGATATTATATGGATGGATTCTAACATGCACACTAGATGTTTGATAGAATGTTTATGAGAGATGGGTGATTATTTTCCACTAATATGCCTTATTTCTTTCAACCTAGAAACTGTATGACATATTTTATTCATGGTCATTGAGGTTGCCTATGCAAGAATTGATTGTATACACTAGCTTGACCTTTCAAGTTTCAACTGCCAGATCATTCAGTGTTCATCTCAGCCAAGTAAGAGATCATTGAACTAATGAACTGAGAACCTTAAGAATGTGTTGAAATCCCTGACTAGAAACTGCTCTTCGACCCACAACTCTAAGGTCCAGTGTCTCAATGAATCCTATTTCTTCTTCTATTTGCTGATTTGCTTGTGCATGTGCCGTATAGATTTCTTGTGAAGACACACATGGGAAAAGAAGGAAGGCTCAAAAATGAAGAAGCTCTGCAGGATACGCGCTTAGCACCCTAGACCACCGCAGGTCCAACCCCATGCTCAGTTTTTAATTGGGTATGGAGATCTTGGGGAGCTGATTACTGTGTGGTGATATGCTATGCATATATGCCAGATCTCAGAATCCATCTACCAATGTCTAATCTTATTTTCAGGAAACAAGCAAGATGGATCTGTTCTGGTTATGGTGTTCTTCCAAGTTTTGCAGGGTAAATTGAAATAGGATTTTTCTGCAGGAGACAGTGGTGTTCTCATTTTCCTGACCAGCAGCTCACAATACTCCACGTGATGCCCCATCTCAAGGTTGGTCTTTGCTGCTTGCATCACTTATGTATTGAACTAATTTTTTCATGGAATTCATATTTAAATACCTGCTTGTGATCTACTTGTGCCTATGCACTGTGCTTTGCCAACCACATGTTTCATATTGTTTGGTGGAATTAGGTGTGCCTTTTTTTATCTGCCGGTAGAAATTACTAATCATGGTTCATCTTCATATTGTTTGGTGGTTGTGGGAGGCATGGGGGAGTTCTTATGTCGAGAATCGTCGAGCTGATAAATGAGCCAGAAAAGGTCGAGGTGCTAAATCAGAAGTGAACCTGTTGTATCTAAATCAGAAGTTGTTGGTTATCTGCGTTTCCTCCACCAGGCTGCTTCAAAGAGTCAAGCACTTTCTGTGGACAGCAATTAATTGTTGCATCTTAGAGCTGATACAGTGGTATGGTTCATGATAAGTTCCATGGTCGGAAGATCGACACGATCCAGGTAATAGTTAATGTAAATTGAGAGATGCAAGATCTGACAGGGTCGAAGATTTTCTTAGGCTTCTGGAATCTGGACTTTGGTTTGTTGATTGCTCATATAATAAGGAGGATGAACTGATCAAACTGGAGTTGCATGTGTACTAGAGGTAACAATGTTCGAGGGGCATCAGAACAAGAGGTGAACGACCAAGGCAACAGAAAATTGCTTTTTAGATAATCTGCAATAGATTTCCTTGTGTGTGCTATATTTCTTCTAAAGAATTATCCTTATCATCTCTGTTTTCATTTGAACTCCGAATCGAATATTGTAATATGAGCACTCAAGACAAATGAGACAGGCCCAATTTTAGGTGGTGTAGGCACTGACCTGTGATTTACTGCAAACAACCCATCTGTATATACAAAAGTTACGTAAATTTTCAATTAGCTGTTCAATGATCATGAAAACAAACTTATCTAACTTATGATTTTTGTTGTCGGTAGCAAACTTATCTGCATTCCATGATTTCTTGTCACATCTATCTATAGCTTGTATTTCCAATAAACTTTGCACAGGTAAAATACTCTCAGCCCAAAAAACTTGTCGCACTGTGTCATGACATCTTGCCATCCAAAGCTTAGAAAAAAAACATGCTTAAGGGTTAGACTATGGCATGATGTATGCTCTCTACTGAGTGCAACTATTTGCCATATTTATAGAAAATGTACAGGAAGATTGTTGGTCTAGCTTTACCATATTCTGTAGATTGCATAGCTAAGTTGGTCATGTTCTTTGCAGAAAGATATGTGCAGTCAATATTATCTATTGCCTTAGACTGGTAGGCTCAAACGCTGATAACTAGCGGTCAAATTATTTGGTCTGACATCCTATGTCATTTACTTTTTCCACGTGAAATGGAAACGGTTCAGCTTTTCTAACTTTATTGTCAATCATACTACAGTAGGCCTACTTGGCTTTGTTTGTATATGTCATTGATGCTTAATGTATTTTCAATCTTTTACAATTATTAGTTATTACATATTATCATGATTTGTTGTATTTGTTTTAATTTCGCCCGTGCGGGTATGAACCTAGTTGAATTATATTGTTATACTACTGTGAAAATGAGATTATTGACGTGACATGAAATGTAATTCTGAGCTGGGATTGGAATGACCGTCTCCCCTACTCGAGCTGTGTACCAGCTAGCATCAACGGGTCGGGACAGCATTTCTTCCTCCAATATTATATAGCCAAGAATGAGATATCTTTACCCTTTTATTTTGTCTCCATTTACATGCCAGTCATCAGTATGTTGAAACACGCTGCTTGGGAATATAAAATGTTAGGGGTCAAACAAAACAAAACAAAACAAATTGGTTTCTTCCTTTTCAATTTGGTAGTCCAAAAATAAGTAAGCTATATATATGCATCCCCCTCCAATGAAACAATCAAAGTAGTAGGTAGTAAATTCTGATCTTCATTCAGTCAAGTGAGATATTGAAGAAGATGCAACCTGCCCTGAGGCGAAGCTGCTAGAGTTCCAGCTTGTGGCTGCCCAACTGGCTGAGCATGATGGCCATGTCCATCCCTTGAGTCATTGTTGCCATGGCCATCTCGTACGGGCATTTCACAGAGAACCCAACCTTGCCTGCCTTTTCCACTTTCCTCATGCAGTTTTTGAACTTCTCATGGCATTTCACGCTCATCAGACCTAGGTAGCAGACAATAAGCCAAAGCAAGGAGACAGACAGGTTTCATCAACTCGATCAGAAAACCAACCAAAAACAATCCATCGAGCTCTCTATTATCGGCTTCTTTCACCCTGTTCTCTCACAAAATCTCACAGAAGACTATTAAACCAGCCGAAATCTGACTGCAAAATCGCTTGCTACGACACTGGCTCGAGCTCAGGAAGCCAAAATAACAAGGATGGTTTAAAAGCCTTAAAGCAAATTGACCTTTCTTGTCGACGCAGTGGTCGTGGTCGCGGCAGCAGGCGTCGAGGTCGTCGCAGGGCTCCTCCCCGTCGCAGCCGCTCCATCCCACGCCGCAGTACTTGCCGTAGCGGATCCCCACGGCTGCGGCAACAAACGAGACAGGATTCAGATCACCACTCCGATCCCGCGATGCAATCGACGAGGACAGGTTGAGCAAGGTGCCACCACGCACAGTCGCAGTTGAGGGCCGCGCAAGAGCGGCTGCACGGAGGCGGCGGCTGCGTTGAGGAAGCGGAGGCGAGGAGGACGACGGCGGCGGCGAGGAGGACGGCGACGAGTGGACGGCGCGGCGACATGGTAGTAGTTGCTTGGATCGCCGCCCCCTTCCTTGTTCTGCCTGCGCTTGCCTTGCCCTTGGTTGGCCCCTAGCGTGCGTGCGAGATCGGATGGATTGGGATGGGCTGCCTGCCTTGTTGGGCCGTCGGATCAACGGGAGCCCAGCCAAGAAGGGCCAGGTCAAGGCCGCCGCCGCCGAGTGGAGGGGACAAGCGGGGCCCACCTGGCAATGAGACGTCACCAACCAACCAACCCCACCACTAAACCCAAAAGCCCAGCCATTCTGGTCTCGTCTCGTCTCGGCTCAACCCCCACCCAAACCCGGCTCCCCAAACCCACCAAACAATGGCGGCGGCGGCGGCGGCGGCGGCGACCTCCCCCTTCCCCTCCGCCCGCAGCGAAAGGACCAGGACCAGGTCCTGGGCCTGGTCCGCCCGACCTTGGCTCGTCTCCGTCCGCTCCGGAGCCCTGCTCAGGATTCGCGCCGCCGCCGAACCCGCCCCGGCCTTCCAGTCCGTGACGGCCTTCGCGCCCGCCACCGTGGCGAACCTCGGCCCGGGCTTCGACTTCCTCGGATGCGCCGTGGCCGACGCCTCCCTCTCCCTCGGCGACACCGTGACCGCCACCCTGGACCCCACCCTGCCCCCCGGCACCGTCTCCATCGCCTCCGTCACCTCCCCGTCCCGCCCCCACCTCGCCGGCCGCCTCTCCAAGGACCCGCTCCGCAACTGCGCGGGCGTGGCCGCCATCGCCGCGCTCCGCTCCCTCGGCGTCCGGTCCCACGCCGTGTCCATCCAGCTGACCAAGGGCCTGCCGCTGGGGTCGGGCCTGGGCTCCTCTGCGGCCTCCGCCGCGGCCGCCGCCAAGGCCGTGGACGCCCTGTTCGGGTCGCGCCTCGGCCGCGACGACCTCGTCCTCGCGGGGCTCGAGTCCGAGAAGGCGGTGAGCGGGTTCCACGCGGACAACATCGCGCCCGCCATCCTGGGCGGCTTCGTCCTGGTGCGCAGCTACGAGCCCTTCCACCTGGTCCCGCTGGCCTCCCCGGCCGCGCTCCGCCTCCACTTCGTGCTGGTGACCCCCGAGTTCGAGGCGCCCACCAGCAAGATGCGCGCGGCGCTGCCCAAGGAGGTGGGCGTGCAGCAGCACGTGCGCAACTCGAGCCAGGCGGCGGCGCTGGTGGCGGGCGTGCTGCAGGGGGACGCGGGGCTGATCGGCTCCGCCATGTCGTCGGACGGCATCGTGGAGCCCACCAGAGCGCCCCTGATACCTGGGATGGCGGCCGTGAAGGCGGCGGCGCTGCAGGCCGGGGCGCTGGGGTGCACCATCAGCGGGGCGGGGCCGACGGCGGTGGCGGTGATCGAGGGCGAGGAGAAGGGGGAGGAGGTTGGCGGCAGGATGGTGGAGGCCTTCTGGAGCGCAGGGAAGCTCAAGGCAACAGCAACCGTGGCTCAGCTCGATAGGCTTGGTGCCAGGGTCATTGCTGCGGCTTATCTCGGCTAGCCGCTGGCCGCTACCGCTAGCTTGCTTGCTTGCTTGTTGTGGGTTGTGCGGCAGGCAGGCAGGCAGCGGCGGAGAAACCATTGATTTGCTTGGCTTGGCTTGGTTGCAATAATAAGACTAGAGTTGGTTGGTTATTTCTGCTGCAATTAATTGGATTAGGAGATGATGGATGGAACACTCATCATCATATTGGCCGTTCGTGTTGTGTTGTAATGCTACTGCTCTTTGTTTGGGCTGATGAATGGATGAATAAAAGGAAGGGAAGGCAATAGGCATGCCCTGCAATCCCATACTCTTCTCTTGTCTTGTCTCGCACAAGAGAAGGGAAGTCCTCAATTCCCGGGCGCCACCTCCTCCTCCTCCTTCCTCGCTCCCTCCATCCTCATCCCCCGAGCTTTTCTCCCCACCCACCGACCCCAAGAGACGGATCGCCGCTACCGGACCACGCCGCCGCCGATCATCGTCTGTCGGCCCGGCCAACCAACCAGAATGGCCGTCCGCCGCCATTCAGCTGGTTGATTCATTGATGCATGGGCAACTCCTGCCGCGGCTCCTCCACGCCCACCTACTCCACGGCCGCCGCATCCGACTGCTGCTACGGCTCCCGCCGCGGCACCTCCTTCACCTCGTCCTCGGCCGCCTCCTCCTCATCCCGCTCAACAACAGCAAGCTCTAGCGCGGCGGCGGATCAGCGGCGGCGGCGGCCGCGGCGGCGGGACGACCCCTGCAACATCAGCAACCGCACCATGCGCGGCCACCACCAGCACCTCTCCTCCCCCACCGCCGTGCTGGGCCACCCCACGCCGGCGCTGCGCGACCTCT
Source organism: Panicum miliaceum (assembly GCA_032594955.1). Taxonomy (NCBI): domain Eukaryota; kingdom Viridiplantae; phylum Streptophyta; class Magnoliopsida; order Poales; family Poaceae; genus Panicum; species Panicum miliaceum. The sequence continues at coordinate 166,115 of CM064061.1, read as the reverse complement.
ACGCGCTCGGCCGCAAGCTCGGGCAGGGCCAGTTCGGCACCACCTACCTGTGCACGGACCTCGCCACCGGCACCGCCCTCGCCTGCAAGTCCATCGCCAAGCGCAAGCTGCTCAACCCCGAGGACGTGGACGACGTCCGCCGCGAGATCCAGATCATGCACCACCTCGCCGGCCACGACAGCGTCGTCACCATCAAGGGCGCCTACGAGGACCCGCTCTACGTCCACATCGTCATGGAGCTCTGCGAGGGCGGCGAGCTCTTCGACCGCATCGTCGACCGCGGCTACTTCTCCGAGCGCAAGGCCGCCGAGATCGCCCGCGTCATCGTCGGCGTCGTCGAGGCCTGCCACTCGCTCGGGGTCATGCACCGGGACCTCAAGCCCGAGAACTTTCTGCTCAAGGACCGGGGCCACGAGGCGTCCCTCAAGGCCATCGACTTCGGCCTCTCCATCTTCTTCAAGCCCGGCCAGGTGTTCACCGACGTCGTGGGCTCCCCCTACTACGTCGCCCCCGAGGTGCTCTGCAAGCACTACGGGCCCGAGGCGGACGTCTGGACGGCGGGGGTCATCGTCTACATCCTCCTCAGCGGGGTGCCGCCCTTCTGGGCGGAGACGCAGCAGGGCATCTTCGACGCCGTGCTCAAGGGCGCCATCGACTTCGACTCGGAGCCCTGGCCCAGCATCTCCGACAGCGCCAAGGACCTCATCCGCCGCATGCTGCGCTCGCCGCCGGCCGACCGCCTCACCGCGCACCAGGTGCTCTGCCACCCCTGGATCTGCGAGAACGGCGTGGCGCCGGACCGGGCGCTCGACCCGGCCGTGCTCTCCAGGCTGAAGCAGTTCTCGGCCATGAACCGCCTGAAGAAGATGGCGCTGCGGGTGATCGCGCAGAACCTGTCGGAGGAGGAGCTCGCGGGGCTCAAGGAGATGTTCAAGGCCATGGACACGGACGGCAGCGGCGCCATCACCTTCGAGGAGCTCAAGGAGGGGCTGCGCCGCCACGGGTCCAACCTGAGGGAGAGCGAGATCCGGGACCTGATGGACGCGGCGGACGTGGACAGGAGCGGCACCATCGACTACGACGAGTTCATCGCCGCCACCGTGCACATGAGCAAGCTGGAGCGCGAGGAGCACCTGCTGGCGGCATTCGCCTACTTCGACAAGGACGGCAGCGGATACATCACGGTGGACGAGCTGGAGCAGGCGTGCAGGGAGCACAACATGACGGACGTGGGCATCGACGACATCATCAGGGAGGTGGACCAGGACAACGTACGTGAGTCGTCTGCTGATCGAGTCATCGATCGATCGATATGTAACTAGCTATATAGCTAGCTAATGCTAATAATAATTAACAAGGAAGCTAGGAAGAATGGTGAAGGACGAACTGAAGATTAATTGCTTGCATTGCAGGATGGCCGCATCGACTACGGCGAGTTCGTTGCCATGATGAAGAAGGGCATCGTCGGCAGCGTCCTCCAGGGCGCCGGCGGCTAGCTAGCGACGTACTAGCCACCGTACCTGATCGGATCAGTGCTCTCCATCGCCTTAATTAGCTTGCTCTATCTGATATATGAACGAATATATACATGCACATATGATCTGCCACCCAACCCAATTCATCCAGCTTCATAAGAACTGGTAGCAGCTAGTTATTATACAGGTTTAATTAATTTCATCCGATCGAGGAATGTATGATAAGTTGAACGTCGCGATCGAGCTGCAGAGGCATTTCTTCTCTATGTATTTTCTTTTCTGAGGGAATGAGTTGAAGTAGCTGGAACCCACCCTCTGATCTGTAAAGGAGAAACAATTTAAATTGACGCTAGTAGCTACACGTGCATGTTTGGTGCAAGCATTTATACATATATATGTATATATAGCTGCGTGCTGCATATATACATGGTTAATTTTGGATGTAAATGCCATTATATTGATCCTATATATTGTAGTTTCAAGCTGTTATATATGTGGTATATGTTTTCCACTGATTTGTTTAGTAAGCAAGGCTGTTGGTGGAGAATGAATGCTCTTCTTCCAGATAGCAGCAGTATCCTTAGTTTGTCTTTGTTTATTTTTTTTTCAAAAAGAAAGAGAGAATTAAAATGCTAGCTTCCGATATATAGATAGATCCAGCTAGCGTTGGCTTTGCATCCATGGGCTCCGACGATCCTGATGGAGCGGAACTGAGCACAAGTACAAACAAGATGCATGTATCATGCTTGGCATTTACATGCATGCATGTTCCTCTTTCGTTATAATATAATCGATGCATGGATCTGCAGAAAGAAAGAAAGAAAGATTCTGGATGCTATTTTCCGACCATTAGTAGTACGCCTGCTACTCGTCTGTTAGTTACTAGTCGTAGTTGTTATTATCAGTACGGTGTAGAATACGTAATTTGGAGGCCAACATGCACAACACACCACGATTGGAGATTCTGAATGTCCACTGAAATAATGTAGTACACGCATATGACTGCTGGGGCTAAACCAGCCTGGGAGTCAAGTCAAAGATCCATATATATAGCACATTTGGCATTGCTTGATTGCTTCCACTTGGCATAAGGAGGAGGATCTAAGAAAATACACGTGATGCCATGCGAGGTTTGTTGCAGCTGATTATACCTAGACTGAATGACTGACTAAGCATGTGATGCGGTGTGATACGATGCGAGCCCACATGGCTGTCACATGGACATATTGGACCCATTCAACTGGAGCCCACGGTTACACGTGTTCGCCACGTCGGCCTGCTGAACCGAACTCGTACATGTAGACGGCCTGGTCCCACCTCTCTAGTGGACCCCGTGTTGATATATTTAACCCACAACCCTAACACGTGTGGATCTTCGAGTCCCAATCAGCACACGTGGCTGTCGGATAGACATGTTAGATCAGTCAACCGGGACCTACAGTTACACGTGTTAGCCACGTTGGCCTGCTGGACCCGCACTCGTACACATGGACGCTCATGTCACACCTCTCCAGTGGACCCGCGTTGACATATTTGACCCACAACCCCGACACGTGGACCGCCGGGTCCAGGTTGCTACACGTGGCAGCCACGTAGACATGTTGGACCCTCTGTCATCACACGTGGCCTATGGGTCCCAACGCTATATATGGCTTACCGGTTCTATGACGAGTCAGGGTAGATACGAGGAGTTGATGGCGCACCGTTTTTGTGACGATATGAGATGTTGTTCTATGATGCATGTTTTACTTTCGTCATAATTCCGTAGGGGTTGGGGCTGCGGCCGATGAACTATGATGAAACTAAGATTTTCGTCATAGATGTGTCTGTTCAACGATGAAATTTTAAACGTCACGCGCAAAAACATCATGGGAGCTACTATTTCTACTAGTGTATATCGAACCAACTTCCATTCTTTTCAATGTTGATGTGCAAGAAGATCATTTCTATTTTCTTTTTAACTAGGGAAAATACAATTATTGATTGATATTAATGTAATTTTGGATCGACTAGAGTTAAACTTTAGTCCACCTAAAGTTCAGCAGCTACACATTACCACAGGTGTGTTTAGATCCATAGCTAAAGTCTAGCTAGATAAGTGAGAAAACTCTCATTTGTGTCAGTGGATGTGGAAAGCGAGAGTTAGATACTATTTGGATGAGTTGAGCTAAAGTTTAGCAACACACTGATGAGCTACAATTAACACACAATCCTAACCCAATGGCATTTAAGTCAACGTAATTTGTATCTTGTTTTCCAGCTAGCTGCTAAAATAACCGGCCGACCACTTTCTTGACCTAGCCTCACTTTGATTTATTATTATTTTTTGATTGAGGAAAAAAAAGGAAAAAATGATATCAAAACGATGTCTTATCTGGATGCAAACCATGCCTCGTCAGTTACATGTCAGAGATATCCGCCATATATATAGTATTAGAGCAGCCACAGTGTTGGTAAAAAACCATGCCCCGGTACTCTCTCTCCTCTCCGAGCATCGCTTTTCACACTGCAGCCTGCGATGCCCAGTAAAAAATTGCTGGCATCGTCGCCAATTCATACTCTGGTGCTCAATCTTCCAAATGAATAAAATAATATATCAAAGTACATGACCGTTGGCATTTATTTATTACACACCAACGGTCACACAACAAGCAGACCGTTGCATCCAACCTCTATATATATACACATATGAACTGCTACACTAGTGAACACTATCCTACTACAAATAGACTAGCCAGACATGGAGAACTCCTCTTAAGGAAGCTTGACAAACCTCCTCAACTCCTCAATCTTTAGTTCATCAGATCCAAAAGACACAAACACAAAGCAGCAGTAGTAGCACCACCCGAATTTTCAGCCACACCATTATCCCTTGAACTACCCACCGCCACATATTCATCCAAGCTTCCATGGTCATTACCCACACAATATCAATCCATTTCCAGGTCCAAGCTACCCGAGCTTGTCTCCCACACCAGCAAGCTATCATGGAGGTCCATACCCAGGCAATATTGGCCAGTACCTGCCAGGACTGCTTGGAGGATTTGCAGGCAATGATCCAGCATCTCCAGTGGGATCGATGGCCTTCTTTCCAGGCAGCGGAGGCAGCGGCTCGCGAGGTGATGAGAGCAGCCCAATCGCTTCATCTCCTCCGGCTTCAGGACCATCATTTCCTTCAAGTCCTGTCGCTTCCACAGAAGAGTGGAGTGATGCAAGTGAAGATGAGGCTGAAAAGAAAGGAGGGCGTATAATTTGGAATCAAGATGAGGTAGGTAAGATTACCTGAACAGCTTCTACTAATAGTGATGTTGCAGCTGCCCCGACTTCGGCGGTGACTTGGGGATCGGCCATCTCGACAATCGGCACAGATAAAGGGATCGAAGTCTCGGCCGGTGTCACCGCCATCTGATCGGCCGATCCAATGCGGAGAGTCTCGGCCGATGCCACTGCCGTCTGGTCGGCCGATCCGATACGAGGAGCCTCAACCGATGCCACTGCCATCTGGTCGGCCGATCCGATACGGGGAACCTCAGCCGATGCTATTGCCGTCTGATCGGCCGATCCGATGCGGGCTCGCACTCGACGGCTAGTTATCTTCAATGTTGGCCTTTTCGGTGCTCGCTTCGATCGGCCAGTAGAAATATCCCTGATGGTTGGAGCATGGAAGCCGATAAGTGGATATGGCGTGTATTGGTGATGGCTATCTATCGGCCGGCCGCTTCGGCTCCGCATCGAAGGGACATGGCTTTCAGACTGAAGAAATGAACATGAGTTAACAACAAGATGATAATGTGGAAAGAAATAACATTGGAATCGGCTGAGGAAAAAGGACATACCGTTGCATTTGGATCAATGTTCTCTGGGTCCAGAATGTTGCAGTAAGACGATGGAGATTTACAGAAAAGGTGTTGCTTCCATTCTGCCCACCATAATTTGAATTGTTGGGTGGCGAAAGAGGCAACTGACCAATTATTCAGGTCAATAGTACTGGAGTCAGGTACTAGATCGCACAGCCGACTGTAGTCAAGACATGAGGTAAGACCATCTCTGAATTTCGCCTGACCGGCGAAGTAGACCCGAATCGGCAGTTAGCCGAAACCCAGTTGCCTCGCCGCAGCCGATGGATTGTAGAATTCGTAGGTGGGAGAGTCCTTTCCTGAGAAGAAGTTGGCTGGCAGAATCCCTGGCTTGATCAAGACGTCCATAAGCTCTCTGTCGAAGGTATGAGTGGAGAAGTCGTAGCATATGGGCAATTCAAAAATCGGCTCTACTGCCTGATATGGGTGCCAGCTGATCATCTCTTCACTAAGGCCATTGTAAAAACATCTGAAGTACTCAGCTGTGCGGGCAGCAGTAAACTGGCAGCCGGGGAAGGCCGATACCGCTTCTCCAAAATATCTGCAGCGACGACGGACTGATGGATTCTCCTCTGACTCGATATTAGGGAAGGTTTTTGTCTCTATCCGTTGCTGAGAGACCTTGCTCAAGTGTAAATTGAGCTAGAGGGTGATGAACCACCAAGGACCACCAGGGTTCCCTATCGGCTCCCCCTTCGACAGTTTGGTGCCGATTTGGTGCATCAGGTAATATGCCGATCCCAGCAAATGTTTTCCAAGGGGGATGGCCGATCCTTGTGATAAAGCCTCTGCCAAAGCTTGAGTGTTTGAAGAGAGGCCAACTGCTCTGCCACAGAAGAAGTGCTTTTCCAACCACATCATCAAAAAGGCAGTATGTTCCCTCTGTGAGACTGTCCCGGTCTTCATGTTTTTGCTAATATATCCTTTCCACCCGCCGATTCCTTTGTGATGGCTTGAACAGATAATTGAAAGGGGTATCGGCGGAGGAAACATCGAGGCCGGTCAACAGCAGAACATCGGACAAGGTCGGGGTCATAGGTCCGTGTCCGAAAAGGAACGCATTAAGTGCATCGGACCAAAAATAAGAGGCTGCCATGACCAGAGGTTCGTTTCTTTCCATCTGAGACAAAGATAAGTCTATGCACTGGCCAATTTTTAGTTCTTCCCACTGAATCTTCCAAGATCCGGCTACTCTCTGGTACCATTCTCTCCACCCGGGTGTTTCATTTGGCCAGGATCTGAAAGTGCCTACCCAGTGATCTAAATCCATAGATGATTGCTTAAAAGGGATTCTATGAGTTTCTAAGCTGATCAGATCCGTTGGATCGGGGTTCCCCATAGGGCCCAAACAGATAAGGTCAGGGGATTCTGAGAGAGGAATAGTAATTCGGTGCCTAAGTGCCTAAAAAAGGGAAAAGGGGAAGAAACTGAGAGAGGGTCCGGAAAATACTGAAACAGTAGAAAGGCGAAAAGGAGAAAATTTTGAGCATTTACCTCTGGGATGGAGACCATCGTCGCCGATGAGACCGCTGGGGAAGCCGCCGATTGGGCCGCCGCCGCTGAAGGAGTTGCCGATGGGGCCTCCGTGGATGGGGCGGTCACCGATGGTGACGCCATTGGAAGGTTGGAGCAGGCCGCGGATGAAATCGCCGGAAAGGGAGGAAGCGCTTGGAGATCGAGAGAGCTTGGAGGAAGACGAACATTGGTTCGTTGGAAGAGAATGCTAGATTTGTGGGGAAGGATAGGCGGAGAAGGCCAGTACTTAAGAAAAATCAGGGAAGCGAGGGCAAAGATGGTATTTTTACCGCGCCGTCTACACGAGTTCCAGAGGAGTGGTCGTTTCGCGCGCTCGGTTCGAGGAAATTGCAACCATTGTGCCGCGGAACGGAAGGAGATTTTACTGCGCCCGTTTCGGAGGAGAGGATTAAAGAAAGAGTTTCGAAGAAAAAGTTATAGTTTACTCCGAAACTGGGGGGCATGTGTTGACGCCAGATTTTGACACGTGTTGAATCGGCGTCAGGAGGAGAAGATTGGCCGATGCGGCAGATCTGAAGGCTACAGTAAGGAATCGGCCGATTGAGGTAACAGTTGGAAATCGGCCGATTGGTGATACAGCCTGTGCTAACAGGATGGGACTATTTCGGAGGGTCCTGGTCAAAAGTTGGTCAACAGGGCACGCTAAGTCGGTCAAGGAGCAATCGAAGGGAATTCTGATTGGATTAGGGAACGGCGGCGGAAGATTCTGCGGGAGTCCGTTTCCTTTTAAAGTTCTTATAGATATAGTAGTTTTCCTGTTATTTAAATAAGGTTGTAACAAGTCGTGATCGACGAGGAGTCCTAGTTTTAGGGTATAAATAGGAGTCGTCAGGGTCTTGCAAAAAAAATCAACACATCAATCAACAACAATATTTCTACTTTTCCAGCAATTTACTTTCAAGTCGGCGACTTCGCCAATACTTTTCTTCTTTCACGAGTTCGTACGGATTGGCAGGGCTGTATCAACTTGATCTCCGGCCAATTGGTAGGTTCCGCTTACCGAGTAATATCCGAGCTTTAACTACGGGCGCATCGCTGTGGTTTCGTTTGGATTTATTCACCAGTTATCGATATTTACTAGAATTGCAAGTTTTACCTGTTATTCTAGTATTATCACCGGTTATCCAGCTTGAGATCAGAATAATCGGCTTCATCATTATTCTTCTTCGATTTATCATCTTACAGCCGATTAGATCTATTTCAAGTGTTGCCTCTGTAGTAATCGTTTAGATCGCTCCGGCAGTTTTATTTACAATTACTACATGATTATCGGCTGATCCATAGCCGATCATCTCTACAGCAAATCGGCCGATTCGCCGCCGACGCGCTCCTCAGGACAGATCGGAACTCCAGCCGATCGACGCGCCTGGAATTTAATACTTTATTTCCTTCTCAATCAACAGGTCAGATTGACTGGCACGCCGCGCGAACCGCACCAGGGCGATAACCCGAACAGGAGCTAAGCAGATTCTCCCGGGTCGTGTGTCCGACGCTGAAGACCATCGGCCGATTCCTATCCGGCCGATTTTAGCGCCAACACCCTCCCCACCCAGTCATTGCTTCCAGGACACCAGCACCCCTTCCCCCACCTAGTCATTGCTTCCATCCACTCCTCCCTCGATTGCTATGGACTCAAACTCACATTCTGATGCTCCTGAAGGATCAAGCAACGCTGCTGAAGGATCAAGCAATGTTGTGAATATCCAACAGTACTTCTGGGAATACATGAATGACCCAGTAGAAGCTCAAATAGAGGAAAAATTCTGAGCTCAGATTGAGGCACAACAGAGAGGTATGTCTAATCAGCATCGCAATTTCTCTAGAAGGCACATAAAAAGAGATCGTGGAAGTGCAAATAAAAGAGTGGAAGCTGATTACTTCGTAGAAAATCCAGTTTACAATGATGTCCAATTTCGCTGAAGGTATAGGATGAGAAAACACCTATTTCTGCACATTGTTGACACCCTTAGTAATTGGTCTCCATATTTCCGTCAAAGGAATGATGCATTTGGAAAGGAAGGATTCTCATCCTTACATAAATGCACAGTTGGTATGCGGATGTTGGCATATGGAACTTCTGCTGATATGTGGGATGAGAATTTTAAAACAGCTGAAACAACTACTATTGAGTGCATGAAACGTTTCTACAAAGGTGTTATTGAAAATTTTGGAGAAAAATACCTACGCAGACCCACTAGTCAGGACATTCAGCGATTACTTCATATAGGTGAAGCTCGTAGTTTTCCAGGAATGCTAGGAAGTCTAGATTGCATGCATTGGTAATGAAAAAATTGTCCAGTGGAATGGAAGGGACAGTATATTCGTGGTAATCATAAAGTTCCTACTGTAATGCTAGATGTTGTTGCATCATAGGAACTTTGGATATGGCATGCATTTTTTGGTACAACTGGGGCAAACAATGATATCAACGTCCTAAATCGATCAAATCTGTTCTCTCAAATATTACAAGGAAGAGCTCCGGAAGTTGAGTTCATGGTTAATGGAACTGAGTATAATATGGGGTACTACTTGGCAGATGGTATATATCCAAAATGAGCAATATTTGTGAAAACAGTCCCCTTGCCTCAATGTGCAAAGACAAATTATTTGCAGCACATCAAGAAGGAGCACGAAAAGATGTTGAACGGGCTTTTGGGGTTTTGCAAGCTCACTTTGCCATTTTACGTAACCCAGCCCGTATGTGGCAAATGCGATCACTTTGTGACATTATGTATGCATGTGTTATATTGCATAACATGATTGTGGAGGATGAAAGGGATACTTATGTAGTTCGCTACGACCATGACTACGAGAGTGAGTATGACCAGACATCAACTGCACCATTGACTGAATTTGGACATGGGCCAATTCATGAATTTTCTAGGGTGCTGGAAATAGAAGAAGACATTCGAGATCGAGATATGCATCACCGTCTGAAGGATGACTTGGTTGAGCACATATGGGAGCGATTTGGAGAAAATCAATCTTAGCTGTCTTTTATTTTGCCAATAAAATTGTTCTACTTTCATCCTATCCTTGTCAAATTATACTACTTTACTCTTTATTAATGCATCAATTCCTTTCATGTGTTGTATATCGCGTGTACTGCTATGTTTAAGATCCCATCTAATTCTACATACACAACTATGAGAGAATCTCGTGTGTAAAAAAAGAGACAACCATGTACAGAACTATGAGTGGATCGAAACACACCTGAAATGCCGTTTAGACTAAAATCACTGCAGGCCAGGTCCCGTGCTGCCCACCGCGGCAAGCGTCGTTCGGTGCCTGCCCGTCCGCGAGGCAGCTTTGTCCGGGGCTGCCGCTGCCTGCGAGCAGCCTCGTCCGGTGCCCGCCCGTCCACGAGCAGCTTCGTCCGGGGCCGCCGCAGCAGCCTCATCCGGTGCCTGCCGTCCGCGAGCAGCCTTGTCCGCGGCCGCCGCCGGCTGCGACCAGACTTGTCCGGTGCCGCCGCCCGCGAGCAGCGTCATCCCGTCACCTCGCATGTGCCGCGCCATAAGAGATGCGATTCCATCCGATTCCCTCCGGATTCAGGAGCAGAATAGCTTGTTGAGCCCAGATCTGGGAGCGGGACTCAATTTGATGAGATACTGGGGAGCAACGAGATTGATTTTTGGGAGTTTTTTTGCTAGGGTTCATCGGGGGAAGAAAGGGGGAAGGCGAAGGGGAATTTCTCGCGTGAACGGAAGCAGCGGTGGAAGGGGTGGTTGGACCGAGCTCGCATTTTTATTTCGGGATGGCCCCACAATCTTTCCAGCGTCGATGCCTGTACATTGCAGCCCAAAGTGAGATCAAGCATCGTCAGAATGACATTCCAAGCCTTGCCAACACTGCGGGTGCCCTTAACATTTCATGGGATTACTTTCTTACATTCCAAATTCTATTAGGGAATGAATGAACAATGGTTGATTAAAAATTGAAATGCTAGTTCAATATATGTTTTTACCTTGGCATGTTCTTACTTTGTTTCTTATTTTTTTAGAATGGTCGTTCATTAATGTTTTTTTCTTTGAGACGGAATGCATGGTTCATTGTTGTCTGATAATCCTATGAAGCAGTGACTCAGCTTTGTGCCCACGGGGCAATAACATACATATATACCCCCAATAATTATTGAGATGTTTGAATTTGGATATATATCTATATATATATGCGGTTATATCCTGGTCAAAAGAGAATTGAAGAATAATGGGACTAAAGGAAAGAAGAAACACACGCATCAGGGTTTTCTGATACGATGACAGCCGTGCAAACTGCATTGGGTTATATATATATATATATTATAGAAAAAATCTATTTACACTAAAGCAGATGGTACACAATGTACAAGACAGAAAACTAGATCAGTCAAGTGATGAAACTGAAAACCCCATCAATCGATTTCAGCTCAGGCCTACACTAAATACAAAACCCTGCTGTTAGTTGAAGGGTCGTTTTTGAAAGAAGAAGAAGAAAAGGGTGTTTCGATCTCCAGCTGAAACATCTTTTCTTTTCTTTTGCATTGTGATGAATGTTTGAAAGTTTTTTATTTGGTACCAACGGTACTGGTTTTTTGTGCAGCTGGAAAAAGGAAGTACAGGTTTGAAATGCTGTAAATATGGGGAGGGAGGGTGATCCAGATGGAGTCCAGAGTGGCAGAGAGGTAGGAGCGGGTGGGTAACCACGTTGAAATGGCGGCAGCTAGCGCAGTGCAAGGGGAGAATTTTGAAGATCTGAATCTGATGTGATCTGATCGATCGCCAGAGAGAAGAAGAAGGACATGAACATGACATGGGAACAACAACTCCTCCGACGATCCTGCCTCTTGCTAGTCATTCCCACGTGGCCTCGCACCCGTACTCTCTCTCCACTAACATGTATGCATTTTAATGAATTCAAAAAACATGCATTTTAATTAATTTAGTTTGCTACTAGTATGTATATATATAATTTCCCTTCAATTTCTTGATGATTTTTTTTTCAATCTCAGCGTCCCGGTTAATAATAATAATGCCTGCAGTGGAAGATAGATCTTAAATCAAGCAACCAATGCATGTGAATATGTGATGATGCGCGCTGGCAATTTGCGGGCAAATAATGCCAATTTAATTATTTGTTTCCTTGGATTGGAGAAAGCAGGAAGAAATTGCAATCTCTCTGTCTCTCCGGCCTATTATTTAAGTGAGCTGAGGCCTGGCCGGCCATGTAAGTAGATCTCAATCTCGCACCCAGCCGTCCTCTTCTTCTTCTCCTTCTTCCAGCTAGCTGCTGCTCTTCTTCCTCCTCCTGCTAGCTGCTGCTATATGCATGCATGCATGTGACATCCATCCATCTCCATCATCTCTGCATTGAGTATTAATTAAGCCGGCCGAGGCCGCCAACATGCGGGGCGCCGTGCTCGTCGCCATCGCCGCGGCGATCGGCAACATGCTCCAGGGATGGGACAACGCCACCATCGCCGGCGCCGTGCTCTACATCAAGCGCGAGTTCCACCTCCAGGCGCAGCCCGCCATCGAGGGCCTCGTCGTCGCCACCTCGCTCATCGGCGCCACCGTCATCACCACCTTCTCCGGCCCCGTCTCCGACTCCGTCGGCCGCCGCCCCATGCTCATCGCCTCCTCGGTGCTCTACTTCCTCGCCGGCCTCCTCATGCTCTGGTCCCCCAACGTGTACGTGCTCCTGCTCTCGCGCCTCGTCGACGGCTTCGCCATCGGCCTCGCCGTCACCCTCGTCCCCGTCTACATCTCCGAGACGGCGCCGCCCGAGATCCGGGGCCTCCTCAACACGCTGCCGCAGTTCACCGGCTCCGGGGGCATGTTCCTCTCCTACTGCATGGTCTTCGCCATGACTCTGGCGCCGCAGCCCGACTGGCGCCTCATGCTCGGCGCCCTCTCCCTGCTCTCCCTCCTCTACCTGCTCCTCACCGTCTGCTACCTGCCGGAGTCGCCGCGCTGGCTCGTCAGCAAGGGCAGGATGAAGGAGGCCCGGGCCGTGCTCCAGATGCTCAGGGGCCGGGACGACGTGGCCGGGGAGATGGCGCTCCTCGTCGAGGGCCTGGGCACCGCCGGCGACACGGCCATCGAGGAGTACATCGTGGGGCCGCACCCCGCTGATGATGAGGCCGACGGCGGCGACAGGGTCACGCTGTACGGGCCCGAGCGCGGCATGTCGTGGGTGGCGCAGCCGCTGCCGCTCGGCGCCGGCGGGCAGGGCAGCATGCTGGGCAGCGCCATCGGCCTGGGCTCGCGGCAGGGCAGCGTGCTAGACCACCTCAGGGACCCCGTCGTGGCGCTCCTCGGCAGCGTGCACGACCTCAAGCCCACCCCCGCCGCCGCCCCTGAGGGCAGCATGCTCTTCTCCAACCACGGCAGCATGCTGAGCTTCCACGACAAGGCGCCCGTGGACTGGGACGAGGAGAACGGCGTCGCCGACGGCGGCGAGCAGCTGGTCTCGGACGACGACGATGTCCGCGCGCCACTGCTGGATACCCGCGGGCCGAGCAGCATGCACGAGACGGCGACGACGATGGGCATCGGCGGCGGGTGGCAGCTGGCGTGGAAGTACGCGGACGGGCCGGAGAGCGGCGTGGTGAAGAGGATGTACCTGCACGAGGAGGCGGGCGGCGGCGAGGGCGGCGTGCACGCGGCGGCGCTGGTGAGCCAGTCGGCGCTGTACCTGCACGGCATGCAGCAGGAGGAGGAGCAGCAGCAGGGGGGAGGGCCGGCGCTGGCGCACCCCGCGGCGGCGGCGGCGGAGGAGGAGCATGAGCAGGCTGGGGGGAGGTGGCGCGAGCTCCTGGCGCCGGGCGTGCGGCACGCGCTGGTGTGCGGCGTGACGATGCAGGTCCTGCAGCAGTTCTCGGGCATCAACGGCGTGCTCTACTACACGCCGCAGATCCTGAACCAGGCCGGCGTGAGCGTCCTTCTGGCGAGCCTGGGCCTCGGCGCCGACTCCACCTCCATCCTCATCAGCGGCCTGACGACGCTGCTGATGCTGCCGGCCATCGGCGTGGCGATGCGGCTGATGGACGTGTCGGGGCGGCGCAGCCTGCTGCTGTGGACGCTCCCGGTGCTGATCGCGTCGCTGGTGGTGCTGGTGGCGGCGAGCGTGGTGCCGATGGCGGCGACGGCGCACGCGGCGGTGGCGACGGGCAGCGTGATGGTGTACCTGTGCTGCTTCGTGATGGGGTTCGGGCCCATCCCCAACATCCTGTGCGCGGAGATCTTCCCGACGCGGGTGCGCGGGCTGTGCATCGCCATCTGCTCGCTGGCCTTCTGGCTCGGCGACATCGCCGTCACCTACAGCCTGCCGGTGATGCTCAACTGCGTGGGGCTCACGGGGGTCTTCGGCTTCTACGCCGTCGTGTGCTGCCTGGCGCTGGGGTTCGTGGCGCTGCGCGTGCCGGAGACCAAGGGGCTGCCGCTCGAGGTCATCATCGAGTTCTTCAACGTCGGAGCAAGGGGGGTAGCAGCCTCTCCTTATGCAGAGGAAGAGGAGGCGGAGGACGATGACGGCGATCACCATCGCTGCCATTGACCTGAGCTCTCTAGCAACAGTACATTAGATTACAGTCATCGATCGTGTTCTCCTCATCTATCGGAAGGAATATCGGAGGATGATCGGGTCCTACAAGTTTTTTCCATCGTCATCATTACATAATACGATATGTATATGTATGATTCATGGAGTATTTACATATTATATATATATATATATTTATACCCATCTTTCTTTCTGTTACTAAAGAAAGATGGAAGAAGAATAATGAGCGAGCGAGCGATCTACTACTACTTAAAAGAAAAATGAGGCTGGCATGATAGTAAGTGGAGGTGGCACTTGCTTCGCTTTGCGAGGTCAAACCAAACAAAAGGAAATGAAAGCATCGGCCAGGAGCTAAAGAGAATTGGGGATAGACAGAGCTAGCTCCGCAGAACGACGAAGATGCTCTCCTGCCTGCCGTCACAAATGCCTTTCTGAATGACGGGATGTTTGGTTTGGAGACCAAAATTAATAGGTACATTTTCCTTCGGTTTGGAAACCAAAATCCATGCTACCATCTCTTCATTCTGTACTACAGTAGTAGAAGATGAGATGAGTACTGGAACATATAGATAGATAGATCGATGACACGAGTGAATCTGGACAGTCAGTGGATGACGGAGCTAGGTTGCGTCTCCAGCGGCAGCGGCTGCCCCGCACCTCCGGCAGGTGAGGACGGCGGCACGGCAGGAGGGGCAGCTGGCGTGGGCGCCCAGCCAGGTATCGATGCAGGCCGCATGGAAGCCGTGGCCGCAGAGCGGCAGCAGTCGGAGCTCGTCTCCCTCGGCCAACACCACCAGGCAGATGGCGCACTCCCTCTCCTCTCCTGCTCTTCCTGATCCTGATGCTTGCAACGACACCGTAGGCAGCGCCTCGATCGCCGCCTTCTTCAGCCCCCTCGGTGCCTGCACCTCCGCGGCGGTTGGGTTGCTGTTACCGCCGCCGCCACTGCTGCGTCTGCGGCAGGTGCACCGCGCGACGGGGGCAAGCCCGGCCACGCAGATGAGGGCGCAGAGGAGGGACGCCAGGATCACCACCGTGTCCGAGTCCACGGAGACGGCCTGCTGCTCCCCTGCTGCATGACCATCACCAAGCAGGGGAGGAGGAGATGGAGATGGGCCGTTGCCGGCTGAGCGGAGGAGGCTCGCCGGAGCGCGCATGCTCAACCCAACAAACTCGCCTGCCTTGTGGTGCCGGCCTGGGGGTGAGGAGCTGCAGCTGCTGCTCTGCTTTTATAGACACAAGACAAGAGAGCCCTTTGGCATGATGGCTACAGTATACTACACAACACAAGAGCACCAAAGCTGATAAGTGATAACTTATGTATAGTAGATGAAAGCAGATGAATAGTTTCTGGTTCTCATAAATAATGGATGAATGCACTTTCTGGTGCAGTACAAACAAGCAGAAACGATACCACTCACTCACTAAGAGCCTAAACAATCACCATAGAGGAGTGGCTTCGGATCACATATCAAATCTAACATCCCATTTCCCATCCATATAAGCATTCAGTGTCCAATTGTTTTCTCTAAGCTGGAGATAAGGCACCTGCAGTCAGATAGATAATACTTTTAAAAAATCACAACAAAGCACAATCTTCTTGCTTTTTTTTCTTCACCTTTTGCCTTAGCCACAAATTGGAAGCTACTATTACTTTGCATAAATCAAATGTGGTAGGCACCTAGGATGCTTTAAAAATATGCTCAGCAGCGTATGGCTTCCAAATAGAACAGCAAAAAAAAAAAAGAAAGAAAGGCTGACACAGACCAGACTACAAGGCCCAACAGGTAATTTTCAATGTAACTAAATCTTGCGAATATTTGTGATTCTACTAGAACACTGGATTTGTTCGTATTTATCTTTTGGCACCCCATTTGGAATTCACCCATGTATTATTGTATTGTAGTCTGTGTGCATAAAAGATGATTGTAGTGTACAACCGGGGCATAAATGATGATGGGAGGCTTGGTCACCTTGTCATAGAATTCATAGCCAAGTTTGAGCCTGACATCTTGGCCTTTCCTCAAGTCAAGTATGGTCCATGCGAATTCGACGGCCCCAGTTCTCTTCTTCTGCATGGAGTGGAGCAGAGGTTTGATGAAATCACAGGACCAAAAACTAAAAAGAGCCCCTGCAAAGACGTGACGTGAGTATGATTTGTGAAAGGAAATGGCGAGTTAGTTACCGGCTTGAATTCTGTGTCGGTAAGCAGGCGGCCCTTGAGGCTTAGTCCTAGCAAACCATTCGATGTGAAGGGAATGGCCTTCTTGGCACGAAGGTTGTAGGTGAGGTCATCGCCTTTGTGCAAGTGGACGCCAGCTCCGACGTTGGCTGAGAGCTAGGCATGGCACGCATTTGGCAATGTGAGCAGAGAAGGTGTGGTGTGGTCTGGAGCGGGAAGGAGGGGAGGGAGCTGACCTGGGGGTAGAATTGCCTGACAAAGAGAGCAAGGTAGCTTGGGGCAGCAGCTCCGGCGGTGGTTGCGTCGATCTCCCCATGAGCCTGGCGTCAATCATCCAATGAAATGCGAGGGTAAGGGGGTGCGGGGGAGGCGAATGAGGAAAGGAAGGGAACCTGCCTGTATTAGGGAGTTGTAGCCGAGGGGAAGCTTCTCCTTGGCGTGGATGCGGAGGCCGCCGCCGCTGCGCAGGCGCAGGGAGGTCTCCATTAACGGGTTTGTTTGACCCTTGAGGAGGAGGAGGAGGAGGGAGAGGGAGCGCAGCAGCAGAGACTGTGGGGGGCGCGAGGGCGGAGGCGGACTGCGGAGGAGAGAAACTGACAAGACGACGGCGCGATTCCGATGCTCTCCGGCTGCCGGCTGCCGGCTGCCTGTGCCTGTGGAAGGGGGCAGAGGGATAAGAAGAAGACGCCGACGCCGACGAAGCGGAGACATTGGGCCCATTCTACCTAGTAGGAGAGAAAGAAGAGCTTTGGGCTTCACTGGGCTGGGCTGGGCTGGGCTGGGCTGGCCTGGCCTTTTAGATAAATTACGGGCTGGGCAGGGAAGAATTGAAGAAGTGATGTCAGGTAAGGTAGCTTGGGCTGCAGATCCATCATCCACGGCCTAACTACCGCCACGTAATTTGTTGTGTCACCATTGCATACTTGGATTTGCAGTCTTTTTCTTCTCTCTTCTTCTCTTTCTATTTTACTATGCTCACACATTTATTTATTTATTATATTCCTCTGCAAAAGAAAGAAGGGCGAAATTATCTGACTAGACTAGCTAAGGTAATGCCGCCTTAGCTACGGTGTGCATGCAATGGGAACGGAACGGAATAATGGAATGGGATGCTACGGTGCCAGCGCCACCCCTATATGCGAAGGGAATCCTTCACAAAGTTTTTTCTCTCACCACAGCCCGCACAAAAGAGAAGTTTTTTTTTACTTTTTCCTACACATCTCCTATCTAAATTCTATTGAATATATATATCCGTTCAAGTACTTACCAATTCTTCTTTTTTTCCAACCAAAAAATGGTTTGGCTGCATGTACGACAATAAAAAGGTTGCTTTGTCGAACAAATAGATTGATGGAGTGCTTATATACTAATGTAACGTTATACGACGGTTCCATTCCATGGAGACCAATGTTAGTTATATATATATATTATGGAAAATACTACTAGTGATACAATTTGAATTGAATCGAATTTGAATTTAATTGAATTTGGTGTGGCAAGCATGGGGATTGGGGAGAGGAGCGAGCAATAATAATGCAATGCAATGGAGAGGAAGACGGAAAAGTGAGTGAAGCCAGCAGCACTAGTGCTCCTGCTTTGCTTC
Source organism: Panicum miliaceum (assembly GCA_032594955.1). Classification (NCBI taxonomy): domain Eukaryota; kingdom Viridiplantae; phylum Streptophyta; class Magnoliopsida; order Poales; family Poaceae; genus Panicum; species Panicum miliaceum. The sequence goes on along the minus strand of CM064061.1, from coordinate 147,920 downwards.
TCCTGCTTTCCTCTCCTCTCTCTCCTCTCCTTTGGAGGGCGGACAAGGAGGCCAGCAGCAGCGGCGGCGGCGGCGAGCTCTTCTTCGCCACCAGCAACCACCCCCAACTTTCCCTTCCCCCAAAACCTCCCTCCCCTCCTAGTCCTAGGGCTTGGCTTGGCTTGCCTTCCTCCGATCCGCCCCTTCCCTCGGTTTGGTGACCTCTCCCTCTCTCTTCCGTAATTCCTTCCTTCCCCAATTCTCTATCCCATTTTCGAAATTCTTCTCAACCTATGTACCAGATTGATCCCTTAATTCAATTTGCCGCCGCTGCGTCGTTTGCTTGCTTCCACAATCCCCAGGGAGGAGGAGGAGGAGCAGAAGAAGAAGAACAGCAGCAGCAGCAGCATCACTTGCTGCAGCTGCTGCTACTACTCCATTAGGCGGGTAGCAGGCACCCAGCCATGGCGTCCTCCTCGGGGGACCGCAGGATGGCCCTCGGGGGAGACTCCTCCTCCGCCTCCCCCGCCTCCGCCACCGGCAGGAGGATCCTCCGCACCCAGACCGCCGGCAACCTCGGCGAGTCCATCTTCGACAGCGAGGTCGTCCCATCCTCGCTCGTCGAGATTGCGCCCATCCTGCGGGTGGCCAACGAGGTGGAGGCCAGCAACCCGCGAGTAGCCTACCTCTGTGAGTTTGTGCTCTCTGCTCGCTTCCAATTCATTCATCATTAATTAATTAAAAATTCCGATCGCCCACCCAAACCGACCAACCAGGCCGCTTCTACGCCTTCGAGAAGGCGCATCGCCTCGACCCGACCTCCAGCGGCCGAGGTGTCCGCCAGTTCAAAACCGCCCTCCTGCAGAGGCTCGAGAGGGAGAACGATCCCACGCTCAAGGGCAGGGTCAAGCAGAGTGACGCCAGAGAAATGCAGAGCTTCTACCAGCACTACTACAAGAAGTACATCCAGGCGCTTCAAAATGCTGCTGATAAGGCCGACCGGTCTGCCTGCCTGCCTGCCCGCCCCTCTTATTCCTCCTCCTCATGCAACTAAATCACTCAAACGCTACCATCAATGCTTTCCCAGGGCTCAGCTCACTAAAGCCTATCAAACTGCTGCCGTGCTCTTCGAGGTCCTCAAAGCCGTCAATGTCTCCCAGAAAATCGAAGTTGATCAATCGGTAACCGTTATTGCCTCTCTTGCTGGAGCACCACATGATATGGAGTACTGCTTCTAGTCGCTTGCATTTCAGCTCCTGTTCCTCAATGTCCTATCCGCACAACCGCCCCTTGCAGATTCTGGAGACGCATAACCAAGTCGAGGAAAAGAAGAAGTTATATCTCCCGTACAATATCCTCCCGCTCGATCCTGACAGTGCCAACCAGGCTATCATGCGCTATCCTGAGGTTGCCACCTATTTCATATGAAACTTGCCATCTTAGTCTCATGGGATGCTAATGCATTTACGCGACGCCCTTTGTCGGCTGTCATCATTTTGCGTGCAGATCCAAGCTGCTTTCCATGCTCTCCGTAACACCAGAGGTCTACCATGGCCCAATGAACATGACAAGAAACCCGACGCAGATCTTCTTGGCTGGCTTCAGGCCATGTTTGGATTCCAGGTTACCATACTCACCATCTTTTCTCGTTTCATATCAGAAACACATGCCCATAATTGCCTGTGAGCACTGAATCCATGCCCTCTAACTTTGCTCATCACTCTGCAGAAAGATAATGTATCCAATCAGAGGGAGCATCTCATACTCTTGCTTGCAAACGTTCATATCAGACAGATTCCCAAGCCTGACCAACAGCCAAAGGTATACACATAGACCAAACACATGAGGTGCTTGATGTCATCATGTCTGTGGCATTTATCCATTTCTTGCTGGCTGATGTTCTCAGTTGGATGACCGAGCACTGGATGCAGTAATGAAGAAGCTATTTAAGAATTACAAGAGATGGTGCAAATATCTTGGCCGCAAAAGCAGCTTATGGTATGACGTGCTTATGGTCCCGTGAAGAGCTGCAGTTATTTGCTCTTCTCAATACTGGTTATCTTACTAGTTAATCATTTCCATTCTAGGTTGCCGACTATCCAACAGGAGGTACAACAACGCAAGCTCCTCTATATGGGCCTTTATCTGCTCATATGGGGCGAGGCGGCTAATCTAAGATTCATGCCAGAGTGTCTTTGCTACATCTATCATCATGTATGACCAGTTCTGAGTTATTCAAATTAAGTATATATCATTGTACTTACTAAACTACTGAACTGAATCTAACAAGGATTAGTTCTTCTAACATAATTGTCTGGTTACTACAAAATTTGATGCAGAAATAGTATGATGTTCAGCTTATCTGACCTCCACTGCACAATTCTGTTGCCATATTATGAATAATCACATTCTGTTCACGTCCACAGTTTGAGAGAGTATATGTTGGGTGCAACCTTGCTTTGGTTCAAACATGCAAATGAGTCATCCTCGTAGCATCTCTAATTTACTGGCCTTTCATGCTCCTTTGTGGCTATTATGAACTTGTGTAAATGAATATGCATGCAAGTGTGCTTAATCCCAAGGCTGCTTGTTGGTCACGATTGATTGACTTTGGGTCGTTACAGTATTTGTCAATCATAAGTCTTGCTGTAAGATTATTATTAGGGAGTGCTGACAGTCTTATGCTGTTTCATAACAGATGGCTTTTGAACTATATGGTATGTTGGCTGGAAATGTGAGCCCGACGACTGGTGAAAATGTTAAACCAGCTTATGGTGGAGAAGAAGAAGCCTTCTCGAAGAAAGTTGTGACTCCAATCTACAAAGTTATACATAAGGTACAGTTTCTTAATTTCCATTCCTCATTGTTATGTTATGAAGCACAATTATATCCTTTGCAACTTTTACATAGGAAGCTGAGAGGAGCAAGACCATAAAATCGAAGCACTCACACTGGAGAAACTATGATGATCTAAATGAGTACTTTTGGTGAGTGCTGACCCGATTACTCATTTTCCTTAATAGTTGTGTGGGCTGCTATATTGAGGAAACTCATGCAATTATTTCTGCACCGCTGCTCAGGTCAAGAGATTGCTTCCGATTGGGATGGCCTATGAGAGCTGATGCAGATTTTTTCAAGACTCCAAATGATGTTCCCCGTCACCTTGCGAATGGGGTACGTCCCTTGTGATAATGAATTACTTACTGTACCTTCATGCAATTGGTATGTTTGAGTTAGGTGATATTTTGCTAGAGTATCATATTAAGAGAATTGATAAAACCAGACCTCTTCATGTCATTCCATAAACCTTACACCAGAAGCATTCGGTGAATATACATGTGTTCTAACTATTTCTGAGAAAGAAATTTCATCTGAGGATGGGACTGTAAAACATGCTTGATTAGAAATTTCATCTGAGGATGGGACTGTAAAACGTGCTTGATCTTGCAGCAGTCAAACAAGATTCATCCGATATTATTTAGTATGTTTTTGCTATTAATGTAAGAAGGTGGTTTACTATGCTGCAATGCATGTGTAATACTATATGTAAGCTGTTTTCTTTTTGGTTCCTCATTTAGTATTTTTCAACCTTCTACTTAGCAAAGATTCTTAGCTCAAGTCTATGGTAAACTTCTGTTCTAATGCAAACAACCTTTTTAGCAATAGGGAAAGCTGAAAACGGATGATTCATCTGCTTGTTTCTAGCTTTTAGGTTTAGCCTAGAGAGAAGACGAGAGCTGATTAAACATGTGGGTACACTATATTTATAGTTGGTAGTGGTACTGATTTTTCTTGTTTTGGTCCAGGAGGACAGACCCGCTGGTAATGACAATTGGATGGGAAAAGTCAATTTTGTTGAAATACGATCATTTTGGCACATATTCCGCAGCTTTGATAGGATGTGGAGCTTCTTAATTTTATCTTTACAGGTTTACAATTCTGTTTCTTGTTCAAGTTCTTTTGTCACTTCTTTTAGATGCTTTCTGTTTCCTTACCCTTATTTTTCACTTATGCTATCTTTTATCTTTTGCATAGCCCATGATTATAATTGCTTGGAACGGTGGCACACCAAGTGATATATTCGACCGAGGAGTATTTAAACAGGTTTTGAGCATATTTATAACTACTGCTATACTGAAATTGTGTCAAGGTATGCCCCCCTCCCCACTCTCATATCATGACAAAGACTGATGGGTACATGCCATTGGTGCTATTATTGACCAGGATTATAGTTGCATGTCAAGTTAGATAGAAGTTGCCTTAGTCCTACATGAATTTTATTGGATAGCTGCTGTGCTGTAAAACAGCATAGAGAATTACTTATGGTATCTGAGTAATCTCAAATCCATTCTTCATTGAACAAAGGGAAAAATATTGCAGTGTTACTTCCTTTTAGGTCAATTAAGTCTTGGAACTCACTGTTAGTAAACTATGTTTGCAACTTGTTGCCTTGTAGCTATGGTCGGGATTGTCAAATTATCAAGAGGTGCTGTATAGTCGCCTCATTCTCATGAACTGTGATCACCAAACAAGACTCTTTATGTGCTAGGGCCAATCAGTATACACCATTTTGCCATCGATCACGATATTCAAACAGCTATTGAACCTTTACCTCCATGAGCATATTATGATACCTGAACAGCTAGAGCTTTTGCCGATCTGCTGTGGCAATACAGTTAAAAGGTCTGCTGAAAGAATGTTGAGGGGATTTATGAGCGCATTTGTCCCAAAATAGCAGAACCAAAGGATATGCCTAAAACTCTGGATCAGAGCTTGAAACTATGCTTTCTGTTCAATCTTTTACCTTGATATATTCGAGTTCCGCAACATAATTTGCGTAGCATGAAATTGGAGGAGCATTGTGTTTGTTTAAGGTATGGAAGTTTTTGTTTCGTCATTAATAAGTATTTTCTACTGCAGCAATCCTGGACATTATCTTGAGCTGGAAAGCAAGAAAAAACATGTCTCTTGTTGTTAAGCTACGTTACATCTTGAAGTTACTATCAGCTGCTGCTTGGGTTGTGATTTTGCCTGTAACTTATGCATACACCTGGGAGAATCCAACCGGTCTTGCAAGGACAATAAAAAGTTGGCTTGGTGATGGGCAGAATCAGCGATCATTGTACATTTTGGCAGTTGTGGTTTACTTGGCACCAAACATGCTGTCGGCTATGCTATTTCTTTTCCCTGTGATTAGGAGAGCCCTTGAGAGATCAAATCTTAAAGTGGTAACATTCATGATGTGGTGGTCACAGGTATTTTTCTGTTTGGCCTTTTTTAGCCGAATTTAGTTCTTTTGACCCTTTAGGTAGTAATAAGATGCAAAACTTTTACAGCCTCGTTTATTTGTTGGAAGAGGAATGCATGAAGGCGCATTCTCCCTTTTCAAGTATGGTTTCCCATCTGAGATTTTCATTCCTTTTGGTTATCATTAAAGGCCTTTCCTGATTGTCGCTTCCCTTGTAGGTATACGATGTTTTGGGTCTTGCTTTTAGCCACAAAATTGATTGTGAGCTTCTACGTGGAGGTATTATTCAGAACTAATATCTTCAATTTTCTATTTTATACATGGACATGAGTATATTCACGCATTCTTAGGCCTGTCTGAATGGGGAATCTGCCTTGGATTTAGTTAACAAATCCTTAAGTCCCCTCATTCTAATACTGAGGTATTTTGGCAATTCTTGATGCATGGTGGGCACTAAGATCCACATGCAACATAGAGGTGAAAATTGTGTAGTCGCGGGTCCTTAAACTAGTGCACTTTGATGGACCTTCCACAGAATGGACATAAATAAATGTTATCATTTCCATAATATCAACTAAATCAAATGCATCAAGGATGGGACAGATCAACTTCTAGTGAAGGATGAGGAGATCAAGGACAGATGGCGAGAGTATTTTGATAAGTTGTTTAATGGGGAGAATGAGGGCCCTACCCTTGAGTTAGATGACTCTTTGATGACACCAACAGACGCTTTGTGAGGAGAATTCAAAAGGCTGAGATTGGGGAGGCGTTGAAGAGGATGAATGGGGGTAAAGCGATGGGCCCTGATGGTATCCCCATTGAGGTGTGGAGATGCCTAGGTGCCAAAGCGATAGTATGGTTAACTAACCTTTTTAACCTTATTTTTCAGTCCAGCAGGATGCCTGAAGAATGGAGGAGAAGTATATTAGTACCAATCTTTAAGAACAAATGAGGTGTTCAAAGTTGTACTAACTACCGTGGGATTAAGCTGATGAGCCATACGATGAAGCTTTGGGAGAGGGTTATCGAGCACCGTCTAAGAAGAGTGACAAGTGTGACCCAAAACCAGTTTGGGTTCATGCCTGGAAGGTCGACCATGGAGGCGATTTTCTTAATCCGACAATTGATGGAGAGATATAAAGAGCAGAAGAAGGACTTGCATATGGTCTTTATTGACCATGAGAAGGCGTATGATAAAATACCGAGAAATGTCATGTGGTGGGCCTTGGAGAATGTTGCATAATTGATCAGCCATTTGAATCTTTCCTTTCCCTCTCTTCCTCACAAAGTCAATGGAGCAGGTAAGCTCCCCCTGCACACTGCCTGTCGTTTAGGACAGCAGTGGCATGTATTGGGGTTGTATGCCCTGTCTTGTACATAGTACTAGCAATGAGTAGTGTAGTTGGTAGTAGTACTCAAGTATGGATGTACTTGATAGTCGACATTTGGTTCTATAAAGGAGTAGAGCAGCTGCAGCTCAAGATATCCTCAAGCAGCAACAAACCTGTGTGTTCTTTAGTGTGGTGTTCATCTTCTTCCTCTCTGGTGTGAGCTGTGAGAGTGAGTGAGGTGTGTGTGCTGAGGTAGAGCTAACAGTTGGTACCAGAGCCTGAGTTGAAGTCCGGTGGCCATGTCTACCTCCGGCGCGCGACCTTCCTCGGCGGATGGACGCCAGGAAGGGTCGACGACCTATGTCGTCAAGAAGACGGTGAGGGACGTCGGCGGCGCGCAGTACCCCATGCTTACTCGCACCAACTACGCTGAGTGGGCGGTGCTGATGAAGGTGATGCTCAAGGCGCGCCGGCTGTGGGCAGCAATGACCACGGGCGCGGCCGATGAAGAAGAGGATCAGATGGCCATGGAGGCCATCCTCAAATCGGTGCCGTCGGAGTACATCACCATGCTCGGCGCCAAGGACTCCGCCAAGGAGGCCTGGGAGAGCTTGAAGACGATGCGGCTCGGCGGCGACCGCGTGCGCAAGGCGAAGGCGCAGCAACTCCGGTGGGAATACGAGGCCATCGCATTCTGCGACGGCGAGGCTGTCGAGGACTTCGCGTTGCGGCTGACTTCTCTGGTAAGTCAGCTGGCGCAGGTGCGAGTCATCATCGACGAGGAGGCGGCGGTGGCGAAGTACCTGCGCGTCGTGCCACCCCGGTTCGCGCAGATTGCACTCTCGATCGAGACGCTGCTCGATCTGAAGGAGCTCTCGATCGAGGAGATCACCGGGCGACTGAAGGCGGTCGAGGACCGCGGTGAAGAGCCCACTCGCACAACCGCCGGCGGCCAACTGCTGATGACAGAGGAGCAGTGGGCGGCGCGCGTGCGCGAGCGGAAGCAGGGGGAAGGTTCCTCTGTTTCGCGCGGCGGCGGTGGTGGCGGCGTGCGCGGCAGGAGGCGCGGCAAGCCGCGGCGGAAGACGGACGATGGCGGTAGGGACGACGCCAGTCACGTCTTCGACAAGGACCGGTGCTGCACTTGTGGCAAGGTAGGACACTGGACCCGTGACTGCAAGGAGCCCAAGCGCCGGGAGAAGGCGCACCTGGCGACGGTGGAAGATGAGGAGGAACCTGCGCTGCTCATGGCGCAGGTGTGCGCCATCAACACCGAAACAGAGGAGGACCGGTGTGCACGCGTTGTGCTCAACGAAATGCGCGCACAGGTCAACCTCGGGCTAGAAGGGGATGAAGCAGAGGAGGTGTGGTACCTCGACTCCGGGGCGAGCAACCACATGACGGGGAACCGCTCTGCCTTCTCCGAGCTCAACACCGGCGTCGTCGGCACGGTGAAGTTCGGCGACAACTCCGGCGTCGACATCCGGGGTCGCGGCACGGTCGTGTTCCAGTGCAAGTCCGGCGAGCACAAGGAGCTCACGGACGTGTACTTCATCCCCAAGCTCCGTAGCAACATCGTCAGCATCGGCCAGCTGGACGAGCGGGGATGCTAGGTGCTGATCGACGGCCTCCACATCCGCGATCGCGAGCGCAAGCTGCTCGCCAAGGTGAAGCGCAGCAAGAACCGGCTGTACACCTTGAAGTTGCGCATCGCGCGTCCAGTGTGCCTGGCTGCAAGGCACGACAACAACGCGTGGCGCTGGCACGCACGCCTCGGCCATTTGAGTTTTGATACTCTGGCCAGGATGGCGAGGCAGCAGATGGTGCGAGGGCTGCCGCTGATTGAGCACGCCGGCGAGCTCTGCGATAGCTGTCTCGCTGGCAAGCAACGGAGAGCCCCGTTCCCCAAGAAGGCGAGCTTCCGCGCCGGGGACATCCTCGAGCTTGTCCATGGCGACCTCTGCGGGCCAATCACGCCGGCGACACATGGAAAGCGGCGCTATTTCCTACTCCTGGTGGACGACTGCAGCCGGTTCATGTGGGTGTACCTACTGGCAAGCAAGGATGAGGCGCCGGCGACGATCAAGATGTTCCAGGCGCAGGTGGAGACGGAGACGGGGAAGAAGCTGCGCGTACTGCGAACAGATCGCGGCAGCGAGTTCACTTCGATCGAATTCGGCCTCTACTGCGCGGGACAAGGTATTGAGCGCCATCTCACTGCGCCTTACTCACCGCAGCAGAACGGTGTCGTCGAAAGAAGGAACCAGACGGTGGTTGGCATGGCTAGGAGCATGCTCAAGGCCAAGAAAGTGCCGGCGACATTCTGGGGAGAAGCGGTGAGCACGGCGGTGTTCATCCTGAACCGCGCGCCCACCAAGAGCTTGAAGGGGACAACGCCATTTGAAGCTTGGTACGGGAGGAAGCCCGACGTCTCCTTCCTGCGCACATTCGGCTGCGTCGGCCACGTGAAGAAGACGAAGCCGAATCTGGTCAAGCTGGAGGACAGGAGCACCCCCATGGTGTTCCTGGGATACGAGCGCGGCACCAAGGCCTATCGTCCCTATGATCCGTAGGCAAGACGCGTGGTGGTGTCACGGGATGTCGTCTTCAACGAGGCGGCAAGATGGGACTGGGCGGAATCCGGCGATGGGGAAGCAACTCCAGGAGGCCTGAGTAGCTCCTTCACCGTAGAGTATACGGAATACTTCGGTGCAGGGGAGCTGGGTCATGGAGGTGGAGGGGTGCAGAGTCCAGGCGGTGTCTCCCCTGTTTTGGAAACAGAGGAATCGGGCACGGCGGCAAGTCCAGGGGAAGCTGCCTCCCATGCTCCTAGAGCAGAGCAGGGGATGCCGCAGATGTCACCCGCGGGGCAGGCGACCCCAAGTTCTGTCGCAACAAGCACCGAATCGTCGATTCGCTTCGTCACGCCTCCGCCAAGCACCTCCACGAACGTCGATGCCGAGTACTCCGGCGAACCACTTCGATTCCGCGCGGTGGACGATCTCGTCGAAGATACAAGTCCACCCAGGCAGGCAGCCCGCGTGCTGGACAACCTTGAGCTGCACATGGGCAGCGCAGAGGAGCCACCTAGCTTTGCGGCGGTGGAGCAGGAGCAGTGCTGGCGGGCCGCAATGCTGGAAGAAATGGCGGCGATTGAGGAGAATGAGACTTGGGAGCTCGTGGATCCTCCAATTGGGTGCCGTCCAATTGGATTGAAGTGGGTCTTCAAGGTGAAGCGCAACGAGCGCGGCGAGGTTGTGCGGCACAAGGCCCGGCTAGTCGCTAAAGGATTCGTGCAGCGCGAGGGCATCGATTTTGAAGAAGTGTTTGCTCCGGTGGCGCGCATGGAATCTGTGCGATTGCTACTCGCCATGGCGGCGACGAAGAACTGGGGAGTTCATCATCTTGATGTGAAGTCCGCCTTCCTCAACGGCGAGCTGGAGGAGGAGCTCTATGTGCAGCAGGCGCCGGGATTCGTCGTCCCTGGCTGCGAGCACAAGGTGCTCCGCCTACGCAAGGCTCTGTACGGGCTGCGGCAGGCGCCAAGAGCTTGGAACGCCAAGTTGGACGCAACATTGGAGTCCCTTGGCTTCTCCAAGTGCATCACCGAGCACGCGCTCTACACCAAGGTGGCGGGGCGCGGGCGGCTGATTGTCGGGGTGTACGTCGACGACCTAATCATCACTGGGTCGGAGCGGCGGGACATTGACGACTTCAAGCGGGAGATGAAGATGAAGTTCCGCATGTCAGATCTCGGCTTGCTCACCTACTACCTTGGGATAGAGGTGGAGCAGAGCAAAGACGCCATCACGCTCTGCCAGAGCACCTACGTAGGGAAGCTGCTGGAGCGGAGCGGGCTGGGCGGATGCAGAGCATGCCAGACGCCCATGGAGGAGAAGCTGAAGCTGTCGAAGGACAGTGCTGCTCCCCTGGTGGACGCCACGAGCTATCGGAGCATCGTCGGCGGGCTGCGCTACCTCACGCACACGCGGCCGGACATCGGATTCACCGTGGGGTATGTGAGCCGGTTCATGGTGGAACCGCGGGAGGATCACCTCGCCGCCGTCAAGCATCTGCTTCGCTATGTGGCCGAGACGCGCGACTATGGGCTCATCTACCCAAGGAGAAGCAGAGGAACGCTGGAGCTGATCGGCTACAGCGACAGCGACATGGCGGGCGACATTGATGGGCGGCGGAGCACGACGGGCGTGCTCTTCTTCCTTGGAGCATGCCCAATCTCCTGGCAGTCGGTGAAACAGAGGATCGTCGCGCTGAGCACCTGCGAAGCAGAGTACATTGCAGCGGCGACGGCGTGCTGTCAGGGAGTCTGGCTTGGGCGGCTGCTGGCGGAGCTCACCGGAGGTGAAGCTCGAGCACCAGCCCTCATGGTGGACAACAAGTCCGTCATTGCTTTGGCAAAGAATCCTGTCCTCCATGACAGGAGCAAGCACATCGACACGAAGTTCCACTTCATCCGAGATTGCATCAATGGAGGGCAGATCAAGCTTGAGTATGTTGAGACAGCTCGGCAACTCGGGGACATTCTCACCAAGCCACTTGGACGCCTTCGTCTCCACGAGCTGAGGACCAAGATTGGTGTGAAAGAGATCAAGGAAGGGCTTCACAATTAGGGGAAGAATTGTTGCATAATTGATCAGCCCTTTGAATCTTTCCTTTCCCTCTCTTCCTCACAAAGTCAATGGAGCAGGTAAGCTCCCCCTGCACACTGCCTGTCGTATAGGACAGCAGTGGCATGTATTGGGGCTGTATGCCCTGTCTTGTACATAGTACTAGCAATGAGTAGTGTAGTTGGTAGTAGTACTCGAGTATGGATGTACTAGATAGTTGACATTTGGTTCTATAAAGGAGTAGAGCAGCTGCAGCTCGAGATATCCTCAAGCAGCAACAAACCTGTGTGTTCTTTAGTGTGGTGTTCATCTTCTTCCTCTCTGGTGTGAGCTGTGAGAGTGAGTGAGGTGTGTGTGCTGAGGTAGAGCTAACAGAGAAGCACAAAGTCCCAACTAAATACATTACCCTCATCAAGGATATGTATAAGGATGCGATGACGTTTGTCCGGACATGTGATGGTGACACCACTGACTTTCCTATTAACATAGGCCTACATCAGGGGTCAGCATTGAGTCCTTATTTATTTGCCTTGGTGATGGATGAGGTCACAAGGGACATACAAGATGATATCTCTTGGTGTATGCTCTTTGCTGATGATGTGGTGCTGGTTGACGAGAGTAGGGAAGGGGTTAATAGGAAGTTAGAGCTGTGGAGACGCACGTTAGAGTCGAAAGGGTTCAGACTCAGTAGGATCAAGACCGAGTACATGATGTGCGATTTCAGTGCGACTAGGCATGATGATGGAGATGTTAGCCTTGATGGGCAAGTGGTGGCCCAGAAGGATACTTTTCGGTATTTAGGATCGATGCTTCAAAAGGATGGCGACATTGATGAAGATGTTAGATATAGAATCTCAGCTGCCTAGTTGAAGTGGCGTCAAGCTTCTGGCGTCCTATGTGACAGAAGGGTGCCGCAAAAGTTAAAAGGTAAGTTCTATAGGACAGCGATTCGTCCGGCGATGTTATACAGTGCTCAATGTTGGCCTAAAAAAAGACGACATGTCCAACAACTGAGTGTAGTAGAGATGCGGATGTTGCGGTGATTTTGCGGGCACACACGAAGGGATAGAGTCCGGAACGAAGTTATTCGGGATAGAGTCGGGGTGGCACCAATTGAGGAGAAACTTACCCAACATCGATTGAGATGGTTTAGACATGTCCAACGGAGATCCCCTGAGGCGCCGGTGCGTAGTGGGGTTCTAAAGCAGGCCGAAAATGTAAAGAGAGGTAGAGGTAGACCTAAACTGACTTGGGACGAGTCGGTTAAGAGAAACCTTAAGGAGTGGAATATCTCCAAAGAGGTAGCTTTGGATAGGAGCGCTTGGAGACTCGCCATCCACGTACCTGAAGATCCGTGATCTTTGTTTTTTTTATGGGTTTCATCTGTAGCCTACCCCAACTTGCTTGGGACAAAAAAGGCTATGTTGTTGTTGTATGTTTTCCATAAGTGAATCAACAGCACTGCATACTATTCTGACATTTGTAAATGGTTGGACCTGAGGTATTCATGCAAGTTTAGGTGTCTAAGTTCGAGTTCCATGTGCATTTTAGGACCCATGGTGCATGCTACTCTATTCTCTATGTGTGTTATCTCATCAATGGGAGGCTTAGAATAGAGAACTGTACCATTTATTGCCCTCCCTTTGATGCTGATATGCCAATTATTGGTTTTCCATCCTGTCCTGTGTACCTGCCTGCAGATCAAACCACTTGTGCAGCCAACAAAAGATATAATGAAGGAGCCAATACGGACATTTCAGTGGCATGAGTTTTTCCCCCATGGTATACCTCTGAAATGATCATGATCTTCTATAGATATTTTGATATTTCCTTACTTTTTTTAATCTGCAGCAAATAACAACATTGGTGTTGTCATTGCACTTTGGGCTCCTATCATTCTTGTATGCTTCTTGTCCACTTTTGTTGTGTTGAACAGTTGGTTCTCTTGCTCTTATATTGACTTGCCATGTTTGATTGCTTCAGGTCTATTTCATGGATACTCAGATTTGGTATGCAATTTTCTCGACACTAATTGGTGGTATCTATGGGGCCTGTCGCCGTCTTGGTGAGGTTAGTAAAGCTGACCAATGATCTACGTTATTATTCAGTAGACTGGCGTGGGTTGTCACTGTGTGACATTATTTTGTTAGCTATTCTCTTGTGCTATAACAAGTATGGATTTAAGATCGGAACATCTAGGTGCTTGTGGGGAGGGGGGGGGGGGGGGGGGGGGCGCTTGCGACCCCTCCTTTGTATTTTATTCTATCTTCTTAATGAAATGAAACACAGATCTCCTGCGTTTTCGAGGAAAAAAAGATCAGAACACATCTGAATCTAGCACCCTTTTCTGTGCTACCATTCAAAATTCAGTGCAAATGGTCATGAAGGTTTTTGAAAAAAAAAATATTTAGATAGCAGTCGAGTATCACACAAAATTTAACAGAAAATACAATTTCTATCTGGGAAAACAAACAAGGCAATTAGTGAATTAGAATCCTTTTCTCATTTCCCTTTTTATCTGTAGATAGTATCTTTTTTCAGCAGAATTTTTCTCTTCTTTTTTTCTTTCCATCTCAGTGTGCATCAACTTAAGGATCAAAATATGTAGCATGATAGATTAATTTGAGTTGATCTTAAATTCATCAAACCTTTTGTAACTATTTGCACCAGTTTTTGAGATCGGTAGTGAAGCAGTACATGAAGGTACAGTTCCATATGTTCTTGGGATTTAAGTATCTCACTTTCTTTCATTTTTTTTTGGGCGTGCATTTCTGTTTGAATTGATGACCTTTTAACCTGCTTATGCATCTTGTTTTTGGGCCGGGGGATCGTGCGTGTGTGTGGAGTTTTTGTAACTTTTTACTGTTGCTGATTTCATGATATCAGATAAGGACATTGGGAATGTTGAGATCTCGGTTTGAATCTCTGCCTAAGGCTTTCAATCAATGCTTGATTCCGTCTGACACAAGCAAGAAGAGAGGATTCCGAGCTGCTTTCTCCAGTAAACCTTCTAAGGTGTGGATTCTTGTTCTAGAGCCTTTATTTGACAGCACATCCAATGTACATTTAAATCGCTTAGAAATAATTTTCTTTTATTCCATCACCTGGTACATTCAAATTGCCTTAGACACCTGAGGGCACCAAAGAAGAAGAAAAAATAGCAGCAAGATTTGCTCAGATTTGGAATCTAATTATCACAAGCTTTCGTGAGGAAGATCTGATAGACAACAGGTACAACATCCAATCTTTACCCCCCATTCATATATGGACTTCCTTGTTTTCCTTTTGCCAAGCTGTTGTTTATATTTTTTTTAAAAAAATGGCAGAGAGAAGGACTTATTACTTGTTCCATACTGCAAAGACCGCGATATGGATATAATCCAATGGCCACCATTCCTGCTTGCCAGCAAGGTATATATTCTTGTAACTTGTTTGCTTGCTATTTCTCTGCTATCTGTTTTGGTAGAATGAGCTTTTGTGTTTCATTTTCTTTTATTGATTGTATTTCAGATTCCGATTGCATTGGATATGGCAGCAGATAGTGGAGGAAAAGATCGTGATCTAAAGAAGAGGATGAAATCGGACCCATATTTTACTTATGCTATTAAGGAATGCTACGCTTCCTTCAAAAACATCATATACGCTCTAGTGATTGGTCCACGAGAGAGAGAGTATGTTTGACATTCTTATGCTTCTATGCTACTAGACTCTTGGCTGTTAAAGCTTTGATTTCATTCTGAACCAGCTGATAAAGTTAATATATTATGGCACATATTTTCAGAGTCATACAAAAGATTTTCAATGTGGTCGATGAGCATATAGCAGAAGACACTCTGATAAAGGAGCTGAACATGAGTAACCTTCCTACCCTGAGCAAGAAGTTTATTGAACTGCTTGACTTACTGGTATAAAATTAGTTATTGTTCTACCAGTATTCAGTGTGGATATCATATAATTCTCAGTCCTTGAATGCAGCAAATGAATAACAAAGAAGACCGGGGCCAGGTCATCATATTGTTTCAGGATATGCTCGAAGTGGTTACAAGGGACATAATGGATGAGCAGCTCAGCGGGTGCGGTTACCATTCTACTATACAAAATAGCAGAGTAGCCTTTAACTGTTAGTTTTGTTCCTATATGCATGTTTCCCTTTTAACTTATGGGAAGCTTGTTTCTCATGCGCAATTCACCCAATAGTGGGGAATATCTGATGCTATATTATCTGGGTACCAAATGGCTATCAGAGAATGGGTTATTTGGTTAATGGAAGTTGTTTCGCTTTTCTTGATTTTGGTGAGTATCTGTAGTCCTTCAGAATTTGATGGTTCCTCTGATAACATGGTTGCCATCAGAGACGTCACACTGTTCTTTAATAGACGAAACAGTAATTTTGTTCGTAATGGATAATTTGCCATCACACACATAGTAACATGCCTGAATTTTTCATCAGTATCTTTGGTGATCACGTGCTAGGTTCTTGCTGGTTGTTGATTGTATTATCTTTTGATATATCTATTATTATCTCTTGGGCAGACTACTGGAATCAGTACATGGTGGAAATTATAGAAGACACGGAGGGATTACACCACTTGATCAACAAGATCAGTTGTTCACAAAAGCCATTGATTTTCCTGTAAAGGAAACACAAGCATGGACTGAAAAGGTTCTGTTTCTTGTCTAGCTTTATTTATTATTGTGTAGTATTAAAATAGACATATGTTTGATAATAAAGCTAACTTCTGTTTTTGTGGTTATGCCTATTTATTGGTTTCAGATAAAAAGGCTTCACCTTCTGCTCACAGTGAAAGAATCAGCTATGGATGTCCCTACGAACCTGGATGCTAGAAGGAGGATATCTTTCTTTGCTAATTCTCTTTTTATGTCTATGCCGAGTGCTCCAAAAGTGCGGCAAATGTTGCCCTTCTCGTAAGTTTTACCCATTAAGTCTGCTGTTCTTAGCTAGCTTATTTGTTCTTACTGGTAATTTAATACAAATTTAAGTTGATAAATAAAACCTTCTCTCTTTGGAGAAAGGAAGCTCTACCTCACTTAGTGACAAACAGAACAGTCAATGCAATTCCTCAGATTTATCATTCGGCTGCTTATAGTACCTTGTAGCTAACTAGAAGAGATGAATATCTACAATCGCACACTTTTTTTAATTATTCTTTTGAGGAAACTGCATACTTTATTCATGAAACCATCGAATACAAGTGATTATTGGGCACCCAAGGACTGGGCCACAGACTGAAATTAGCTATAAACATTATCCGCTTATATGTGATACATTTCTATTTATCTGCTCTCATCATATTGCTTCCTCTTCCAAACTTCTGTTAACTAGAGTTATAAACATTATCTTCTTATATGTGATACATTTCTATTCATCTGCTCCCATCATATTGCTTCCTCTTCCAAACTGCAGTGTCTTGACTCCTTATTGTAAAGAAGACGTTCTTTTCTCTTCACAAGCACTAGAGGAACAGAACGAGGATGGAGTTTCTATTCTTTTCTACTTGCAAAAAATCTACCCAGGTTCTTTGATTAACATCTTAATTTATGAGTAAACACACCTCATTCCATGAATTCTTCTGATCATCAACATAATGTTTTTTATTCAACATCCTTGCAGATGAATGGAAAAATTTTCTTGAAAGAGTGCATTGCAAGAATGAAGAGGAACTCCGTGAAACTGAGCAATCTGAAGAGGAGCTTCGTCTTTGGGCATCATACCGGGGACAAACTTTGACAAGAACTGGTATTCTTTTGTCGTCTCTCAACAGAACATCTTATATAGTACATGTTCGATCGCTGATTTAATAATTGTTGTACTTTCTTACAGTAAGAGGGATGATGTACTACAGACAAGCTTTAGTCCTTCAGGCTTTCCTTGATATGGCCAGAGATGAAGGTATGAATACTTGACAGATGATCCTATTTCCATATTGTGGACACTGCATGGCTAATTCGCTGATTTTACTTGCTTTCCTCAGATCTTATGGAAGGCTTCAGAGCAGCTGATCTGTTATCTGATGAGTCACAACTACTGACTCAATGCAAAGCTATAGCTGACATGAAATTCACATATGTTGTATCATGCCAGCAATATGGTATCCAGAAACGATCTGGTGATCCACGCGCACAGGATATTCTGAGATTGATGACAACGTAAGTCTTGATTTAAGATCAATACTCTGCTTGAACATCTTGAGATAAATTGACATTTCCTGCTTGCTTGCAACTGGACTATGTTCTTTTTACTGAGTACCCACAGGGGAAGGGATTATTATTTGTAGTAAAACAGCTCAAAATTGTGTCCAGCTGTCCCAGGATACAAGTAATACAGATATTTTTGGCCTGTATATGTGTATATTATGTTGGAAAAGGTGACCCATACCCAAATCCCATTTGAACAGATGTGTGCTACAGGGATATCTATCCTAGCCCTACTAGGAGTAGGATACCTACTTAACTGTGGTGGACAACATAACCTAAGGGGTGCAAGCCCATAGCAAATCTAACCAAGACAATCTCATCTGAAGCAAGTAGAAACAATGAAGCACACCAGAGGATTTTTAAGTTTAGTTTCCTTAACACTACAATGTTGTATAGGGCAAGATTATGAGGGTCCAAAAAGGCTAGAGAGGGTTGTAGGACAGCAACAATTCCTAGATCTTTTTGAAGTGGTTCTTAAATGATAGACTGTTGACTTTTTTAATCTTTTCCTTTTCTCGTGGTTGCTCCATGGCTATTATTTTTGTTCCCTAAATGGAATTCAATTAGTTTTTTGTTCTTAGTTTTATTTGCTTAGGCCATTGCAATACATTCTTTTATGTTACTTGTATTGAAGCTATGTGCTTCTAAATGATTGAAAGGATTTTTTTTCTTTGGCAGTTACCCATCACTTAGGGTTGCCTATATTGATGAAGTTGAAGAGCCTAGCAAAGACAGAAATAAGAAAATAGAGAAGGTTTACTACTCTGCATTGGTGAAGGCAGCAGTAACGAAGCCTGATGATCCTGGCCAGAAACTTGATCAGGTACTGTGAAATGGTTTTTAGTTCAGTGTTAGTTATGCTGCATATGGATCAAATTATATTGTGTTGTTCGTACTATTAGTTTTTTTAGTGTTTTGCCTCTGTACTGGATCTCCCTTTTTTGTCTGTGGGGCATGCTAGTATTTTGCAGGCTGTGGGTCTGTAAAACCCATACGCTCGTTCCAAAATTTTATCCAAACCAAACTATTTTTACCTTGTATCCTAGAGCCAAATTTTGTGGCTATGTATTCTCCATACATTGGCATTATATGCATTCTTAAGGCCAAAATATGACCTATAGCATCGTTTAATTGGTCTAGGATATTTCATTAGAACTGTTCAAGGTGTCTAGAATGCTCTAACGCTACCTATTTGGAATGAATGTATTTACTGATCTCTTGCTGCCAATGAGATAAATGTGTTTACCTATCATCTGTTCATGTTTTGCTGCATAGGATATATATAGGATAAAGCTTCCAGGGAATGCAATGCTAGGTGAAGGAAAACCAGAAAATCAGAACCATGCCATAATCTTCACGCGAGGTGAAGGTCTCCAAACCATTGACATGAATCAGGTATGCATCAAGTTTTTTCCCCTGGGACAGTTTCTGTGACAGTTTTTTACTATACCATTTTATCATAACAGGAACATTATATGGAGGAGACTTTGAAAATGAGGAATTTGTTGCAAGAGTTTCTGAAGAAACATGATGGTGTGAGGTATCCATCAATACTTGGTGTACGAGAACATATCTTCACTGGCAGGTATGCCCAAATTAGTTTTTAATTTCTGAGTTTGTATTGTATAATTCCTTGATTTCCTCTACAGTGTTTCTTCTCTTGCATGGTTCATGTCAAACCAAGAAACGAGTTTTGTGACTATTGGACAGCGTGTACTCGCTAATCCTTTGAGGTGATTCATCTTATTATGGACATTTCTATATCACATTATGATCCATAGAATTTCATGTTTTGTAGGTTTACTTGTTTTTAGCATGGCTCTTCCTGATAATTAATATGTTGGGATATTTTTTTTTCAATTCTGTAATGAACTAACAGTTATTGGGATTTTTATTTAATGCTTGTTATGAACATGTTCGTATCCAGGGTGCGATTTCATTATGGGCATCCTGATATCTTTGATCGGCTTTTCCACCTCACAAGGGGAGGTGTGAGCAAAGCTTCTAAGATTATCAATCTTAGTGAGGACATATTTGCTGGTACGCCACTGTTTCCCCCTCCCCCCATTATTGCTTAATCTTGAAATGTGGAAATTATTTTGCTGATATATTTGTTGCTTGATCACAGGATTTAATTCAACATTGCGTGAAGGAAATGTTACACATCATGAATACATGCAAGTTGGCAAGGGAAGAGATGTTGGTCTCAATCAGATTTCACTGTTTGAAGCAAAAATAGCAAATGGTAATGGTGAACAGACACTGAGCCGCGACGTCTACCGACTTGGACATCGTTTTGACTTCTTCAGAATGTTGTCATGCTACTATACTACTATTGGCTTTTACTTCAGTACAATGGTACAAACTTCTCCCTTGACTTTTCAACTTTCAGAACCATTGGCTAATGATGTGCAGTTCTCCTGCTCTCAGCGGCTTGCACGGCTCTTCTTAAATCTCTTATCTTCCTAATATAATGACGCACAGCTCTCCTGCATGATCGAGAAAAAAAAGAACCATTGTACAATTCTAAACTTTGTAACGTTTTGTCTCTTCTCAGATAACAGTTTGGACGGTGTATGTATTCCTCTATGGCCGCCTTTATCTTGTTCTCAGTGGCCTCGACGAAGCACTAGCCACTGGAAAGCGGTTTATACACAATGAACCTCTCCAGGTTGCTCTAGCTTCACAGTCTTTTGTGCAGCTTGGGTTCTTGATGGCGCTGCCTATGATGATGGAAATTGGTCTAGAGAGAGGATTCAGAACTGCGCTGAGTGACTTTGTACTTATGCAACTGCAACTAGCATCTGTGTTCTTCACATTTTCTCTTGGGACCAAAACTCACTACTACGGAACCACACTGCTACATGGAGGAGCTGAATATAGAGCTACTGGGCGTGGATTTGTGGTGTTCCATGCCAAATTTGCTGAGAATTATCGATTGTACTCTCGAAGCCATTTTGTCAAGGGCATCGAGCTGATGATTTTGCTTATTGTGTATGAAATATTTGGGCAGTCATACCGAGGAGCTATCGCGTACATTTTCATCACGATCTCCATGTGGTTTATGGTTGTCACCTGGCTCTTTGCACCATTCCTTTTTAATCCCTCTGGGTTCGAGTGGCAGAAAATCGTGGATGACTGGACTGACTGGAATAAGTGGATCAGTAACCGTGGGGGTATTGGTGTACCGCCGGAGAAAAGTTGGGAGTCATGGTGGGAAAAAGAGCAGGAGCCTCTTAGACTTTCTGGAAAGCGTGGCATTGTTCTTGAAATAGTGCTCTCATTGCGCTTCTTTATATACCAGTATGGTCTTGTTTATCATCTGAACATCACCACCCACACAAAGAGCGTTCTGGTAATTTGGTCATCTCATTAGTAGTAAAAGACATCTTTCTGATTTACGCGTATAAACAAGTGCTGTACTGGATGTACTTAAACATTTCTTGATGGTATTTCCAGGTTTATTGCCTCTCATGGGTTGTAATCTTTGTGATTTTGCTCGTGATGAAGGTAATCTGCTGCCTGTGCTCTTATCACTTTGGTCTGTTTTATTTTGATGCCTACCCATGAGTAACACTTGCTAGAGATTTGTACATGCAAAACCACTTGTGAATTATATGTGCTATCTTGGTGCTGGAAATGTCAGAGATTCATGCAAGTATACTGCAATGATTTTGCTGAATCAAATGTTATTTTGTGGTGTCTCACTGCAAAACAGCTTGTTTAGAGGGGCCTAGAGCTTGTTTAGGTTTAGAGGGGCGTGCTCAGAGATTAGAATGGATTTCTTAGGCTGTTACTTGATCGAATAGTTAGATCCTTGACGTGAAATTTTGCTAACCTTGGCTACATGCTGTGTCATTTGCAGACTGTATCAGTTGGGAGGCGGAGATTCAGTGCAGAGTTCCAACTTGTGTTCCGGTTGATCAAGGGGCTGATATTCATAACGTTTATCTCCATCATCATAATCTTGATAGCAATCCCACACATGACAGTTCAAGACATCTTTGTTTGCATCCTTGCGTTCATGCTCACTGGATGGGGTTTGCTTTTGGTAAGTAGCTATTATCGATGCATGGTTGGTTTGTTTGGCTGATGGGGTTGGGTTGACCCTCCCTCCCTGGTGTGTTTGTTGGCTTCAGATTGCACAGGCTATCAAGCCAGCTATCACAAGTGTTGGGCTGTGGGGTTCGATCAAGGCGCTTGCCCGAGGCTATGAGATCATCATGGGCCTGCTGTTGTTCACCCCGATCGCGTTCCTTGCTTGGTTCCCGTTTGTTTCGGAGTTCCAGACGAGGATGCTGTTCAACCAGGCCTTCAGTAGAGGTCTGCAGATCTCACGCATTCTAGGTGGGCACAAGAAAGACCGGGCAACACGGAACAAGGAGTGAGTAGGTAGTATTGTAGACGCTCTTAAACTAGCCGGCATCCCCGTCCGTCTTGAGTGTAAATTATGAAATTATGATTCCTCTTTCAACTCTGTTGGACTATTGTATAATGTAAGCGTACGAGAGTGAATGAGAGAGAGATTGAGCCGGGGGGTGGTAAGTTAGCAATTTAGCATTGTCTGTGCGTGTTGCAGCCTTGTATTGGTTGATGATTGAAGTGGAGACCCTGGGATTTTTATTTGTATTGTAGCTGGAAGGAACTCAATTCTGCAAACATGCCAGCCAAGAGCCCAAGAGTGTATATGTATATCATATGCTCATATATGCGTACTTGTTGATAGCAGTAGAGTCAGTGGAGTGAGTAGATACCAAACCACACGTATCTGGGGCCGTCGATCAGAAAGAACATCAGGGGAAAGAATATTATAGAGAAGAAAAAGGACATCGAAAACCGTAAAGAGTACTGTATGCTGATCAAAATTAAACAAAGTTTGTCAAATATTCTTTCCCCTGATGTTCTTAACATAGTGTATATTTAGCTGTATAACAAAAATTATGTATTTAGCTGATGTCAAATATGTATATTTAGCTGTATAACAAAAATTATGTATTTAAAAATATTAAAACTATCTATCTATAATTTGAAACCTATAGGATATGACTTTTTTAAAAAAATGCTCAAGGCTTTAGATATGGGTAGATAGTCATCGACCATCGGCATACTACTACTCCATGTGGCATGGCATGGCAATGGGGTTCTCTTCCTTCCTTCCCGTTCTTTCTAGGAGTAACATTGTACTAACAACATTTTTTTGTTTTATTTAAATCTGAGGGGTGGCTTCATTCTCATCGAGCCGACCACGGACCACCCACCCCGCCTCCTCGCTCGCTCCCCCCCCCCCCCCCCCCCCCCCCCCCCCCCCCCCCGCACGAGACCTCCCCTCCCTTCCCCTTGTCGAGCTAGGGTTAGGTTTTCTGCGTTCCCCGGCCAATTGATCGATCGAATCGGACGACCTCCAGCCGGGTGCCCTCATCGATCCATCGATTCGTCCTTGGTTCGATCGAATTTCCACTGCATCTCGACATCATCATCAATCTCGGTTCTCCATTTCTGAGAGGGCAGAAGACGAAAAGCTAGCAAGGGATTCGGTGGGTTGATCCCTTTGATCCACCACCTGCTAATACAAACTCTCAAGAGCTGCAGCAGGAGGAGGAGGAGGACCATGGATCCCAGCCAGATGATGTTCCCCATGTGGGGGGCGCCGCCGCCGCCTCCCGCCGCCATGCCTCCGCCCTCCGATGACCCCGCCGCCGCTCCCAACGCGCAGCCCTTCCTACCCCCGCCCAACCGCGGCTGGAAGCGCAAGAAACCCGCCGCCGCCTACCAGCCCCCGGCCCTCGGTGACCTCCAGGTGCAGAACCGGGCCAAGGCTCGCCGCTGGTTCAAGAACAGCAACAACAGCAACCCCAACACCGCCCGCAAGTACTTCTTCCCCAAGAACAAGAACAAGGCCGCCGCGCCGCGCAACACCACCTCCTTCATCATCCGGGCCAAGCGCGCCGGCGGCATTGCCTCCCTCGTCTCTCCATGCCCCGTCACGCCTGCCGTGCTCCCCACTCCGCGCCTCTCGCCCTCCCGTGAGGGACTCGCTGACATGGCCCAGGCACAGTGGGGTGTCGACGGCTATGGCTCCATGAAGGGCCTCATCCGCCTCCGCAGCTCCCCCCAGCGAGCCAACCCCAACGCCGCCGCATCAGACGACGATGATGACGGCAACTCCAGCGGCAGTGACGTCGAGGAGCACGTCGAGATGGAGCGCCGCCTCGACCATGACCTCAGCCGCTTTGAGATGGTCTACCCTGGGAGAGGGGAGGATGCTGGGGGCTACGTGTTTGAGGACGAAGACGAGTATGACCAGGATGCCCATGTATCTCGCCTCGAGGAGGAGAACCTGACGCTGAAGGAGAGGCTCTTCTTGATGGAGCAGGAGGTAGGTGACATGAGGCGCCGCCTGGAGGCGCTTGAGGCGCGGTTTTCACAATGTGATGGCGTTGCGGGTGGCGATAATGCAGTGGAAGAAGCTCCTCCTGGGAATGATGCAGAGAGGGTCCATGGGGTGTCAGAGAATAGCAGGGAGGGCGATGCAGAGGGGGTTCATCTGGGATCTGAGAAGAGCGGAGGGCAAACTGCAGCGATGCAGGCTGCTGTGGGTTCAGAGAAGACTGGTGAGCATGTTGCTGTGGGTTCGGAAGAGACTGGCAAGCACGATATAGAAGAGCAGGTCGCTGTGGGTTCAGAGAAGGCTGGTGAAACCGATGCTGAGGAGCAGGGTGCTTTGCGTGGTTCGGAGAAGACCGGCAAGCACGATGCAGAGAAGCAGGGTGCTTTGGGTAGAGAGAAGACAGGTGAACACGAGATAGAGATGACTGATTTGGAGAAGACAGGCGAACACGATATAGGGATGGTTGATTCTGTGTTGGACAAGAAGATGGGTGAGGACAATGGTGAGATTAGGCTTGAGGTCCGGCAGTGAGGACTCATGGAACATGGAGAAGAGAAGTCAGTACTGGTTGTTGGTGCTGTACATACGCGTCAATGACGGATTGAAGGGTTGCAACATGGACTGGACATGTTTTGGATACAGACATGTTGCGTATCATGTATCCTGTCTGGTATTGACAGTATAATAAGTTTGCTGTCCCATTCTGAGTTTATTTCTCTAGTTCCTTGTTATGACGATCCTGTAGCCCCTGTAGCGCACTGCTTAGAGCTGCCGAAAGTGGTAGATATGGAGGGAAGAACTGAGATGATTGATGAATTTGTTCTCATAACCATTGCCGTCGTCGTTGCTGTTGCTGTTGCTGTATCCAATGGCGGTGTCCTGTTCTGTCTGATGTTGCGCTATTTAATGTGTTGGTTGTACCAGTTATGTTGTCGCCGGCGGCCTGTACCTGATGTTTGTAAGTGAAGTGCGGCACCATCTAACCTTATATTATGGATGTTATCTCTGATAACAGACTGGTGGCAATGGTTTGGTTTGCACAATGTGAATGCTGTTGCTGATACATGCCTGTAATGTGAACCCGTTAAGGTTGTGGTTGTGATCCCCCCCCCCCCCCCCCCCCCCCCCCTGTCGCATGGCAAACAATGTGAACCCGTTAAGGTTGTGGTTGTGATCGCCCTGGTGGCAATGGTCTGTTTGTGTGAATGTGATTCAGTTGAGCTGCCTGCTTGAATTCTTCTCTTCAGTTGGCCTTGGCTTGGGCAGCAGCTCATGCGCTCCTTTGGCTTTGGCAAACACCAAACAGGGGGAGAGTCGTACGTACCGTGGATTTAGGATCGGACGGCCAGGGATGTTTGCGTCGCGTGGGGTGGGGGTGTGTGTGATTCCGTTGACCAAACGAGAGACCCATCCACCCCCGATATAGCAGTGGCCGCAGATCTCGTCTTCCTCGAGCACGGCGGCGGCGGCGGCGGCCATGGACACCCCCACGGCAAAGGCAGCGTGGAACGCCAACTACGGCGTCGTCAGCAGTGGCGACCGCCGCCTCGCCTTCTCCCGCCAGCTCTCCTCCAACTCCGCCACACCGCGCCTCGCTCGCTCCGACTCCTCCATCGCCATGCCCATGCCCATACCCATACCCCCGCCCTACCAGGGGCCCAAGCCCAGCAAGAAGCTCCTCCGCCTGGCCACGGCCAGCCGCCCCATGCGACGCCTCGCCCTCCTCCTCGCCCTCAACGTCGCCTACTCCGCCACCGAGCTCGCCATCGGCCTATTCACCGGACGCGTAGGTATACAAGCGGTTCATGATTACGACATCATTAAATTATCCTAGTGGTTCATTCATCGATTCATTGCTACTGTTTGCTACCAATTCCGTATCCATAACATGCTATTATATTCTAGTGCATCCTGCATCCGCTACTCAGTCTGCTTTCATGCCCAGCCTTGCCATCTCCCGCTTCATTTCTGCTGCTGGAAGATGCAGCGCAATCATCACTGGTGCCCTTGTTTTGCAGGCTTAGTTTCAGATGCTTTCCACCTGACCTTTGGATGCGGCCTGTTAACTTTCTCATTGTTCGCGATGGCTGCATCTCGAACCAAGCCTGATAACCTCTACACCTATGGGTCAGTCACCTTATTCCCTGTCGGCTTTCTATGCCATAGTTTTCTTTCCTATCTCATTCTCATCTTCTTCTTTTATGCAATCTAACTTCCTATTCATGGTTCCTTCGTTTTCTTAAAAAGAAAAATTGTTACAAGTTACTAGTGAACCATGGCCACACCTATTCTGATTTTGCCCACCTGACAACCACCTTTTCCTAAATGGGCACTATAAAACTTGTTTGCTTTCAGGGCCTAGTGCTATTCATCTCTGCACTAATTCACACTCATTGTTACCTGCTTTCTTTCAGGTACAAAAGGTTGGAGGTTCTGGCTGCCTTTACAAATGCTGTAAGCTTCCAGCTTTCTATCCTACATTCTTACTAATACATGTGCATGCAATTGTACGAAATGCCCCCTGTCAAGTCCAACTTTGAAGTTTAGATTTCTTATCTCAACCATTTTCTGTTAACTTCCATTGTCTTTCCCGTTTGTGTACAGACACCAAATGGAAAGAAGTGAACGATACATGGTAGTATTGTTAAACATTTGTTTGATGACAGCGCTGAAGTTCATCCCTTCTTTTCGTATTCACTTGCTTATCATGTGCACTACATCAGTACACTGTCCCTACCACTTGCCTGAATACTCTGTTGATGTGCTTACATGCATATTGATTTGGCTGTTTTTTTGTGCACTTTTTAACATTGTTGTGCCCTTTCTGGCCTTTTTCTTCGTGCTAACATTTTGACCACCACCATATGCTTCTTTGTGTAGACAGGTGTTTCTATTGTTCCTGTCTTTCTCCTTGGCTGTTGAAGCATTGCATGCATTTATGCAAGATGAATCGGAGCACAAGTAAGTGCCATCTATGTCCAAGTGTCGTCAGATGGCCTGTCTTTCTTTGCTTTCTGTGGGTTCGTGCTGACACCATCTTGTCTTCTAAAAACTGTCTTTCAGGCATTATCTCATTGTTTCTGCTGTCACCAACCTTTTGGTTAACTTACTTGGTGTTTGGTTCTTTCGGAGCTATGCTCGTGTTAACATAGGTATCAAAGCAACTTATGTCCTCCTGCTTCTGTTGCCAATGGCAAATTGTATTTGTTCCCATGTAAGAATTAGAACTTAAACAGTTTGATTAACGTGATCTCATTTACGAATGCCAGTTTACAGGAATGCGGAGGATATGAATTACCACTCGGTCTGTTTGCATGTCTTGGCAGATTCGATACGGAGGTACATGCATGCACCACCATTGTTGAGCTCTTCCCTTGTTCATTTTAAACTTTGGTACCTTGCCAGTCGCCACCCATTGATTTTAATTGACACATGTCCATTCTTTTGCAGTGCTGGCTTGATACTAGCTTCTTGGTTTCTTTCATTGGGGTAAATATATTTTTGAGGGTTTCTCTGCGCTTACCACTTATCATGGTGACTTGTGGCTATCCACTAATTCTCTTTGTGCTAAAACTCGCAGGATCGAGAATGCTGAAGTTCTGTGCCTGGGGATTGTCTCGGTGGCAGTTTTCATGCTTGTTTTGCCGTTGTTTAAAGCCACTGGTAATATCCTACTGCAAATTGCACCTGGCAATGTGCCACCTTCAGCATTTGCAAAGTGTTCCAGACAGGTAAACAGTGGCTCAGCTAGACGTTTGCTCGGTTCAATACAAAAAAACAAAAAAAAAAACACACTCGGACTGTCAGACACATGAGGAAGTGATATATATTTCTCCAGATTATTGCTTGTGAAGATGTTTCCGAAGTATGGCAAGGTCGATTTTGGGAGCTTGTACCTGGTCAGGCTGTTGGATCTCTGTCCATCAGGGTAAAACCCTTTGACACCGACCTGCAAAGCCTGTTATGCATTTTTGGTGGCTGATGTTGGTTGCTTTGCATTGCATAGGTGAAGAGTGGCGCCGATGATCGGGCGGTCCTTGAATACGCGCATGGTCTCTATCAAGATTTGGGCATTCAGGATCTGACCGTCCAAACTGAGTCGTAGTTTGTCTGTCTCATACCATGCTCCGTTTGTTGTTTATATAAACACAAACACATACATGAATCCATCAAAATACATGCGTACATCATATAATCACAGCTGTATTTGCCTATGCGCACTCAGAAGAGAGATGATGGTAGTTTGGTGGTTTTGCCATCGCCAAATCATCGTCAATGAACCACTGCTACTGCCAGGAAGGAAGATGATGTTCTTGTTCATGCCCCCCTGCTGGCTTTGGCGTGGTGGAAGGCGCTGGAGAAGTTTGGGATCCTGTCGAGATGCCGGAGCGCACGCTCCGCCGTCTGCCGGGTGCGGGCGTCGCCGTTGCGGTAGGCCTCGACGAGCGCCGACGCCACGGTCTGGTCCGCCGCTACCTCCTCCGCGATGTCCTCGACACGCAGGATGCGCTCCACCGCCCACACGGCCCGCCGCTGCAGCGCCTCCGTCCGGTTCTCCACCAGCACCTCCACCACGGGGCGCAGCCCCTCCGCCTCGCCGACCACCAGCACGCCCTCCGCCACGCTCGCCACGCCGTCCCCCACCAGCGTCGACAGCGCCGCCAGCGCCGCCTCCACCACCCGCGCGTCCGCGTGCTCCAGGCACGCCACCAGCCGCTCCACCGCCTTGCACCCGTCCTCCGCCAGGCAGAAGCTCTCACGCAGCGAGCAGAAGCCGCCGTGCACGCGGCACGTGCCCAGCGCCGGCGGCGGCTTCCCTCCCCCGAGGCACGCGCACATGAGGAGGAGACCCCGCGGCGCCGGCGCCGGCGCCGGCACGGCCGTCAGCCTCCCCGACTGCAGCGACATGTTCTCCAGCGCCATGGCCGAGTAGAGCAGCACGGCGTCGAGGCCGCTGCTCATCTGCTGCTGCAGCAGGTCGACGAAGAGCGGCGCCAGGCCCAGCTCCCGCGCCACCTCCACGTACTCGTACGCCCCCCCGCCTTCCCCCAGCGCGCACGTCACCCTGTAGAGCACCTTCACCGCGCCCTCCGTGAAGGGCACCACGTGCCGGTTGCCGCGGATCGTGCCCCGCCGGAGCTCCACCAGCTTGGACGCCAGCGCCCGGAACGCGCCCAGCTCCTGCAGCTGCCGCGTCAGGTCCCAGTCCCTCTCGGGGAGGTCGCCCAGCAGCCCCGCCGCCGCCGCTTGCTCCTCCGTCACGCCGCCGCTGCGGCTGCGGTCGTCGTAAACCGCCCTCAGCAGGCTGCCCAGGTGGCCCCCGAGGGCGTCCGCGAGCTCCGCGCCCATGTGCGGCGACACGTTGCGCAGCAGCTTGAGGGACTCGAGGCGGATCTCCCGGTGCGCGGCCTCCACGAACTGGACCAGACTGATGGTGGCGCCGGAGCTGCGGATGGCGGAGACCACGTCGGCCACGGTGGCCGGGGAGCCGGTGAGCCCGACGAGGACGCTGAGGAGCTTGCACTCGATGGCGGGGCCGGTGTTGCTGATGAGGTGGAGCAGGCTGTGGAGCACGTCCTCCGACAGCAGCGTCTCCCCGACCCCGGCCGTCTCGGCGTCCAGCGACCCGGACGCCACCAGGTTGGCCAGGATGGCGGCCGACACCTCCTTGAGCCTCATGGGCAGGTGGCCGGCGCCCACGGAGAGGAGGTCCTTGACCAGCGGCGGCAGGATGCCCGCGTGGAGCAGGATCCTGGCGCTGGACTCGTTGGACGAGATCTCCCTCAGGGCTTTGAGCGTCGCCTCTCTGGCTGGCAGGCTGCTGGCCGTCGACTTGATGATGCTGACCAGCAGCGCCCCGGCCTGCTCCGCCACCACGACCTTGACGTCGTTGGCCAGGGCGAGCTCGCCGAGGTACTCGGCCATGGCAAGCTGGACCTGAGGCGTGCCGTGGATGAGCTTGGTGAGCAGAGGCTGGAGCCTGCCGTTCTCGGCCATCTGCTTGACGTTGGTGTCGTACCTCTCCAGGTTCCTGAGGGTGCTCTCGGCTTTCTCCACGGCCGCAGGGTTGTCGGATTTGCTGCTGCCCATCCCGACCAGGAGAAGAATGGCCCCGTAGACCGCGCCGATCCTCTGGCAGATGGGGTCGAGCTTGGAGAGCTCGTGCAGCAGCGAGACGGCCAGCTCCCTCTCCTGGACATGGTCGTTGGACAAGAACTTGATGATGGTGCGTATGGTGTCGCCGCCGCATTGTTGCCCCAGCTCCTCCTTGTTGTCGTCGTTGTCCTCGACGAGGACGCGGAGGAGGTCGAGAGCCTTGAGGCGGACCCTTCTGCTGCTGCTCTTGAGCGTGGCGGCGACCGCGGGTATGATGCCCTGCCTGCGCACCAGGTTCTTGTTGGCAGCGCTGCCGTGGCCGTGGCCGTGGCACATGTGGGAGATGTAGCCGAGAGCTCGCAGGGGCAGGGCGTCGTCGTTGTCCTGGGGCTGGGACTGCAGCTGCAGCTGCTGCTTGGCCTTGTCGAGCTCCTTGTCCTGGTTCCTCGCCCTCCACTCGTCGATGGCGTTGCGCAGGGCTATGCTGGGGCTCACGTCGGCGGTGCACAGCTCCGCCTGCGTGAGCGGGCACGTCGGCGTCCTGCCGCTGTCCCTGCACTCCCTGAACCACTTGAGGATGGCCTCGCGCTCGAAGGTGTGCCCGGTCTCGATGGTCACAGGGTCGTGCATCACCTGCTTGGTGAGAGGGCACATGAAGGCCTCGAAGGCGGGCTCCTGGTAGGATGAGTCCTCAAGCTCGCTGTCGCCGCCGCCGGAATAATCGTGCGCCGCCATCTATCCTTCCCCTCCCTGTCTCGATCAACTGCAATCAATTAGCGGCGGCGGCGACGAGGACGATGGACGTTGGACGCGATCGGAGGGCAGCTTGCTTGGCGACCTGGACCGGCGCGTTGAATGGGGAGAGCCAGAGAGGGACGGAGCCGGAGGTGGAAGAGGAGCCGAGTCCGAGACAGTCGGCCTGGTCTCCCCCACTCGCTGCCACGCGGGGCCCACCCCGGCTGTGGTAGGTAGCTAGGCTCTCGGGTGTTGTTAAGTCAACCCTCTCGATCGCCCGGGCTTAGACTAGTTTGCTTGCACGACTCGCTCCCTCCCACGGTCCCACCCCATCTACTACTATACTAGTACTTACTAGTAATAATAATAAACCTTCTAATAATCAAGATAATCCTTTTCAAAATAAGCCCATCCATCATTCAATACTAATACCAACGACGACACGCAATTAATTATTCCGGCTGGTGGCTCTCTCTCCCTCCCTTGCTAAGTCATTCATGCGAGTCTATTACTGGGTTCTGGATTGATTACCTACTACTACAACTACTAGAATGCGATGCAATGTTCTCATCATCAAATAAGTAAAGTAGAGTAAGTTTTTTTTTGTCGAAAGGGGAAAATGTAGAGTAAGGTTGCAGCAACCAACAACAGGTTGGAGTGTGGCTATAAATAGCAAGCAAGTACGGTATTTTATCCCCCTAAAAAAGGGCAAATGAAACTAAAAAAACAGTAAGTAAGAAAGGGCAAATGAAACTAAAAAAACAGTAAGTAAAAAAGGGCAAATGAAACTAAAAAAACAGTAAGTAAAAAAGGGCAAATGAAACTAAAAAACAGTAAGTAAAAAAGGGCAAATGAAACTAAAAAACAGTAAGTAAAGCCCCCGGCGAGGATCGAACTCGCGACCTTTCGCTTACGAAGCGAACGCACTACCACTATGCTACGGAGGCTTTTGCTGCGGTTTCTAACTAGTCTCTACTACTAAAAGGTCTGTAGTGTCCACGTCTCACCCCGTGGCTCTGCCGGCAGAACCACGGGCGGGCGAGCTCCCATCCCCGTCGTCGCCTTCCGCATCCGCCTCTCTCCGCTCGCGCGCTGGGGCCCGCCCGTCGTCGCCGATCTCACCAAGCTCCGCCGCGTGCCGCCCTCGCTCGTCACCGAGATCCTCACCGCGCGCTCGCCTCCGTCGCCGCCGCTCGCGCTCCCGTTCCTCCTCTCGCCCCACTCGCGAGCAGTTTCAGCTCGCCTGTCCCCCGCTCTCCGCCGCTGTCGCGCCCCCCTCGCTGCCGCCGTCGCCCCCTGTCTCTCCCTCCGCGCTCGCCGCCGCCGTCACCCCCGCTCGCAGCCCCCAACTCGCGCTGCCGTTGCCTTCCCCTTGCCCCCTCGCCGTCGTCACCCCCGCTGAGGCCGCACTCCCCAACCCGCGGCCGGCCGTCACTCTCCATCTCTCGACTCGCGCGGCGCCGCCGGCCTCCCCCTCGCTCGCAGGATCTCCGTGCGGGGGCGGCCGCGCAGCGTCTCTGACCACCGCTTCGCCCCCCGTGGCTCTACCTCGTCGCTTTGCCTCGATGCACCGGGGCTTCACGCCTCCGCCGCCGCGCGGTGAAGGCGCTTCTCCCAATCTCCCCTCCGACTCCCGTTCCTGCGCTCCAAACCCTAGGTCCGTTCGCGGCGGCGGTGGACTGCCAGTGGCAGCTCTCCGCTCGGTTTGGCTTGGTGGCTGCCATGCCGCGCACCTGCGGGCAGCGGACAGCGGCTGGGCGGCCCGCGGCCGGGCCACCACCCACTGAGGCCGGCGGCGGCGGTTCTAGGGCTAGAGGCCGGTGCGGCCAAGCAGGAGTGCGGCACCGAGCCACCTTTCCACCGAGGAGGCCGGAGCGCCGAGCAGCGATCAGCGGAACAGTAGCAGCCGAGCAGGTTTGAATACTCTTGAGTCTCTGATCGATTGCTTGCTCCCTCCCCAACTTCCTTCAGGATAGCTTTTAGTTGTCAGCACATCCTTCCTGACCTGCAGTTCACCGTGGCTTGAAATTCCTGCTGCAGTAGTCGCTACACAATCATGACCAAATCCATCAAATTTGCACTGTTCAATAACACTGTCTTTGGCTACATTTTTGGGCAATTATGAAACATGGCCGTTTGGTAGACATTCAGAGGGGTTGTCATGCAATGGAGATTATTGTCACTTGATCTTGCCTGTTCACAAACCACCTCTTTATCTATTACAACCCGAGCAGTTTCCCTCCTCCCACAAGCATTTTCAGCCTGATTTAGCTTATTGTTTAAGTTAACATTATCCTGGAAGTTGGAGAGCAAAAATGAGTGCAGAATATGAAAACATTAGCTCATTTTGTTTTTTATCCAGTCAAATGCAAGAACTACGTACTAAAAATAAAATGTTTCGTATGTGTTGTGTGAATATGCAAGGATTGAACTGAAAAAAAAATCCTGCTCACTATTAGGAAATCACTATACGGAAAAACAGTTAAAAAAATAAAACTCAGCAGGTGTTCATTGGCTGATAAGTGCATTGTCCTTCAACTCAAGAATAATGAGGGCAATTCACATTAACTCTAATAGATCAGAGTAGGGAAAGGGGAACATGTGTTCTCCTGGCACACCTCTTGAAAGAAGCAGATAGGAGACAAAGGCATTCAAATAAGGAGACACCTAGAATCATGATTTAAGAATGATGATTTAAGAACTGATCTTTATATTTATATTTTTTGTGCAGCTCAACCAAAAGGAGGGTGACACTGTTGGTGCTCGGGGTAGGTTCTGGTGGCCATCCACAAGTTCTACTTGAAGCTGTAGGTTAATCATTTCTTCCTTGACCTCCAACTTTTGGCTTACTGCATGCTAGAGCATTAGATGTTATGGGCTTCACTCAAATGGATCTGAATGTATTCATGATTATGGTAGACTATAGATCATAGATCATTGTTTGGTGTTTTTCTCCTTTTTCATGCCACTATATACTATAGCAATTATACTCATAGCATATTGTAATAACACTGCAGTTTAATTTAAGTGGAAACATGTGCTGTCTCACTATAGTTTTTTATATCTTTATTTGCTAATACTGAACAGAGTTTTTTTTTCTTATTTGACATAATTAGTTGACAGCTCAAATAGCAAATTTGCCACAATATTTTTAATAATACGCCCTCTTTTAGTAACTGACTAACCAATCAGCCCTTTTTTAATCTGCCCATCTACTTAACTGAGGGGGAGACAGAAAAAGCTGATGATAGTGTTGTAATGAACTATTGATCTGTGGTGTTACATCCTGCTGTTACTGTGACTGTGCCGAGCTATTATTTTAGTTGCCACTCCCAGGTCGATTCTAGCTTTGTTAACTATATTGTCTAGTCCTAACGATAAAAATATTAATGGTGTGTAAAGTGCAGCCGCACTGTATCCTGGGCCACTAAAGAAAGGAGATGGGTTCGTATAAGTTCAGAGATAGCATTTTGGTTGGTTTTTTTGACTCCTCTGCTTGCTTATTTGCACATTCATTCATCTGCCATAAGATTGGATACCTCTTTTATCCTCTGCTTGATCGAAATTCTCCTATCTTCATTATCTATCTTGCTCATGGCTGACCCATACAGGCTATACCTGGCATCTGGAGTAGAAGGAATGGTACCTGGAGCAGGAGCTGCAGCGGTCTATTTGTAAATGTAGGATTGGAACTACCCTTATGTGAAAGTGATATTTTAAAATATCTACCATAAAGAAATGCTAGGTCTAGGTTGGTTCATTTTTAATATGAAAGTGTTCATATCCAAAACTGCATGACTTTATACAATGTCTGAAGTTGGATTTTGTTAGAAACTATTTGATATTAATTGTTTATTAACCCATTATAAAACTGTAAGTTTTTCTCCAGTATGCTAATTGATCCATTACAGATTTTGGTTGTATTAAACTAACAAGCTGGCCGTGGTTCATTGTTGATATTACTTGCAACTATTATATTTCCCTTATGCAATTGACCAAGAGGATCAGCGATGTTGATGACCAGAAGTAGGTGGTATATCCAGAGGTACAGAAGTTGAGATCAGAGGAACAAGTGTTAAGTATATATTGTAGCAAGACAAAGATACCTTCATCTGTTTGACTAGCGTCAGTGTGCTGCAAATTGCCACGAATTCCATTGTGTCATCCTCACCGGGGTATAATTTGTGTCTATATACTGAATTTGGTTCATCTTGGAATCTTCACTAAATGAACCCAATTGTTATTCTTTCAGGCATACAAAGATGGTTGTGGAATTAATTCATTTATATGGTTGGTTTCATGATCCAATTAATTAACACTTCCTGAGTAGCTTAGTTTCCTGGCACTTCTCTACTACTAAAAAGGCTGTAGTGTTCACGTCTCACCCCCTGTGGCTCTGCCGGCAGAACCACGGACGGTCGAGCCCCCATCAACCCCCTCCCACCCGACCCCGCCTCTCACTCCCCCAACCGACCAGGCATCACGCCGCCCGCCCGCTCGTCCACGCGCCGCCCCACCGCTATGGGGCCGGCCTCGCGGAGGAGCGGCAGGCTCAGCAACGTCTCCGGCTCCGGCGGCTTTGGCCCGCGGTGGAGGAGCCGGCGCAGCGGCCTCGGCTCCGACGACGCACTCGCCGCCGCCGAGCCGGACCCTGACGACGCCGGCTGCTTCCGCAGCCGGAGGAGATCTCGCCACCTCCGCGCCGGGATCTTGTGCTCCTCGCCACCGACCACTGCCGCTCCCTTCGCCTCCTCCGCCCGGGGCGTCTCCAGCTGCTGCGCCGCAACCCATGTGCCCGCAACCCGGCGGCGGATCCAGGGGTCGCCGGTCCGGGGCGGCGCACTGGGTGCCTGGTCGCCGGGCGCTGGGCCGATAGGGAGGAGGGAGGGGGGGGGGGAGGGGGGGAGGGCGGACGGACGGGCGGTGGCGTTTGGTCGAGAGAGGGAGTTGCCGAGGAGGGACCGGCGGGCGGCGGCGCACAGTGAGGAGAGGGGCGGCGGGCGGCGGCGCACGGGGAGGAAAAGGGGGGCGGACGGACGGCGGCAAGTAGGGAGGCGGGGAGCGGACGGGCAGCGGCGCGCAGGGAGGCGGGGAGCGGACGGGCGGCGGCGCGCAGGAAGGCGGGGAGCAGACGGGCGGCGGCACGCAGGGAGGAGAGAGGGAGGAGCCGAAGGATCGGCAGGCGTGGGCACGGGAGGAGGGAGGAGAGGGGTGACGAGCGGCGGCGCGCAGGAAGAAGGGAGGAGGGGGCCGTCAGTTCAGCTCACGTATCTCCCCCCGATCGCGAGCAGTTCAGCTCCTCCCCCACCGGCTCATCGTCCGGGCCGCGTCCTTCGCCGACCCCTCGCGCCTCTCTCCCCTCTCTCGCGAGCGCAGAAGCCTCCGGGATCTGCCTCTTCGCCTCCCGCCTGCTACCCAGCGCATCCCCGACGCACTCGTGGATCCATCGACCTCCTCGGCCCTGCCTCCACACGCTCGACGGCTCCCCTGCGGGAGGAGTTCATGCCCATTTAGCATGAGAAATCCCTTTCCTACTCGACCCAAACCACACTGCTGCCATCGAATCGGATCCGCGGGAGGAGTCCTGGGCCACTCACTCCACTCACCGGCCCAGAGATCTCTTCATCCCTGCCTCTCCTTCGCTTTGCTGCTGCCGACGATGTCAGGAACATCTGCCGTGTCCGATTCGTTCCCAACCGAGGGTCCCCCCGGCAGCAATCCATGGTAGAGGTGCCCAGCTCATCCGAAGATGCGCCCAATCCATGTGAGCACCTCTCTTCCCTGATCTTATATTACCACCGCTTGCTCTGAATTTGTTATTGCCAGAAATATTTCGCCCTGCCCCGGGTTATTTAACCCATGTGGTTTCGTCTCTGAGCAGCTGCTCCAGAACAGAGAGTATGGGGAGAATCTCATGGCGCTGCTGCACCACACGGGGTCAAACAAGGTTGTAGTGCTCTGCCATGGCTTGGGCTTCCAAGGTACACGAATATGTTGTTCGTCTTCTGAACATATTTTGAACATAGCTAGCTAAGTTGCTTAACATGTTTTTCTTTTTTAACGCAAGCTGAGAATTATGAAATTTAGTGCTTGTTTTCAGAACAATGGAATCATTGTTGATCTTGCGGCTGCGATAACAAAGCGTGGGATTAGTGTGTTTCGCTTTGATTTCAGTGGAAATGGGTAAGTCAGTAATGAACCCTTCATTTCAGCAATTGCTTTTATTTTTTTTCTAAGGAAGCCTTGAAATGGAAATGTTGAACTAAATTAGCTAAACTTCCTAATTGTATGTATTACCACAGTACGCTTGAGTTTGTGATTACATTTCTCTTAGACGTGCATGATTTTCCAGAGAAATAAATATAGTAAATTAGTAAAAACAATTATTAATTTCTGTCTCAACATTCTTTATTGCATCAATTTATTTGAATTCGTATCGTCTACTACATTATATTGCAGAACTTTATTTCTCAGAGAAATAATCATAGTACATTAGTAAAAATAATTATTAATTTATGTCTTAATATTCTTTATTGCATCCAATTGTTTAAATTCATATTGTCTACTACATTATATTGCAGAATCTTTCTTCAGTTTTGAATGCTAACAGTCCATCACCTTATTTCATATGATGCCTTTGATTGTCTGCTTTTCAGAGAGAGAGAAGGTAAATTCCAGTATGGTATGTACAGGAAGGAGGCTGATGACCTGCATTCTGTTGTTTCATATCTTTACTGGGAGAAGTATGACGTAGCAGCACTTGTTGGTCACAGCAAATATGGGTTCAATCATAGGTTGGTTTATTATAATCCTGGAATTCATTATTTATGTTATTGAGTCGCAGAGTACTTCAACCGGTATAGTTATCCTTTCTTTTTATTCCAGATTCAATTGGCTATGGTTGTGTTCATTGAATTCTAGATTTTTATTCTGCAAGAGGTGTGTTTCATGCCATATTATTGAATGACAATGTATGGTTTTTTTGGCTCGCTTTACTGGATCCATAATTCCAAATTGTTCAGTGTTACAGTTCAATGCTTTACCTTCATTTACATAGCATAATGGTGTTCAGATAGTGCAATGCTGCAGCAGTTTTGACAGACATTTGTCGGCTTGCATATTCATAATCTTGAGTGATATAGTAGTTTCATAATCTTGTACGCATTACTCGCCAACAATTTTGGCAGAAATAGCATACTATAATTTTAGAACTGTAGATCAATTAATAGACTGATCTTTCATGTGACTTCTGGATTCTCCTGTTGCTAATCTTTTCAAGCACTGCATCAGATTCACTTGGCATATAGTGAACATGCATGGTAGACTATAGCTAATCCTAGAAAAAACTCAACCGATTGCTTTTCATGCCTGATTTTACTCCTATTCCTATGCTAATTGGAAATTGATGAAGGCAAGTATCGGTAACCTGTTTTCCATATATGAAAAAGCTTAGAAATGTTAATTCTCTTTTTTCTTCTTCAAAGCTACGGTATAAGAAGTTGACAACTGATGAACACTAACCACTTCATCGTATAGACTGATGCAACCCAATTGCCCAGTTTACGAGGTATAGTGTCTAAAGCTTTAGTAGATAAGAAATCATTTTATCTAGTGTCTAAAGCTTTAGTAGATAAGAAATCATTTTATCTTCCCGTTACATTGTAAGATAATAAATAAATTATTAATAGATGCAGCCATGTGAGAAACCTTGAAAATTGTAAATCCTTCTCATTAGTTGTAGCTAATGTTGCAGTAGGTGAAACCAAATTCCATTTTTTTCTTAGCAGTTGGGGTATTTCTCCTTTCAGCAAAAAAAAGAATAATTTTGAAGTGTAAAGGAAATTAAGATTGAAAAACAGATGATTTTCCTCCTTTTCAGTATCATACATGACTAGATTGTTTCTTAGTTCAAAACATGCATGGCAGTTTTATTGGATATATTACTGGATGATTTGACATTTTCTGCTAATTGAAGGCAGGGATATGCAAGCTGCAGCTGATTGATACATGGCATACAGTGAAGGAAGATTGATTCCTTCAGTACGATCATTGTGTGTGTCTTTTGATATATAAACTTGTTGATCCATCAGTAAACTTTTAGAAAGTCCTGATTTGGTTCACCAGTAAATGAGCTTTCTACTTATCAAGTTATATTATAGGATGAAATTGAGATTTTTTCTGAAAAAACCCGCAAGTTGTTCTGTGCACAAATACCGAGGCAGTTCAAATAGTTTTACATGATTCTCTTAAAATGGTTGGTGTTTCATTCAAATTTTATTTGCTCGTAGCAACGGGCTATTAGCTAGTAAAATAGAAAAGTGCCTACACGGCGCGCGGTTGGTTGGTTGGTCACCGGCGGTCCATCTCAACTGAACCCGCCCCGCCATTGTTATTTGTTAGGCCATGGCCATGGCCATCCTTCTCCATTCTCGTCGTCCACCTCCCGCCGGCGCCAATGGTCAGCTGCTTCACCTCTTGGAGGCCCCGCCTGCGCCGCGCCCGCGCCCACCCCGACGAACGTCGACCCCTCCGCCCAGACCTCCCTCCGCCTCCTGTGCTCCGACGGCGCCACCACCGGCAAGTTCACGCTCGCGCAGCTGTCCGCCACTCCGCCGCCACGGGCGGCTTCCGGAGCTGCAACCTCGTCGGCGAGGTTGGCTTCGGCAGGGTCTACCGGGGGCGCCTCGACCAGGCCGGGGAGGTCGCCGTCAAGAAGCTCGGCGCGCAGGGCAGCCGCGAATTCATGGTGGAGTGCACCATGCTGATGCTGCTCCACCACCCCAACGTGGTGTCCCTGGTAGGCTACTGCACCCAGGCCCAGGAGCGCCTCCTCGTTTACGAGTTTTTCCCGCGCGGCAGCCTGGACGCGCACCTCTTCCCCGCTGCCGCCGGTGGCCAGGTCCAGGAGCCCAATAAGCTCGGCTTCGGCTGGGACGCGTGCGTCAAGGTGGCCGTCGGCGCCACCCGCGGCCTCCGCTACCTGCACGAGGTGGTGAAGCCGCCGGTGATCTACCGCGACCTCAAGCCGTCCAACATCCTCCTGGGCGACGACCTGAGCGCCAAGCTGTCGGACTTGGGGCTCGCCAAGCTGGGCCCCGTCGGCGACGACACCCACGTGTCCACGCGCGTCATGGGCACCTACGTCTACTGCGCGCCGGACTACGCCGTCACGGGGAAGCTCAGCGTCAAGCAAATCCGCGTGCTCCTGGAGGCTGGAGCTCATCACGGGCCGCCGGGCCATCGACGCCGCCGGCAGCGGCAGGGATGAGGAGCAGAGGCTGCTGGTGTGGGCGCGGCCCTACTTGCAGCTGCACGGCCGTGGACGCCTCCTCGACCTAGAGGGGCTGGCGGATCCGGCGCTGCAGGGGCGGTACCCTCGCCGGGGCTTGTACCAGGCGGCCGTCATCGCGTCGCTCTGTCTGCACGACAAGCCCAACCTCCGGCCCACCATGAGCGACGTCACAAAGGCTCTGGAGCACGTGGCCTCACAGCCATGGACGATCGCCGCCGGTGGATCATGATCAGTAGTGGACGACGACCGGCAACAGACCGGCGGATCAAGGCGAGGGGCTGCTGCTGCTGCTGCTGCTATGTGAAATGAGTTGGAATTTTGTTTAAGGCGGCCAAAATTAAATGCACAGGGGATAATTTAATTCGTTTGTTTTTCTTGTACGAGTATATATCTTAAATAAATAAAAAAAGTGCTTCAGAAATGTAGAAAAAACAATCCTAAGCAAGGACAGACAAATTTGATACAAAGACAAATAAAAATTCAATTTGCGCCCTCTCGACAACGGCGCCGCCGCTCATGAGCAG
Source organism: Panicum miliaceum (assembly GCA_032594955.1). Lineage (NCBI taxonomy): Eukaryota > Viridiplantae > Streptophyta > Magnoliopsida > Poales > Poaceae > Panicum > Panicum miliaceum. Next base: position 107,483 of record CM064061.1, on the reverse strand, counting down.
GAAGTGGTGGACAGTTCAAAGGGCAAGCAATCATCTTCATGATGGGTGGTGAGAATTACATTGAGTACAGGAGCTTGATGGAGCTGGCAACTGTCGTTGTGGAGTTGATGAGAACTTGGGGGTTCAGATGAGCTTCAACTCTCGATTTTTGGTCTATCATCTGGTGGTACTGTTGTGGAGTTGATGAGAACTACATGATCGCTGGTGGCTGCCCTGATATGCTTGCAAGCTCCTCCAGCAAACTCGTCGTTTCTTGGCATTGAAAATTTTAAGGTCAGCAGCTGCTGGTTTGTGGCTCTGAATTGCCTGGAACGACATGCCCTGCTGCAATATGCACAAGCAACGCCAAGAATGCTCGCTCACTCTGCTGGCATCGTAAGATTGATACTGACAAAATGGTACATCAGTTTCTATATAACTATATATCAGACAGAGATAATAAGGTGAATCACATTCAATTATCATAACTTGAACATGTCAGAAATAGCAACTGATCAAGTAATCAAGTTAAAACAAAACCCAGCCTTGATACTAGACAGCTGTTTCCACTACAAACAGAGGAATGTGAATCTATAGGATTCCAAAGGTAACGATGAATCAAGTAATCAACATATATTACAATCAGATAATGCCATGAATGGTTGCAACAAGACAATTGACAAATGAGGAACTAACTGCCAGGCCTCTGACATTTTCTACACAATTCCCAGCTTTCACATAGGCACCATTAGAAACGAAGGAATGAAAAATCCAACCTTCCAAAGGTGACCATGAACCCATGCAATCTCAATCAGCTAATGCATGAATTTCATCATGATTGCGCTGCACTTAACAAATGAGGACCAAGAAGGCCTCTGAAATTTCATATAAACAGGACGAAGTGAGTTCATCTGCAAGGAAATTAAAGATCTGGACTATAAAGTAACTGTAATGAACAGAAACAAAGCACAACATGAACTGCAAGCTCAAAAACCATACATGACATCATCCCTTAAACAGGCATCCAGTCAAGTTATTATTGACACAAGTTCTTTCCTATCCATCCAGTCCTATCAAGTAATCGTTATAAACAGGCATGGAATACAACTTTACACAGACAATCACTTAAGACAGACAAAATCGGATCGGTTGTAGACCAAGCAAGTATACTGACCATCATCCCTAGGATGTGTACTGTGGTGCCCGGGCTGCCATGCTAGCAACTTTAGCCTGCTGTTGCGCGGTGTGAACCTTGGCAGACAGCGCGCGGTGGAAAAACTGCTCGCGTGACAGTGCGCGAACGCTCCTGAGGTAGCCGTCAAAGGGCACAGATCCTTCCTGAATGGCCTTGTCAAGCGCATAGATGGTATCCTCGAGCGCCAAATCTGCGGCCGTGCACTCGATCATCTGCCTGGAGAGCACATCTACTGGCTCGATGGTGTCCTCCGTGGCCTGGGTGTTGCCTCTCCTGGTATTCTCCGCGACCCAGGCCTCCACGACATCGGTGGCCATCATGACATCCTGCAGGCGGCGCTCAAGCGCCTCCTTCTCCTCCCCCATCTTGCGCACCCCTTGGGTGACGAGGTCACCCCTGTGGCGCAGCTCCCCCTGGACGGCGAAGAGGGCGTCAACCTCGGCCTCACGCGCGGTCCACAGGGCGGTGGCATCCGCGTAGGCCATGTCGACGAGCTTGGCGACGGCGTTGCGCTTGAAGACCTCGGCGGGGTCCTCGGCGGGGGGCGGGCGGGGGGCGAGCTGGGGCGATGCGGGGAAGCCGCCGAGCCTGTAGGAAGGGGAGGGGGAGGGAGAGACCCGCGGGGGCGGAGGCTGCGGCGATGGATTGGTGGGCGTCGGAGCGGCGGCAGGAGGAGGGTTCCTGGTGAAGAGGGGCGGGTCGAGGCCGAAGAGGTGGGAGAGGGATCGGACGAGGTCGACGAGGTTGGAGGAGGGGAAGACCCAGGAGCGGAGGTAGGGCGCGTTGGCGACGAGGCCGGAGCGGTCGACGAGCGGGTGGTGGGGCTTGATGACCATGTCGCGGGTGGGGGAGAGGAAGACGAGCGGCGGGGAGCGCGGGTAGGGCTCGGGAAGCCAGATGACGGCGGGGAGGTTGTAGGAGGCGCCGGCGTGGTGGATGGGGATGGTGCCGTCGGCCTGGAGGAGGTGGGCGGCGCGGCCGTCGTTGTGGGTGAAGAGGGCGGTCTTGGGGTGGAGGGAGGGGAAGGCCTCGGCCAGCGCCACCAGGTGGTTGCGGATCAGCCACTTGACGTCCTCGGCGTAGGGCAGCGCGGAGGGGCCCCGCTGCGAGAGCGCCGTGTTGAGGAACTGCTGCGCGTACTGAGCGCCGCCGGCCGACGGAGGAGCGGCCGGCGGCGAGCGGGCCATCGAGGAATCCGATCCGATCGGATCCGGGGTGGCGTGGTAGGGTTGGTTTCGATCTGATCTCGATTGATTTGCTTTGCTTGCTCCCTCTCGTCTCTGGCTGGGTGCGGGTCGCGGGTGGGGAAGGAGAACTGGAAGAGGAGGAGGTCCAGGATGCGGCTCTGGACCCACCTGTCAGTCAACCGCGGTAAAGAAGACTTGGCCTCTTTGTTAAAATCTCTATCTCTATATCTTTATTATCTATTATTACTATAAAAACCTAGTAAGGGTGACGATTTTTTACATCCCCTGGTGCGATCCCTCCGCCTTGTTTTGGTTAAGCCTTAGGCTAATCTGGATCGTCCGTTCGAAATGTTCCAATCCCGTGCGTCCATCGCCCACCTCGAGCTCCCTTCCCCGCTCGCACGTGACCCTGCCTGCCCCTGCCCGGCCCCCGCCGCCGCCGCCTCACTACTCCGCCCTCGCCCAGCGCCTCGCCATCGCCCTGACCTACCTCCCCCCTCTACTTCAACCGGCCACGGGCCTGCCCTCACCACCGGAACACCGAGCGACCTCCACTCGCAAACTCCCGCCGCCGCGCGTGTCTCCTTCCTCTAGCCGCCTCCGTCCTCCACGATCCACGATCCGCACCCCGGGCCCCGCACTCCATCCTCGCCGTGTCCGCCGCCCTGTCCTCGCCGCCTCCAAGAAGGCCGCTGCGCCGCAGCCGTCCCCGCCGAGCCGAGAAAGCCGCTGCACCGCTGCGGTGAGAGCGACCGTCCTCGCCGTGTCCGCCGCCTCCGTCCTCGCCGCCTCCGCGAAGGCCGCCACATTGCCACGCAGCAGCCGTCCCCGCCAATCTACTCTCGCGCGCCGGCCCTCCCCATCCGCTCGCTTCCGCCCCTCCGCGGTCGTTGTTGGCCCACTCCATCCTCTCGCCGCGGTCATCGCCGGCCCGCCCCATCCACGTGCCGCTACCACTCCTTCCCGCGCGCCGCCACCGACACTACTCCCATCCATCAAATCACCCCGACAGTCGCCCTACTCTCGCCGTCCCCCCCTGCGTCCGTCCGTCGCACGCCGCACGGCCGCACGGCCGCCGCCGCCGCCTGCTCATGCGGTGCCGTCCGATTCCTGCCGCCGGCACGCCGCGCCGCCGCCTCTGCCTGCTCACGCGGCGTACGTCTGGCGATGGGGCCTGGTACTCCATGCTGCCGCTGGTGAGCAGCTGCTGGCACGGCCGTGGGCGCAGGTATCCCCACGTCGCATGCATTTTCGTTCTGGTACGGTGAGCTGCTACCTGCCCTGTCTTTGCTCGTCCATGGCCGTCTTGTACTCTCACGATTTTGCTTGTTGTGTATGTAAAGTTTTGAAGATTAACTAAGGGTGATGCTTGTGCATGCTATGTGTTTGTGTAAATGCTCCAACGATGCTGAAGATCTAGGCAGCCAGAGCGTCGCTGGATCGTTGTGCCGGGTCAGCAGGAAGAGCAAGAAAACAGTTCAGAGCAGAACCAGGGATGAGGTTGAGATGCATTTCTTAGGTTCTCTATTCATCCGGCAGGTCTTTGCTCATGAATTCCTTTTCTAACAATAATCCAGCTTTTTTGTGTCAATGATCTGATTAGTGATATGTGTTTATTGAATGTCACATTGGAGAATGTTGGTACATAATGATCTGAAAATGTTGGTACATAATGATTAGTGATATGTGACCTTTCTGAAAATGTTGTGAAGCTTTTCTTTTGCAGGTTCTTGATTTTGCGTGTGCGATAGATGCTGCCACCAAGGTGTAAAATTGTTTCTGTTGCCGACGTACCGGTACTAATTCAATATCGATCTCAGTTATGTGGCTCTAAAAATCGGTCCGGAATCGACCGATGATCAGCGTCGGACACACGACCCCGGAGAATCTGCTTAGCTCATGTTCGGGTTATTGCCCTGGTGTGGTTCGCGCGGCATGCCAGTCAATCTGACCTGTTGATTGACAAGAAAATAAGAGTATTAAATTCCGGGCGTTCTGATCGGTTGAGGTTCCGATCTGTCCCGAAAAGCGTACCGGCGAATCGGCCGATTTGCTATGAGGATGACCGGCTATGGATTAGCCGATAATCACATAATAATTGCAAAGAAAAACTGCTAGAGCAACTTAAACAATTATTATAGATGCAACACTTGAAATAGATATAATCAGCTGTATGACAATGAACGAGGAAAAGCGATGATAAAGCCGATAGTTTCAATTTCAAGCTGGATAACTAGTGATAATACTAGAACAACAGGTAAAACCTATAATTCTAGTAAATATCGATAACTGGTGAATAAATCTAAACGAAATCACGGTGATGTGCCTGAAGTTAAAGCTCAGATGTTATTCGATAAGCGGAACCTACCAATTGGCCGGAGATCGAGTCGATGCAGTCATGCCAATCCGTACGAACTCGTGAAAGAAAAAAAGTATTGGCGAAGTCGCCGACTTAAAAGTAAAGTGCGATGAAAAAGTAGATTGTTTTGTTGATTGATTGATTGATTCTTTTTTCAAAGCACCGACGACTCCTATTTATACCCTAGGACCAGGACTCCTGATCGATCATGATTTGTTCCAAACATGATCTAAGCAGAAAACTACTATATCTATAATATTTTTATAAAGGAAACGGACTCCCGCAGAATCTTCTGCCGCCATCTCCTAATCCAATCAGGATTCTTTCCATTGCTTCTCGACCGAGTCGGCATCGTTCCGTTGACCAACATCAGGCCACTTTTGATCGGGATCCTCTGTTGTGGTTCCAATGGTTTCACCCTCCCTATCTGTTGGCGCAAGTTGTATCGCCAATCGGCCGATTCCTAACTGTAGCCTCAATCGGCCGATTCACTGTAGCCTTTAGATCTGCCGCATCGCCCAATCTTTTCCTCTCCTGACACCGATTCAACACGTGTCAAAATCTGGCGTTAACACATGCCCCCCAGTTTCGGAGTAAAACATAATTTTTACTTCGAAACACTTTTCTTTAATCTTTCCTCCGAAACGAGCGCAGTAAAAATCTCCTTCCGTTTCGCGGTCTTCTACATGATGATTGCAATCTTCTCGAACTGGGCGCTTGAGAAAACTGTTCCCCTGAAATTCGTGTAGACGGCGCGGCAAAACTCTCGCCTTTACCCTTTCTCTCTCAGATTGTCCTTAAGTACCGGCGTTCTCCGCCACTCTTTCTCCACGAGCCTAGTAATTTTCTCCAACGAATCACTGTTCATCTTCTTCCTGCGCCCTCTCGATCTCCAACCGCACCCTCCGGCGATTTTTCTCTTGCCTGCAATCTGCTCCATCCTTCCAATGGCGGTGCCATCGGCAACTTCACCAACCACGGAGGTTCCGCCGGCAACTTCCTCAGCGACGGCGGTCCCATCGGCGTCTCCACTGGTGGCTCCATCGGCGACGATAAGTTTCATCCCGGAGGTAATCATCCGAAACTTTCCTCTTTTACTTTTTACTGCCCAAATATTTTCTAGACTCATTCTCAGTTTTTCTCCTTTTTCCCTCTGTTTTTAGGCATTTAGGCACCAGATTACTATTACCCTTTCCGAAACCTCCGGTCTCAATTGCTTAGGTCCCATGGGGAATCCAGATCCAACCGATTTGATCAACCTAGAAACCCACAGAATTCCTTTCAAGCAATCACCCATGGATTTGGGTCAGTGGGCAGGTGCCTTTAGATCTTGGCCGAATGAAACCCCCGGCTGGAAAGAATGGTACCATAGATTAGCCAAGTCTAAGAGAGTTCAGTGGGATGAGTTGAAAATCGGCCAGTGCATCGATCTCTCTCTGTCCCAAATGGAGAAAAATGAACCCTTAGTAATAGCGGCCTCTTATTTGTGGTCCGACGCGCTCAACGCGTTTCTCTTTGGGCACGGACCTATGACTCCAACCCTGGCCGATGTTCTAATGTTGACCGGCCTTGATATCTCCTCCCCTGATACACCCTTTGATTATCTGATCAAACCAATCCATCGGCTAGAGACAAAAGGAATCGGCGGGCGGAAGGGGTATATCAGCAAAAATATGAGGACCGGGACGATTTTAGAGAGAGAACATACAACGTTCTTGATGATGTGGCTAGAGAAACACTTCTTCTGTGCCAGAGCAGTTGGTCCTTCATCCAATACACAAGCTCTGGCAGAAGCTCTGTCAATAGGATCGGCCATCCCCCTTGGGAAGCATCTATTAGGATCGACCTACCATATGGTGCACCAAATCAGCGTGAAATTAGCAAAAGGGGAGCCGATTGGCAATCCTGGTGGTCCTTGGTGGTTCATCACCCTCTGGCTCAACTTATACATGAGCAAGGTCTCCCAACAGCAAATAGAGACCAAAACCTTTACCAATATCGAGTCAGAGGAAAACCCCACCATACGACGACGCTGCACCTCTTTTGGAGAAGCAGCATCGGCCTTCCCTGGCTGTCAATTCACTGCCACCCGAACGGCCGAATACTTCAGATGTTTCTACAACGGCTTCAGTGAAGAGACTATCAGTTGGTATCCATATCAGACAACAGGGCCGATTTTCGAGCTTCCCGTCTGCTACGATTCATCATCCAACACTTTTGACGGTGATCTCATGGATATCCTGATCAAGCCAGGGATTTTACCGGCCAACTTCTTTTCTGGCAAAGATTCCCCCACCTATAAATTTTATAATCCATCGGTCGCAGCACGGCAACTTGGCTTTGGTCAACTGCCGATTCAAGTCTACTTTGCCGGCCGAGCAAAATTTCGAGATGAACTAACCAAGAGCCTCGACTACAATCGGCTGTGCAACTTAGTGCCAGACTCCAGTACCATCGACCTAAACAACTGGATGGTGGCCCCTTTTGCCGTCCAACAATTCAAACTGTGGTGGGCAAAATGGAAGCAGTACCTCTTCTGTTCGTCTTCATCAACATATTGCAACAGTTTGGACCCAGACAACACCGATTCAAGCGCAGCGGTATTTACCTTTCTCCCAGCCGATTTCAATATCGTCCCTTTCCATGCTACAATCTTACCTCTAACTTGTATTTCTCTTTTCAGTCTGAAAGCCAGATTCCTCCGATGCAGGGCCGAAGTGGTAGGCCGATAGAGAGCAATCGCCCATACACACCATTTCCACTTATCGGCTATCACGCTCCGACCATCAAGGATATCACTAGCGGCCGATGGAAGGAAACGCCAAAAAGGCCTACCTTAAAGAAGACAAGCCGCCGAGTACGTGCCCGCATAGGACCAACTGATCAATCGGCGGCAGTATCGGCTGAAACCCCAATTACTCCAGCTTTGCCGATTACCGAGGAGGTCGATCCCCAGACCGCCTCAGAAGTTGGAGCAGCCGCTGCATCACTGCTGGTAGAAGTTGTTCAGGTAACCTCGCATACTTCACATATCTTTAAGTATTCTATCAATATTAACCTCTTCCTTCTGTCAGGCTGCACAGATCGCTCCGGCGCAATCCCCGCAGCAATCGGCCACGTCCCGAGCGGAGGCCGAAACGCCAGCGACTCTCCTCACCGAGGTAGAGAATCTCTTAACTCAATTTCTCGATATTCAGAAAACTAACCGATTCTGATGCAGACCGATCCGGGTGCGTCGATTGTACCCCCTCAACAAACATCGGCCGGAAGACTCACAGAGGTATGGCAGGTATCTCATATCATCAGATTCAATTATTCGCAGTATACTCATAAAATCTGTTTCCCGTACCTTTTCAAGAAGCTGGCCCAAGCAGGGCATTGATAGTCGTCGAGTCCTCCTCTTCTGATGAGCCGATTGCACCGGTTCCTGAGTCGAGGGTGACACTCCCGCCGGCACAAGCAAGAGAAATCCGCTTCAAAGAGGTAAGAAACATATCACCGAAATTGGCCGATTCCCCTTTACTGTCTGCTAATCCTTGTCTTTATTCTTTCGCAGGAACAAGATACTCCTAATAATAGCCTTTTCTATTTCGCGGTTCCTCTGTCTGACGATGAAGAAGTCGCTTCACGCCAAGTTCCATCGAGCTCAATTCCTGATGACATCCGTGCCAAGCTCGAGAGTATGCGGACCCTCCTCCAAGATGATATCGGCCGATTAGTGGGAGATGCCTCATCAATTCAGCGGCTTCTCAATGACATCAGAGGCCGAATTCCGGAGGAAGCGACAGAGACTCTACAACCTGCTGCATTCATAGAGTCGATACAGATTCCAGTGTTCAGGGCCTTGCGCCATGTGGCCGATCGTGCTAAGCTAGCGAAGACCCGGGAGGAATCAACTTCCATGAGAACTACCGTCCAGATATCGTCGGCGCCATAGATCGCCTCAAATGGAGGAGGGCAGAGCTAACCAAAGAGATGGAACATGTAACCAAGGACATAGCTGCTGAAGAAAAGAGACTTCAAGAGCTTCCATCTGTCATCGTCGGGCTGAAGCAAGAAAGGCAGAACCTGGCCCGTGAAGCGATAAGACTTCATCGTCATATGCCAGAAATTCCCGGATCGGCCGATGACGACCAAAGAGTATTAGACTCGGCCGATCAGATTAGGCAACGAGCTATTGCGACCATAGATGCCCTCCTTGGGTGAGTTGTAAAGAATCTTGTAAACATTTAATGCTCTGTTAATGTTGATGCGCCGATTCGAACCAGGACCGCCTCCTTTGGCAGCTTTGCATTTATGAACGCTTTTACTCTGATGGGACGCATCCTACTATCTCCTTACCTCCTTCCTTCTATAAGTACGAGATCCCACATCGTTTCTAGAGGCATCCGCATTACCCATCTTCTTCCCCTCCAATAACTCGATCTCTATCCTCCAAGGCTGAACATCAAGATGTCTTGTTCATCTTCCTCCTCCTCTGTCAACCAGGTACGAACCCTCTTCTATTTCTCCCCTTGACATCTCAATCGCTCTGATACTGGGTAGTTGTTTATCTCTCTTTAGCCAAAACGCCTTAGTCCCAGTCTGGAACGAGCGATTGAAGTTATGCATTCAGACGAACCACTATCGCAGGCAGACATAGATCTGATAAGAGCTCACTCTGAAGAACTCAAAGGTCATGTTCCTGCTGATGTCCAGAAAATCTGGGACCATATAGACGCTAACTGCTCCAAGCGACCGCCAACTGAAAGGATTCATCCACTCCCTCGCTCAGTCGAGGCTGAAGCCGCCATGGAGGATCTGGAGGAGAAGACCATCCGCCTTCTGATAAAACTAGGCCAGATCGAGAGAGAGTTCAAGAAAAAGCGTGATCAGTAGATGTATTGATACTTTTTATTCTAAGGGCGACTTGTATCATGTCGGCCATGTACTCTGTTGTTTTCACCGAATAATGAATCGGTCAGACCAAACCAAAATGTTTCCTCCTTAAGGCGATGTCATTTTTACATCGGCTATGTAGACAAGAGCCAATAGGAGTCGGCCACGTTGTCTTGAGGCATCTTACTGCAAGTTACGCACCTACCCAAATGCTTGGATAGTACCTCTTCAGATATCTTCCGTTTAAGGCTCTTGGAATTCTTCCCCTTCGATAGTTTCTAGTACATATGCATTTCCCAGAGCACATCGGCCGATTCTATACGGTCCTTCCCAAGTGGGCGACCATTTACCGAATTTGGGATCTTTAGACCCTATCGGCAGCACCAACTTTCATACCAGATCTCCTTGGGAGAATTGCTTAACCTTGACCTTTTTGTCATACCACCTGGCCACCCTTTTCTTATTTTCTTCGATGCTAATAAGGGCCCTCAACCGCTGACCCGCCGAGTCATCGAGCTCATCCTTCATGAGGAAGGAATAGTCATCGGTCGTCAACTGATCTTGAAGCGATATACGCCTTGATCCCGTCCTTAATTCCCAAGGCAAGACTGCCTCGTGACCATATACCAACTGATAAGAAGATATCTTAGTGGCCCCGTGGCAAGCCATCCTATAAGCCCATAGAGATTCAGCCAAAGACATGTGCCACTTTTTGGGTTGTTCCTCTATCTTCCTCTTGATCAACTTGATTATCCCCTTATTGGACGATTCGGCCTGGCCATTGGCTTGAGCATAATACGGAGAAGAATTCAACAATTTAATCCCCATATCGGCGGCGAATTCTCGAAATTCTCCTGAGGTGAACATCGTTCCTTGATCGAGTGTGATAATCTGAGGAACACCAAATCGATAAACAATGTGGTTCTTAACGAACTCGATCATATCGGCCGATGTCACGGTCCTTAACGGAACTGCCTCCACCCATTTAGTGAAATAATCAGTGGCTACCAATATAAACTTATGCCCTTTGCTCGATGAAGGGTGAATCTGTCCGATGAGATCTATTCCCCAACCTCTAAACGGCCACGGCTTGATTACCGGATTCATAGCCGAAGCTGGCGCGCGCTGCATATTGCCAAACTTCTGACAATCTTGGCAACCTTTATAATATTTGAAACAATCTTCAAGGATCGTTGGCCAGTAATACCCATTGTTTCTGATCATCCATTTCATCTTGTGAGCCGATTGATGGGCTCCACATACGCCTTCATGGATTTCCCCCATCAGGACCTTTGCTTCTTCCGTTCCCAGGCATTTGAGAAGAACCCCATCAATCATCCGGTAAAACAAATCGTCTTCAAGTAACACATATTTTGTAGCCTGGAAACGCACTCGCCGATCTACCTTCTGGGACGGATCCTTTAAGTAATCGGCAATCTCTTTTCGCCAATCATCAGCCGCGAGCTCCAAAATCATAGCTCCTTGAATCGGCCGATATCCGGACGCGTGTTTGGCCAGCCTATTGGCCTCTTCGTTGTAATTTCTGGGGATGTGCTCGATTATTGCAAACTTGAATTCCTTTAACAGTTGGAGGCAATCTTCATAGTAAATCCTTAAGATATCATCTTTGCATTCAGATTTCCCCGTTAACTTATCTACAATAAGCATGGAATCTCCAAAAATCTCGACTACATCAGCTTTGACCTCCCTTAACAATTGGATACCTTTTAGGACGGCTCGGTATTCCGCCTGGTTATTGGTTGCGGATGCTTCTATCGGCAGAGAGAAATCATAGCTTGCCTCCCGAGGCGATACAAGAACGATACCGATTCCCGATCCGGCTCCACACGAAGAACCATCGAAATACAAAGTCCATGGCACCGGTTCGACGACAGCAATTTCCGGTCCACAATGTTGAGCTACGAAATCGGCCATGTCCTGACCCTTGACAGCCTTAGCCGATTCGTACCTTAAGTCGAACTCCGACAGAGCCACTATCCATTTTCCAATCCTTCCTTTCAAAATCAGCAGTGATGGCATATATTTCACCACATCATCTTTGCATACGACTATGCACTCTGCCGATAATAAATAGTGCCTGAGCTTGGTACACGAGAAGTATAAACACAGGCACAGCCATTCCACCGGGGAATATCTTGTTTCAGCGTCAAGGAGTCTTCTGCTGACATAATATACCACCCGTTCTTTTCCTTCGAACTCCTGTACCAACGCCGATCCAATAGCTTGTTCATCAGCCGATAAGTATAATTTGAACGGCTTACCAGGCTGTGGCGGGACTAACACCGGAGGTGAAATTGGATATTGCTTGATATCTTCTAACGCTCTGCGTTGTTCTTCTCCCCACACGAATTCCTGATCGGGCTTCAATTTCAACAAAGGAGTGAAAGCTCGAATACGCCCGGACAGGTTGTATATGAATCTTCTGATAAAATTGACCTTGCCGATGATGGATTGCAGCTCAGTTTTATTCTGTGGGGCTACAACTTTGTTGATGGCATCTATGGTCTTACGGTTAACCTCTATCCCGCACTCATGGACCATGAATCCTAAGAATTGCCCGGCCGATACACCGAATGCACACTTGTTCGGGTTCATTTTCAACCCATGCTTCCTTGTGCACTCCAGTACTTCTTGTAAATCGGCCAGATGTTCCTGATGACCTTTCGACTTGACCACAACATCGTCGATGTAAATTTCCACCAATGCTCCAATGAGCTTGTGAAAGATATAGTTCATGGCCCAATGATATGTAGCACCGGCGTTCTTTAACCCAAAGGTCATTACAACCCACTCGAATAAACCGAGGTGGCCCGGACACCTGAAAGCCATCTTTGAAATATCTTCTTCAACCATTAATATTTGATTGTACCCAGCATTACCATCGATGAAACTGATGACTTTGTATCCTGCAGCAGCATCTATCAAGACATCAGCCGTCGGCATCGGGTATCCGTCCATTGGTGTGGCCTGATTTAGGTTCATGAAGTCGATGCATACGCGCAACTTTCCGTTCTTCTTATATACGGGCACAATATTAGAAATCCATTCGGCGTAACGGCACTGCTGAATAAATCCTGCTTCAATACATCTTGTGATCTCGGCCTTTATATCAGGTAGAATTTTAGGATTGCACCATCGCGCAGGTTGCTGATATGGCCGATATCCTCATTTTATAGGCAACCGGTGTTCAACAATGGACCGGTCTAGACCAGGCATCTCATGGTATTCCCAAGCAAAGCAATCCTTAAATTCTTTTAATAAACTTGTCAATTTACACTTGTATCCGGGATCCAAACTAGCACTAATATACGCCGGCCTTGGCTTACTACCATCTCCTAAATCCACCATCTCTAATGAATCGGCCGACGTAAATCCATGCACAAGCTTTCCATCTTCTCGGACGAACTGATCCATCTATTCTGAATCTTAAGAGCCGACTGCTTGGATCGGCTGTAGACCAAAATCGGACACTTTCAGGAAATCAGTGTCCCAAGTCCTGCCGGATATACACTTGACGTGTTCACAGCTCCATTGTTGCGTGTCGGCCGCCGCAACAATGTAGGTGGAATCGGCGGTGACTATCTCTGTACTGTCGCCGACCCACTGCACAAAGCATTGGTGCATTGTAGATGGGACACAGCAATTCGCGTGTATCCAATCGCGACCGAGCAACATGTTGTAGGACCCCTTACCATTAATAATAAAGAAGGTAGTGGGAAGGGTCTTACTGCCGATGGTGAGGTCGACGCAGAGCGCTCCGCGAGCGGGAGACACGTTGCCTTCGAAGTCCTTGAGCATCATGTCCGTCTTGGTCAGGTCTTCATCACTTTTGCCTAACTTCCGGAACATGGCATATGGCATGATGTTGACTGCGGCGCTTCCGTCTACTAGTAGCCTGGTAACGGGTCGTCCGTTAACGTGTCCTTTGAGAAATAGTGCCTTGAGATGTTGCCGTTTTTCATCTTCTGGTTTCTCAAATGTGGCTGTCATTGGCTCCAAAACCAACTGCGCCATCTGCTCCTCAATCCTTGTCGCCTTATCTCGATCGGCAATATGAACACCATGTTGACATCAGATGCCGATTCTTGATTGTCAACCTCCTTGCTGTTATTTTTCTTGGGGCGCCAGACCCGAGACTTGACGTTTTTCTTATCTAGCACCTGCCTCTGCTCTTCTTCTTGTTGCTCCCATTGGCGCAGGCGTTGGATTCTTCGCTTCTAAGATTTAGACAATCCTTCAGGGCACCACCTGGGGTTTACTGGTCTGGCCAATGGTTTGGCGTGCTCCCAGTCTGGTTCCCTTCCTAGGGGGTTTTCATCCGACACCCTGGCATCAGCCATTTCTTCCAGCCGATCGTGTACGCTGGTTCTGCCCCCCAGTCGCTCCTGCCGGTTGATCCTGCCTTTCGACCGGTGATACCGGTCAACTCTGCCCCCAGCCGATCATGCACTGAAAGGCGCCGTCCTTCTTGTACACGCCAATTTCTGCTGATCAGCTTTGATCCCCTGTCTCTGGAGCGCGATCTTTTGAACGGGCGATCATTGCGACTTGATTCGCTGCACTCAGGACAGTCATCGACTGATGGCAATCTGAGGTCGTTTTCCCAGCAATGGATGAAGAATGGACATCGCCAATGATCCTCGTGTCGGCGTATCATCTCATCATGGTATCTTAACCGTTCCTGCTGCCGCCGATATTTGCTGAGTAAGAATTGGGAAGTGACGGGTCTACGCGATCGTTCTGATCCTTCGCCCTCGTCTTCAACCCGTCTTTTCCCTTTGACCTGATCCACCGTGACTTGCTTCCTGGGATCTACGGCGCCGCTCCTTCTAGCCGATTCCGATGTCAGCACCTTGGTTTGAAGTGAGTTTCTTCCCGTGTCAACCATGTTGGCCGGGAAAGGATGCTGGTCAATCTTCATCGGCTTTGCCGGCTTTGTCGGGGTTTCGAACTTGAGTCTTCCCTGCTCAATGGCCGACTGTATCTGTTGACGGAAGATCTTGCACTCATTTGTGTCATGAGATGTAGCGTTGTGCCATTTGCAGTACTTCAACTTTTTGAGCTGATCGGCTGAAGGAATGGTATGGTATGGCGATAGCTTGATCTGTCGTTCCTGGAGTAGTAAGTCGAAAATCTTATTGGCCTTTGATGTGTCAAAGCCGAACGCTTCTGGTTCTTTCTTTCCAAAAGGGCACGATATTGGCTTCTTCCTTTTAACCCATTCTGCTAGGCCGATTTCTTCCTCTTCCTCCGATACAGACCCTTCCAGATATGCCACCTTTTTCTGGAAATTCCTCCGCTGCTCAAACGGACGCACTTCCTGACCGGCCAATCGGTGAACGATTTGGCTTAAGCTTTCAAATTCTTGTGAGGCATACTTCTCCTTGATATGTGGCAAGAGGTCTTGGAAAGCGATATCGGCCAATTGGGCATCGATCAGAGCAAGGGTATAGCATTTGTTTCTGATTTCTCTGAACCTCTGTATGTATCCGGTTACTGGTTCGTCGCTCCTCTGCCTGGGGCTGGTCAAATCCGACAGCTTCATCTTGTGTACTCCTGCGTAGAAGTACTTATGGAATTGCTTTTCTAGATCGGCCCAAGTAACAATGGAATTGGGTGGTAAAGTAGTGAACCACTGGAAGGCCGATCTAGACAGAGACGATGAAAATAGGCGCACCCTCAGAGCATCTTGCGTGGCGGCTTCCCCGCACTGGATGATGAATCTGTTAATGTGCTCCACGGTAGAGGTGTCGTCCAGCCCCGAAAACTTGGTAAAGTCAGGAACCTTGTACCGGTGGGGAAACGGCAGCAGGTCGTAGGCCGATGGGTATGGCGTCTTGTACGTGTAAGTTTGCACTTTCGGCTTCAACCCGAATTGGTCCTGAATTACCTCTGCTATTCTTGCCGTCCAATCCACTTGCTGCTGATGAATAGCTGTTCGGGGTGCCGGCATGTGTTGGAGGATTGGCGGCGGTACGGCCGGGTGATGGATCGAAGCGTGCGGCGGATTCTGTTGCGTCACGGCCGTCTGAGCAGTTGACAGTTGATGGCGAAGCGAATCCGCCGCCCCATCGTACATCGTCATCGGCGCCGTGCTTCTGAGTGCTTCTACAGTGCCTGCCCCCCTGCCGATTTCTGACGGGGTTGGTTGATACTGACGGACCGTCGGCCGAACGGCCAAATGGAACGGCGCCTGGATCGGATAGCTCCCATGTCCGGTTGATTGATCGGGAAAAGCTGTCGTTGCCAATGCCCCCTAAGGCACTGAGTTTGAGGGCAGCGATTGCACAGAAGCAATCTGGACAGGCTGAAGCGGCGCTTGCGATGGGAAGCATGGTGCACCGTTATACCTTGGAGACACTGGAGGCAACGAAGTGTTGTATCCTTCGCGTTGCGTCGACATCGGCTGAGGAGCCGAGTGGGACGTGCCTGGTAAGCTTCTGGCCGGAGGTAAAATAGGTGGGGCGTATGCTGGCCCCTGATATCCTTGAGCTGCCCCGCTGACCAGAGAGCTGATGACGGCGTTATACACCGTGTTGGTCATTACTGAGGATTGGTCAATGAAAGCCTGGTAGACGGACTGTTGGATCATATCGGACATCTTGCCCGAATCCTCAGCGATGGTGATGTGGCGGGGAAAAGGAAGAGGAGCTTTCTTGATTGCTTCCCCGCTTCTGGTACGACTTAAAGATTGCAGATACATCCTTTTGTAGTCCTCTAGATGTTTTGCCAATTCTTCTTTCTGGTCGTCCTTGAGATCTGCTTTTGTGACCTCAATGATGTTGTTCTCAAAAACTTCGGTGTTCTTTGACATGTTGGATCTTGAAGTGGTCCCACCGGGCGTGCCAAAAGTGTGTTGGCGCTAAAAATCGGCCCGGAATCGGCCGATGATCTTCAGCATCGGACACACGACCCGGGAGAATCTGCTTAGCTCCTGTTCGGGTTATTGCCCTGGTGCGGTTCGCGCGGCGTGCCAGTCAATCTGACCTGTTGATTGACTAGGAAATAAGAGTATTAAATTTCGGGCGTCCTGATCGGCTGAGGTTCCGATCTGTCCCGAAAAGCGTATCGGCGAATCGGCCGATTTGCTATGAAGATGACCGGCTGTGGATCAGCCGATAATCACGTAATAATTGCAAAGAAAAACTGCTGGAGCAACTTAAACAATTATTATAGATGCAACACTTGAAATAGATCTAATCGGCTGTATGACAATGAACAAGGAAGAGCGATGATAAAGCCGATAGTTTCAATCTCAAGCTGGATAACTAGTGATAATACTAGAACAACAGGTAAAACCTATAATTCTAGTAAATATCGATAACTGGTGAATAAATCCAAACGAAACCACGGTGATGCGCCCGAAGTTAAAGCTCAGATGTTATTCGATAAGCAGAACCTACCAATTGGCCAGAGATCGAGTCGATGCAGCCCTGCCAATCCGTACGAACTCGTGAAAGAAGAAAAAGTATTGGCGAAGTCGCCGACTTGAAAGTAAAGTGCGATGAAAAAGTAGATTGTTTTGTTGATTGATTGATTGATTCTTTTTTCAAAGCCCTGACGACTCCTATTTATACCCTAGGACCAGGACTCCTGATCGATCATGATTTGTTCCAAACATGATCTAAGCAGAAAACTACTATATCTATAATATTTTTATAAAGGAAACGGACTCCCGCAGAATCTTCTGCTGCCATCTCCTAATCCAATCAGGATTCTTTCCATTGCTTCTCGACCGAGTCGGCATCGTTCCGTTGACCAACATCAGGCCACTTTTGATCGGGATCCTCTGTTGTGGTTCCAATGGTTTCACCCTCTCTATCTGTTGGCGCAAGTTGTATCGCCAATCGGCCGAATCCTAACTGTAGCCTCAATCGGCCGATTCACTGTAGCCTTTAGATCTGCCGCATCGGCCAATCTCTTCCTCTCCTGACACCGATTCAACACGTGTCAAAATCTGGCGTCAACACATTCCCTTTGGATTAGCAGCCGATTCCTCTAGATTAGCAGCTGATTCCCCTGGATTAGATTTTTTCTTCACCGTTCATTCCAATTTTAGTGATTTTCTGTTGGTCTGAGGTGAGCAGCCACAAAAATCTGCCTTATTGATTTTCTGTTGGTCTGAGGTTTGTCATTAATCTTGTTCTCGAATTAGTTAAATGTATGAATTATATTCTTACGTACACTGAAATCAAGTGAATCATATTTCCTACAATTATATGATGTTGAATCTCATGACTATATTGTGAGTCTATTATTCCATTTTATTTTACTCTGAAATGTGAATTCGTTGTTTTTACAAAGCTAGCATTTGCTTATTGTTTGGTGGCCATTTGAGCATCAGAGATCAACTGTCTACTCATTATTTAGGTGCGCAGATTTATTGCAATTTCGAGAAGCATGCCTTTTGTAGTTTTCTTTACTGTTGTACTAATACTAACCTACGGTGCTAAAAGATAATTTGGTATTGGATAGTTACCATCTGAGCTTCTGGTCCATACCTAGAAATGAACTGCATTGTGTACAATATCTTGGGTATGGAGAGGCAGATGTAGTCATATACACATTAGCATTGGAAGTTAGTGCTATCCCCGATTGATGACATAAGCATCAGCTGACCTTTGTTTCAATATGTTAGCTGACCAAAACCTGTTGTTGCTTGGTAAAACTGGCATGTATCAATTTATTGTGTTATTTATGGTGTTATATATAAGACATCTAAGAAATTATATGGATACATGATTAGAGTTAAAGTCTTCCTCTCCTATTTTATTGTGCCTTAAGGTGATCATCCATTATGAACAAAGTTTTTTATCTATTTATTTATGTGAAGTGAATCTTGATTTTCTTTTCTTATATTTATATTGTTTTTTCAGACAAAAAGGATCTTTGGCATCAACCTGGAGAATGAGCGAGAGGACCATATGAATACCAGCTAAACAAAGGAGTTGTTCCTAAAATCTTAGGGATATTTGTGTTCACTGCTTGGTGAGCCTGACTGAGATAGAATATAGGTGCTTTTAAAATACGAGACAAATATTTGGTGTTATTGACGTATCGTGCATGGTTTCAAAAAACCAACTATTTTTCTGGAAAGTGTCGATATTTGATTATGGATTTATTACTTTCGCCCGTTGCAACGCACAGGCACATACCTAAAAGAAATAAATAAAAGAAGACTTGGCCTCGAAGGATCGGGAAATTGCATATTTGCATTTGCCAAATTAACACACAACCATGGTTAAAAAAACGTGGTGAAACTTCGTTTAATTGAGATTAAACGCTAAACGGAGGCCTAACGTCTACGTTTAATATATGTTTAATCTACGTTTAATTTCCTAGGCGCTAGTCAGTACGCTAGTTTAATATACGTGTTTAATATACGTTTTTCCACGTTTAACCTTCCTAGGCGCTAGTCAGTAGGCTAGTGTCTGCCTAGCGCCTGCCTAGCGCCTGCTTAGCGTTTTTTTAACATTGCACAGAACACGCAAAAGAAAAGACTAGTCAAGCATTGACCTCGATGATCATGTTCATCTTTTTGTCATCATCAATCATGTACTCAGATAGGAGCAAGTCAAGTACTAGAATCTCCTTACCAAAAACAAATGTACTAGAATCTCTACTAAGCATAAGCAATGGCCAGTGGTCCACAGACCAACCAAAAACATTTCAAAGCCTCTCCTACATCTACAATGCAGTCCCGGTGGTCGCTCATTCATGCCGCCTTCTTGACTACTGGATGGTCTCTCCAGGTGGTAATTCGGCAACCTTCGGGGGAGAGCCCAGCACCCGCTCCATGTCGAACCGCACTTCAATGTTGCGCATGCTGTAACCGACGATCATCAACCAGAACAGCAAGTTGGCCAGCTGGTTCGCGCTTGTTTCCGACACTGTTGTCTGCAAGCCACAACTTCTTGTTTCAGGTACACAAGACACAATATCAGCCATGCAGTTATGTATCCCTCACCTTCATCTGCTCCGGATCGGAGACCGCCAGGAGACGCTTTATGAATGCATTCATAGCAAAGACGACGTCTTCCCCAGCAGTACTCGTCAGTTCCTGCAATCAGCTTCCCTTTGTCAGATCCACCAACAATTATATGCTCTGCTCCTCGGGATGGATGGATGGATGGATGGAAACAAAAGCACCATTGTAAAAATTTACAAACACATCTTTTTTTAAAAAAAACTACAATATGTACCTTCAAATTCTGTGGTTCTAGGCTCTTCAGATACTCCAGCAGCTCATTACTTCCCTGCGAGGATTTCCTAGCAACTTGACGGCTCAGCTCATCAATCTCTGCTTCAAGCAACTCTATATATTTTACAGCATCGATTTTCTCAGGTCCAGTGGCCTTGTTCCATCGGATTACTTCCCCGGTTACCTTTTTCTCGGTTCCAGGAGCGTAATCTGGTGAATCCTACAAACACATCGCATTCATATTAGTAAACTCTGCATATGGAACCAAATATGTAAAACTATATGGGGCTCATAGGAGTTCCATCTGCAATTTTATCATTTCATGATAACCAACACATCATAAAATCATGCGCTGAAAATTTTGTTAAAAGACATGACAGGTCTCCAAAAATGTTCAAACACCAAGACCGCCAAAATAGTTCGTTGGAGGTGTGATTCTTGGAGCACGATAGTTGAGTAATTAGCATAAACACATGGACTGGAAAACCTGGTTACCAGCATCTCCTTGTAACATTGATTGGAGAGATCCGCAAGTACAAGAATGCAAAGGAGTAGGGCAAAAGAAAGTTCTTGGTGTGGCACAAACCAAGCAATCATATGGCATACCAAAATCCATTCTGTAATCCAATCTTAAGTCCAGGAACAAAATAGCGAGACACAAGCACCAGTAACAGTAACTATGACAGTTAAATTTTCTTCTCAAACAATATAATGTGGTCTTCCTTTGTTCTTGTCCTCACTAGTCGTGTAGTCAGAAAGCATACTTCCTATGAGAAGAGCTTAAATGAATAACAGTAGATTGAAGATTGCAAAAACACATGGTCCTTTACTTCTTTCGATTGTGTCCTCAGCACCACTAAATACATGCTATCATGCAAAGGCAGAGAGCTGAATACAGAACATGACGAGTTATTCACCATGCAGTTTTGAACTAATGCAATATCAAGATAGTTACATATCTATCAAATATTAATCTCTCAGTTCTCCAGAGGAGCTTTTTAGCTAAGAGCACTAGTGAAAAGCGGCAGATTTTAAAGGTGACAAACTTTCTCAGCCATATTTACTTAAGAATACACAAGGCACCACTAGGACCTGTGTACATTGTAATCATAAAAAGCTCAGATATGAGCCTGGCAGTCGTTTAATCATATATACCTTTTAGAAGTACATGGTGACAATGGTGGATAGCTTACCTTTTCTTCTTCCGGTTCAGAAAGAGCAATCTGCTCCAAACTCTGTTGCAACTCCAGGCGGTACTGTGCGTTCCTAAACATGTATCCAGTCATTAGGACACTGTACATAAGCTGAGCCAGATTTTCAGCAACCTGTGTTGATGAAAGGCAATCGAGCATGTCATAAAAGTGACAACAAAATATTCAAATGTCGTGTAAATGTGCGACAGGGAAAACAAGCGCAGGAATTAGAAGCTCCCATTACCGTCGTGACAGTCACAGCGAAAAATTGTGGTGGTAAAGTCCCGATCATATTGGTCACCGTGTGCCGCATGGCCTCAACAACCTTTAAGAAAACATATGGAGGGGAATGTCAGTGTATAAGTATATTTTGTGAAATCATGAGCCGGTTTACATAAAAATGAAGAGATGAAAACAAACCTGCGTTGGAGCTCTTTTTATGAAGAGCTCCATAAACTCTGGTTGGACATTTTTGACGTATTCGAGGAGAATATCCCTCCTGTTCTTGGGCTGTTAAGGAAGGGAACAGCACATTTTTTTTAGATAAAGAAGGAAGGGAACAACACATAAGCATGACTTTTGTAGCTGGCTCCATGAACAGGTGAGAAGTTGTATCTTTGTACCAAAATTTCACCCATCTGCTCAACGTCGATTGTCGAGGTGAAATGACTAGGCACGGCGGGAGATGTATGCGCTCGTGGTTTATGATCTAGAGACGTTATTGAGATTGGAAGATGCCCATCTCATCACACTTTCTAGTAGTATGTAGCTAAAATCATAGACTATGCAGGTCAGGATCGATATGATAGAGTAAAGGAAGGTAAAGGGCAACCATACTAACCAGGCCGCTGTTGATAGGGTTGGCCGTGGCGTCGCCTCCAGAGGCGGCACCGTTGGGCTGCTCCTGCTCGGCGGCGCGCACGAGGCGGATGCGGTGGCGCGCCCGCGGGGGGAAAGAGACGCTCGAGGGAGAGGCGAAGCAGCGCGACCGCGGAGGCGGAACCCTCTTACTATAAGTGGAAGTGGAGGAGGGAAGCAGGAGGAGCGACGGGGACATGGCGGCGGCGGTGGCGGCGGCGGAGATTGAGATTGGGGGAGGGTCCAGGCTGTAATTGCTGCGAGAAGAAAACGGAAAGGATACGGCCTGCTGCCTGTGACTGTGAGCCCCTCCTCCGTGAATGGACGGCCAAGATCAGTGTAGTTTGGCCAGTGGCCTCCGTTCCAAAAAGAAAAAAAAAGTGTTCTCTGGAGTAGTTTCTACTTACTAAATCAAATTATCTTAAATGTAACTAAATTTATAAATAAAAATATTAATATTTATAATAAAATATATATTGTATGAAAATATACCGCATGATGAATCGATAGTTTTCTTTTGATCAAATTTAAAATTATTTAAATTTTAGGGCGGAAGGAGTACAGGTCATGCATGATGGTTTAGAATGACCAGGGAAGTTTGTTTCATGCGATGAGTTAGGATAAGATCATCCCATCCTATATTCTTTTTAATGTATTTTCTAGATTATAAAGTTGATGAAATACGGTTTCTTTTACTTTGGACGTGAGGATGAGAGTGAGATCAACATACTAAAGTGGGATGGAGATATTCCATTCCAACAACTAGTAGAATAGAGTTATCTCATTCAACTCTCCAAGCAAACAGGTTAGTTTTCAAATGATGCCGTGACTCAAACATGGTGGTTTTTATTAATCACTAGTTTTCAAACTCTGGATCCTAGAGGAGCCAGAAGAGAATTGGAAAACAGTAAATCAAAAAATTGCCTCCCTCTGGCTCCTCCAAGCTGTAAGCTATTGGCAGTGTTTGGCAGGCAGATTTCGACAGATTCAATAGTATTATTATGTGAGAGAGAATAAGCCGAAAGATGAAGTTATGACCAAAATGGCACAACACATGAAAAATTAATCTCAATTCCATTCCATCAACGGATTGAGTGTCAGCTCATTCCATTCAACCCAAGCACATTCATGGATCAGATCATAGAGAAGAAGCAGTCTAGCTTGTAATTCTCATCCATGGATCCTGCTTCTTGGCCTTCCTTGGTAGGACTTGGGAGTGAGCAAGTAGGGAGCTTCTTGGCCTTCCTCGTACCACAGAGTTATAGCTAACGAAGACGAAGATACTAAAATTTAGCAAGGAAACATAACGAGTAGGGAGCTAGAGCTGAGTGGAGGAGGCGGCTCTTCTGATGTGGGAGTTGCTCTTGCTGCTGCTTGGCTGGATCAGTGCAGCCATCTCCACTTTGAGCTGCATTTCAAAATACAGACAAGGTTAGGTTGATTGTGTTTTGCAGAATATAGATGGCCTGCTGCTGCTGCTGCTAATTGGACAGCCTAGAAAGAAAGAAAGAAAGAAAGAAAGAAAGAAAGAAAGAAAGTAAGTTGAGATTGGCCTAGTAGCACGTGTACTTGTTTGCACTGCCTCTTGAGTTTGAGGTTCTCATTCACCAGGCGACGAACCTCCTTCTCCAGCTCCTGCACATACGCCTGTCCAATCACTACTGCAGTTAGTAATAATCAGAGAGGAGAGCAGAGGACTAAAAATTATTCATTTCAGCAGGCATCAACGAACAACGAACTGCTGCTATTTTACAAGAGAATCCTACCCTCTTCCTTGCCCTGGAGCGGAGCGCAGACTCCCTGTTCTTCATCGTCCGGATGTTCTTGCGCTCGTCGTCGCCGTCGCAGCAGCCGCTGCTGTTGCTACCGCCGGTCCCAGTCAGCTGCAGATCCAGGCCGCCCAGCAGGTACTCCTCCTCATCCGCCTGCTCCTCCCCACCGCCGCCGACGCTGAGCGACAGAAGAGGGCGGCGTGGGGGCAGCGGATGAAGAGACGGCGGCGGTGGCGGCACGGGCGCCGGGGCAGCGCTGTCGTTGTCGCGGCTCGTGCTGGTGCTGGACAGGGAGAAGAGCGAGCTGCAGCCGCTCAGGCTTAGCTGCGGACTCCTCGGCATGACTGATTCGTTCACTCCCGTCCCGCGCGCCCTTGCTCCACGCACCTGCCGACGAATTGGATCGGATCGGATTGGATTGGAGCGGAGCAGGGGGGCTTCAAGCACTGTTTGCCTCCCTCCCCCTTGGGTGTGGAAGAACGAATGGAATGATGTGGTGGACGACTAGACGACGACGGCGCGAATGCGACGCTTCTTCTAACTCATGGCACACCTGGCACACACCAGTAGATTAGTAGTCCTCTCCCTTTCCGTTCGTACAACGAACGCTACAAAAGATCTCCCTCCCTATGCGATTGTCTTAGTTCAACCTGTTTGGCCAAATTTTCCAAGCAAAAAGAGACCGGCCTACAAATGCACCGTTTTATTGAAGGAAAACCGGCCAAAAACCTTGAGTGTGCAGTCGAGATGGCGAATCCTATTCAATCCACAAGCACACAACCATTTAGGCTAGCCGTGTAGTTTAATCGACCATTTATCCTATTTAATGACCGTTTAACCAGTTTAAATAACCGTAACAGGGTACCCGTATTGTAGGACAAAATACGGACTGTGAGCCAAGAAGACCCTCCCCGAGCCAATGGCAGCGGCTGGGCGACCCGTTGCGGAGGCTTCCAACAGACGCCAAGGCGTGGGAGGTCAACCGTCTTCCAGAAAGGGGTAATTCCTTAGTTACGAAGGAGTTACCCGGCTGCGCAATAACTGCGCCTGCCCCGCTGAAACCAGGCGAGACCCACGACGGCGTATCTTCCCCGTACAACAACATGATTACGGAGGAGGCGTTAGCTCAGACGACGCTCTGAGCCGAGCGAGGGGAGGCTCCCTCTCCCATTGCGTCCCATCGGCAGGCACCAGGAGACAGAGGTGGACCCTATCACCTGCACCATCCAACCCCCGAGCGGGGCTACAGGCTCCGTGCGGTGCCCCAGGGCACCCCGGAGCGCCCCGGGGCTTGCAAGGAGGGATCCCAGGGTCTGCAAAGGAGGATCCCGATGCTGACCAACATGGGCCCACGCCCTCCGCTGGCAGGGCAGCGCTCCTAGACCAACGCCGCGTTCACGCTCAAGATGGTAGTTAGCCCCCAAGCTCATGGGTAGGCTATAAATAAGAACCCAAACTAGCATGTAAAAGAGATCGAACTCCAAACATACAACATTAGCCCCTTGCTCCTAGGAAGCTTTCCTCGCACTTAGCCAGGGGCAAGCTTCTAGGGATCCAAAGGGCAACACCAATAAATTAACAAACAGCACCACACCGGGCGTAAGAGTTACGCTTCTTAGCGGCCCGAACCTGTCTAAATCTTTTATCCCTCTTCGTCATACAGCCATAATCGCACTGCGCGTTACACCCTGACCGAATCTCTAAGCGGGAGTTTCCAGGAATCCCTACTTGCAGTACTCACCCACTGACAGTGACCGACTATTTAGCGTTCACCGTTTAGGCAAACACAGGTGGCGGCTGAGTTTTACGGGAATGAAACTCCTCTCTCATCCTATAAAACTCTCTCCTTCTTTCTCCTCGTCAAATTAGCAAATTTGATGATATGGCATAGAGTTTATTATCATAAAATCCCCGTTGAGACGAACTTTAATTCAACCTGTTCGACCAAATTTTCCAAGCAAATTAAAGAAAGACCTACAAATGGACGTTTTATTAAAAAAACTGGCGAAAAAACCTAATTAAGCATTTCAGACAACGGATCCTAATCAATCCACAAGCACAATTCAGGATCGGTGAAGGTCACGATACATTATCACATCATTGCTAAACTTACCTCAACGGGGATCGATCAATAGCTCTGACTTGAGGACCAGGGAAAGGAAGAGGGAAGACTGGAGGAGGAAAGGATGGGAGGCAGAAGAGTTGCAATGGCGTGGTGCGTGCGTATCACCGATGGATCACGCGTGTGGGGCAACGAGAGTTGATCATAGATCCCTCATATATCACTGGTACAGAAATCCACATCCATCTCTTTTATTTATCTCGGTAGATTTAGATCCGAGACTTCCGAACTAAAAGTCACCCTTTAATCCTAGTTAGTGCTACCAACCGAGACTAAACTCATCTGAACATTAGTCATGGTTGATAACACCAAACCGTCCTAGTTGGAGTTATCAATCCGGATTAAATGGCCCTTTATACCAAACCGTCCTAGTTGGAGTTATCAATCAAGACTGCTCTTTACAGTTAGTTTAAATGGAAAGCATTCCATGTAAAATCACATATGTTGTGTAGATGGGATGGTAAGAAAACTACACGTGAGGCAAGAGATCTTGGGTTTGAGTTCCGCTGATCGCAATGGTGCTTGCTAATTATTTTTTTACAACTGGGACTAAAAGTTCTGCCCTTTAGTCCCGGATTGATCGTCCTATTTGGAAAACGATGACTGGAGTGGCTTTTCAACCGGGGTAACAGGTAGTTTATGTACTAATATATTTATATTTGATCAAATTTATATGAAAGGTATTAACTAACATTTGTAATACTAAATAATACAAGTGTAGGTAAATAAAAGTTATTCAAGATTTACTAGATGAAAAGTATTATTATAATATTCCGATCCGCGTGTTAGTTTGTGCTGTGGTGGAGAGGACCATGCACGCACGCATTGTCGCATGCTGTGTTAGTTGGCCGGATGGGACAGGAAGCACATGACTGCAAGCGGCGTATGCAGTTTGGATATGCACGCATGGCGGCATATGGGTAGGTAAGCTAGGCTGGCAACAAGAACACACAAGGCAGCATGCAGCTATATATGTCGATCGATCCGTGGCTTGGCTTGGCTGCATCTATGTATCCTTGTTTCTTTCTTTCTTTCCTTCTTTCTGTGCAGGCAGCAGCATGCAGATGCAGGGGCATTGCATTGCATTTTAACCACCACATGCACGCCACCAGGAGGAGCAGACCTCTTCTGGGGACTGATGATGGCCACGACATCTGTCTGATCCAGAGATGTTTGTTATTAGCAAGAATGCATTCTAGGCTAGCTAGTAATATACTACTACTACCACTACTGTACTGTATGTAGTTGCAATTGTAACAAGCTCTGTCTGCTTTTGCTTTCGCACGCCACCCACTTGAGCACTCGATTCACGGAACTGCAGATCCATCCATCGATGGCAATGGCATCGTCATCATCATCATCTGCGGCAGTGGAGGCGGCGCTGCTTGTCGCCGCGGCGCTGCTGCTGGTGCTGGGCGTCGCCGCCGACGCCGAGGCGCTGAGCCTGGACCAGTACGAGAAGAGGTGCCCGGAGGCGGAGGCGGCGGTGACGGCGGCCGTGCGCCAGGCCATGGCCAAGGACCGCACCGTGGCGGCGGGGCTCCTGCGCATGCATTTCCACGACTGCTTCGTCAGGGTAAGCATTATATTGCCTGATTGCATCTTCAGAGGTTTCTAGTATCTTAAATAGTTTGTAGCAGCAGCAGCACAAGCAGCTAGCTGCTGCCACTGATAGTGATAGATCCATCCATGACATGGCCGCCGCCGCCCGGCAGGGCTGCGACGCCTCCGTTCTCCTCGACTCCACCGCCAACGTGACGGCCGAGAAGGCCGGCCCGCCCAACGTCTCGCTGCACGCCTTCTACGTCATCGACAACGCCAAGGCGGCCCTCGAGGCGCTCTGCCCAGGCGTCGTCTCCTGCGCCGACATCCTCGCGCTCGCAGCCAGGGACGCCGTCGCGCTGTCCGGTGGCCCGTCCTGGGTCGTGCCCGTGGGCCGCCGCGACGGCCGCGTGTCCCTGGCCGCCGACACCTCGACGCTGCCGGGACCCAGGGCCAGCTTCGAGCAGCTGAAGCAGGCCTTCCACGCCCGGGGGCTCTCCACCAAGGACCTGGTGGTGCTGTCGGGCGGCCACACGCTGGGCTTCGCGCACTGCTCCTCCTTCCAGGACCGCATCCACCCCAAGGCCCAGCGCCAGCAGGACCCTTCCCTGAGCCCCTCCTTCGCCGCCTCCCTCCGCCGGGCGTGCCCCGCCAACAACACCGCCCGCGCCGCCGGCTCCGGCCTGGACGCCACCTCGGCGGCCTTCGACAACACCTACTACCGGATGCTGCAGGG
This sequence comes from Panicum miliaceum, assembly GCA_032594955.1. Lineage (NCBI taxonomy): Eukaryota > Viridiplantae > Streptophyta > Magnoliopsida > Poales > Poaceae > Panicum > Panicum miliaceum. The sequence goes on along the minus strand of CM064061.1, from coordinate 79,440 downwards.
CGGGCGGGGCCTGCTCGCCTCCGACGAGGCGCTGCTCACGCACCCCAAGACGCGGGCGTGGGTGGCGCTGTACGCGGCGTCGCAGGAGGCATTCTTCAGGGCCTTCGCCAAGTCCATGCTGCGGATGGGAGGGCTCAACGGAGGAGACGAGGTGCGAGCAAACTGCAGGCGCGTCAATCAATGAAGTCACCGGGCTGGGCCGGGCCGGATGTGCAGCAAAAGAGCTTCGAATTCCAACTGGGCCAGGCCTTTATAACCTACTACTACTGTAGCAGTTTGTAGTCTCTATGTTGTCTTGCCGGTTGCGAACCGACTTGTAACATGAGGTCTTGGATTTCAGTGGGAGCGAATTTTTTACGATTGAACAACATTGTACTTTCAGTGGTAAGCGATGTTTCCGTCGACAGCGAGGCGTCATAACTTTATCAGTCTTCTATCAGTCTTCGGTTCAGGCTCTCAGATGTACTCATAGAGATAGAGTTACGTGCGTGTATTTATAGAGGTGAGTGCGCGTGCGTGTTGCTCTGCGTCTATTGTTAGGATGTTGCATCTTGGTTGGTTACTTCCCTTTGTAAAAAAAAAAGAGAGGGCCTTTGTAAACTGTTGACTAAAGGGAACACGTCCACGTCTGCGTGCGATCACACTAATTTATTAGTTATTTCGGACGGTTGGAAACAAAAATCAAGCAAACGGTTTGTTTGCCAAGACAAGAAAGAAAGAAATTACCGTAAAACCTACCCGGTGCCAGTGACGTCATCCAGACGGAGCTCAGGGCTGGGCTTGGGCTTCTCTCCCTCGCCGGTCGCTACTCATTCGTCCGTGGTCAGAGCGTCATCGCCACCACCACCAGTCTCTCTCCTCCACCTCACCCTACCAAAGAGGCACGCACCATCAGCGACAGGGAGGGAGAGGAGAGGAGACGAGCGAGAGACTCGGCGGCGGTTTGGGGTGGGACGGGAGTCAGCCGCAGCCGGTGTGGAGAGACAGACTACTGTGATCACAGGAGGAGAGCAGCTCTCTCTCAGGACCGACCGACCGACGGCCGGCAGGCCGGCCTGCCTCCGTCCGCCCCCGAGAGAGAGAGAAAGAGAGACGTGTGGCCTCAGGCCTCTCTCTAGGACAAGAATCAAGGAGGAGAAGAGCAGATCTACATCTGCTCCACCGATGAGCGCGTCTCGGTTCATCAAGTGCGTCACCGTGGGGGACGGCGCCGTCGGCAAGACCTGCATGCTCATCTCCTACACCTCCAACACTTTCCCCACCGTCAGTTGATTTTTCTTCTTTCTCCCCCCCTTTGTATTGTAATATATGGCTTGAGAGCCTTTTGGCTATCTGGCCAACGAGGTAGAATATAGATCGGCTCTCCTCCTCCTCCTCCTCACTCAGGGAGTCAGGGGAGGGGATAAACGGACGAAATTCATCTTCTTTCGCACATTGATTTCTAGTAAGTACCTAATATAAATAATAACCATCTGGATATAATATAGCTTAGCTGATTCTCCCGACAAACAGGCATAAATACCTACTCCAGATGATTTTTCGAGGAGGGGAAACAAGAAGGAAATCACGCAACTGTGATTAGGAACAAAAAAAATCCTACCATATCCATAGCTTAGCTTGATTTTCCCACTTCGTCGGAGAGCCATTTTGCCCATCTTCTCTTGTGACATCAGAGCCACACGCAGTAGCTGACTCTCTTTTTTTCCGACCAAAAATGTGCCTACAGCCTGTTTGTTAATCTTCATTCACTTGTGTAGCCTCAGTTATATTACTCCGTTGCTTATTCCCTACATGGGGCATCTCAATGCTGCAGGATTATGTTCCAACTGTGTTCGACAACTTCAGTGCCAATGTTGTGGTCGACGGAAGCACCGTCAACTTGGGTCTGTGGGATACAGCAGGTTAGCATCCTTCTTCACATCTGGTCTTCTTCCCGCCCCCGAGTACTGTAACCATACTCTATGGATTTTACAGGACAAGAGGACTACAATAGACTGCGCCCGTTGAGCTATCGTGGTGCTGATGTTTTTCTCCTCGCCTTTTCTCTTATCAGCAAAGCAAGCTACGAGAATGTATCAAAGAAGGCAAAAACCTCGCGCTCCTCACTTACATTGCCCCTACGTTCTACAGTCTTCGTGGGTCTCAGTCTTTATAGCATCTAGAGGACAGCTCATGTGTTGTGGTCTTGCTGCCCCTAGGACAGCATCTAGAGGACAACATCTAGAGGACAGTATATTAGAGGATATCATCTTAGACCAGAGGATATCATCTTAGACTAAACATCACTAGCTTTTAGACTAGCATCTTAGACTAACATCTTGGCATATGCTTGGCTGTCTTGGCCAGCTATAAATATGTAACCTCACAACCCTCGGGTTGGCATGGCATTGGTGAGAAGTAAACCAGAAAATTGCCCCAACTCCTAGTGTCATCCTCTCGATGAGAGTAAGAGTTTCGATACTAACAACTGGTATCAGAGCCGTTCTATCCTGTAGCTTAAACATCTCCTGCTCATCTCCTTCCCACGCCTCCCTTGGTCCTCAGCCGGGAGCAGGAACACCGGTTGTCCCTGCTCACCCCTCTTCCCCTGCGTAGACGGGCAACAGCTCGTCTGAGGCAGCCTCTTCCCCACGCAGCATCCCCCCACTAGCGCGCCATGTCCGAAGGACAGTCTCAGCGCTCGGTCGCCTCGAGCGCGCGGCACCGGCAGGAGGCCGAGCTCGCCGCGGTAGAGGAACGCGGGCGAGCGGCGACAGAGGCCGCTGCGACGGCGGCGGAACTGGCAGCAGCAAGGGCGGAAGTGGAAGCAGCGGCGGCGGCGGATGCAGCGCGTGCGGTGGCAGTGGAGCTCAAGGCTCTACGCGGCAGTAGCATCAGCGGCTCTGCCTCTGCCGACGGCAGCACCGACGTGGAACACAAGCTGGCGAGGGAAGCAGCGGGAGAGAGGGCGGCGCAGTGGGCAGCTGCGCACCCCCACATGCGCAGTGGCGGCAGCCCAAACGGGCGTGGACGCGCCGGCGGCGATCCTGGCGGGGACGCGCGCGGCGGCCGCGCTCCCGGCGGCGGCGGCCGGGTCGACGGAGATCACGGCCCTTACAGGCAACGCGGCTCTCCCTCTCCGGACCGGCGCCATGGTCACCACGGGATCCAGGCTGTTGTCAGGGACATTGGCCCCGGCGGTGGGTGGCCTACCCTCACCAAGACCAACTATGTCGAGTGGGCTGCGGTGATGAGGGTAAGGCTGCAGGTGCGGCACATGTGGGAGGCAGTTCGGTACGGCGACATCGACTACGACAAGGATCGACGGGCGCTGGATGCACTCATTGCTGCAGTCCCGCCCAAGATGCAGTTCACGCTTTCCAAGAAGCGGACCGCCAAGGAGGCCTGGGACGCCATCGCTGCGGCTCGCATCGGCAGCGACCGCGCCCGCAAGTCCACACTGCAGGCACTTCGCAAGGAGTGGGAGAACCTGACCTTCAAGCCAGGTGAGGACGTTGATGACTTTGCTCTCCGTCTCAACACTCTGCTGCAGAAGATGGTGCAGTACGGCGACGACACCTATGACGAGGAGAGAGCTATCGAGAAGCTCTTTCGCTGCGTCCCCGAGAAGTACAAGCAGATCGCTCGCTCGATCGAGTCTCTGCTGGACCTCTCCAAGATGACAATCGAGGAGGCGATAGGTCGCCTCAAGGTCATCGACAGCGACGGGCCACAACCTCTCTCGGGGTCTATCACCATTGGCGGGAAACTCCATCTCACTCGAGAGCAGTGGGAGGCCTCCCAGGGTGGCGGGAGGAAGGGGGAGTCCTCTTCCTTGACAGGCGGCCGCAAGTGCAAGGCGCGCGGAGGCGCCCAGGCAGGGGCGCGAGGACGTACCGAGGGTGGCGCTCGTGGAGGTGCCCAGGGCGACGCCGCCGGCGCACGCAAGCCGGCACAAGACGACACCTGTCGCAACTGCGGCGGGGTTGGTCATTGGGCCAGGGACTGTCGACAGCCACGGCGCGGCCAGGCCCACGTCGCACAGGTGGAGGAGTCGGCTCTCCTTCTAGCACACGCAAGCATCGAGGTACCTCCAGCGGCATCGGCCGCAGCAGCTCTCCTCCACCTTGACGAGTCGAGGGCACACGCCTTTCTCGGCGACGCCTCCAACAATGACAAGATTGATGGGTGGTGCCTCGACACTGGCGCCACCCATCACATGACCGGTCGGCAGGAGTTATTCTCCGAGCTTGACTCCAGCATCCGAGGCTTCGTCAAGTTTGGGGACGCCTCCGGCGTAGAGATCAAGGGTGTTGGCTCCATCATCTTCACCGTCGGATCTGGTTAGCACAGGCTGCTCACCGGAGTCTACTACATCCCCGTGTTGAGGAACTCTATCATCAGCTTGGGACAGCTGGATGAGAACGGTTCGCGCGTGGCGATCGAGGACGGAGTCATGAGGATTTGGGATCGCCATCGTCGTCTTCTTGCCAAGGTAACCAGAGGCGCGAATCGACTCTACATCCTTAAGCTGCAGGTGGCACAACCTCTCTGCCTCGCCACTCGCCGGGATGACGAGGCGTGGCAGTGGCACGCGCTTCGGGCACCTTCACTTCGAGGCCCTAAAGCGGCTCAGTGCCAAGGAGATGGTGTGAGGCTTGCCATGCCTCGACCACGTGGAGCAGTTCTGCGACATCTGCGTGGTGACGAAGCAGAGGCGGCTCCCCTTTCCCCAGCAGACGAGCTTCCGAGCCAAGGAGCGGCTCGAGCTCGTGCACGGGGACTTGTGTGGCCCGGTGACACCGGCCACACCGGGAGGACGACGTTATTTCCTGCTGCTCGTCGACAACCTCTCCCTCTACATGTGGGTGATGGTCCTCGGCAGCAAGGGAGAGGCTGCGGACGCCATCAGACGCGTGCAGGCTGCTGCGGAGGCGGAGTGCGGCCGCAATCTGCGTGTGCTGCGCACCGACACGGTGGCGAATTCACGGCGGCTGAATTCGCGTCGTACTGCGCTGATGAGGGCATTCAACGCCACTACTCCGCGCCGTACAGCCCGCAGCAGAACGGCGTCGTCGAGCGGCGCAACCAGACCGGTTGTGGGGATGGTTCGGGCCCTCCTCAAATAGAGGGGGATGCCGGTTGTCTTCTGGAGAGAGGCGGTGGTGACAGCTGTCTACATCCTCAACCGCTCGCCCACCAAGGCCCTCGATGGCAGGACACCGTACGAGACTTGGCATGGGCGCAAGCCAGCGGTCTCCCACCTGCGGGTCTTCGGCTGCCTCGCGTTCACCAAGGAGATTGGCCACATCGGCGAGCTCGACAACTGGAGCACTCCAGGGGTGTTCATCGGTTACGCGGAGGGCTCGAAGGCCTACCGCATTCTCGACCCGGAGACACAGCGGGTGCGCACGACGCGCGACGTAGTGTTTGACGAAGGGCGAGGATGGGCATGGGACAAGACGGTGGACGACGGCTCGACACCGACGTACGAAGACTTCACTGTCGAGTACGTGCACTTCGAGGGAGCTGGGGGAGTAGGCAGCTCCTCCTCACCGAGCGTGCCTACCCCAGTCCCCGAGTCTCCACCGACTCTGGCGCCCGCTACTTCGGCAGCGGCACGCTCTCGAGCCACGACTTCGACTGCGATGAGCTCTTCGCCGACTCCACCACAGCCGGCGACCCCACGGACTCCAGCACCACAAGCTACCCCTCCGGGCACGCCTACTCCAACACCAGCCTGTGTCCAGCATAGCCCGGTGGAGTTTGCCACTCCTCTCTTCCACGACGAGGAGCGCATCGACGCGTACCACGACGGCGAGCCGTTGCGGTACCGCACAATGGAAGACCTTCTCGGCGACCAGCGGTGCCAGGACTGGTGCCTCACGACCTGGAGGCGCAGTTGCACCTTGCGTGCGACGACGGCGAGCCTTGGTCCTTTGCAGAAGCCGACAGACAGGCGGCATGGCGTGCCACGATGCAGTTGGAGATGGACGCGGTTGAGAAGAACTGCACTTGGGAGCTTGCTGACCTTCCTCGCGGTCACCGCGCGATCACCCTTAAGTGGGTGTTCAAGCTGAAGAGGGACGAAGCCGGCGCCATCGTGAAGCACAAGGCCCGCTTGGTGGCACGAGGTTTCGTGCAGCAGGATTGGATCGACTTCGACGATGCCTTCGCCCCCGTGGCACGGATGGAGTCCGTGCGACTCCTCCTTGCGCTGGCCGCCTAGGAGGGCTGGCGCGTTCATCACATGAACGTCAAGTCAGCGTTCCTTAACGGCGATTTGAAGGAGGAGGTCTACGTACACCAGCCGCCGGGTTTCGCGATCCCCGGCAAGGAAGGCAAGGTGCTATGCCTGCGCAAGGCTCTCTACGGCTTACGGCAGGCACTGAGGGCATGGAATGCCAAGTTGGATTCCATGCTCAAGGGGATGGGCTTCGAGCAAAGCCCGCACGAGGCGGCCATCTACCGGCGGGGCAATGGATGAAATGCCCTGCTGGTGGGTGTCTACGTTGACGACTTGGTGATCACTGGCACCAAGGATGCGAAGGTAGCGGCGTTCAAGGAAGAGATGAAGGCCACCTTCCAGATGAGTGACCTGGGACCTCTCTCCTTATACCTGGGGATCGAGGTGTACCAGGATGACTCTGGGATCACGCTTCGACAGACCACCTATGCCAAGCGCGTCGTTGAGCTGGCTGGGCTCACCGACTGCAACCCAGCTCTCACTCCGATGGAGGAGAGACTGAAGCTGAGCCGCGACAGCACGATGGAGGAGGTGGACGCTACGCAGTACCGGCGTCTTGTGGGGAGCCTTCACTACCTCGCCCACACACGGCCGGACTTGGCATTCTCCGTCGGCTACGTTAGTCGGTTCATGCAGCGACCGATGACGGAGCACCAGAAGGCTGTGAAGAGGATCATCCGCTATGTTGCGGGGACTCTCGACCACGGTCTCTACTACCCGAGGTGTCCTGGGGAGGCACACTTCGTCGGGTACAGCGACAGTGACCACGCCGGCGAAATCGACACCAGCAAGAGCACAAGCGGGATCCTCTTCCTCCTCGGCAAGTGCCTCGTTAGCTGGCAATCGGTCAAGCAGTAGGTGGTGGCCCTGTCCAGCTGCGAGGCTGAGTACATAGCGGCCTCCACCGCTTCGACTCAGGCGCTCTGGCTCGCTCGACTGCTCGGTGATCTTCTCGGAAGAGACACTGAAGCGGTGGAACTCAGGGTGGGCAGCAAGTCCGCTCTGGCCCTGGCAAAGAACCCCGTTTTCCATGAACGGAGCAAGCACATCCGGTTGAGGTGCCACTTCATCCGAGGCTTCTTGGAGGAAGGAAGCATCAAGGCGAGCTACATCAACACCAAGGACCAACTTGCGGACTTGCTCACCAAGCCCCTTGGGAGGATCAAGTTCCTTGAGCTTTGTTCCCGGACCGGGATGGTCCAGCTTTCCCACAAGACGACGCACAAGACTTAGGGGGAGAATGCTGGGAATAAGTCCTTGTACTATAGTCTTTGTGGGTTTCAGTCTTTGTAGCATCTAGAGGACAGCTCATGTGTTGTGGTCTTGCTGCCCCTAGGACAGCATCTAGAGGACAGCATCTAGAGGACAACATATTAGACCAGAGGACAACATCTTAGAGTAAGCATCTCTAGCTTTTAGACTAGCATCTTGGCATATGCTTGGCTGTCTTGGCCAGCTATGAATATGTAACCCTAACCCCTCGGGTTGGCATGACATTATATGAGAAGTAAACCAGAAAATTGCTTCAACTCATAGTGTCATCCTCTCGATGAGAGGAAGAGTTTCGATACTAACAACCACCCTCATTTGATAGAATCTTATTTAATTTAACTTCTCTACTTGCATTTCTTCAATGACCTGTGCATGTCTCTTTTTCCAGTGGATTCCTGAATTAAGGCACTATGCTCCTGGCGTGCCTATAATTCTTGTCGGGACCAAGCTTGGTATGCTTTCACCTCATAATGCATTGCGTTTGTGCTTATCACGTGGCCTTTTATTCTTATTCATCGCCATTTGCACTGCCAAGATTTTCTGAATCTCACATGTAAAAGCTCGTGCCGCGCAAACTGAATTGTTATTCCCATTTCTCAGAAATTTTGGTTCACTGAACTTGCTTATGATTTAAGCAATCTCAAATCATGGTTCCTTCTGTTGTTGTAAATTCATGCCAAGCCATTTGATGCCAGCCAACCCTCCACCTCTTGCCCTCCCCTCCCAAAATGATGTTATAGAAACAATCTTTCAAAGATAACTGCCATGTATGTGGAAATATATGTGATCATTGTAGAAGCAAAATACAAGCCATTGGAATTGGGCGGGGACATCATTGCTTAGTGTATTTGATTGGAAAATTGCTTAATGTATTTGATTGGATCACATGTCTGCCAGGATTGGGAGATTGTTGAGCATTAGACAAACTACCAACATTGTGTTGGTTAACCATTGTCTCCCTAGACCCACTTATGTTAAACCAGTTTATTTGCTTGTGAAATACACATGACGCAGCTAAACTTTTTAGGGAACATGTTAAACAAAAGATATAATCGAAATGTTGCTAACATAAAGATTGTTTTATCAAATAAAATTCTGCAGAAGCAGGTCCATCTAGTATGTGAATGCGTGTATATTTTGAGGCAAATTTGTAGGAAAATCTATGATCAAATCATGTATTGCGCTAGATCATCTCATTTTACTAACCTCATAATCTGTGGCTTCATGTTCTTCTAGCTTTTGGCTGTTATTGTGTTACTATAGGTTCTTTGTTTATTAGATATAGTCGATGTTGCTTAACTTTTTAGTGATTGGTGATAGATCTGCGGGATGATAAGCAGTTTTTTGTTGATCACCCTGGTGCTGTTCCTATTTCCACTGCCCAGGTACGCTAAGAATTATGTGTTTCCATCTTATCACTTTGGCGGCGTAGTGGCATCAATATTTAAACATCGTTTCACTGATCTATGCAGGGTGAAGAGCTGAGGAAGCTAATTGGTGCAGCTGCCTACATCGAATGCAGTTCAAAAACCCAACAAGTAGTGCCGTTCTTTTCTTTCCCTGCACAAGATGCATCATTGAGCTCACTTGCTGTGCATGCTTACTGACTGCTGCTGCCTTGCACCTCCAGAACATCAAAGCAGTGTTTGACGCGGCCATTAAGGTGGTTCTCCAGCCTCCAAAGCAAAAGAGGAGGAAGAAAAAGGCGCAGAAAGGATGCGTCATTTTATAACTAGTAAATGGCAGATTCAGCAGATGTTCCGCAACATCTTTTGCTCCCTCTGGCTGCGCTTCAAAGGACCAGCACAAGGCATATCTTGTTGTGGTGTTGGTCTTGAACGATCCTGGTAGACTTGGTTTCTAGTGTCCTAATACGAGTCATGCCTGTTGACCGATCACTGCATGTTTTGTATGGACGAAACAGAACTTATCGGTGGATTTGCAATATAGCAGGTTGCTAAAACTAGGCAGTCACTTGACTAGTTGAGTCTGTGTAGATGTTGAGTGAAAGTACTCCTATTTTGGTGTGTTGTGCTTGTTTGGATAAACTGTCGTCATGCTTGTGTTTGTTCGCTTTGAGTTTGAGCTGAAATTCGTGCGAATTTAACCATGCGGTGAAGAATCCAAGTCGAAGGGTGTTCGGGGAGAATTCGTTGTTCGTTCATTCATTCTGTCTGTCTAGGAGGATAGATAGGAAGAACCAAACCAATGTTGGTTTGGTTGGTCCACATGACCTTGCGTCCTTGCCCATACATGAGCTGCTCATATCAAGGCTCTTCCTTCCTTGTTACTAGGAGGAAAGGAGAAGGAAGAGGAGGGGGAGCGCAGCAGCCGCGCCGACGAGCCGCGGCGCGGCGTTGCACGAGGTCCGATCTGGAGCGCTGAAGCAGCCGTGGGTCTGCCGGATGCCCTTGCCGCCGGCCTCCAGCAGGAAGGTGGAGTTGGCGCTGCCGCTGCTGAAGAGGAGGCACCAGAAGAAGGGCCCGCGGCGGTGCGCCCGGTCGAAGCCGGCGCCCACCTGGGTGTGCTCCTTGCCAAGAATCTCGGTGGCAATGGCATTGGTGGTGTTGCCGGCGGCTGAGGCCAGCAAGTCCTGCAGCGCGTCCTCCGGGCCGGCGCGCTCCCGGTGGCAGCCGACGAGGCGGCCGGAGATGACGTCCACGGTGGGGAACTCCACGCCGCAGTTGGCGGCGTACACCTCCGTGATGTGGGCCTCCGGGGGCTGGCACGCCACCGTGTTGTCGCTGCTGCAGGCGGCGGAGGCCATGGCCATGCACTCGGAGATGTACTGGAGCGCCATGCACCCCAGGCCGGCGCTGCTGCGCAGCGCGGGCAGCTTGCTCGCCGCCCTCTTGCCGTTGATCAGCGCCACAAGGTCATTGGCCGGGTTCCCTGCAGCCGGGGTCTCAAATCAAGGGTAAATAAATGGAAATCTACCAAGCAGAACTGGAAGAAGCATTTGAGATTTAGTCACCAACCATGGATCTTTGCGGCGGATGCGACCCTCAGCAGCATCCAGACGCAGAGCAGGAGAATCGCGAGCTTGGACTTGAAGATACGCATTCTTTATTTTTCTGCTGCCCCAAATCGCAGCCCGGGGAGAGGGGAGAGCTGCAGGCGGCTGTGGTTTGTGCTTGTGCTTGTGAGTTGTGACCTTTCTCCTCCTCCTCTGTCCTCGCTCCTCAGTCCTCAGTCAGTGATGACAGAGGGGGGAACGGTTGGTAGACAAGGGTCAAATGAAATGCGCCATAAAGTAAAAGTGAACGTACTACTTCCCTAATAAAAGTAAAAGCTATAATTGGTGTGGTGCGGTGCATCAATTCTCCCTATCACCATGTTCATGTCCTCTTCCGCGGCTATCTACTGCTCCCTCCTTCGTCCACAAAAGAATATAATTCCCGCTTTTCGATGAATCGAACAATTTAAACTTTAACTAAAGTTATATAAAAGAATAATCGTATTCATGATACAAAATAAATATCATGATATTAACTATAGAATATATTTTCATAATAAATTTATTTGGAGGCATAAGCGCTAATGTTATTTACTATTAATTTGGTCAAGCTAATTAGTTTGACCGACATAAATCCCATTATTGCATTCTTTTATGGATAGAGGGAGTACAATAATAAGAATATAATGGGCAAATACGTGCCTATATTGTTAAGAGCGACCATGTACCTATATGTATCACACTTAATGCGATTATATACAAGTTTAACCTATTATATACCATATGCATCATTTTATGATATATTTGAATAATTAAAAGAGTAATAATTATAATTTATTTTATATTAAAATACTGTATAGGTGAATTGAAGATGTGGTTAACAGATCGAGAACCACATTCCTTCTACTTGTGATAATGGTTCAAAAAATGTATATAAATAATTAAACAAATATAACTAAGAGCAATATACCCGTTATCGTACAAATGCAAGAACCGCTAAAAACAAAGCTAAAACGTAAAGGAAAGGATATGGTTAATTGGATCTATGCAACTATAATTCTCAAGTTTTAGAACGACGTCACTACTAGTCGCTAAGAAAGTATATAAGTAATCAAACAAATACAATTAAGAACAATACATCTATTAGAATAAAAAATAAGCTAAAAGATACCATTTGGTGCTACGATCGTTCGTATGAGTGCAAAAACCGTTAAAAACGAAGCTAAAACGTAAAAGATACGGTTAATTGGATGTTGCGATTATAATTTTCAAGTTTTTGGCCGACACCAACTAATACTACCATAACATGAGGGATGCCATTATAACTCGGACCGTAATCGAAATGTGCCATTTTCTAGTATATCGGACACCACCTGCAGACGTACCTGCCTGTTGTCTTTGCTTCCGCTCCGTCGCGATGCTATCTTTGCTTGCGTCTCTCGCCGCCGCCGCGAAGCTATCAACCTTCAATTCTCCTCCTCCTTTGTACGTGCCTCTCCTCCTCATCATTGACTGCCCAACACGCGACGTCAATATGACATGAACCTTAGCTTACTTCAAAAGTTGACGATGCAAATGTGTATGATATGAAGATGGAGATGTGACAAGTGAAGATTCAATATGATGGAGAGATGAAAGCAGGCAACAATTGCGGAAGTAGGAAGTGTTTGATATATATGAAGAAAGGAATTGGGAAGAAGAACAAACAAGTTAGATTTGATAGCATTATATTGGAGCTGTTGTAGCTGTAATTCTAGCTAGGCGTGTTGGTTGGCATGCATGTTTGCTTCAGTCCTGTTAGTTAAAGTTAAGTTATGTTGTCTGGCAAGAAGTTGTTTGAAATGCTGCTGTTGCGCTTTAATTTGTATGCTAAGTCAGGAACTGTTGTAGCTATTTGTTGTTGCTTTGTCTCAGGAGTTATTTATATATATATGTTTGAGACGTGAACCCTACGTGGTATGTCAGATTCGTAAGCTTTGCGTTGATTTTAGATTGAGATGTACAACTTGATTGAGCCCTATATATGTCAGACTGATCAGGCGGGTGTGCTTCCGATCCCATGGAATATAATCGGCCCGCCATGCTAACCGTGGACCCGGGGCACGTGGCGGCATTTGGGCTAACACGGTGCCACGACACCATGTAACAATTGTCACACAACATTTCGTTTGAAGAGGTCAAATAACATCTTTTTTTTTCATTTGGAACCCCGAGGGGAAAAAATCATAATTAATTTGTTCGCTACAGCAATCTAAGCATCCATTCGGAATATATATAGAAACTGCATGTTTAAACAAAATGAAGTGACTTGAAAACATGATCTGTGCTACATATAGATGAGTCTGTATCGCAAATTGGATATCAGTCCTAATTACAAGAAAAATATTTTCGGACCTTGCTTGTTGGGCTGACTGCAAAAGTGATTCTAGGCCCAGCCCAACATCGCAAGAGGAGGAGGAGGAGAGGACAGGGCGCCGGCGGTGGTGGTGCGGCGGTGCCTTATCCAACCAACACCAAACACCATTCATGGACGAGATTGGAAGCGGGGAGTCGGAGCCGACCCGTGCTCCGCTGCTGCCGCTGCCTCTGCCGCCGTCATGGGTTTTCCCATCCCCTTCCTGCAGCTGAAGCCGAAGCTAATTGCGCTGGAGCCTCCGGTCGGAGGATATCCGCGGTCGAGGAGGCTCATGCGCCTGCGCTGCGCCCTCAACTCTGAGAATGTGGTTAGTTAATTACAACCTCTGATCTCTCTGCCTCGACTAGCTTGCGCTCATCCTCCACATTATTGCTTGGTTTCAGCCTCCCATGACTGTTTCCATCACTGGAGCCACAGGTTTCATTGGGCGCAGATTGGTTCAGAAGCTTCTTTCGGGTCTACTGATCTACCTGCTCACTAGCCTTGCTGTACAGTATGTACTCCTATATATGTTCGATCACATTGCAGTTGCATACATCCATGCAGATGACCACAAGGTTTTCGTCTTAACAAGGTCTGCCACCAAGGCCGCATCAGTTTTTCCTGGTAATATAAGGAGGCCCCAGCTCAATTGAATAAGCTAGCTAGCGAACAAGGAAGAAATCACATTTTTCATTATCCCTCTATGTATTCCACATCCATTATTGCAGCTTCCACCTACCCTGGAGTCACAATAGCTGAACAAGAAGATTGGGAGGCATGCGTGAGAGGCTCCTCTGCTGTTGTCAACTTGGCTGGCATGCCCATAAGCACAAGATGGACACCAGAGGTACGCTAGCTGCTTTGGTTGGTTCTTCCATCCGCACCACACTAGATATATACCTCTAATTAATCTTCGCTATGGGTCGATGCATTTCTCTCTCTACAGTCGTGCCGGCTTCTCTTTTGCAGATTAAGCAGGAAATTAAGCGGAGCCGGGTCACTGTTACATCAAAGGTACGTACCTATAATTCAAATTAAAACATGTGCTAGCTGCTGCTTAGTTTCATCGTCCGGTCTGGATTATTAGCTGCTCAGCTAGCTATTCGATCAGTATAACTTACCTAGCTAGGTTCCTAATTTTGATTGCTGAAGGTGGTGAAATACATAAACCATGCTGGAAATGCTGATGCTCAACCCTCAGTGTTTGTGAGTGCGACAGCCATTGGCTACTACGGTACATAATTCCTGATCTTGCTGAGCTAGCATCCATCGGTTTAATCTGTAGTCGAAAGAGGAACACATGCACTGATCAATTCCAATCTACTGCATGAATGTATGCTGTAGGTACCAGCGAAATCCATAGCTTCGATGAATCAAGTCCATCTGGCAATGACTACCTAGCAGAGGTTAGGTTCTTCTTCGGTTGCAGCTTGCACTGCCTGCTTTCGAACACCACTCGAGCAGTCCAGCACCATCACGTTTTTCAAAACAAGATCATTGGTCATCATGCATGATGCATCGATCATTTTCCATCTCCATGCGTCTTACAACAACAATCTGGGCCGTGCCCTACAACATGGGTAAAAAGCGCAGGTGTGCAGAGAATGGGAGGCCACAGCACATCAAGTAAACCAGCAGGATGTTAGACTTGTGCTTCTGCGCATTGGGGTTGTTCTTGGCAAGGACGGCGGTGCTCTAGGTCGGTGGGTTTCATTCATTTCATTTCATTTGCCTTCTCTTTTCCCTTTCCCCACCCTTGTTCAAAGGATCATTCTGATTTGAGCCGCATTGTTCACCTAACTCATCCGTCCATGATCTGCAGCAAAGATGATCCCTCTTTTTATGATGTTTGCCGGTGGTCCTCTTGGGACGGGACGCCAATGGTTGTTTCTCTTTCTCTTCTGTTATATATGCTGGGATCCCAGTTAAATCCATTTCCAGACAGATGGATTTGAGTGTTAGTACATTCAAATTTGGCATATGTACTTCTGTGTCTGTGTTGTACTCTCTACTATATGTACTGACTGACTTAATGTCATATATCTTCACTAAATTGGTTGCTAGGTTTTCTTGGATTCATCTAGATGACCTGGTGAACCTCATCTACGAATCTCTAATTAACCCTGCGTACAAAGGTGATCTCACTTCCACTACTGCACATTCTTTTATTTGTCCCCTTGTTTTACATGAATTGCACATTATTGGATCAACTCCAGTACTATATTGGTGATATAATTTGCCATGCTCTAAGCCATGCAAGGACCCTATTGCACAATCAAAACAGCTTTATTTATTGGATGAATTGCTATTTTTCATTTGGACTTCTACTAGTAACACATTACATGACACGGACAACAGTTTGTTGACATGGTAATAATTAAATTGAAGATGAGAGACAAGAAGAATGCTGAATCTTGCACAAGATAATAATGCTTGGGCATGATTGTTAGGGATTTTCCTCCTACAAACAAAGAAGGGAGTACTGTTCAAATTAATAATGAGTCTCCTCCTCATGATCTCTTGCTTGAGTCTTTTGTATAGAGAAGAAGGGAGGGAGGTGGCAGTTGAAGGATCTACAATATTGAGAGTAGCCTTTATTAATTAATGAAGTATCGCATGCATTTTCGTTTAGGTGTAATCAACGGAACCGCACCGAACCCTGTGCGTTTGTCGGAGCTGTGCCAACGGCTGGGGCGAGTCGTCGGACGGCCCTCCTGGTTGCCTGTGCCGGAATTTGCACTCAAAGCAGTTCTTGGTGAAGGGGCTTCTGTGGTAATAATATATCCAATAGCTAGCATTTTTTGTAGGCAGTGCAGTAAATTTGATCGGCGCATGCATGTACGCAGGTGTTGGAAGGACAAAAGGTTCTCCCGGTGAAGGCCAAGGAGCTGGGCTTCTCCTACAGATACCCTTATGTTGAAGATGCTCTCAAGGCCATTGCGCAAGACATACCAACTCGTCTCACTACAAGAAAGTAGGGACTTAACCACATAAGTGCACTGCTTTTACCTGCTGCTGTATAGAGCTTGACACACATTTCTCTATAGGCGATTTGCATAATAATGTTGTATAACACCTGTATTTAATTTGGTCTGTAACATGCATGAAACCTGCTTAATTTCCCTATGCACCGACCTGTATATTCATTATTTTGTACTGCTATATATGGGTTTTTATAAAGGATATATATCCTAGCTTTTATAAAGCTGCATATATATATAATACTCCCTCCGTCCCAAAAAGAATGCAAGTCTCGCTTCTCGAGAAGTCAATCGATTTTAAGTTTGACCAAATTTATATAAAAGAGCACTAAAATTTATGTCTCCAAAATGAGTTAGTGTAAAATTATATTACATGATTAATCTAATGATACCTATTTTGTAACATAAATGTTATTATTATTTTGTACAAATTTGGTCAAATTTGGAATTGTTTGACTCCTTTGGAAGCGAGAGTTGCATTCTTTTTGGGACTTTTTAGACGGAGGGAGTAACTGTTTGGAGCCTATATATAAAACACTCGGACTTCATTATGAATGCCAATCAAAAAGCAAATTAAAATCGTATTGATCTGAGCCATAAATATAATGATCATATAAAGATCCCAGCAAGTACATGCATGCCAATCCTGCAGCATATAATGGAGGCATTCCAGTGCCCCATTGGTTCTTTTCCTTGCAAATATTTAGGGCTACCAGTGCATGTGAGGGCAATCAGAAGGGTTTATATACAGCCCTTGGTGGGGGGGGGGGGGGGGGGGGGTTGGGTTTGGCCGCAAGGGAGATTGCTGGATAAGGCTGGACGTTGCCAAAATGGACAATAAAAAATATTGACAAGCGAGGAGTTTCCTTTGGAAAAGAGATAAATGGTGGGCACTGTTTATTGAAATGGGAGAAAACTTTGAAACCAAAAAATTTGGAGGGCTGGGAATCCTTGATCTCGATTTGTTTAGTAGGGCCCTACGGTTAAGATGGTTATGGTTCCAATGGAAAGCTCTAGAACGTCCTTGGGTAGGGACTGAACCACCGGTTGATGCGGTCGACAGGCAGTTGTTTCAAGCAAGTACGGTGGTAACACTTGGTAAATGTCGAGAAGGCTAGTTTCTGGCAATCAACCTGGTTGCAAGGGCAGGCACCTATGTATCGGTTTCCAGAGTTGTACAGGTTCTCATGGAGGAAGAACAAAACGGTCAAATAAGAATTACAGAATCAGAATTTGGACGAGAGGCTTATGGCGAATGCAATCAGTCAGTGAGATGTCCAACTTTGTGGAACTCTGGGACATTGTGCAAGAAGTGCATTTGAATGATGAACAAGATAGCGTCATTTGTTGGAGGTGGACGGCAGGTGGGGTTTACACAGCAAAATCGGCGTATAATGCACAGCTTATCGGATCCTATAGCAGTTTCAGAGAACACATTTGGCAAGCAGAAGCAGAAGGGAAGCACAATTTTTTTGCCTGGTTACTGACTGTGCAAGATACTCACTAGACAAGATGATAGCTAGACATTGGCCCCCTGTAATCCAATTTGCCTTCTATGCTACACTCTACGTTTGCTAGACAAGTTTGGGACAGGATGGTAAACTGGACGCAATCTTTGGTTTAGTTACCAGGCCAAAGGCTCGAAGTGATGGATTGGTTGGAGAAAGAATTGGTGCATCTGCCTAAGAAATCACGAAGACTCAAGGCAGCCTTGTTGATCTATTGTGCTCGGAATATTTGGAAGGCGAGAAATAGACGTGTGTTTGACCAGAAGATCTTGTCGCCAGCGGAGGTTTTACAGGAGATCAAAGCCGAGGTGCAGTGCAGGACTTCTGCCCGCGGAAGACCTGAGTTATCATTGTTTGATGTTTAGTCTAGTTCCTGTAGTGTTCGAGTTATCGCTTTTTTATGTAAAATATCAACACTGTAAGAACTTCTGAACTTTGCTTTTCTCCTGCTTAAATGACATAGTACTGCTCCGGCAAGCTTTTTTTTAACGTACATGCATGCTAATTAAAAAATAAAATCATATTGATCTCAGCTAAAGGTGTAGCTACACCTAAGATGTAGAATAACATATGGGTATATATGGTATAATGCACCCTGGTGCATTCTGTGTACCCATGCCACCAGGCGCATTAGGCTTACCGAACATGCATGTGTGTTTTCTAATTGATTTTTACCATCCCCAACCATAAAAAGTGACCTAGCATAAAAATCCCACCATCCTGCGTGCATGCATGGATAAAATCTTTGGTTGGTTTGATTCATTCAAACAAATTTTCTTCTCAACTGTAGATCTGATTAACAAACCGTTTGTTGCATCTTACAAAAAAATAAAATATACTTAACAAAATAAGATTCAATATGAATATATTCTATATCTGTTTTGCGAATTGCATCTCCATGTATTACGGATTGTAACTCTGTCCAGTATCGAATTGCAACTAGGTATAACAATGTGTACTATTTGCATCATGTCACAATAATCAGACATAGTTAGAACATACACTATGTAAGAACCGTCCTATAGTGACGCGCATAAAGATGACGAGTGGTTGTTGTGCGTCACTTGTATACGAATAGTGACGCGCACAAATTCGGTGCGTCACCGTTTTATTCTCCTAGGGCCCCCTTCAAAAAGTGACCCGTCACCTTTGACCGAGCAAAAGTGACGCGGCTCATGAAGCCCGTCACCTATAGGTGACGGACGTTATTTGTAGCCCGTCACCTGTAATCATGTCATAGGTGATGGCCCATGACCTCGTAGGTACCGGTGACGGACTTTCATGAAGCCCATCACCTTTGTAGAGTACACAGATGACAGGTCTAATTGATGGCCGTCACATTTGAGCCTGACCTACTATTTTCCTCTGGCAGCCGGCACTAGGCAGGCAATTGCCAGTAGGCAGCGGCTGCGGGCGGCGGCAGCCATTTTGGACGATTTTGAGGTCGTGCAAGGTTAGAGCTCCAAATTATTACCCTCTCCCTTCTCTTTTCACCCCTATTCTCTCTCCTTCCCCTCCTCTTCAATTAATTGTTGAAAATTGTTGTGTTCTTGCGGATGTAGATGGAGAATAAAAGTTGGATGGGCCTTCCTAGCCATTGTTGTCCGCAGTACTTGAGAGGGTTGAAGTCTTTCATGGAGATTGCGAGGGCCGACATGGAAGCGAGGTCTAAAACAAAAATCTATTATCCGTGCCTTGATTGCAGAAATGATAAGAAATACTCTGACTTTGAAGTAGTATATGCGCACTCGATCGTTCGTGGATTGTACCAAATTACACTTGTTGGAATAAGCACGGAGAGGAAGGGCCTAACGAAAGCGGTGAATGGGTCGCCAATCATGAAGAAGGGCCCGACCGCAGGGAAAGGCAGGAAGGTGATCATGATGGGGAAGAAGGCAACAGTCAAGCTTATGATGACATCAATGAGGAGTTCATTTTGGAGTGCAATGATGAGCAGTTTGATGCCTTGGTCGACAATGTTGAAGACATGATCCGTGATGCAAGGGGAGAAGAAGATGAGATGACGAAAGCTGAGCTGCGTAAATACAGGCAATTTGTTGAAGATTCCAAAAAACCTCTTTATCCCCATTGTGAGAAGTACTCGCGGTAACCGGGAACCTGAAGCTTCTGCAACTAAAGGCTGCTCATGGTTGGACGGACAAGAGTTTCAAAGCATTGCTTCTTCTCCTGAAGGATACACTGCCAGAGGGAAACTTGCTCCCGGATACTTGAAAGCATCTAGGCCCCTAATTTGAGTTTTGGTAATTAACGACAACGTTTATGGACTAACAATTTCTTGGTGAAAGAAATGAGTATAGGTTGGTTCATGAGAAGATGAGCATTTGGTTATATCATAAAAACTTGGAGATGATATTGAAGGGATATGCTCAAGGCAAAGGTATACAATAGGACTTTTCTATTTTTGCCGATCATAAGGTGATTAGTGGATGAGAAATGACCGGATTAATAGGATAAATAGCCGTACTATCAAGAGGGGTTGTTGTGCCTTTGCTTGATTGTTCTATAGTGCCACTTTGCTCAAACAATTGCATTGCATGCATGAGGGTTAACTTGTTTGAGAGATGGTAACTTATTATATGTGTGCTGACACGCTATCGCGGACAGTCCGGCTTTGCTGGGTGGACGGTCCGCCATCTTCTCAGTGAAGTTAGTTAGAAACTTGTTGTTTCTGGTGGTGAGATGAAAGTCCACGGCGGACGGTCCGACCATGATGGGTGGACGGTCCGCCAGCTAACACTCATTTTAGTCAGAAACGTTTTGAGTTTCTGGTGGCGCTGGAAGTTGAACGGCGGACGGTCCGGCTGAGGGGCGCGGACGGTCCGCCGGCTAATGTTTGAAACCAGACAGAACTTGGGGATGTTCTGTGTGCTCAGGGGTTTTGTATTGCGGACAGTCCGCTAGTTAAAGGCGGACGGTCCGCTAGGGCTGCAACGGTCACTTCTGACACACAATCATTGCAGTCTTAGCCGTTGGTTTTGAACGGCAGACAGTCCAGGCTGCGTGAGGCGGACGGTCCGCAGAAACTCTGTTTTCACGGGTTTTGAGTGTAACGGCTAGATTTCGAGGGGGTGGCTATATATACCTCACGCCCGGACGTGGGTGAGGTCTCTTGGCACTTTGAAAAGCATTCTTGACATATTTGAGCCATGTCTCCTCTCTCTCACTCACTTTGCTTAGAGGTTGCATTATAGAGAGTGTGAGAGCATCTTAGTGCATTGCATCAAGTGGTTGAGCTTTGTGGCACTAGGGAGTCTTCAAGCAAGCGTCATCGACTTGTTACTCTTGGAGGTTGCCGCCTCCTAGACGGCTTGGAGAAGGTAAATCCGTTGAGCCCTTCAAGAAGATTGTGAAGGTGCCCCGGATTGATTGTGAGAGGTTCTTGTGCCCGCCTCGCCGGAGTGGTGAAGAGCAACTCTAGTGGAATCGAGGTTTGGAGAGGCTAATTGTTTCAATCCGGCTCAAGATCAAGAGTGAGTCTTGATAGAGGAGCGGTTGAAAGTTTTGAGTCCACCTCAACGTGGATTAGGGGTGACCGGCAAGTCGTCGACACCACAGGAAAAATTCTTGTCTAATGCTCTGTTATTTCTTTGCTCATTTAATTCTTGCAGTATTACTTTGAGCAACTTAATTTACTAGAGCTTGAATTGCATCTTGTCACCTTAGGTTGCAAACCCCAATAGTGCTAGGTCTTAGAAGGATTAAGACTCTCTTGTTGTTCTAATTAAATTTGTCTAGTGTTTGTGTTTTTAGTTAAAACCGCCTATTCACTTCCCTCTAGTCGGTATCCTTGATCCTACAAGTGGTATCAGAGCGGATGACTCTTTTTAGTAAGGATTTAACCATCCCGGAGTAAGGATAATGACCAGTGACAACGGTATTCATGTTGGAAAGCCACCTTTCTTTGATGGGAACAATTATGATTATTGGAAGACTAGAAGGACAGCTCATCTCAAGGCTATGAGTAGAAAGATATGGAGAATCGTGAATGATGGATTTGTTATTCTTGATGAGAAAAATTTGACACCTCTTGATGAAGAAAATGATCTTCTCAATGATCAAGCTATAAATGTCCTATTTAGTGCTCTAGATGTAAGTGAGTTCAACCGAGTCAAAAATCTCAAAACTGCAAATGAGATTTGGGAGAAGCTTATGGAAGTTCATGAGGGCACATCAACTGTAAAAGAGGCAAAGATGTATGTGTTAAAAGGATAATTTAGTGAATTTGCCATGAAGAAGGATGAAAGTGTGCCCGAGATGTTCAACCGATTGAATGACATTGTCAATGAGTTCAAGGGGCTTGGTTTTGAGGTGCCGAATGTGGATTTCTCTCATAAATTCCTTAGGTCTCTCCCGGAGAAACATGACACCATTGTGACATTGCGTGTGAGGTTTAACTTGAAGACCACCACTCCCACGGAAATTTTGGGAGAAGTGCTCACTCATGACATGTTCAAGAAATCTCAAGATGAAGTCCATGGTGCAGCAAATGATGAGAAGAAAAAGAGTGTGGCTGTCGAAACACAAAACACAAAAGAAAAAAATGATGATGAATGCAATGTGGATGAATCAGATGAAGAGATGGCTCTCTTTTTTTAGAAGATTCAACAAATTTATGAAGAAGAAAAATTATGGCAAGAGAGGGCAATCATCAAAGAAGAATCCTTTTGGTGACAAGAGATGCTTTGAATGTGGTGAATTGGGCCATATTATCATTAATTGTCCAAACAAGAAAGAGGGCAAGAACAAGAATGATAAGAGGGATGATGACAAGAAAAAGAAGAAATTTGTCAGGAAGAAGAGGAATGGCCAAGCCTACTATGTTGAGTGAGATTCCGATGCGAGCTCCGACTCCAATGATGATGGTGATGATGATGATGATGATGACAAGCCATCCAAGGGAGTTGCCGGAATTGCCATCAAGGATGCTCCTTCACTCTTCTCTACACCACATTGTCTTATGACAAAAGGTGGTGCAAAGGTATCATGTGATGGTGATCTTGATGAACTTACTTATGATGATCTTGTTGACATGCTCAATGATGCTAATGAGTTGATGAGTAAGGATTGGGCAAAGTTTAAGGACTTGAAGAGAAGTTTAATTCTCTTCAAGCATCCTATGAGGAGCTAAAGACCTCTCATGAGACTCTAAAGGAAACTCATGAGAAGCTTGAGGAAGCTCACAATACCTTGCTTTCTCATAAAAATAAGGCAAAATTGAGTGTGGGTGTTGGTTGTGATTTAAATGATGATAAATATTGTGTTTCCACTTTCACTAACTCATCTTGTAGCTCTAGTGATTTGTCTTGCTTAAATAATGAATCTTGTGATAAGTCACTACTTTTGGAAAATGAATTATTGAGGAAGGAAGTTGCTTGCTTGACCAATGATTTGATGAAGTGTTATGACAAAAGGGCTCAATTCAATTATTGTTGGGAAAATCAAAGATTCACAATCAACTAACAAGGTTTTGCTTATATTTCCAAGAAAGGGAAGGCAACCTTTGTTCAAACCAAGACCATTTATGTGAAGAATAGTGGCATTCCTTTTTGTGAAAACTGCAGAAATGTTGGGCATGATGAGAAAAACTGCACAAACAAGAAAGCTATATCCTTTGATCCTAGATATGTTCTTACTAAAAATTCTAAGGGTAATGTTTGTGCAAAATTTGTTGGGTTACCTATAGATGGCGCTAAGAAGAATGCCATTTGGGTTCCTAAAGCTTTAGTTACTAACATTTAAGGATCCAAAAAGGTTTGGGTACCTAAAAGAGCTAATTTTCTCTTGTAGGTGGACTACAAGTCGGGAGGAAGACATTGAGTGCTTGTTAGTGGATGCACTCAACACATGACCGGTGAATCAAGGATGTTTTCCTCTCTTGAAGAAAATACTAGTGGGTACAATGATATCATATTTGGTGATAATAGTAGGGGGAAAGTGGAAGGAGTTGGTACAATTCCTATCTCAAATGATCACTCTCTCTCAAATGTACTATTGGTTGATTCTCTCAAATTCAATCTTTTATCGGTTACTCAACTTTGTGCTCGTGGTTACAAATGCACTCTAACTAGTAAAAGTGTTGAAGTTACTATTATGGCTGAAAAAGAGTGCATTTTCAAAGGTTTTAGATATGAAAGCTTATATCTTGTGGATTTCTCTTCTAGCAATGCCAACTTGACTACTTGCTTATTCTCAAAATCATCTATGGGTTGGTTATGGCATATAAGGCTTGCTCATGTGGGGATGAGACAACTCAACCGGTTATTGAAACATGATCTAGTTGTTGGGTTGAAAGATGTGAAGTTTGAAAAAGATAAATTGTGTAGTGCTTGTCAAGCCGGAAAACAAGTTGGTAGCTCTCATCCTTCCAAAAGTGTTATGTCAACCTCAAGACCATTGGAATTATTGCATATGGATTTATTTGGACCAACTACATATATAAGTATTGGAGGAAACCCTTATGGTCTTGTTGTTGTAGATGACTATTCAAGATCCACTTGGGTTATCTTTCTTCATGACAAGGCCGACACTTATGACATTTTGAAGAAATTCTTGACAAGGGCTGAAAATGAGTTTGATCTCAAGGTGAAGAAAGTGAGAAGTGATAATGGAAGTGAGTTTAGGAATACAAAAGTTGAAAAGTTGAAGAGTCATCAACATATACACCGGAACAAAATAGTCTTGTTGAGAGGAAGAATAGAACTTTGATTGACATGGCAAGATCAATGCTCTCGGAATATAATGTCTCGGATAGCTTTTGGGCTGAGGCAATTAACACCGCTTGTCATGCCTCAAATAGGCTATATTGTCATAGATTCTTCAACAAGACTCCATATGAGTTGCTAATTGGAAGGAAGCCAAATATATCATATTTTCAAGTTTTCGGTTGCAAGTGCTATATTCTCAAGAAGTGAACTCGGTTATCTAAATTCCAAAGCAAGTGTGATGAAGGATTTCTTCTTGGATATTCACCATGTAGCAAGGCTTATCGAGTTTATAAAAAATCCATTGGTGGTGATGTAGAAACTTGTGATGTTGAGTTTGATGGAACCAATGGGTCACATGAAGAACAAGAAAATCTAGATGATGTTAGAAGTATTAGTTTGAGAAATGCAATCAAGAATATGTCAATTGGTGATGTTAGACCAAGAGAAGAAGATGAGGAAGAAGGTGGTCCATCTATCTCTATTAGAGTGAATCCTTCCATCTCTACTTCAAATGAACTAGCTCAACCAATTGATCAAGATAGTCATGATGAAAATTCTCAAGCTCAAGATCAACCAGGATCTTCTATCTCACCATCTACATCAACTCAAGATACTATTGTTCCACCAAGAGTTCATCATGCTATTGCAAAAGATCACCCAATGAATCAAATCATGGGTGATATTAGTAAGGGTGTTCAAACTCGATCTCGTATTGCTTCATTTTGTGAACATTATTCTTTTGTATCTTCTCTTGAGCCTAACCGTGTAGATGAAGCACTAAATGATCCGCATTGGGTGAATGTCATGCATGAAGAATTGAATAACTTCACCCGGAATGAAGTGTGGGAATTAGTTCCAAAACCAGGAACTATAATGTTATTGGTACAAAATGGGTCTTTAGAAATAAGCAAAATGAAGATGGAATTGTTGTGAGGAACAAGGCAAAATTGGCAGCTCAAGACTTCACTCAAGTCGAAGGTTTGGATTTTGGTGAAACCTTTGCTCCCGTAGCTAGAATTGAAGCAATTAGAATCTTGCTAGCCTATGCATGCTCTTATAACATAAAAATTTATTAAATGGATGTAAAATGTTCTTTCTTAAATGGTAGAATTAGTGAACTAGTGTATGTTGAACAACCCCCCGGTTTTGAAGGTCCAAAGAAGCCAAATCATGTATGCAAGTTGTCGAAAGCTCTCTATGGTCTGAAGCAAGCTCCTCGGGCTTGGTATGAGAGACTAAGAGACTTTCTCATTTCTAAAGGCTTCAAAATTGGGAAGGTTGACACTACATTGTTCACTAAGTCTATTGGAAAAGACTTGTTTATTTGTCAAATTTATGTTGATGATATTATCTTTGGTTCTACTAATCAAAGTTTTTGTGAGGAATTTGGTGAGATGATGTCTAGGGAATTTGAGATGTCCATGATTGGTGAATTGAGTTTCTTTCTTGGACTTCAAATCAAGAAACTCAAGGAAGGCACATTTGTATGCGAATCTAAGTATGTGAAGGACCTATTGAAGAAATTTGGTATGGAAGATGCAAAACCAATCAAGACTCCTATGGCTACAAATGGACATCTTGATTTTGATGAGGGAGGTAACCCGGTAGACCTAAAGCTTTATAGATCCGTGATTGGTAGTTTGCTCTATCTTACCGCATCTAGGCCCGACATTATGTTTAGTGTTTGCATGTGTGCAAGATTTCAAGTTGCTCCTAGAGAATGTCATTTGACCGCTGTTAAGCGCATATTGAGATATTTGAAACACACTCCAAACATTGGCTTATGGTATCCAAAGGGTGCTCATTTTGATTTGGTTGGTTAGCCGGATTATGCTGGTTGCAAAGTTGATAGAAAAAGCACATCCGGTGGTTGTCAATTTCTTGGAAGATCTCTTGTTTCTTGGTCTTGTAAAGAAACAAAATTCAGTTGCTCTCTCAACCGCCGAAGCGGAATATATTTCAGCTGAAAGTTGTTGTGCTCAATTGTTGTGGATGAAGCAAACTCTTCTTGACTTTAGCGTGAAATTTGTGGAAATTCTCCTATTATGTGACAATGAAAGTGCTGTGAAAATTGCAACTAATCCAGTTCAACATTCAAGAACCAAGCATGATTTGCCATCCACTCCTGACTATTGCTTATATATGCATCATTAGTTCAATATCTACGGCCTGCATCTGTCATTGTTTAGATTTGTGCTACCGGAATACATATACGCACATCGTAGAAAACCTATAACTTTAGTCATATAAATCCAATGCACGCGTAACTGAGCCATATACAGGGAAAGTAACCATATACATGGAAAGTAAATAAACTTAATCCTAAAATAATGCATATAAACTAGAGGCAAATACAAATAAAGTAACCATAGAACCTTATAAGAAGTTCTTTGCAATAAAAAATCGTTAACTGAGGTTCCTGTGAAGGGAAACACTCCTTCTATGCCCCTTGATTATCATTGGAATTTATATGACCTTATAAGCTTTGTTACCGCGTGGTATATATGAACTCATACGAACAGTTACCACGTCTTATAAATTGATATGTGGTGGCGGTGTACACGTAGTATACAAAGTCATATATAATAATTCTAAATAATATAACTGGATGCCAAGCAAAATATGTAAGGAATATAGCTACAATTGTTAGCATGTGATGGAAAATCCAGAGTTTGCATACTACTTTAATACACATGAATGTCATCAGTGGAACGATAAAAGGAGTTCAAGGGCATTCTCTACAAGGTTACGTGGTCATCACATAAGAGTTCAAGGACACTTTCTACTGGTTTCTATGACTAGTGGTGAAGAGCCTCGATCGCAGGCGGCAGCTTCTCAACATGGTTGCACTTATGAAACAACAAGTAGCTCAGCACTTCACACGGAAGGTCACCAAGATTCTCCTGCAGAAATAGAAGAAACAGTCATACAACTGCGTAGATAACACAGAATAACTTAAAAATCAACATGGAGCGTAGTGTATAAAGTATGAGAATTTAACATAGAAACCAATCACGATGAAGTATATAAACATAAACGACCACAAACAAATAACTACTTAAGCTTGCATATAAATATTTGAAAGAAATCATAGATATGATATAAGCTTAAACGAATCTTCAAGGATACCTTTAATTATATATAAGGATTCTGCAAACCCAAAATATGGTTTCTATGATGCATAGATTTATGTTAAATGCATCGTACATCTCTACTATTTCTAAAGCAAGTAATGATTCATTGGTCCATCAATCGGAATTTTAATTGGAATAGGATAAATCAGTCGGAATACTAATTGGAACCCGGAAAAATCAATCGGAATCTCAATCGGAACCCCGATAAATTAATCAGAATCCCAATCGGAACCTTTCACGGTCATGACACGACTTGTATACGGAGTCCAAGAGCACAAAGTTGGTGACCTCATGTAGAGCCGTATAAAATTATATTACCCGTAGCAATGCACAGGCATTGTGCTAGTATGTCAATAATGATATATATTGAACCATCAATTACTTCAAACAACATCTACTCTACCAATAATGATGCAAACAAGATATTACTTTCAAAAGTGAGCACTAGTATTGAAGAAAATATAGTAAAAAGACACCTTAAAGGCGGCAAATTGGCCTGGACGTGAAGGTGAATCCTCTGGCTGGGATCTTTCTTACATATTAAATTAATTACCATTAATTAGCACTGAGTCAAGAACTATGGATGTATAAACTATAACAATTGAGCATTAAAAACTGAAATATACAACAATTGGAATATTCATGATAAAAAAATATATTTCAATCAAAATAGCTGTATATAACTTATATTAATTTAGCATATGAACCAGCCACATCCAAAATATAAAAACATAACAAATTATATAAACCACGAGAAAAATAACAATCATAATACACCCATAAGGGGTGACAAATATGAAGCATATAGACTACTATGATATAGCGTATAAACCAAACTAATGATGCAGACAACATCATACATTCATAATATCTTGAATAGGTAAAGAAAGGATGAAGTAGCAGTATATAACCTATCATAACGTATCATATGAACCAATAATGATAAAATATAAATACATAACCAATCGTAGAAACCATAATAAAATCAATAGTCATAATACTCGCATTAGTGAAGACAGATATGAAGTATATAAACTTAAACCAAAAAATTGGTATGAGTCAATAGACAACAATTATGAGCAGGTATAAACTTGTGTATAAACTATCAGAATTGAGCGTATAAACCTTTAAGATGCGTCAACTGGAATATTCAGGATAAAAAAATTTATTTCCATCAAAGTTGCAGTATATAACCGATTAGAATTGAGCATAAACCAATCAAGAGAAAATACAAAAACATAATCAATCAAAGAAACCATAATGAAAACAACAATCATAATACACCCATTAAATAATACAGATATGAAATATATAAACTATGATGATATAGCATATAAACCAACTAAATCATGCATACAGATATGAATTATATAAACTAATATCCTATGGCATATCAACATCTAGATCATGCATACAATCCCAACCATTCATAAAAAAGAAATCATATGACATTCAAGAGGGAAAAAAATTGAAAAGAATATAGGAAACAATACCTGACGTGGAGATCGAGCAGATCGAGCATAACATGAAGCTGTATGCTCTGTTTCTTCTCTTTCCTACATTTGAATCAAAAGGGGTCGTGAGTGAAAATGGAAATGGAGGTAATAGAACATTCTACGCAAGCAATTGAAGGTTTCTACTACCTCAAATCTGACAGAGCGGCCACCCCTGCTTCTTGGGTGGAATCTTCTTCGTCGGGGCTGCGGGGACGCCGGATTTTGGACCGGCGCGTGGATCCGAGCCGGAAATCGGGCGGTGCTCCTCAACGGCGGGGCGTTTAGGGCAGCTGCTTTTGGCCGTGGCATCGGACCCGGAGACGAGGGCACCGTGGCTGGAGCCGCGATTGGGGGCGGAGGTTGAACCGATGCCGGTTTCCGCCGCTGCGTCACCCCTGTGCCCGTTATCGGAGACCTTGGCAGACCCTGAACCACTTGTGGCGCCACCGGATTCACCATTGTTCGGGCCGCCAAGACCACCAGCGGGCGCACCAGAATCGCCACCGGACGCGCCGAAAACACCTAAGGGGTGGCCGTGGATGGCGCCGCCGGGCGCCCCATCCACAAGCGCCAAGAAACTATCCTCCGCGCTGCAAGGAAGAAGATTTAAGGTTTGCTTCCAATTGGCAATGCGGAAACCGGCGAGCAATGCGAGAATAGACAGGGTTTTGCTACCTGATATCACGACGGCTGGCGGCAGAGGAGATGAGCAGTACCGGCGGTGGAGGAGATGAACAGTGCCGGCAGAAAGAGCAGGTGTGGTGGAGCAAATGGACGGGTGGAATAGGGGTAAATGATTGGAACCACTCGGTAATAAATCTTTTAAAGCGCGCCGTACAAAAAAAAGTAACCGGCAGTGATGTCTGGAACCGCCACCTCGCATTCCACCATGACATGTTCGCGCACTAGCATAGAAATATTGTTCCTCTATCATAGATTCTTTTGGCTATCGCGGTTATGGTTCAGAGTAGTCTGACATCAAATGGTGAATCATAGAAACCTTCACTTAAAGGAATATAAACCACTAGGACGGTCCTTAAATCATACAAAACTTTACTGATTGGCATAGAAATCTTAACTGATGGTTAAGGTAGCATACAGTTCTTGAATCGGCCCGTGGCAAACTATATTTCCTCGCAACATAGGGTACAAACCTAACTCGATGGGCATATAAACCAATGGATATGCCATATGAACGTACCAAACAAAATACATAAAACTCAATAAAAAACCGTATTGATAATAATTGTGTTGGCGCTAAAATCGGCCAGGAATCGGCCGATGGTCTTCAGCGTCGGACACACGACCCGGGAGAATCTGCTTAGCTCCTATTCGGGTTATTTGCCCTGGTGCGGTTCGCGCGGCGTGCCAGTCAATCTGACCTGTTGATTGACAAGGAAATAGGA
Organism: Panicum miliaceum; assembly: GCA_032594955.1. Classification (NCBI taxonomy): domain Eukaryota; kingdom Viridiplantae; phylum Streptophyta; class Magnoliopsida; order Poales; family Poaceae; genus Panicum; species Panicum miliaceum. The sequence goes on along the minus strand of CM064061.1, from coordinate 49,338 downwards.
GTATTAAATTTAGGGCGTTCCGATCGGCTGGGATTCCGATCTGACCCTGAGAGCGCGTCGGCGAATCGGCCGATTTGCTATGAAGATGATCGGCTATTGATTAGCCGATAATCACGTAATAATTGCAAAGAAAGCTGCTGGAGCGATTTAAACAATTATTACAGATGCAACACTTGAAATAGATCTAATCGGCTATAAGACGATGAACGAGGAAGAACGATGATAAAGCCGATAACTCCAATCTCAAGCTGGATAACTGGTGATAGTACTAGAACAACAGGTAAAATCTATAATTCTAGTAAATATTGATAACTGGTGAATAAATCCAAACGAAACCACAGCGATGCGCCCGTGATTAAAGCTCAGATGTTACTCGGTAAGCGGAACCTACCAATTGGCCGGAGATCAAGTTGATGCAGTCCTGCCAATCCGTACGAACTCGTGAAAGAAGAAAAAGTATTGGCGAAGTCGCCGACTTGAAAGTAAAGTGCTAGGAAAAAGTAGAAGTATTTTGTTGATTGATGTGTTGATATTTTTTAAAGCCCTGGCGACTCCTATTTATACCCTAAAACCAGGACTCCTGGTTGTTTACGACTTGTTATAGTCTTATTTTAAATAGAAAAACTACTATATCTATAATATCTTTAAAAGGAAACGGACTCCCGCAGAATCTTCCGCCGCCGTCTCCTAATCCAATCAGGACTTTCTCCATTGCTTCTTGACCGAATCAGCATTGCTCCGTTGACCAACATCAGGCCACTTTTGACCGGGATCCTTTGTTGTGGTTCCAATCTGTTTGGCGCAAGTTGCATTGCCAATCGGCCGATTCCCAACTGTAGCCTCAATCGGCCGATTCTTTACTGTTGCCTTTCGATCTGCCGCATCGGCCAACCTCTCCTCCTGACGCCGATTCAATACGTGTCAAAATCTGGCGTCAACACATGCCCCCCAGTTTCGGAGTAAAACATAATTTTTACTTCAAAACTCTTTCTTTAATCCTTTTCTCCGAAACGGGCGCAGTAAAAATCTCCTTCCGTTTCGCGGTCTTCTGCATAATGATTGCAATTTCCTCGGACCGGGCGCTCGAGACGACTGTTCCCCTAGAATTCGTGTAGACGGCGCGGCAAAAATCCCGCCTTTACCCTTTCTCTCTCGGATTATCCTTAAGTACCGGCATTCTCCGCCCACTTTTCTTCACGAGCCTAGTATTTTTCCTCCAGCGAACCACTGTTCATCTTCTTCCCGAGCCCTCTTGATCTCCAACCGCTCCCTCCGGCGATCCCGCTTGCGACCTGCTCCAACTCCCCAATGGCGGCACCATCAGCGACCTCTCCAACCACGGAGGCTCTGTCAGCAACCCCCTCAGTGACGACTGCCCCATCGGCGGCCCAACTGGCGGCTCCATCGGCGACGATGAGCTTCATCTCGGAGGTAATCATCCGAAATTTTCCCCTTTTGCTCCTCTACTGTTCAAGTATTCTCTAGGCCCATTCTCAGTTTTCTCCCTTTTTTCTTCTTTTTAGGCATTTAGGCACCAGATCACTATCCCTCTTTCCGAATCCTCCGAACTTATCTGCTTAGGCCCCATGGGAAATCCAGATCCAATAGACTTGATTAACCTAGAGACTCATAGAATTCCTTTGAAGTAATCGCAAATGGATTTAGCTAAGTGGGCAGGTGCCTTTAGGTCTTGGCCGAATGAGACCCCTGGCTGGAGAGAATGGTACCATAGAGTAGCTAGATCTAGGAAAGTTCAGTGGGATGAACTGAAAATCGGCCAGTGCATAGACCTCTCTCTGTCCTAGATGGAGAAAAACGAGCCCTTGGTCATAGCAGCTTCTTATTTCTGGTCCGACGCACTCAATGCGTTCCTTTTTTTGGACATGGACCCATGACTCCAACTTTGGCCGATGTCGTGTTGTTGACCGGCCTTGACATCTCCTCCTCTGATACCCCTTTTGATTATCTGATTAAGCCATCACATCGGCTAGAAACCAAAGGAATCGGCGGATGGAAGGGGTACATCAACAAAAATATGAGGACTGGGACAGTTTCAGAGAGAGAGCATACTGCGTTCCTGATGATGTGGCTGGAGAAACGTTTTTTCTGTGGCAGAGCAGTTGGCTCTTCTTCTAATACCCAAGCCCTGGCAGAAGCTCTTACACTAGGATCGGCCGTTCCCCTTGGAAAGCATCTGTTGGGATCGGCCTACCATATGATGCACCAAATCGGCACTAGACTGTCAAAAGGGGAGCCGATTGGGAATCCTGGCGGTCCTTGGTGGTTTATCACTCTTTGGCTCAACTTATATATGAGCAAGGTCTCCCAGCAACAAATAGAGACCAAAACTTTTCCCAACATTGAGTCAGAGGAAAACCCAACTATCCGACGACGTTGCACATCTTTTGGAGAAGCGGCATCGGCCTTCCCTGGCTGTCAATTCACTGCTGCCCGAACGGCCGAATACTTCAGATGCTTCTACAATGGTTTCAGTGAAGAAACTGTCAATTGGTATCCATATCAGACAGTAGGGCCGATTTTCGAGCTTCCTGTCTGCTATGACTCGTCCACTCATACTTTTGATTAGGAACTTATGGATACCCTGATTAAGCCTGGGATTTTACCGGCCAATTTCTTCTCTGGAAAGGATTCTCCCACATATGAATTTTATAATCCATCGGCCGCAGCAAGGCAATTGGGCTTTGGTCAACTGCCGATTCAGGTCTTCTTTGCCGGGAAAGCAAAATTCAGAGATGAACTGACCAAGAGTCTTGACTACAATCGGCTGTGCAACTTAGTGCCAGATTCTAGCACCATTGACCTGAACAATTGGACAGTGGCCCCTTTTGCCGTTCAGCTATTCAAACTGTGGTGGGCAGAATGGAAGCAATACCTCTTCTGCATATCCCCATCAACATATTGTAACATTCTGGACCCAGAAAACATCGACCCAATTGCAGCGGTATGTCCTTTCTCCCAGCCGATTTCAATACTGTCTCTTTCCATACTACCATCTTACCGTTAACTTGTATTTATCTTCTTAGTCTGAAAGCCAAGTCCCTCCGATGCGGAGCCGAAGCAGCAGGCCGATAGAAAACGATCGTCCATATACGCCATATCCACTCATCGGCTATCACGCTCCAACCATCAAGGACATCGCTAGCGGCCGATTGAAACGAACACCGAAAAGGCCAACCTTGAAGACAACAAGCCGTCGAGTGCGTGACCGCATCGGACTGACTGACCAATCGGCGGTAGTATCGGCTGAAACTCCAACTCCTCCATCCTTGCCGACTACCAAGATGGCCGATCCTCAAGTCACCGCAGAAGTCGTAGCGGCTGCGGCATCACTGCTAGTGGAAGCTGTTCAGGTAATCTTGCACACTTCATATATCCTTAAGTGCTCCACTAATACTAACTTTTTCTTTCTGTCAGGCTGCACAGCCCGCTCCAGTACAATCTCCACAGCAATCGGCCAGCGGAAGCCGAAACTCCAACGACCCTTCTCATCGAGGTAGATAATCTCTTTATTCAATTTCTCGACATTCAGAAGACTAATTGATTCTGATGCAGACAGATTTGGGTGCGTCGGTCGAACTTCCTCAACAAACATCGGCCGAAGGACCAATAGAAGTATGGCAAATATCTCATATCATCCTATTCAATTATCGTAGTATACTCACAGGATTTATTTGTCATACCTTTCCAGGAAGCTGGCCCAAGCAGAGCATTAATAGTGGTCGAATCCTCTTCCTTTGACGAGCCGATCATGCTAGTTCCTGAGACGAGGGAGGTACTCCCATCGGCGCAAGCAAGAGAGATCCGCTTCAAGGAGGTAACAAACTTATCACTGGAATCGGCCGATCCCTTTTTACTGCTCGCTGACCCTTGTCTTTATTCTTCTGCAGGAGCAAGACACTCCAAATAACAGCCTTTTCTCCTTCGTGGTCTCTTTGCCTGATGATGAAGAAATCGCTTCACGCCAAGTTCCGTCAAGCTCTATTTCTGATGATGTCCGCGCCAAGCTCGAGAGCATGTGGATTCTCCTCCAAGACGATATCGGCCGATTGGTGGAAGATGCTTCGTCGATTCGGCGGCTTCTTAGTGACGTCAAAGGCCGAATCCCGGAAGAAACAACAGAAAGCTTGGAACCTGCTGCATATATAGAATCTATACAAACCTCAGTTTTCAGGGCCCTACACCATATGGCCGATCGTGCCCAGCTAGCAAAGACCCGGGAGGAAGCCGATTCGTACAAGCACCGAGCCCAAGAGGTACACCAACGGATCAACTTCCTCGAGAGCTCTCGCCCGGATATCGTCGGCACGATAGATCGCCTCAAACGGAGGAGAGCAGAGCTAGCCAAAGAGATGGAGCAAGTAACCAAAGACATAGCTGCTGAAGAAAAGAAGCTTCAAGAGCTCCCATCCGTCATCACTGGGCTGAAACAAGAAAGACAGAACTTGGCCTGTGAAGCTATAAGACTTCGTCGCCATATGCCAGAAGTTCCCGGATCGGCCGACGACGACCAAAGAGTACTAGATTCGGCCGATCGGATTAGGCAATGAGCTATCGCGGCCATAGATGCCCTCCTTGGGTTGTAAAGGATGCTGTAAACATTTAATGCTCCTTTAATGTTACTGCGCCGATTTGATCCTGGACCACTTCATTTGGCAGATTTGCATTTATGAACGCTTTTACTCCGATAGGACGTGTCCCACTATCTTTTTACCTCCTTCTCTTTATAAGTACGAGATCCCACACCGTCTCCAGAGGCATATGCATTACCCATCTTCTCTCCCTCCAACAACTGGATCTCTATTCTCCCAAACTGAACATCAAGATGTCTTCTTCTTCTTCGTCCTCTGTCAACCAGGTATGAACCTTCCTCTGTTTTTCCCCTTGACATCTCAATCGCTCTGATGCTGGGTAGCTTTTCATCTCTATTTAGTCAAAATGTCTCAGTCCCAGTCTGGAACGAGCGATCGAAGTTATGCATTTAGACGAACCACTGTCGCAGGCAGACATAGATCTGATAAGAGCTCATTCTGAAGGACTTAAAGATCATGTTCCTGCTGTTGTCCAGAAGTATTGGGACCTTATAGATGCTCACTGCCTAGTCCCCAAGCGACTGCCATCTGAAAAGAGTCCTCCACTCCCTCATAAAGTCGAGACTGAAACCGCCATGGAGAATCTGGAGGAGAAGAAGACCCGCCTCCTGGTAGAACTATGCCATCAAGTTGAAACTGGAGCCACCATGGAGGATCCGAAGGAGAATAGGACTCGCCTTCTGATAGAACTGGGCCGGATCGAGAGAGAAATCCAGAGCAAGCGTAATCAATAGATATATCGGTATTTTTATTCTAAGGGCGACTTGTACCATGTCGGCCATGTACTCTGTTGTTTTCATCGAATAATGAATTGGTCAGACCAAACGGAAAATATTTTCCTCCTCAAGGCGATGTCATTCCTGCATCGGCTATGTAGACAAAAGCCGATAGAAGTCAGCCATGTTGTCTTGATGTATCTTATTGCAAGTTATGCATCTAACCAAATGCTTGGATAGTACCTCTTCAGATATCGTCCATTCAAAGCTCTTGGGAATTCTTCCCCTTCGATAGTTTCTAGAATATATGCATTTCCCAGAGCACATCAGCCGATTCTATACGGCCCTTCCCAAGTGGGCAACCATTTACCGAATTTGGGATCCTTAGACCCTATCGGCAGCACCAACTTTCATACCAAATCTCCTTGGGAGAACTGTTTAACCTTGACCTTTTTGTCATACCATCTGGCCACCCTTTTCTTGTTCTCTTTGATGCTAATCAAGGCTCTCAAACGCTGACCCGCCGAATCATCGAGCTCATCCTTCATGAGGAAGGAATAGTCATCGGCCGTCAACTGATCTTGAAGCGATATACGCCTTGACCCCGTCCTTAATTCCCAAGGCAGGACTGCCTCGTGACCATAAACCAGCTGATAAGGAGATATCTTAGTGGCTCCGTGGCAAGCCATCCTATAAGCCCATAGAGATTCAGCCAAAGACATGTGCCACTTTTTGGGTTGTTCCTCTATCTTCCTCTTGATCAACTTGATTATCCCCTTATTGGACGATTCGGCCTGGCCATTGGCTTGAGCATAGTATGGAGAAGAATTTAATAATTTAATCCCCATATCGGCGGCGAATTCCCCAAATTCTCCAGAGGTGAACATCGTTCCTTGGTCCATTGTGATAGTCTGCGGAATGACGAATCGATAAACAATATGGTTCTTAATGAACTTGATCATATCGGCCGATGTCACAGTCCTTAACGGAACTGCCTCCACCCACTTAGTGAAATAATCGGTAGCTACCAATATAAACTTATGCCCCTTTCTTGATGGAGGGTGAATCTGTCCGATGAGATCTATTCTCCAACTTCTGAACGGCCACGGCTTGATTACTGGATTCATAGCCGATGCTGGCGCGCGCTGTACATTGCCAAACTTCTGACAGTCTTGGCATCCTTTATAATATTTGAACAATCCTCAAGAATCGTTGGCCAATAATACCCATTGTTTCTGATCATCCACTTCATCTTGTGAGCCGATTGATGGGCTCCATATACGCCTTCATGGATTTCCCCCATCAGGACTTTTGCTTCTTCGGTTCCCAGGCATTTGAGAAGAACCCCATCAATCGTCCAATAAAATAAATCATCTTCAAGTAACACATATTTTGTGGCCTGGAAACGCACTCGCCGATCCACTTTCTGGGACGGATCCCTCAAGTAATCGGCGATCTCCTTTCGCCAACAATGGGCCGTGAGCTCCAAAATCATAGCTCCTTGAATCGGCCGATATCCGGATGCATGCTGGGTCAACCTGTTAGCCTCCTCATTATAATTTCTGGGGATGTGCTCAATTATTGCAGACTTGAATTCCTTTAACAACTGGAGACAATCTTCATAATAAATCCTCAAGATATCATCCTTGCATTCAGATTTCCCCGTTAACTGATCTACGATGAGCATGGAATTTCCAAAAATCTCGACTGCATCAGCTTTGACTTTCCCTCAATAATTGGATACCTTTTAGGACGGCTGGATATTCCGCCTGGTTATTGGTTGCGGATGCTGGCGCAGCCGACGGCTAGCTCGGTGGGCAAGCAGCAAGCTGACAGCCTCCTATGATGCTGATGACGAGGGATCAGGCAACGGCCAGTGTGTGAATCCACTCAGATGCTGGCGGCACATTGTCTTGTGCAAGATCAAGAACAGCAACGTCGAACCCATACTGGACAAAGCATGAGAGGTTCATATTCCATGTTCTTACTCTTGATGTTGTGAGCATTTATTAGTTAGTACCAGGTCCTAGTTTCCTGGTTCGTGAAGATTGGTGGTGATAATAAGGTGCCTCTCATACGTATTCAGGATTGCTAGTCCTTTTATATAATTCTCAATTAGCACGCATATGGAAGATATGCTGCCGGAGGTAGATGAAACTGTATTCATATGTTCATGTGGTGCATGCTTCTTCCCTGTAGGCAGTATATGCATTTCAGATGAACCTCACATGGATAAAAACATACCCGTCTTCATTTCCTGAACTAGCTGTAGAAACATTGGAAATTATTCTTTTTTTTAACAAGGTTATGTGCAGTTCTGAGCTCTTTAGGCTTGTTTGAGAATTGTTCTTATTTTTGATAATTTTCCAGCAATGGGAAGTGCGACCAGGCTCCTCAACACAACTATCGTCTTTTTGTAATGCATAGGGTATGGTGATTTGTGTTTGGATATGTTGGGCTTAATGTGTACTCAATTTTGAATCGGATTTATAATTTTTTCTAATTAAACCTATTATTTCTCTAAATATTGATGATATGAGCCACTCTAGCCACAATGATTATTTCCTATTCTAGTTTTGATATCCTAATCTCCCTTCTCTGATCATTCGAGTGATTAGCTGATCCCTACTCATAAACTCCCATCTGAGTGCAGATGTGTTCTGCAAAGTGCAAACTGCTGCCTATTCATTTAACTTTTTGGCTTTTCCATGGGATAATTTTTTATTGATTAATAGGTCAAAGTTTGCAATAAAGCGTGTATTTGATTGCCGATTAATGGAACTTGCCTTTGGTTTGTTTTCTGAAATCCTGATAGTATATCCTCTTGTTAAATTGTGCATATTGAACTTTTGGCTAGGTCCTACTTTTTGTTGGATCTATGCAACTAATAACAAGAATATGAGCTGTCTTTTTGGTGGATTAATCCCGCCCAATTTATCTAAAAGCTTGAATTTTGGGTCACTTTTTCTTTTATTTGCACAGGTCTACTGCATTTGTAGTTGGACAAGAATGCCTTTTAGAATTTTCTCTTTTTAGTTTAGTGTTATGTCAGTCTGTGGGTTTGTAGAGGAGATTTGGTTCGAACACAATATTTAAGTTACATACACCTTTTGAACTCGTTGTGCTAACCATGGGAAATTGAACTCCTTGTTTTTTCAAGAAATGTGTAAATTTACATGGAAATACATGATGAAAAATTCTCCTCTGCTTTTCACTTATTTAAGCCCTGAGTCCTGACCACGTAACCCTACATAGGTTTAGTGTTGGTTGTATTCATGAAACAAGGACTAAGAAGAAATGTAAAAGTAAACTATTGATGGAGAAATTTTGATTCACAGTCAGATATTCTTGACTATTAATCTGCTAGCGTGTGCTGATACTTGAGCCTGGGAATAGGTTCAATTGCATGGTTATTTGTGTTATCTTAAAGAGCTTGCAGAATGCCAAATTATAGGCTATCTGCTTTCAACTAGTATGCGCATAGTTAAATTGTTGGTGGGTTGGATGCTTCTGTCATATTTGTCTTATACCAGATCTTTTTTTAACGAGAGAAGTTTTGGAGTGTGTTTGAGGCGTTTCACATCTGCCGCTCAGTTGTTCTACCTGCCCTGCATGTACGAGGATAGTTGGGTATGTGAAAATGGGCCTTCTTACAGTTCTATGCAATTGGGGATCTGCGCTAGTGATAGATTTGGATAAAGATGAGTCCTAAAAGTGAATTTATGTTTCATAAGTGGATTAATGCAGGTTAGATTTTAATCATATCTCCTTTTTACAGCATCCTTCATGGCAACCAGACAACATGTGTTCGTGGTTCATCCTGCATCACAACACCCAATTAACCTAACAAAACCCTGACTTGTAGAAATTCAATGATAATTGCTTTATATAGAAAGTCAGGTATTTTTTTTTGACCGAGAACCGTGGGGCAAAGCCCCCCGATAACATGGAATATATTAAAGAGAACCAAAGAGTTAAAAAAACTTACAAAAACCTAACCAGAGGTTAGGCAGAGGAGGGGACCACAGAAGCCTCAACTATATACAAGCCTAAAAACCGAAAAAGAGACTAGCAGAAAGGGAGAAAGACAAATCAGAACCTAAAGAAAAGTTACAAAGCTTCAAGCCAGAGGAGAATGGACTGATGTAAACTTGGCTTAATCCGAACTAGATGATTTACAACTTCAGCTTTGAAAGTCAGGTATTGGAACCACAGAAGATGATTGTGTCAAATACTACTGATATTACTAAAGCTATAATAAACTTGAATAATCCATAAATTATCTTGATTACTTGTTTGTTCACTATGTAATTTATACACTCTAGCTCTAGTCCATGGAACTGTTTCTAAAACCTGCTAGCCCGTCAACTGCATATATGGTTCAACCTGCTAGCCTTTATGACTTACTGGATTAGTCTTTGAATGCAACAAAAATTCTATTTACTGGCTCTTGCAAAAATCAAGGTATGCAAATTACAAAGTACCGATTAGCTAAGATGAATTGGCTCTTGCAAAATCATTGTATTCACTTTGGTTACTACAATTGAGATGGACCGGTTTTTACAAAATAATTGGGTTTTCTGCTCACAAATATAAGTCTTTCTGCCCACAACTACCTTTGTTGGCCGCGGGTACCATTGCATAATGTATCATGTGAATTTTTTGGTGTTTATGACTAGTTCATGTATTATTTACCACCTGAATTAAAAAATGCTTTTTAGTAATTGCAATTTCACCATAAAGACTCTTAAAGGAATTCTGGTTGAAGTAACTATCTTTGTGTTTTCAGTATTAGCATCATTGAACTATCTTTGACAGTAGTATTGCCATTTTCTTTTCATGTCATAGACATTCGAATGTACCACCTGCCGGTATGCCAATGATCAGCTCACACTGGACATCATCTTCCATTACCTGAATGAATGCCTCACTGATGTCTCCGGCGCTGAGGTACTACCTATCATCTCCCTTGCTTTTATATATCATAATGAATGTAATAAAAGTAGGCACCATAAGCAATATTTAACAGTCTTCGATGCTACTGAATGATGTTTCAGCTTAATTCACTTGTACAGTATAATCAGTGCTCCTTTTTAGAAATATGATTGCTCAAAACTGACTCAATCTTGTGCAGTTATTGACAGGATAAATAGCATGGGATTAGTTTTAAGTGAATAATATCTGCTGTCATGCTGAATGGTTCCAGGAGCCAATCTTCATGGAATCAGACTGCACGACGGCCGTCCAATATTTAAAGGTGAAGGTCTTGAAGTCTGCATGTCTCTCCATCGTCCAGGAGTCTTCCCATGCAGCTAGTAGATTGCCAGGATTTGAGTTGAATCATGTAAAAAGAGAGAGGAATTCAGTAGCCGATTGATCTTGCACAGATGTCTTCTCATGCAGCTAGTAGATTGCCAGCATTCAGTAGCCGATTGATCTTGCACAGATGGCGAAGCGCCTGAACCACAGTGCTGTGTGGTGAGGCTATTATCCGGTCTGTATCTAGAAGTTGATTGCTCCTGATTGTAATGTTTCCATGAGTAATCAATAAAATCTTTCTCAAGTTGTATTTTTAATGATCCAACACAGTATTATTGAATCAAGTTCAAACATTTTACGCTTTGTATCACGGTTGTTCATGTAAAAGAATAATTTATTTAATCCATGAGCTGACATGCCGGCACAAACAAAAAGAACAAATTGGAACTCAATTAGTTGTCAAAAATTAGAGGACCGTTTTATCGTCACACCAGTCATCATGAATCAGTTTTCTATACTCCAATTGTAGTGCTAGCTACGCCCTCTGAAAAATTAATTTAATCCTCCTGAAAAGCGCTGCTGACATGGTTTTCACGGGCGTGCAAACACAGGCAACGTGGATGATTGTTTTCCCCGCTAAATAAAAAACCGGCCTTTCGATCGTGCGTCTGCTTCAAAACGGATAGTGCGGAGGCCCAACGCTCACGGTGAGGGTGGGACACCACGACGCGAGGGCGCGCGCTGATGGAAAGAGCGGACGCGCGTAGGGGTGGATCGGGTATGGAATAAGCTGGTATTATATATATATATATATCCCAACAATTAAGGGAAAAAAAGACTCAGCATGTGGTAGCTATTAATAATTAGAACCTTGAAATTAAGCTCGACATCCTCCTAAACTTGTATAGCTATATATATCGATCGAGCTACGTAGGTAGCCAGAAAAGGAAAAGAAAGTGCATGGACAGTAAAAATAGGCAAGATCCGAGCGCAGGAGGCGCCCCACCATGCATACATGTGCACATGTGTGTATATATCTATGATCGATATGATCCAAGGACGATTGCTTAGCTAGCTTCTAACAGCGCGCAACAGGGACGTACGCCGCTGGCCGAGACGAAGGACGATCGACGACGATGCCGACAGCGACGCCGGTGATGGCGTGCTTGCTGCTGCTGGTGGTGGCGGCGTCGACAGCGACGGCGCATTTCCAGGTCGGCGACGTGGATGAGTACTGGACGAAGCGCGCACAGGAGGCCAGCCTCAGAAACCGCGCCGCCGGGGCGGCGATCAACGACCTCATCTCCGGTGCCGCGCGCTTCCACGCGAACGTGGACGCGCGCGTGTATGGCCGGCGCTCCAACCTGCAGGATGTCGAGGAGGCACCAGCCAAGCCGACCGAAGCACAAGATGCCGCCGCCGCTCAAGGTGGTGTCGGTGGCCATTGACCACTGTACCAGTAAAATCGATCGACCAATTTTTTTATTTCATTTCATTTGAGGCTGCACGCATCTATGCCGATCCGATCCTTGTTGGATTAAGCTAAGTATATGTATATGTATTTTTATTACTAACCATCTGTAAGCATGCACACCGCCATCCAGATATGTTCTCATATATAATTTATTCCATGGACGGACTTGCATTGTGCCTGCAGCTAGCTACTAGGCGCAACAAATGCCATCTCTACCTCTTCGATCTATTATTATCTCTCCAAAGACTAATCGCATACTTCGTGCGACCCACCTTCCCTGCAATCGATCCTCGTCCCGCCGGTACACCATTCGGACAAGCTAAAAGCATCTCCAACAGTTTTACAATAAAGTTTTTCTAAAAATCATCTAATGGGTGTCCCTGTTGTTTCTGCTAATGAACTTAATTAGCAAACTAAAACATGATCCTTAGCCTAAACATGATATCAATCTCTTAATGCGGAATTTGGTGGGTAGATCTTATACCAGCGTTAGCAGTAGCAGCCATAGGAGCTCCCTGAGTTGATGACGCCTGAGCCGTAGAGGAAGTAGACGTTCTTGTCGGTGCAGATGTACGAGCAGGGGTAGCGACGGCCTTCCAGATACCAACTGATGTAGCACTGGCCTGATCTTCCAATAGGTATTGGTAGATTCGATTTGTGGAGACTCGACGTTGACGATCCGGGCTTCTAATCAGACATGATTCGAAGTCCTGCAATCTTTACACCGCTGCTCCTTGGTTATCAACCAAGCACAACTTGATTGACCTCGCCGAGAAGGCTATATTGCAAGCGAATCGAAGAACGCAAGCAAGAGAGGGTAAACACGCAATCTGAAATTGCAGATGTGTATGAAGCAAATAACAAGATGGGGTTCGAGTTCGAATTACAAAAGGACTAATCTCCACAGTGGTGAAGAACAAGAACAGGGGCCCTGAATTCACAGAAAAAAACTCAACGTCATAGTTACAATGAACAAAATATGTTTCTCAATGAAAAACTAGACTAAACAAAATCCAAACCCTAATGTGCGGCGGCTACTGAGTTTATGACAGCAAAGGGGGCGTCCTATGGTTGGAGGCGACCAGGGGGGCGCCCACAACATGGGCTTAAGGCTCGACACGATACAAAGCCTGAAAAGACCCAAAACAGGTAACACAACACCTTGTCGTGGTCACACAGAATGATCCACGAATCTTCTAGAGCTGGGACCAGAACCAAAAGGAGCGTCTCGTTGTTAGGTTTCCAACGCATCCAAGATTCACCTCATTTGGACGCCGTATGAGGGAGATATCGCCGTTTCGGTGCAGGGCTGTCGGCTGAATCCGAACCGAACTCGCAGCCCAAGTTGGCGATGACTTGTAGCTTGGAGATGAGGCCGGCTCGTGCATGTCCAGCATGGTGATGTCCTCATCACCAACGGCACTACCCGCGAGTGCTTGGTCTTCCAAACCCCTCCAGCGCCCTTAGTGATCAGACTTGAGGTGGCTAGAGTTTTAGAAAATGTCGAAAACATGTTTCTGGTGATTTAATGATAGCCACAACCTCATGTATATATAGGGACTGTGGCGCTGGGGGCAGCCTCTGGAAACAAACCCTAATGGTCCTATTGATCATAGCCCATTAGGTTTTCGTGATTAAGTTTCCTAAGCACGTTTAGGTGGTTTAAACACATTTAAAAGTGAAGATCACAATCTTATCTCTTAACAACATATTTCCAACATTCTCTCACTTGATCGAAGGGTTAAAAGTTAATGTTCGCATCACACTAATGTTCACCCTTAGTATCACAGTAAGTATCGGACCAATACGTCGTCAGTAGCTTGGTACACTATGGGGACCGCATTACCCATAGTCTCACTGAAACACCTCGTTAGAACGCTTATTCATTAGTTGGGAGTTAGTAACGGCCCTAAACCAGGACCTAAAGACTATCCACCAAACCCATATTTGTAACGTGCTGCTTAAACATATTCGGTGGTAAGCCTTTAGTGAGCGGATCCGCTAACATAGCATTAGTTCCTATGTGCTTGATCTTAATGGTTCGATCCTGGCATCTTTCTTTCACAACACAATACTTGAGGTCGATGTGTTTGGAAGCACCACTCGACTTGTTGTTACTCGAAAAGAACACTGCTGATTGATTATCGCAGCATAACATTATTGGTTCCGTAATGCTGTCAATTACCTTAAGGCCTGGAATAAAATTCTAAAACCACACAGCCTGTCCAGTTGGTTCATAGCATGCCACAAACTCTGCTTGCATTGTTGACGCTGCAACTGAACTTTGTTTGGAGCTTTTCCATGATATTGCTCCTCCAGCTAATGTGTAGATATATCCTGATGTAGATTTTCTACTATCCATAAAACCAGCAAAGTCAGCATCAGTATAACCCACAACTTCAAGTTTATCGGACTTTCTATATGTGAGGATGAAGTCTTTGGTACCTTGGCAGTAACGTAACACCTTCTTGACACCTACCCAGTGGACCTTTCCGGGATTTTTCTGATATCTTCCAAACATTCCGGAAGCAAATGCCAAGTCTGGACGCGTATAGACTTGCGCATACATCAAGCTTCCGACAATTGAAGCATAAGGTATATCCTTCATTTCATCTAATTCCAATTGGTTCTTAGGACATTGGGCTTCACTAAACTTATCACCCTTCGCTAATGGAACATGTGTGGCCTTACTCTTATTCATGTTAAGTCTCTTAAGCATTTTCTCTATATATGCCTTCTTAGACAATCCTACTCCTTTGGTCTTGTCTCGGTGTATCTCAATGCCCAGAACATAAGAGGCCTCACCAAGATCTTTCATACCAAAGTTGGATGAAAGAAAACCCTTTGTCTCGTGCAGCATTCGCTTATTGCTGCTCGCTAATAGGATATCATCCACATAAAGCACTAGAATTATAAAGTTAGCATCCTTTATCTTAGTGTAGATACAGTTATCCACACCGTTCTTCTTAAACCCGAATTTCTTAATCACTTGATCAAATTTAAGGTTCCATTGTCTTGACGCTTGCTTAAGTCCGTAGATAGACTTCTTTAATCTGCATCCCATTTGTTCCTTACCCTTCACAACAAACCTTCCGGCTGTGCCACGAAGATGGTTTCATCCAAGTCACCATTAAGGAACGCAATTTTGGCATCCATCTGATGCAGCTCTAAGTCATAATGAGCCACTAGCGCCATGACGATTCTAAAGAAATCTTTCTTAGACACAGGGGAGAAAATTCCATTATAATCAACCCCTTCCTTTTATGTACTAAAGCATACCATATTATATATTCACTGTGTAGGCATACTCATGTGGAGTCCAACAAAATTGGATTTTCTATTTTATGACTTTTCTATGATTTACTAAGATTTTGCAAAAATCTGCGGAAATAAATAAAAAAGAAAAAGACAAAACCGCGCAACTGTAGCATAATCGGGCTGCAATCACCTTGGGAGGTTAAATGTCTGGTTTTGGAAAGGTGAGGAGGTTAGAAATCCAGTTTTATAGTTTAGGGGGTGATGTGATCCATCATTGATACTATTGACACCATTTTTTGGCACGTGTCAACCTGTTGGGCAAAAGGCCGATAAAAATTGGGCCGACGCTAGATCAGAAGCGAAGAATGAAGCATATTGGGCTTTTTGGCCAGAAGGGGCGTCGTGGCCGATGGAGCATGGAAGGAGCTGGCGAGACTACGTCAGCAAGTTATCTGTTAGAATTTAGGAAAGTTTGTTCTCTTTATTGCCAAGTAATGTATGTCGTAATCGATTAGGATTTGTAGCTTAGGCTATAAATAGCTACCCTCGGGCATGTATCAATCCATCCAATGATCAATACACAAACCCTTTTTTCCTTTTTCTCTTTTCGGCGACTTCGCCTTAGTTGCTGTAGGTTTTTCTTTTACATGTTCTTTCCTGCACGTGGGGCTGCATCGACTTTGATCTCCGACTTGCTGGTAAGTTCTGCGTCGAACGAGGCAGATAGGCTCAAGGTTGACGGTGCATCGCTTCTTCCTCTATCCTGTATTAGTTCAAGTTATCGAGCAGATTGGATCTAGGTCTGGTCTGTTCACAAAGTTATCGATATCAGTTTGTTCTTGTTAGATTAATCTGTTTAGTCTAGCTTGCTTCTTACTGTTATCACAAGTTATCGGTATTTGCTAGATTTGATAGGGTTAGATTCGTTGATCTTGTTCTTATTTAGTTCTTACCACAATTTATCCAGCCTAGATCGGGTTCGGATCTTGTCCATTGCTCATCGCCAGACCGATCGGGTTCGGATCTAGGTGTTGTCTACCAAGGCCCCGCTACCCCGTTTAGCGCTGCCTCACCTGCACAATCGGCCGGAGCTTTGGCCGATTGATCTAGTAACACATTGGACGCTTGGCCGGTGCACGTGGCGGAACGATTCGGAAAACCAGCCGATACGTTCCGATAATTTAACATTTTACCTGTCCCTTGTCAATTGTAGTTCAAATTGACTGGCACGCCCTGCACCACCACGCAGCTGATTTGGACGCTACGCAGGAGCGAAGCAAGAGGCTCCCGGGTCCTCGCGTGTGCTGGCGCTGAAGGCCGACCTACGACTTTTTGCATCTACACGCTTTTGGCAGGCTCGGTGGGACACGAAAACGACACCACTATGACTAATAACAACAGGATGGATGGGGACAAAATCTTGTTGCCTACCATGAATGATCTCAATGAAGATCAGAAACGGCTGGTCGAAGAAGCCATAGAGCAATCTCAAGACGCCTGCCTCAGGTCGTTCATCCTGACCAAGGAGGGGCAGGTAATACAGAAGCAGTCGCTACCAGGGCCAGGGGGCATCTCCATCACTCAAGACTCGGCCAAGTTCAAGGAGATGTTTGATCAGTCCATAAGCCACACATTGATCAATCAGTCAGGAGTTTTGATTGAGACCATCAAGGACGCTATCAAGAACGTCCTAACAGAGGGCACTCAAGGGTGTAGCACAGGACCATCATACTCCAATGAGGAACCATCGGCCGCTGCTGGTGTCACAATATCAGCAACAATGGCCGATGGAGTTCTGCCCAGTACAACAAGTGTGCCGATGGCCGGTGCCGGGACAAGCTCATCGCCTTACGTGCTGAGGCGCCCAAGACCTTCGGCAGCACATGCTTAGCGATGAATGCATCAACGCCAAGCAGAGGCGTGCTCAACACTCCAGCAGGGTTCGTACCTTGTACGTTGGGCATGCCAATGGAGTTCTGGCAATACATCTATCCACAGATGTTCAGATAAAGTAGCAACGCGGTGAACTTCACTACTACCACACTGTCGTTGGTGCCGTCTGCTCTGATAATTCAGCACCCACCGCAGACTCCGCCTGCACCAACTTAGACTGAGGGGAATCACGCAGATGCATCGGCTTTCCAGTTGATTGAAGACACTGTGGGACAACCGATGAGTCCCCAAATCCGAAGGGCCCCTCAAGACGCAAGCATTCAGATGCCAAACCTCATGGTGCAACAGCCTGAAGTTGATTGGGCCAGCAAGATAGCCGATGTGATGAAGAATCAATTCGGCTTGAAGCCAAAGGAGCCGGCATTCATGTACAGGAAG
The DNA here is from genome assembly GCA_032594955.1 of Panicum miliaceum. Classification (NCBI taxonomy): domain Eukaryota; kingdom Viridiplantae; phylum Streptophyta; class Magnoliopsida; order Poales; family Poaceae; genus Panicum; species Panicum miliaceum. The sequence goes on along the minus strand of CM064061.1, from coordinate 31,690 downwards.
CCTTACCCAGAAGTCTATGGTCAGATCCCACTGCTTCATCGGTACAAGTTGCCAGACTTCACCAAATTCTCTGGACAGGGTAACATGTCAACCGTTGAGCATGTCAGCAGGTTCCTGATACAATGCGGGGAAGCTACAGCGACAGATGCCTCGAAGATCCGCTTGTTCCCGCTATCTCTCTCTGGATCGGCCTTTGCCTGGTTTGCATCATTGCCAGCCAACTCCATAATCACTTGGGCCGATCTCGAGAAGCAGTTCCACAAGTACTTTTTCACTGTGGTGCAACAGAGGAATAACGAGCCCGTCCCGGATTACATTCAGAGATTCAGGGATGTCAGAAGCTGTTGTTTCAATCTGTCTCTTAGCGATGGCCAGTTAGCTGAATTGGCCTTTCAGGGACTCCCGCCACAAATCAGGGAGAAATTCTTGTCCCAGGAGTTCGAAAGCGTGAGTCATCTAGCATCCAGGCTTGCTAATGTTGATGTTCGAGCCCACGATGCCAGGAAGAACATGTTCCAGAAGAAGGTCAACTATGTTGGAGATTCTTCTGAGTCAAAAAGTGAGGCTGGAATCGGCGTTGCTGAGTGGGTCAAGTCCAAGAAGCCAATCTCATGCCCATTCACCAAGAAGGAAGGTGAAAAGCTATGGGTTCGACATCACAAAGGCCGATAGGATCTTCTTTCTACTACTGGAATTGGGTCAGCTCAAGTTGCCCTCCAACCATGTGATCCCATCGGCCAACAAAATAAAAGGGCGCAGGTATTGTAAGTGGCATCACTCCGTCACTCATAATACTAACGATTGCAAGACATTCAGGAAGGAGATCCTGATGGCCATCGAGCAAGAAAGAATCAAGTTCGACAGGCCGATGAAGATTGATGAACATCCCTTCCCAGCCAGTGCAGTTGATGTGGGAGCCCAGGACGTCAACGAAAATACAAAGGTACCACCTTCTGATCATCCTGATCATAATACTGAAAATCCGAAGACTAGTGTATCGGCCAACGGCAGGGGGAACCAAGGCCGATACGAACAAGGTGGGAGTTTCAGGAGGCCACGCAGAGTTGTCACATCCCAGATGCTCCTGAACAAATATCAGCGCCAGCAAGAGAGAGAAAGACGCCGTCAAGAAAAAGAGGACAGGCGTGATGAAGAACACTGGCGGTGCCCATTCTTTGCATTCGGCTGGAACGAGGGTTTGCGTTTGCCATCGACCGATGATTGTTCTGAATGCAATGGGACACAGGAAGGCCGATACGATTTCAAAAGGCAGCGCCATGAAGACAACCATCAGCAGTCGACTTTCAGAGGCAAGCATTGGGTCTCTGTCCATGATCGGCTGGGTCCACGTGTCCCTTAGAAAGCAACGATTGAAGAACAAGCTGCAACCCGTGTATCTGATGGAGCGCTTCTGGATCGATCGCTCGAGCGTCATGATAATTACAGGTATGATCTAGAGGAGTACCCGGATTGGTGCATCCAGGGGTTAACCCGTTCTCAGAAGAGGAAAGTTTAGAGGCTCGGACACCGGGAACAAGAAGAAGCTTGCGCTTATGAGAAGAAGCCAGTCAAATCGCAAGTGTGGCGCATGAAGACCGAGGAAACTACCCCGTTAGCATCGGTCAATATGGTTTGTATGCAACCAACAGAGTGTAAAACACTGATACATGATGATGGCAACGAAGCAGTAGTGAAACATGTGCTGAATCCAGCTCAAGGATTATTCAAGAGACCAGATGAGGAAGAACAAAAACATCTGAGGCCTTTGTATATGAAGGGGCATGTTGACGGTAGGCCGATGACTGGGATAATGGTCAATGGAGGAGCCGCTGTTAATGTTATGCCCTATATTATTTTCCAACGGCTTGGGTATGATGAAGAAGATATGAAGGGGACTGATATGATGCTCAAGAGCTACAAAGGAACGACATCACCTGCTTGGGGGGCAATATCTGTCGATCTGATTATTGGAAGCAAGACTCTATCTACTGTTTTCTTCATCATGGATGGTAAAGATGCATAGAATTTGCTCTTGGGCCAGGATTGGATCCACACTAATTGTTGGGTTCCTAGAACCAGGGTCACCAATGGGTCTGCCTTGTCAGAGCAAGGCCTGAATGACTCTCACACCCACGGCCTTTCAGACCAGATAACGCTTGTGGGCCGTCCCGGCCCATGAGCCCCGTCGAAAGGTATTCCCCCTTAACCAAACTCCACAGCCTACAGCGCCAATTCCGAGTGCCTCCACTCGGACTGGCTGAAGGCCCACAGGCATCGCCTCTCCATCTCTCCTCTTGGACTCCCGACTGATTCAGGTCACTGCCGGGAGGAAAAATCCCACTTGGTCACGCGCGCCCAGGCTTGGTTTGCAAGGGTCAGACCTGGCCGTACCAAGTGGGCGCGGCTCTCCTGGGGTCTTACGCTCGAATAGTGGCACACTGTGCCTCTGTCCCAGCAGAGGACCAAGGCTATGGCGTCCACTTGGTCCTTGTGATGATCAGGCTTGCCGTCATCATGGCTTGACCACCAAGAAACCATCAACCGGGATGGGACTTGGCACGTAAACAGTCCTCCCCGATGGGACGACTACCTCGTCCCATCAGGACCCCCGTACCTGTTGACTGACCAAGCACGACGCACAAGTTCAAGACCAGGAGACCCTCAGGATTTCGGGATCACGCAATCCACGAAGGACATCGCCGACTGGCCATCTGTACGGGCCCATTGACGGTTTGGGCCGCCCGACTGCCGGAGTCAAAGATATTTCTCCCCAAAGCCTTCTCCCCCAAGGAATTCACTGTAACATGAGCCCTCCTTGAGCTAGAAAAGAGGGGTCCCTTTAGATTTAGAAGAGGAAGCATCAGAACTCAAGTTAGAAAACAAAAGTCCACTCAAAAAGCCTGTACTCCCCAACACTCACGAGCACCTGGGCTCGAGCAATACATCCAACTGACCCCCGACTGGACGTAGGGCGTTCTCGCCTGAACCCGTATAATCTCTTGAGTCATTGCATGCTAGGCCATCTCCGATCACGACACACGATACACACGCTATCGAGTAGTTTACGTGCCACCCATTTCCGGGAGCGACAGTTTTGGCGCCGTCCGTGGGGAGGACGTCGTGCGTCCTTTGCTCCGGCGATCGGATGGCTTTCTTTATCAACGTCATTGGGGCCGATGGTAAGAGCGCCCCGCTTTACTTCGGCTCGCCGGTGCTTTCTGCTCCAATATGTGCTGGGCCATGGTCACCACCGTCCGTTGCACACTTCCAGACCTTCCACTTCGGAAGTTTGGACTTCGTCGCCGACCACCTCGGCACGCTCCACCTCCGGGAGAACGTGATCGCCCCGGCGGTGTCCGAGGGGGCCAGCTTCATCGTCAACCCGCTGGCCGAACTCGACCCTGAGGCACTGGCCCAGCGCATCAAGCTCTTGCTCGGTGCTAATCCCTCTGCGAGCGACGTAGACATGGTCATGTACTCCCTCAGCAACGTCGCCCGTTGGTGTACTCCCCTTGGTCATGTACTCCCTCATGTACTCCCCTTGGTGACCTCGTTCATGGGCATGATATGGTGCAGCCCTGCCTCGTTCCTTGAGCTTTTTCCTGATGGAGATGATGCCCTCAGCGATGCCTCGAGCGTTGGGGACGTGTCGATGCGTGGGTGCACAATGTGGCCGAGATGCGCCACGGTGGACCTCCCCGGGGAAAATCTGTATGTGGAAAGCTCGGAACACACCCATACCACGGTAGCTCCCCGTACGCAGGCTCTGGCCAACGCCCAGGCTCACGCTGAGGCACTGAGGAAGCCGCAGAATGACCTGCAGCATGCGCCACCGCCCGCAAACCCCCGTGGCGCCGCAAGCACCGCCCGGGAACGCGCGCAGTAGGTGCAGCGAAGCATCATCGCAGGAGGCAATGAGCTCCCAAAGTACGAGCGTGCCGGACAGAACATCGCGGCTGCGGGCGTACTTCTCTGCAACTTTCCGCCTCCTGCCGACACATAGAAACAAGAAATCCACCGCAACATCCCGGCGCTGGTGGAACGCGCCGCCCTTCAGCGGAAAGCTCGTCGATGTGTCAGCGACGACCAATTTCCTGCCCTGCGGGAGGCGCAGGCCCTCAACAGCCCAACCTGTCAGTGCTTTAGCCGCAAGGACCTCAAGCCCCACGGGCTCGAGGCGCAGACACCACCCTTCAGGCCAACCCGGCATTCGCGCCGCGGCCATCACCGATCCAGGGTCGTCTAGGCCCTAACTACGATGCACGAAGCGTCATCCACGCCAGGCAGCGGGCACGCCACGACGCCGATGTCGACCAGATGGCGGCCCGCATGCCCGACGTCGCCATGTCGGACGTCGAGAGCGAGGACAAGAACTCGCGGCACCGATACTGCCCACGCCGCGATGAGCGACCACGTAGCATGAGCCCCAATGCGCCTGGCCCACAGGCTTTCACGTCGCATATCCGGTAGGCAACGTTCCGCTACGTCCGGTACTTACGTCCATCACGGAAACTCCTGGGACCTGAAGAGCTGCAAGCAGAAGCCTGGCAAGTCCCTCTAGGATTACATCCGCTGGTTCTCGCAGCAGTGCAATGCTCTCCCCGACATCGTCGACGCGGATGTCGTCGGTGCGTTCATTTCCGGGACCACCTTCAAATCACTCGTCCACAAGCTTGGTTGCCATAAGCCGCGGACCACTCGCGAGCTCCTGGACATAGCCACAAACCACGCCTCAGGCGAGGAAGCCATTGGGGCCATTTTCATCGGCACGCAACCCACCGGCAAGGCCAAAGCCAAGGAGCCAGACGAAACCCCAGCCTCCTCGAAGCAGGGGAACAAGAAGAGGGGCAATCGGCGCCGGCCGAACCCCAACCTTGTCGCAGCCGTCGACCAGCCGGCGAAGCGGAAGGGAGGAAACGAGCACTTCGAGCAGCTGCTGGAGAAGCCGTGCACCAATCACGGCTACCCCGTCAAGCACAAGCTCAAGGATTGCGAACTCCTGAGGTGCGTGCTCAACCCCGCCGGCAAGCGCGAGGGGGGCGACCGCGACAAGAAGGCAGCCAAAGAGTTGGAGGATTATGATAAGCCTTAGAACATGTTTCCCGACGCCCGGGGCTGCCTCATGATCTTCGGAGGAACCGAGGATGATTGCACTCGGCGCCAGCTCAAGCTACGCCATCACGATGTCCTCTCGGCAACGACAGTAGTGCCCAGGCGACTCCGTTGGTCTAACACGCCAATCACCTTTAGTCAGGACGATCACCCGCCGAGCGTACCACGACTAGGAAGCTATCCGCTCGTCATGGATCCAATCGTCGACACCAAGCGTCTGTAGGTGTTTTACCGGCAAGCCTACGTAGGGATACCCTAAGGTAGTAGACTTGTGGTCAGGGTGTCGCCGAGATCAGGAACTCGATGGTGCAAGGAACAAAAGGGTTTAGACAGGTTCGGTCCGCAGTATGCGTAATGCCCTACGTCCTGTAAGGTTTGTATTGCCTTGGAGGTTATGGGTATGCAACGATATGTTTTGGAAGGGTCCCTGCCCACCCTTATATATCTTGGGAGGTGTTGATGCCAGATTTTGACACGTGTTGAATTGGCGTCAGGAGAAAAAGATTGGCCGATGCGGCAGATCTGAAGGCTAAAGTAAGGAATCGGCCGATTAAGGTAACAATTGAAAATCGGCCGATTGGTGATACAGCTCACGCCAACAGTTTGGAGCCACAACAGAGGATCCCGGTCAAAAGTGGCTTGATGTTGGTCAACGGAGCGATGCCGATTCGGTCAAGAAGCAATTGGAAAAGTCATGATTGGATTAGGAGACGGCGGAGGAAGATTCTGCGGGAGTCCGTTTCCTTTTTAAAAAATATTATAGATATAGTAGTTTTCCTGTTTTAAATAAGGTTGTAACACGTCGTAATCGACCAGGAGTCCTAGTTTTAGGGTATAAATAGGAGTCGCTAGGGCTTTGCAAATAATCAACACATCAATCAACAAAACACTTCTACTTTTTACTAGTACTTTACTTTCTAGTCGGCGACTTCACCAATACTTTTTCTTCTTTCACGAGTTCGTACGGATTGGTAGGGCTGCATCAACTTGATCTCCGGCCAATTGGTAGGTTCCGCTTACCGAGTAACATCCGAGCTTTAACCACGGGCGCATCACTGTGGTTTCGTTTGGATTTATTCACCAGTTATCGATATTTACTAGAATTGCAAGTTTTACCTGTTGTTCTAGTATTATCACCAGTTATCCAGCTTGAGATTAGAACTATCGGCTCTATCATCGCTTTTTCTCGCTCATCGTCATATAGCCTATTAGTTCTATTTCAAGTGTTGCATCTGTAATAATTGTTTAGATCGCTCCAGCAGTTTTCTTTGCAATTATTACTCGATTATCGGCTGATCCATAGCCGATCATCTTCACAGCAAATTGGCCGATTCGCCGACGCGCTCTTCAGGACAGATCAGAACTCCAACCGATCGGAGCGCCTGGAATTTAATACTTTTATTTCCTTGTCAATCAACAGGTCAGATTGACTGGCACGCCGCGCGAACCGCACCAGGGCGATAACCCGAACAGGAGCTAAGCAGATTCTCCCGGGTCGTGTGTCCGACGCTGAAGACCATCAGCTGATTCCTGTCTGGCCGATTTTAGCGCCAACACACTTTTGGCACGCCCAGTTGGACACAACTTCAAGATCCGACATGTCGAGAAACGCAGAGGTTTCCGAAAACAACATCATTGTGGTCACAGAAGCGGATCTCAAGGACAACCAGAAGGAAGAATTGGCTAAACATCTAGAAGATTATAAGAAGATGTATCTGCAGTCATTCAGTCGTACAAGAAGCGGGGAGGCTGTCAAGAAAGCTCCTATTGCAGTTCCCCGCCATATCACCATTGCTGATGATTCGGGCAAGATGTCCGATATGATCCAATAGTCCGTCTACCAGGCGTTCATCGACCAATCCTCGGTAATGACCAACACGGTGTACAACACCATCGTCAGCTCTCTGGCCAGCGGAGCAGTTCAAGGCTATCAGGGACCGGCGTATGCCCCGCCGATTGCACTTCCAGCCAGAAGCTTACCAGGCACGTCCCAATCAGCTCCTCAGCCGATATTGACGCAACGCGAGGGGTACAACACTCCGTTGCCTCCAGCTTCTCCAAGATACAGCGGTACACCATGTTTCCCATCACAGGCACCGCTTCAACCCGTCCAGATTGCTTCTGTGCAATCGCTGCCCACAAGCTCAGTACCCTGGGGGACATCGGTGACGACGGCTTTCCCCGATCCATCAACCGGGCATGGAAGCTATCCAATCCAGGCGCCGTTCCAATCGGCCGTCCGGCCGACGGTCCCTCAGTATCATCCAGTCTCATCAGAGATCGGCCGGGGGGCAGGCACTGCAGAGGCACTCAGAAGCACGACGCCGATGATGACGTACGACGGGGCGGCGGATTCACTTCGCCATCAACTGTCCGCTGCTCAGCAAAATTCGCCGCATGCTTCGATTCATCACCCAGCCGTACCACCACCGGTCCTTCAACATGTGCCGGCACCTCGAACGGCCGTTCATCAGCAGCAGGTGGACTGGACGGAAAGAATAGCGGAGGTAATTCAGGACCAGTTTGGGTTGAAGTAGAAAGTGCATACTTACACATACAAGACGCCATACCCATCGGCCTATGACTTGCTGCCGTTCCCACACCGCTACAAGGTACCCGATTTCACCAAGTTTTCGGGGCTGGACGACACATCCATCGTTGAGCACGTCAACAGATTCATCATCCAGTGCGGAGAAGCCGCCACGCAAGATGCTCTGAGGGTGCGTCTATTTTCATCGTCTCTGTCCGGATCGGCCTTCCAGTGGTTCACCACTTTGCCGCCAAATTCTATTGTTACTTGGGCCGATCTGGAGAAGCAGTTCCACAAGTACTTCTACGCAGGAGTACCTGAGATGAAACTCTCAGATTTGACCAGCCTCAGGTAGAGGAGCGATGAACCAGTAACTGGATATATACAGAGGTTAAGAGAAGTCAGGAACAAATGCTACAGTCTGGCTCTTACCGATGCACAGTTGGCCGATATCGCTTTCCAAGGCCTCCTGCCAAAAATCAAGGAAAGGTATGCTTCGCAAGAATTTGAAAGCCTAAGCCAGATCGTTCACCGATTGGCAGGACAAGAAGTCCGTCCGTTTGAGCAGCGGAGGAATTTCCAGAAGAAGGTGGCATACCTAGAAGGGTCTGAATCTGACGGGGAGGAGGAAATCGGCCTGGCAGAGTGGGTGAAAGGTAAAAAGCCAATATCGTGCCCTTTCGGAAAGAAAGAACCAAAGACATTCGGCTTTGACACATCAAAGGCCGATAAGATTTTCGACTTATTACTCCAGGAAGGGCAGATTAAGCTATCTTAGTATCATACCATCGCTTCGGCCGATCAGCTCAAGAAAATGAAGTACTGCAAGTGGCACAACGCCACGTCTCATGATACGAATGAATGCAAAATCTTTCGTCAACAGATACAATCGGCCATCGAGCAGGGAAGGCTCAAGTTCGAAATCCCGGCAAAATCGGCAAAACCGATGAAGATAGACCAGCATCCTTTCCCGGCTAACGTAGTTGACACACTTCAAACCAAGTTGCTGGCGTCAGAATCGGCAAGAAGGAGCGGCGCCGTTGATCCCAGGAGGCAGGTCACAGCAGATGAGGTCAAAGGGAAAAGGCGGGCTGAAGACAAGAGCGGAGGGCCAGGACCATCGCGTAGACCCGTCACATCCCGATTCTTGCTCAGCAAATATCAGCGGCAGCAGGAACGGTCAAGATATCACGACGAAATGACACGCCGGCACGAGGATCACTGGCAATGTCCGTTTTTTATCCATTGCTGGGAAAACGACATCCAATTGCCATCAGCCGATAACTGTCCTGAGTGCAACGGATTAAATTGCAACGATCGCCCGTTTAAAAGATCACGCTCCAGGGACAGAGGATTAGAGCCGATCAGCAGAAATCGGCGCGAACAAGAGGGACGGCGCCTTTCAGTGCATGATCGGCTAGGGGGCAGAGTTGACCAGTATCACCGGTCAAAAGGCAGGATCAACCAACAGGATGGACTGGGGGGCAGAATCAGCGTGCACGATCGGTTGGAAGAGATGGCTGATGACAGGGTGTTAGATGAAAACCCCCTAGGAAGGGAACCAGATTGGGAACACGCCAGATCATTGGCCAAACCAGTAAACCCCAGGTGGTGTCCCGATGGCCTATCCAGATCCCAGAAATGGAGGATCCAACGCCTGCGCCAGTGGGAGCAACAAGAAGAAGAACAGAGGCAGGTGCCGGAAAAGAGAAACGTTAAGTCTCGGGTTTGGCGCCCCAAGAAAAACAACAGCCAGGAAGCAGACAATCAAGAATCGGCAGCCGACATCAACATGGTGTTCATATTGCTGATGGAATTCATGGCGCCTGACGATCGAAACAAAGCAACAAGAATGGAAGAGCAAATGGCGCAACTGGTGTTAGAGCCGATGACGGCTACCTTTGAGAAACCAGAAGAAGAAAAACGGCAACATCTTAAGGCGTTGTTTCTCAAAGGCTACGTTAACGGACGATCTGTCACCAGACTACTAGTAGATGGAGGCGCCGCAGTCAATATCATGTCGTATGCCATGTTCCGCAAGCTAGGCAAGAGCGATGAGGATCTGACCAAGATGGACATGATGCTAAAGGATTTCGAAGGCAACGTGTCTCCCGCCCATGGAGCGCTCTGCATCGACCTCACCATCGGCAGTAAGACCCTTCCTACTACCTTTTTCGTTATTAATGGTAAGGGATCCTACAACATGCTGCTCGGTCGCGACTGGATACATGCAAACTGCTGTTTCCCATCTGCAATGCATCAATGCCTCGTGCAATGGGTCGGCGACAGTACGGAGATAGTCACCGCCGATTCCGCCTACAGCATCGCAGCAGCCGACACGCAACAATGGAGCTGCGAGCACGTCAGGTGTATATCTGGCAGGACTTGGGACACTGACTTCTTGAAGGTGTCCGATTTCGGTCTACAGCCGATCCAAGCAGTCGGCTCTGAAGATTCAGAATAGATGGATCAGCTCGTCCGAGAAGACGGGAAGCTTGGGTATGGGTTTACGTCGGCCGATTCATTGGAGATGGTGAATTTGGGAGATAGTAGCAAATCAAGGCCGACGTATATTAGTGCTAACTTGGATCCTGGGTATAAGTGTAAATTGACAAGTTTATTAAAAGAGTTCAAGGATTGCTTTGCTTGGGAATACCATGAGATGCCAGGTCTAGACCGGTCCATTGTTGAACACCGGTTACCTATAAAATCAGGATATCGGCCATATCAGCAACTTGCACGATGGTACAACCCCAAGATTCTACCTGATATAAAGGCCGAGATCACAAAGTTAATTGAAGCAGGATTTATTCGGCAATGCCGCTACGCCGAATGGATTTCTAATATTATGCCCGTGTATAAAAAGAATGGAAAGTTGCGTGTGTGCATCAATTTCAGGAACTTAAATCAGGCCACACCAATGGATGGATATCCGATGCCAACGGCCGATATCTTGATAGATGCTGCCGCAGGACACAAAGTCATCAGTTTCTTGGATGGTAATGTCGGGTACAATCAGATATTTATGGCCGAAGAAGATATCTCGAAAACGGCTTTCAGGTGTCCAGGTCATCTTGGTTTATTTGAATGGGTTGTAATGACCTTTGGGTTAAAGAACGTCGGTGCTACATATCAGCGGGCCATGAACTATATCTTCCACAAGCTTATTGGTACATCGGTGGAAATTTATATAGATGACGTCGTGGTCAAGTCAAAAGGTCACCAAGAATATCTGGCCGATTTACAAGAAGTACTGGAGTGCACAAGGAAGCATGGGTTGAAGATGAACCCGAACAAGTGTGCATTTGGTGTATCGGCCGGGCAATTCTTAGGATTCATGGTTCATGAGCGCGGGATAGAGGTCAATCGGAAGACCATAGACGCCATCAACAAAGTTGTGGCCCCACAGAATAAAACTGAGCTACAGTCCCTCATCGGCAAGGTCAATTTTATCAGAAGATTCATATCCAACCTGTCAGGACGGATTCGAGCTTTCACTCCTTTGTTGAAATTAAAGCCCGATCAGGAATTTTTATGGGGAGAAGAAAAACGCAGAGCGTTGGAAGATATCAAGCAATATCTGATTTCACCCCCGGTGTTAGTCCCGCCACAGCCTGGTAAGCCGTTCAAATTATATTTATCGGCTGATGAGCAGGCCATTGGATCGGCATTGGTACAGGAGTTCGAAGGGAAAGAACGGGTGGTATATTATGTCAGCAGAAGACTCCTGGACGCCGAAACAAGATATTCCCCGGTGGAGCGGCTATGCTTGTGTTTATACTTTTCGTGTACCAAGCTCAGGCATTATTTGTTATCGGCAGAATGCATAGTTGTATGCAAAGATGATGTGGTGAAATATATGCTATCATTGCCGATTTTGAAAGGGCGGATTGGAAAATGGATCCTGGCTCTGTCAGAATTGGACTTAAGGTACGAATCGGCCAAAGCTGTCAAGGGTCAAGTCATGGCCGATTTCGTAGCTCAGCATTGTGGGCCAGAAATTGCTGTCGTCGAGCCGATTCCATGGACTCTATACTTCGATGGTTCTTCGTGTGGGGCCGGATCAGGAATCAGCATCGTTCTTGTATTGCCTCGGGGGGCAAATTATGATTTCTCTCTGCCGATAGAAGCATTTGCAACCAATAATCAGGCGGAATATCGAGCCGTTCTAAAAGGTATCCAATTATTAAGGGAAGTCAAAGCTGATGCAGTCGAAATTTTTGGAGATTCCATGCTCATTGTGGATCAGTTAATGGGGCGATCTGAGTGCAAAGATGATATCTTGAGGATTTATTATGAAGATTGCCTTCAGCTTTTAAAGGAATTCAAGTCTGCAATAATTGAGCATATACCCAGAAATTATAATGAAGAGGCCAACAGGCTGGCCCAACATGCGTCCGGATATCGGCCGATTCAGGGAGCTATGATTTTAGAGCTCGCGGCCGATGACTGGCGAAAGGAAATCGCCGATTACTTAAAGGATCCCTCCCGGAAAGTGGATCGGCGAGTACGTTTTCAAGCTCCAAAATATGTGTTACTTGAAGATGATTTATGTTACCGGACGATTGATGGAGTTCTTCTCAAGTGCCTAGGAACAGAAGAAGACGAAGAAGACATCTTGCTGTTCGGTTTGGGAGGATAAAGATCCAGTTGTTGGAGGGAGAAAAGATGGGTAATGCATATGCCTCTGGAGACGGTGAAGGATCTACTTATAAAGAAAAGGAAGGCAGATAGATGGTGAGACACGTCCCATCAGAGTAAAAGCATTCATAAATGCAAAGCTGGCAAAAGAAGCGGTCCAAGATCAAATCAGTGCAGTTACATTAAAGGAGTATTAAATGTTTACATGGTCCTTTACAACCCAAGGAGGGTATCTATAGTAGCAATCGCTCGTCGCCTAATCTGATCGGCCGAGTCTACTATTCTTCGATCGTCGTCGGCCGATCCAGGTATTTCCGACATACGGAGATAAAGTCTTATCGCTTCACAGGCCAAGCTCTGTCTTTCTTGTTTCAGTCCGGCGATGACGGATGGGAGCTCTTGAAGCTTCTTTTCTTCAGCAGCTATGTCCTTGGTTACTTGCTCCATCTCTTTGGCCAGCTCTGCTCTCCTCCGTTTAAGGCGATCTATTGTGCCAACGATATCCGGGCGGGCACTCTCGAGGAAGTTGATCCGTTGGTGTACTTCTTGAGCTCGGTGCTTGTAAGAATCAGCTTCCTCCCGGGTCTTTGCTAGTTGGGCACGATCGGCCATGTGACGCAGAGCCCTGGACACCGGAATCTGCATCCACTCTATGAACGCAGCGGGGTGCAGAGTTTTTGTCGCTTCTTCCGGGATTCGGCCCTTGATGTCGCTGAAAAGTTGCCTAATCGGCGAAGCATCTTCTTCCAATCGGCCGATATCATCTTGATGGAGGACCCGCATACTCTCGAGCTTGGCACGGACATCGTCAGAAATTGATCTTGACGGAACTTGGCGCGAAGCGACTTCTTCATCTTCAGGCAAAGAAACCACGAAGGAGAAAAGGCTATTATTCGGGGTATCCTGTTCCTGCAAAAGAGTAAGGACGAAGATCAGTAAGCAGTAAAGGAGATCGGCCGATTCCGAGGATAAGTTTATTACCTCCTTGAAGCGGATCTCTCTTGCCTGCGCCGATGGGAGCGCCTCCCTCATCTCAGGGACTGGTACAATAGGCTCGTCAGAGGAAGAGGACTCAACAACTATTAATGATCTGCTTGGACCAGCTTCCTGAAAAGGTATGGAAAAAAGATCCTGTGAGTATACCAAGGGTAATTGAAATAAGATGATATGAGATATTTGCCATACCTCTGTTGATCTTCCGGCCGATATTTGTTGTGGGGCTACAGTCAGCGTACCCAAATTGGCCTGCATCAGGATCAGTTAAGTCCTCTGAATATTGAGAAATTGAGGTAAGAGATTATCTACCTCCATGGGAAGAGTTGCTGGAGCTTCGGCTTCCGCTTGGGATGTGGCCGATTGCAGTGGGGACTGCACTGGAACGGCTTGTGCAGCCTGGCAGAAAGGAAAAGTTAGTGTTAGTGGAGCACTTAGAGATATATGAAATAAAAGCAAGATTACCTGAACAGCTTCCACTAGCAGTGATGTCGCAGTTGCTCCGATTTCTGCGGTGACTTGAGGATCGGTCACCTCGGTAGTTGGCAAGGATAGGGGAATCGGAGTTTCGGCCGATACTACCGCCGTTTGGACAATCGATCCGATGCGGGCACGCACTCAACGGCTTGTTGTCTTCAAGGTTGGCCTTTTCGGTGTTCGTTTCAATCGGCCAGTGGCAATGTCCTTGATGGTTGGAGCGTGAAAGCCGATGAGTGGATATGGCGTATACGGATGATTGTTCTCTATTGGCCTGCCGTTTCGGCTCCGCATCGGAGGGACTTGGCTTTCAGACTAAGAAGATAAATGTAAGTTAACGGTAAGATGACAGTATGGAAAGAGACAGCATTGAAATCGGCTGGGAGAAAGGACATACCGCTGCACTTGGGTCAATGTTTTCTGGGTCCAGAATGTTGCAATATGTTGATGAGGATTTGCAGAAGAGGTGTTGCTTCCATTCTGCCCACCATAATTTATATTGCTGAACGGCAAAAGAGGCCACTGACCAATTGTTCAGGTCAATGGTACTAGAATCTGGCACTAAGTCGCACAGCCGATTGTAGTCAAGACTCTTGGTCAGTTCATCTCTGAATTTTGCTTGACCGGCAAAGTAAACCCGAATCGGAAGTTGACCAAAGCCCAGTTGCCTTGCTGCAGCTGATGGATTATAGAACTCATATGTGGGAGAGTCCTTTCCAGAGAAGAAGTTAGCCGGCAAAATCCCTACCTTAATCAGGGTATCCATAAGTTCCCTATCAAATGTATGAGTGGACGAGTCGTAGCAGATGGGAAGTTCAAAAATTGGCTCTACTGTCCGATAGGGATACCAACTGACAGTCTCTTCACTTAAGCCATTGTAGAAGCATCTGAAGTATTCAGCTGTTCGGGCAGCAGTAAATTGACAGTCAGGGAAGGCCGATGCCGCTTCTCCAAAAGATCTGCAGCGTCGTCGAACGGTTGGATTTTCCTCTGACTCAATATTGGGGAAAGTTTTGGTCTCTATTCGTTGCTGAGAGACCTTGCTCATATATAGGTTGAGCCAGAGAGTGATGAACCACCAGGGACCGCCAGGGTTCCCAATCGGCTCCCCTTTTGACAGCCTAGTGCCGATTTGGTGCATCATATGGTAGGTCGATCCCAACAAATGCTTTACAAGGGGAACGGCCGATCCTAGTGACAGAGCTTCTGCCAAGGCTTGGGTGTTAGAAGAAGGGCCAACTGCTCTGCCACAGAAAATGTGTTTCTCCAGCCACATCATCAGGAACGCAGTATGCTCTCTCTCTGAAACTGTCCCAGTCTTCATATTTTTACTGATGTACCCCTTCCATCCACCGATTCCTTTGGTTTCTAGCCGATGTGATGGCTTAATCAGATAGTTAAAGGGGATATCAGAGGAGGAGATGTCAAGGCCGGTCAACAACAGGACATCGGCCAAAGTTGGAGTCATGGGTCCATGTCCAAAAAGGAACGCATTGAGTGCGTCGGACCAGAAGTAAGAAGCTGCTATGACCAAGGGTTCATTTTTCTCCATCTGGGACAGAGAGAGGTCTATGCACTGGCCGATTTTCAGTTCTTCCCACTGAACTCTCCTAGACTTGGCCACTCTATGGTACCATTCTCTCCAGCCAGGGGTCTCATTCGGCCAGGACCTAAAGGCACCTGCCCACTGATCTAAGTCCATGGGTGATTACTTGAACGGGACTCTGTGAGTCTCTAGATTGATCAGGTCAGTTGGATCGGGATTCCCCATGGGGCCTAAGCAGATAAGATTGGGGGATTCTGAAAGAGGGATGGTGATCTGGTGCCTAAATGTCTAAAAAAGGAGGAAAAGGGGAAAAGACTGAGAAGGGATCCAGAAAATATTGGAGCAGTAGAAAATCAAAAGGGAAAAATTTCGAATGATTACCTCTGGAATGAAGCTCATCGTCGCCGATGGAGCCGTCAGTTGAGCCGCCGATGGGGCCGCCACCGCTGAGGGGGTTGCCGATAAAGCCTCCGTGGTTGGAAAGGTTGCTGATGGTGACGCCATTGGGAAGCTAGAGCAGTTCACAAGCGAGATTGCCGGAGATAGCGGTTTGAGATCGAGAGGGCTCGGAGGAAGATGAACAGTGGTTCGCTGGAGTAAAATACTAGGCTCGTGGAGAAAAGTAGGCGGAGAATGCCAGTACTTAAGGATAACCCGAGAGAGAAAGGGTAAAGGCGGGATTTTTGCCGCGCCGTCTACACGAATTCCAGGGGAACAATTGTCTCGAGCACCCGGTCCGAGAAAATCGCAATCATTATGTAGAAGACTGCGGAACGGAAGGAGATTTTTACTGCGTCCGTTTCGGAGAAAAGGATTAAAGAAAGAGTTTCGAAGTAAAAGTTATGTTTTACTCCGAAACTGGGGGGCATGTGTTGACGCTAGATTTTGACGCGTGTTGAATCGGCGTCAGGAGAAGAAGATTGGCCGATGCGGCAGATCTGAAGGCTACAGTAAGGAATCGGCCGATTGAGGTAACAGTTGGAAATCGGCCGATTGGTGATACAGCTCGCGCCAACAGTTTGGAGCCACAACAGAGGATCCCGGTCAAAAGTGGCTTGATGTTGGTCAACAGAGCGATGCCGATTCGGTCAAGAAGCAATTGGAAAAGTCCAGATTGGATTAGGAGACGGCGGCGGAAGATTCTGCGGGAGTCCGTTTCCTTTTTAAAAAATATTATAGATATAGTAGTTTTCCTGTTTTAAATAAGGTTGTAACAAGTCGTAATCGACTAGGAGTCCTAGTTTTAGGGTATAAATAGGAGTCGCTAGGGCTTTGCAAATAATCAACACATCAATCAACAAAACACTTCTACTTTTTACTAGTACTTTACTTTCTAGTCGGCGACTTCGCCAATACTTTTTCTTCTTTCACGAGTTCGTACGGATTGGCAGGGCTGCATCAACTTGATCTCCGACCAATTGGTAGGTTCCGCTTACCGAGTAACATCCGAGCTCTAACCACGGGCGCATCGCTGGTTTCGTTTGGATTTATTCACCAGTTATCGATATTTACTAGAATTGCAAGTTTTACCTGTTGTTCTAGTATTATCACCAGTTATCCAGCTTGAGATTAGAACTATCGGCTCTATCATCGCTTTTTCTCGCTCATCGTCATATAGCCGATTAGATCTATTTCAAGTGTTGCATCTGTAATAATTATTTAGATCGCTCCAGCCGATCATCTTCACAGCAAATCGGCCGATTCGCCGACGCGCTCTTCAGGACAGATCGGAACTCCAGCCGATCGGAGCGCCTGGAATTTAATACTTTTATTTCCTTGTCAATCAACAGGTCAGATTGACTGGCACGCCGCGCGAACCGCACCAGGGCGATAACCCGAACAGGAGCTAAGCAGATTCTCCCGGGTCGTGTGTCCGACGCTGAAGACCATCGGCCGATTCCTGTCTGGCCGATTTTAGCGCCAACAGGAGGATAGGGTTACATCTAAATCCTAGTCTGGTACAAGCTTAGGAGTCCTAACCGAGTACTATCGGGTAGTTTTCTTTAGTACTGACTAGTTGTACTTGCTTACGAGTACTTTACAGTATAGATAAGGTATGGGACATGCCCCATCCCATACTCTAGAATGTTCTACGCCACGCGTGCAGTCCTGCTGCCCCGGGTCTGACAAGCCCCCGAGCTCTTCATAGCCGAGTACTGCAGGCTTCAAGTTCTTTTTGAAGTCATCCTTCGGTTTCTGCTGAAACTCCATCTTGAGGATGTCTTCCGAGTACTTCCCTTGGCTGCTCAAGGCTGTGAGGTGCTCTAGCCCCAAGTACTTTCAAGTCTTTTCTTTCTATGGGGTGCGATGCAAATCGCACTCCATATGGAGTAGCCCCCGAGCCTTAGGTTGAATCGAAGAATCAGGCTGAGGGTCCCACTAGTATTGAATCTTCATCTTATGTTTGTTTATATTTTCTATTTCTGCTGAACCTTTTGTCTGTGAACATAAAGTGTTATACCAGCAATTTACTCAATCATGGTCTTTGTAATCCAGGGTCGCTTCTTGCTGGTACCAGCAAGATCAGCGCAGGAGCAACTAATCCAATCCTCTCCTAGAGAGCCAACGTATTAATGGTACTACTTATAGCTCATGGAATTGTAGTTATATAATTGGGCATTTTTTTGTGTATATTTGAATCACAATTTCTTGACTAGCTAGACTATTCAGGTGCCTACAGGCTACCAGGCTGCCATTCTGGACCCTTCATTGACGCGGTCACTACTTGATCAGGTTAAAATCTCACTGTCCTGGCTTTTCTTGAAAGATAAAATTATTGGCATAGATTACCTCTATTATCAGGATCGTTATAACAGCCGGCCATGTATCATACATGCTTTCATTTCTTAAACAAAATCGTTAAGAATCTCTAATTTCCAGGTTATTTTGAGAAGATACCCTTCAAAACCGAGCTATGCTCTAAACCGATATTGTTCAATATTGTGGCCGATATGCTCGCACTTTTCATAAATAGAGCGAAAACAGAGGATCAGCTGCGTGGTGTGGTGCCTCATCCTGTAGATGGCGGCTTATCTATCCTACAATATGCTGATGATACCATTCTATTCTTAGAATATAACCTAGAACATGCTCACAACATGAAGTTAATTCTTTGTGCTTTTGAACAATTATCAGGGTTGAAAATAAATTTTCACAAGAGTGAACTTTTTTGCTTTGGTGAAGCAAAAGAGTTATCCAGGTACTTTCCCAATGCGATATTTGGGTATCCCGATTCACTATCGGCGGTTGTCAAAACCCTAAACGTCTTAGTACCTGGAGAAAGACAAAAATCTTTCAACTCTCATCAATTCCGTTCTTAGTACCTTAACTATGTATACGATATCCTTCTTTGAGATCCCGAAAGGGGTTCGTAAAAAGTTGGATTACTTTCGATCACGTTTTTTTTGGCAAAGCGACGAGCACAAAAGGAAATATCAGCTTGCGAAATGGATATCCTGTGTCAACCAAAAGAACAAGGGGGACTAGGGATACAAAAATTGGAGCTTAAAAATATTGCCTTGCTCAGTAAATGGCGGTACCGACTGATCACAACCGATGGTACATGGCAGCAGATCCTACGCAACAAATATCTAGGGACTAAGCTTCTGGTGCAAGTCCAGTGGAGGAGCGGAGACTTTCATTTTTGGGAGTCTTATGAAAGTCAAGAGGGAGTTTGGGGTTTAGGGTTTAGGGTTTAGGGTTTTAGGGTTTAGGGTTTAGGGTTTAGGGTTTAGGGTTTAGGGTTTAGGGTTTAGGGTTTAGGGTTTAGGGTTTAGGGTTTAGGGTTTAGGGTTTAGGGTTTAGGGTTTAGGGTTTAGGGTTTAGGGTTTAGGGTTTAGGGTTTAGGGTTTAGGGTTTAGGGTTTAGGGTTTAGGGTTTAGGGTTTAGGGT